>OZ020569.1:39265357-40465357 GCA_963971475.1 Chrysops caecutiens | reverse complement strand
AAACAGACTCAAACGAGTAGTTCAGGAGGACATGAACGTGATGGTGGGTTATACTATAAAATGTATAATATATTCAAAGTAAAATTTGTTAACCTTCTGTTTTGTTCCTTTGTTGACACTTTGTTGATTAAAATTTAAGTATTTATTCTAAGCGTAATTCCCGTTTTGTTTTTGGATAATTTACAAAAATATGTATTCAATTTTAAGGACTTACGTAGTATTGGCTAGTTATAAACTAATTGGATTTGACTAACACTTATTTCATTGCATGCTTTAAATCGAATTTAATCAATTTGTTGAACACATCTCATATAAATTTGCATTTTTCAGTCATTATCATCATCAACTGGCGAAGTAAACATTTTTATAATCTGTAGAGTAAATATGCTTTTTTGTATATAGAATGAATCGATGTCTCAGTGTTATATAAAAGCTTTGTAAGCGTAACCCAATATAACTTTTGCACCTTTTTTCAAAATTTATGGAACTGTTTAGCATCAACCTTATTGGTCACGACAAATCTTTACGAATCAGATATTCACGTCAATTACCAGGACAAGGGATTTTTGTAGAACTTCAATTTTCTCAAAACAGTACCTTGATTTCTTCTCATTTTGTTATAAATAATAAAGCATCCTGTTTGATCGGGCTTAAAACAAAAGTGATTTCGTTCAAATTAATTATATGCGGTAAAATTCGATTCTACCTTCTCATCCAATTAACCATTGGATAGCGAAAAACTGGAAGTTGTTGCATTTGGTCGGTACCTGGTTGTTTGGTTGAATCTACCAGTGGTCGTAATTTTACAGGCTATAAGTTTTCTAAAATTATATTCATCATTTTGCTTGCAATGAATCGGCTGCATTTTAATAAGTAATAGTGCCATTTTTGCTGATGCTTCCTCTTCAAAGAATCCAACATGGACATACATAAGTATTATCCAAATTTCTGCAGTTAATTTCCAAATCCATATTATTCGAATAAATGCTTTGCTTACTTGTTCATGCAACTCAGCCCCAAAGAAAATTCGTAAGTTATTGGCACACAAAATGTTTCATATAGCGGCTAGTCACATTATATATCAAACGCTTTGTAAACCAAGCTCTAGTTGAGATACCATTTTCTATGTACAGTATATATATTAACTAAGTTATTGGTGTAATCTACTTTTCCATTAAAAATAATTCGACTTCTGTGATTTTTAAATGAAATAAAATAACAAATACAGTTCTTTCTTGCCATTCCTCACCCTTGTCAGGATACATGGAGGATTGGTGGCGACCTCGTAAAGGTACTTAATTATTATCAAACTAAGAATTCATTGACTCATATAACGCAACAATACTCTAAGGGTATCATAATCACTATATTTAAGAATCAAAATTCAAAATTACTATAGTGTAAATACTGTTATGAAAATAACGAAATATAAAACATCTCTATTATTACTGCAATATAATATACTAATTACGTAATAAAATCTTTTTTAGCTCACGCAACGGATTACTACGGTAAGTTCAAACTCACGGGTATATATCCCTATACGATAGATAAGACATGGAATTTTTGTAACAAATTTAATAAGAAATATTTAATTATTTTATATTTTAAACCACTCAATTATAAAAATATGAAATGCTTTATTTTAATTTGTTAATTTGAAAGAATTTGTTGCTTGTCCTAAACATTTTATTTCTCCACCCATTTTATTTCACAAAAAATTTATTTTAAATATAAAACAGTTGATTGATTTTAATTAAGTTAAAATTGAGACAATTTTCTATTTATTTATAGCAATAAAATGAATGAACATTTTAATAATTCTAAGTAAACGTTAACGTATGAAACGATACTTCTGGTTTCAGTTTCATACGGTCAGTATTAAATTAATTTTAATTTATTCATTTTAAATTTTTATAAGACAAAGTAGTTTTTAATAGAATCAATTTAAACTCTAAGGTTAATAGTGCTCACATTCGACCATACCGTGCTCAGACGTATTAAATGATTGAATATTGTTCCTTGGAATGAGATAAGCTTCTACCTTTGAACATTATTTAAAATACCATTTGTGATTTTCGTGCTACCTCTGTTTGGTCATTTTCATTTTGTTTTGTGATTCAAATTGTCAGGTGGGGTCTAATGGATCTGTAAGCATTATTCATGATTATTACTATAATTTTGTATGTGACTAGTTCCAGAATTGATTGGCGAATCATTTATTGTAATCATGAAGGTATTCCATCTTCTGTATAAGCTCACAAGCCGAATTT
Source organism: Chrysops caecutiens (assembly GCA_963971475.1). Taxonomy (NCBI): domain Eukaryota; kingdom Metazoa; phylum Arthropoda; class Insecta; order Diptera; family Tabanidae; genus Chrysops; species Chrysops caecutiens. Next base: position 40,463,084 of record OZ020569.1, on the reverse strand, counting down.
CATTTGTGTTCTCTGTTTCTGACTGCATTCCTTTATACAATTTATCCACTCATAAACCATTTATTACAACATCGAACAACATCAACTGAATTTGACTGGTGATTAGCACCTATTAGTTGTGAAAATTTTGATAAATGTGTAATAATTAAACAATTGAAAAGAATCATTGCTCTTTGTAGAAATTAAAGGGGAAGAGGGATAGACGCTTAACAGGGAATGTATTTTAGGCTACGTAGACTCTTGGCTTGATTTGTAGTTTTTAGAAACTTGTTACATTCTGAAATTTTCTGTTTTTTTGGTAATTTTCTTTTTATTTCATGTAATTTCTTAGAAAATCCAAAATTTTTCATAAATCTTTACTGTTTAGAAGGAAATGATTTTCTATTTTCAAAATAACATTAACAAACTGTTGTACAAAAGTTTTAATGAAAAGATGTAAACACAAAGTCGCTCATTTGATATAATAATACAGTACAGTAAAATGGGACCAAACCCTTCTTTTTCTATATTTCAAGATGAGTACAATCTTAATCCGGGTTTAGAATGGGAGGATGAGTTCACAGGTAGGTATTTACATAAACGTTGAGTGGAGAAGAATGACATGCAACAAAATAGGAAAACAAAGAAAATACCATATCAACATGCTTTAATTAATAATTAAAATTCTATTAATGCATTTTAGAACCCAGAAGCTGCGGTGCTTATCTCTTCTATGGTTCCTTTGAAGTTTGTTTTTACTTGATTTTAATTTTTATATATCTACTACTATTCAAAAGAAGCTGGTAGTGTATTTTGAATTATTGTAGCAATGAGTTTTTGAATATTGTTTTATTGGAATTTTTATTTTGCTTAATGAATTGAAATTTTTGCTGGAAAACTGCATGCATGTCAAGAAGTAATAAAAGTAGCATTTATTACGATCCTCCATACACATACTTATAACTTATTTTGATTTACTTTTGCAACATAATATAACTACTTTTCTATGCAATCTTCAAATTAAACTAACTTTCCAGTAAATTGGCGGAAAAAATTATATTAACTTTGGAGATAGAGGTAGTAAGACTATTGACGATCGCACTGATCATTTACTTCTTTTGAACAATTACCTTTCGATCACTTTTGAAAGGCAAGTTTCAAACCTGTCTCTAAATTTTTAATAACTTACTAATGAACGTATGATGCTCTTAATTAGGCTTACTAATTTGAGAAGCTTTAATTCTTTATGTTTTCTTTCACGTTTGTTTTCTCTCATAATATTGGATATCGAAATGATGTTAAAATTTTTGTGAATATTTATCTACAAAGAATATGTGAGTGATGCAATTTATAACGATTGGATATATATAATGCTTTAATTGTGAACTTTACAACTAAATGGTTATAACCATTGTCGATGTTTTGTAACATAGGAAAGAATAAAAGAAGTTACAAGGTCTCGAAACGCGTGTAAAATAATAAAATCCAAAACTGGGTGGAGAAATATTAAGTTGTTAAATATATTCCTTTAAGTTAATTATAAGTTCGCCTTATTTTCTAAATACTATATAAATGTTTTATTTGTTTTATTTGTCGTCTCAAACAAATTTTCCTCTAAATTACATATCTTAATTTGAAACCTTTCTTTTCATTTAAAAATCACTGGCCTTAATTTAAAATTTATGATTTCTATCTTATTCATTTCTGTTCTCAATACAAATTTTTCTGTATAAAGCTTCTCCCCTGATAACAAACAACTAATTACGGATAGTTTTAATAAAAATTAATGTTTTTAACTACATCACATTTAGTTGTGTCTAAAACGTCACTTGGAAGCTTTTAGCATAAATTAATGAATGTTCTTAATAACAATAATACTATACTATACTACACCAAGTATGTATTTTTTTGTATAAATGAATTTCAAATTTTCATTTTTTTCCTAAAATTATAAAAAAATGGAAATTTATCCGGAACACATGTATTCTTTCTTGAACTGTTTTTTGGGATAAACATGTACGTATATTGCACAGAGAGGTAAATAGACAATTTTTAATAGTCAACAAAGTTATTTTTGTATGCTGAAATATGCTGAATTTTGTTTAAAAGAGTCTGTTTGACTTTTCAATTAAAACAATTAAATTGCGGGACATGAGGGATAAACACTTGATTTTGATTTGATAACAATTTAACATTCATATGTTATAAATTTTTGTTACTACATATTTAACTGCACAACTTTAACACTTTTGCACATTATCTTTAATGTAGAAAAGTCAAACATGCTTTTGTATTGAATATAATTTTTGTTTGCTGCATATTGCATATAAGCTATTAAATAAATGTGAACTTTTTATTTTGCAACGTTTTAGCTCGTATTTATATTCAAGAGAAATTAGTATTTGATAAAGTAATTTCTATCAGATTTATTTTCAATATTTAGAATATCTATGTACAATGTGTTCTTATGTATGTGAGTTAATTAAATTTATTGAGATGTTATACCAAAAAATCATACTTTCCTGTTTTGTTGAGTGTCGTATTCCTCTAGCGTTGTTAGTTTTGTACTTAAACAGTGCTTACTTTTGGTGACGCCCAAGGAGATGATGAAGAAAGTTCATTACCACACCTGGATCATGGATTCCATTCGAAGTTGCCTCCTGGCATTTTGCCACATGGTTTACCGACTGTCAAGGAAGTTCCACCAGCTATAACACCACAAGAACAGAAAAAGGATCTTTCAGACAGAAAACAAAGTAATTTAAAATTTTATTTTGAAATTTTATTCGACAATAATTAATAATTGTTTTATTTTTGTAGTTAGAGAACTTTCAGAAGAACAGAAACAAATGATTGTACTTTCGGAGGACTTTCAACGTTTTGTTTTACGTGCTGGACGTGTGATGGAAAGAGCCTTATCTGAAACAACTGATATCTACACAGATTACATTGGTGGTGGTGATAACGAAGAAACTCTGTAAATTAGAATGTGATATATTTGATATAATTAATTAACAATCATTTATATTGTTCAGAGATGAAAAATCCCATGCTCGTCTTTCACCAAATCGAGTTTTCTTTGATGAGCGTTGGTCTAAAAATCGATGTGTTACTTCAATGGATTGGTCAGCTCATTTTCCAGAATTGGTTGTTGCGTCTTATCATAATAATGAAGTACAAATACTAACAGCAAATTAAAATGAAAAGAGTAACTCAAGTTAAATTTTAATTACAGGAAAGCCCTAATGAACCTGATGGAGTTGTTATTGTTTGGAATACAAAATATAAGAAGCAAACACCTGAAGATGTATTCCACTGTCAGAGTGCAGTAATGTCCGCGTGTTTTGCAAAATTCCAACCAAACTTAATTCTTGGTGGTACCTATTCAGGACAAGTTGTCCTCTGGGATAATCGAGTGCAAAAACGAACACCGATTCAAAGAACTCCTTTAAGTGCCACCGCTCATACACATCCAGTTTATTGTCTTCAAGTAGTTGGTACACAAAATGCTCACAATGTGATATCTGTATCGTCTGATGGTAAACTGTGTTCATGGAGTCTCGACATGTTATCAGTACCACAAGATACTGTGGAACTAAAAGCACGTCAACCAAAAGCAACTGCTGTTACATGTATGGCTTTCCCGCACAATGAAATTAATAATTTTGTTTTGGGTAGTGAAGATGGACATGTATATTCTGGTAAATTATTTTGTTACCAACAGCACACATTCACTAATAGGTTAATTTAATTCGCAGCATGCCGTCACGGAACGAGATCAGGTTTAAGCGATATTTTTGAAAAACATTTAGGACCAGTAACTGGAATTTCAGCACATTATAATCAATCATCACCAGATTTTAGTCACTTATTTTTGACTTCATCTATTGATTGGACTATAAAACTATGGAGCTTAAAGGTAAACCGGTCTTTATATATTATTCTAATTGCTTACTGTTATTATTTTCAGGACACAAAACCTTTGTATTCGTTTGAAGACAATTCTGACTATGTAATGGATGTCGCATGGTCGCCAATACATCCTGCCTTGTTTGCAGGGGTTGATGGTAGTGGTAGACTTGATTTGTGGAATTTAAATCAAGACACGGAAGTTCCTACTGCATCCGTAGTAATTGATGGTGCACCAGCTTTAAATCGTGTATCATGGACTCCATCCGGGTTACATGTTACTATTGGTGATGATGTTGGTAAAATTCATGTGTACGATGTAGCTGAACATTTAGCGCATCCAAGAATGGATGAATGGTCAAAGTTTAATTCAACTTTAAATGAATTGAGAATGAATCAAATAGATGAGCTTGAATAGAATAATCAATATACAGCATAGTGATACAGATTGAATGAAGACTAAGAAAAACTCTGGAAGTTAAATTTATTTCGTTTAATAAACGATTGGAAAATTATTTATTGTTTAAATACAGCAAATATTACACTTTTTTATATAATTTTCTACGCTATTATGATCGCATTGTACCAGAAATAATTACTCTTGCATCGTTCTAAGTGTGATATTGAATAAGAACTGGAGAATCAAGGGGGAATATCAAATAAATTATTGAAATGTATTTGTTTATAATAAATGAAAAATGTCAATATATATTATAAATCCGAATGATTAACCAATATATTTGTGAAATATATCCAAAACTCATTAAATACAGATCCTAATTGAATTAAAATGTTTGTATTTCTAAATCGTTTTATTGACTCCTCACCTTATTTGGGAATTATATGGGGTTTTGTATGGCATAGTCCTCGTAAACTCCAGCCCTGGTGGACGAAAGTCAGCAACAAAACTGCTGTAAGTTGTATAAGACCGGGGGGATATATTTATGATTTGCTAATAAAATATCAGATTAGGTTTGTAAGTAGTTTTATTTAACGGTATGTATAAATAGAATTTTTATAAATAATAAAACAATGTAGAAATATGCACATTCACTTTGTCACCGTATAAATATATTTATACAAAAAAATTAAATGAAAGGTTTACTAAAATGAAGATATGTTTAAGGTATTAAACATAATATATTGATATATTCCTTTCATTTAAACCTACTACTACAGTTTCATGTCAATATTTTTGTATGTTGGAGTTCTTCATATTGCTTCATTTATAAAAATCTTCACTTGTTATAAAAGCGTTTATTTAATACTAATTAACTATTAGTTTTCACGATATATATGGATGTATGTATAACTTTACACTTATTGTTGCTAAAATTGTATATGTGATATTATATGTTTCGTACGTTAAACATATGGTGATAAGATAGTCATTTATTTGTGTATTAAATGCAACCTTATGTAAGTGCCGTCTTCCTATCATCTTATTACTTTTACAACTTCTTAGGTCTTAGCTATTTTAAAGTAATTATTTGTAATTCTAAGTAATTGGATTTTTGGTTAAACATTTGTTGGTGCATCCATTCCACATATAATGCTCTTCATCACTGCTGCTGCTGCGAGAGATGAATAGTTTTGCCACTTTCTCGTTGACATACCATCCTTATAGTCAGATATACCTTCGATTGAGATAAAATAAATTACAAAAATTAAAAAATAATTTTCCAAAGACTTTAAAAATTTACCTTTAACAAGTATGAAACTTTCTCTGCAATTTCCGATAATACTGTCTAATACAGAACTCATTTCTAAATCTGTGGCCAATAGATTGTTGTGTTTTGCAAAATCAGTTCGAGAGCTGTCTGATCGAACCAAATCCCGACCAGAACCTATTGGACCAAGATGAAGTCTTGTTGAAGGTAAACCATCTACTACATCAGCTGGTTGAGGGTGAGCCACTTCAATAACTTCTCTGTTACCGATGTTCATGTAAAGTTTATCTGTGTTAGCAGCAGGTCGGTTAAAGTCACTATCAGTTTTGTTTAGTAAATTCATAAGCCCATCTTTCAAGTAACTCTCCCAGGGTCGTTTTCCTTGTGGTTGGGCATGTAGATACTCAGCTATTTGCTGTAAGCTATCATTCACGGGGTAGTATTTCTTTAATTCCTCCCCACTGCTGTAAACGTATACGTAGGGTTTGTCGTTTTTATCTATATTTCTGCAAAACGAAATGTTTTCAAAACAAAGAAAATAAAATTATTACACAAAAGTCACACATACCCATTGACTAAGTTCTTTCCCTTTTCTGAATAAGATATAACTACATCTCCTAAGCGAACGTGTTTCTTATAATCAGTGTAGTGTGGGATTCCACCAGCAACACCAACAATAAAAACATAATCAACTTTTTGGAATGTGCCCAATAACCTTGTTGTAGTATTTCCTGCAGCTGTCATTGCTTCCCTGGTACTTCCTACTGAAGGCAGTTTCGTACTAACAATACGATGGGCACCGATATTACCAAGTGTGTAGACGTTAGACTCCCCTGATAAAGCACAAAACATTTGAATTAATAATCAGCATAAGAGGGTTAGAAATCACATAAAAACGCAAACATCAAATTTCGTGAGTAATTAAGCATATTTTAACAATCATGAACGTGGTTCTTGCACTGCATTCATCTAAAGGGCTAAGGAACCTAGACAAGCTTGTATATTGTGGTGTTGTGGATAACCTACAGATCCACAAAATAGTCTTAGAATTCAATCCTTTATTATTATTATTTCCTTAAAGTCCACTTTGATTTAAATGCTACGTGCCAGTGCCAACAAAACTAATTACCACAAATAAAATTATTAACAAAATATTTAAAAGCTATCTACAAATGCTGATGTAATGATGATGGTGATTTGTGTAAATGGTTTTCCAAAGTGCTAAAAACATCTTTTCATGTGCGGAGAAACGTTGTGATATATGATTTAAACACATTAATAAACGAAAACTTGTTACAGGTGCGTAAACACGTAAACAAAATGAGATAATAGAAATGAATTTTTTGATTTTAATTTTATTTTAATTGAAAATTTCAGTGTTTATGAAACAATAACGCTGACACACATCTGTTTTGAAATATCACAGTTTTCTTACCAAAACGTCTCTTTTTATGCCAACGTTTATTCAAGCTGTTATTATTCTTTTCCAAGGTGCTAGTTGATTTATTTGTTCTTGTTTCAGAATCTTCCAAAATGAATTAAATTGATTAAGATATGTTTTCTAATAAATTGTCTCTACATAAATGAAGTAATTCAAGTTTACTTATTGAAGCCAACTTTCATGCAAGCCAACTTTCTTACCAAATGTCCATTACTTATAACATAATAAGAAAATCCCTTTCATCGCAAGTATCCTTCTTAAACTTACCTACTGTTGTGTACCGAACAAACGTTTCCTTATTCTCCAACATCGAATCTACAGCTAATTTTTCACAATATTGAGCTGTTATTATTGCAATTGTTGGTTGCTTGTTAGAAGCAATTGTTGGCATTTGTTTCACAACCTTAAAAATATAAAACAAAATTCAATTAAAAAACATTCTTAACTATATATTCAAAGTTATTTTGTCTCATTGTCAGTAGAGAAATCATTGATTTCTTCTTTCTGTGGAACTTTATCTTTGAAGTTACCTTTTGGAAAAACCGTTGGAACAGAAAATCCAAAAAGCATTGTGCATAACATATCACCATGGATACAAATTCTTCAATATATAAACTCATTTTTTCACACTGCACTGCTATCGCGGTCATGTTTCGCTTTAGACTGACGAATCATTGAATAAGGTTAAAGTGCATTGGTCAAATGCAAATCCATTTTCTTGCCGTAAGACAAACAAATATATTTGGGATTAATACATTTTATGTTTTATGTTCTGTTTTAAGTACAATTCACGGTTTTGGAAGCCATATGGGGTACTGATTGCGCTATCGAAAGTTATATGGACAACAGCATAACGACTTGTTAGAAGGTCGAATGGATTACAACGGAATCTGAGTATCTAAACTGTTATGTCAAATATAATGAACGAATACCTGTTATCAAGGATCAAGTTTGAAACACTTGTTAAACGTTCAAAGAAACAATGAGATATCTTGAATGATAAACTCCAAGGTAAATGTGGATTTAAAGACATCCTCTTTAAGAAAATTACGGCATACAAACATTAATACACACTGTCTGAGATGTATATACAAGGAAAAAGATTTGTTTATAATTGCATTTGATAGCATCAAAAGTACACAATGAAAATCCTTAAACAAACTGAAAACTTCTTAACGAAAAGAAAATTGTGTTTTTCATGCCCATTGCATGGTGTACTTTGCATTCATAGAAATGCATACATGTTTGCAGTCATGGTTATGTAAACATTAATTTCCACGTGGAAAATAGTTGGTAGTTTTGTATGAATAAGGCTTTCACGTGATTTCATATGGGGGTCAGTCAACTTGAAATCTACATCTCACCTTGATTTCCTTATCCTCATGATGTATTCTCGTGTAAGAGTTGAATTCCATTGACTTAATAAGTCCTCGGTTCTGCAGTGAGAGAATCACTTGGAGAACATCTTGCTCGTTCCATCCGTTATCCCTAGAACACACGTCGCAAACGTTTTAAATTAGTCAAATTAAAATAATTCACTAACAAGACTTACTTGGCTAAATCCTCTGGAGTGATCGGGTTTGGATATGCTTGCTCAATTAACTCTAGAATTTTCTCTGGCGTCAGGGGTGGAATCTCGAATTGTGATTCCTCCAATGAAACTGTTGGGGATGAAAGAAGTTTTATTAAAATATTTTTCTGAATATATTTTCGATTCTTGTTAGTTCAAAACAAAATCTTCGTTACTGTGCGTTTGGCTGTTCTTTGTATAGATTGCATAATTAAAACTCAAAATAATATTGTGGCTTTTAATCAAAGGCATTCCACACTAGAACATGATACTGGCTATCATAACTATGATGCAGTAACAGTAACGTTGTGTTAAATAAAACTCACAAAGGAACATTCGAATCAAGACTCAGGTTTTGATTACTTTGCAGGGACGATCCTCTTGTGTTTTGAACCGAGATGACGTGAATTTGGTTATTCGTAGAACAGATTCGATATTAGAATAAAATCTTATGTTGACTCATATTTGAAAAAATTTGAAATTTACGGAAAATCGTCGATAAGAAAATGACGAATTCATTGGGAATGTGAGACAATCTTAAAAAAATTATAGCTTCGAATGTGATAAAAATGCGACGATCACGAAAGCCGTGGAATAAAAGAAAGCACAAGAGTCGTTTACTTGAAATGGGCTCAATGCTCTTGCGGTTCTTAATGACTTCCTTTTCCTGTGGTGTAGGAAAACTTGTTTGTTCCATTTTAACGTCTTCATCGTTACTAAGATCAAACTTTTGTTGACAATGAAATGGGCATTATAACCCCAATCAGTCGTCATGTGGAGAAATCCACGTTTTCGATTTAGTAATAAGACTGCAAGACTTCATGTAACATCTTGAGGGGAACTAGAAATCTTCCCCCAGCATATGGTATGTTATGTATACAAACATCAATGGAAGTAAAACCACCCTTGGAGGTAACAGAGTTATACAAACTAGGATAACACTACGTTGACGGAGGTATTCCCAAGTGATTTGACAAATGCAACTCCTGCAGTTCCTGGTAAATGGGAATATGGGGAGACTTCTAGACTGTAGCGTTTCTTTACCATAAATCTCTTCGGAGGTTTGTTCGTAAATGATAAAGAATTCAAAAAGAGTAAACGTCTTGAGAAATAACCGAAATAAAATGATGCAGTTTTAAGTTGATTACGTGCAAGTTATTGTACATGTTAAATAAAGTATATGAATTAAAAGTGAAGTTTAAATGTTAAAAATAATAAAGAAAAATTTAAAACAATCACATGAACGTTAAGCATGCGATTTGGATATGAGAAACAACTGAATGCGGTTTTAATTGTGATAACGATAATTTTCTCAAAATTGGGTTAAGAACATTTATTTGTAAAATTATTAACCATATACTGAAAATGTTTCTACATTCAATTCAATTCAATTCAATTTATACAATAACTTTAACCATAAACAAGTGAATTATAATTTTTGAATTAAAGCATTCCAAGATTAGAGGGATTTTCAGTTGTAGTAAAATTTTGTCATTCAAATTTTTGATCCGTATTGGCTCTATTCGTATTAGTTGAACAAATTGTTAATAAAGCTCATTCCATTAATTTGCCATCATTATACATTTCCAGCCAAAGCGCTTTCATTAAACCATCACCATCACCTGTTTGCTTCTGTGCTAAGATCGCATCTTCGAATTTGCGATCACAATCGCCATAGCAATAAATAATATAACCATCTCTTGCTACAATTTTAGATTTAAGACATATTTAATATGTATATATTGTAGTTAAATGAATAAATCAACTTAATTAATTAAAATCATTTCGAACATAAAAATCATGAAACTTGAAGTCAAATCACGAAATGTCAAGTCAATTCATTGGGGATTAAATATTTTTCACGATAACACAAAGTTGGGGTTCCTTGATTTGACTTCATATTCATATTGATAATCAATACAATTTTTATGTGATAAACAAATATGACATTCGTGAAAGCAGTAGAACTTACGTGGCCGTGACGGTGGCGCAGAAGTCTCTTCCAGGATTCTCAGTTCGATTTCCAGAGCTTGGATTTCGTCGTATCCTTTTTGAATGAGTTTCATCATTTTTTTGATAAAACCAACATAGTCTAGAAGAAAAGAAGAAGAAATTGATTGTCTGCACTGTGAAATAAGAAATGTGACATTTACCTCGTGGGAACTCCTTTGGACTGACAAGTTCCCTAAAGAAATCCTGGGCAATTTGGGCTTGTTTGTCTTCATCGTTGAACCAGTCTCGGAACCAGAACCTAATAGTTCTTGACTCTTGCGAATGGCTTCCAGTATTCGAGCTGACTAGGAAAACACGGAACTCCAAACTCAATTGAGCTGGACTCTGTTTGCTCTTGACATCTGTCGTGGTATCCTTGTTGATGATGATTCCTTTGTGTTCTCCTCCAGCAACATGTACTCTATCGTTTAGTTGGTCCACTAGTTTCCTCTCAATCAGGATCACTGTACAATTGTTTGTCTTCCCTTTTGGTGTCATCACGACTTGTTCTCTTTGTGAATTTGGTGTGTTGCAATTGCTACGACCATCGCCGTTCTGAACGTTGCCGCCGTTTTCATGATGATTCGAATTTGATTTTGGTTTTGGTGGAGGCGAGGGTGGGATAGTCCTTAGAGAATTCGCTGTTGTAGACATTTTATTTATTTTGTTGCTATCCCTTTTTCGTGTATGTTGCTGTTATTAACTGATATTCGTTGCTATGTTGTTTTCTCGACCTAAAAATTGATATATTTTTAGCAATTACAATCATAATTCTTGTGCCAAGGTTGGCTTTGTGTTTTCGAACATAACCAACGAACAAATTATCACAAATTCTAAGGGGTTATTAACTTCATATACGATACATATCATTTGATTTCCATAGTCTTGTCTTTGTCTTTGTTTGGTTGGGAAATTCATTTGGGATTGTTGCTCATGGATAATTGGGCTATCATCAGGTTATTTTAACCACTTGGACTCATTGTGTAGAGGACACGTAGATAAGAATGTTCGTTTTATGCGCATGACACGACGTGTAATTTTCAGATTGTTGTAAACAATCGTTGAATAACTAAATTACGTGGCCATTGGCTAAAGTGTTATTGAACTGAATTTGGTAAAGGAATTGAAACATCTGTGATCTACGAAATAGATACTAATAATGATACACTCTAATTATTTATGTCCGTTAAACACGGAAGTGGTTGCAGAAACAAACAGAATGCAACTCCTTCTCAACCGTTTCAGTTTCAGATTCTCCAATTGTTTTAAAGTGTGTCTGCTTTTCCGGAAGTCATAATACCACATTCAGTGAAATTAACAAACCACATCTCTAAGAGAAACATGCAAATTCGGTGGAGCTCCCACTGATGGAGGTTTTTGTTTCAATTAATTCAAAGTGAAAAGTGAATAAAATCCAGTGATCCAACAAGCCCCCGCACAGAATTATGGCGACACAGTTAAGTGGAAACAATTTGTTCAAATGGAAAAATTAGTGGCGAAATTAAGTAAAGTGTGACTTGATCCATTTTGAATTAGGGATGAAATTTTTGATTTGTGCATTATCCTTCCACTTACATACATCTAGCTTGTTGCATCATAGAAAGGGAAACTCAGGTCAGTGAAACTCATAACCCGGATTCGTATTGAATCCAACAAATCATCCACTTATTTGAATTTCCCGCCACTTTAGGAAATGCAGCGCCACATTAGATGAATCAATGCAATCCATATCGAGGCTACCTCGTCCATAAACTAGCGTCTGTGAAAGTGAAATGCAGCATTATGAGGCTTCAAATCAGTGCAACATGAAAGTATGTTAATTTGTAGTTTTCCTGCTATTCTCGGCATGCTGCACTTAGACATGCAATGCATTCAAGTCTTCTACATAATTGCATGTTTGTTTCTAACCGTGTCACCTACTGAGTCCGCCATTTTTGTTATACTGCACTTGCATAAAGGGACAGTGAACTTTTGATGACTACCAGAATGGGTCAATTGGAAGTGACAGGCTCTTTGTGAATTATGAGTTTCACGTCTAGTTCTATGAATTGTCCATTTATTTCTTTTAGTGTATGTATTGTATAGGTATGGGGTTGACCCCAAATACGTTGGGTCAAATGTAAATTTCAAGGGAAATCAATTAAACAAAATACGTTTGAAATATATTTTTGACAAAACAGGAAGTTCGACCCAACCTACAACCTTCTAGTTCCGCCTGGTGCTTTCACGGAAGTGAGCCTAATATGAATACAAGGTGAGAGAAATGTCTGAAATAAGGGCGAGGTAAATGTGTGTCTACAATGTAACTAGACAATAACATGCAAATGTACAATTGTCATTGTCATGTTTGGCGTCTGAAACATTTAATAGGCATTGTAATTAAATTTAATTTTGTTTACACACTCCACAATTAAAGCCGCTTCATTGCTTTGACATCTTTCACCGTGGTATCATGATCGAATCTTTTGTATTGGTCAATAGTAGCTATTATGCTGGATTTATTTGTACGTTCGGCGCGTGCAGAACTAATTCGTCGCGAAGAGAGTATCTTTACTCATGATTCATTCCTTCGTCGTGATTCTGCCGCACTTTTTAAAACAATCCACAAATTGAACGACGCTACCCGGAACACATTCACGGTGAAAACGAAAATCTTCCGCACGAAAGTTGAAGTAGGTTCAATTTTGGCAGAGAGAGAACTGAATTCGCCGCAAAATCAATTCAGCATGAGATTTGTCAAATTTCTATATGAAAAAAAAGTTCTGCACGCGCCGAACGTACCAGTGAATCCAGCTTTAGGTCTGTTCGCGTACTTTTCGAGGTTATTAAAAGAAAAATGAGAAGTTTGATATAATTTCACTTTGTTACTCAAATTTGACATCACTTGAAAATTTGACAATTTTGACAGTTGTGACAGAAATTTTCAAACACATGGATTTTACCCTCCGTGACGTCACATGAAATCCTCTGAAAACCATTGCTTGAGAAAGTATAAAATCGCCAATCTCGAGATTGAAACATATTGCAATATTAACTGGATCATAACTTAGATGTTCCAAGACGGATTCATTCAACATGATGGTTAAAGACGAGTCTTTAGCTAACACTGAATCACGTAAGAAGAGTACACTTCAATCACATGAAACTTGGAATTATAGCGATAGAAGTGTAGAAACCACAAAAAGCTTATAAGCAAAATTTCGAATTATAGGTATATCAAACGATTAATAACTGTTTTCCGGCTATGATGGATCACAAAAACGGAAATAAATGTAACCAGTTAACGTTAGATGTTTTCATAGCAGCATCGAAACCCTAAAGATTTTTACTTGTCTCGTATCTAATAATCTTAATATGGCACTTCCGGCTTATTGATTACCTAATCTTCCGTTGTTTGTCATCTAAAGGAATTAAGAAGAAATTTCTAGTGACAAAGCCGGAGTTTGTGACTTAATTAGTTCTAAGTTTCTGGTATTGGATCGTGAGTCACCCGAATCTACCTACGTCATGCCTATACTATCTTCAGAAAATTAAGAAACAAATCACGACCAAAGCTGAGAGAAGCTCCGGAATTGGTAGACTTAAAACGTTACGAAGAAACCTCTTTCATGGTTTTTGCCTTTTAGCTTTTTGGTCAAATGGCGAATTACGAAGAGATTTGTCCAGGCCATTCACCCAGATTTTGAGGTTTAGAGTTTCGAAAACGAAAGTTTCGAGGAAATGAAAGTTTCTTTCCGTTATTGTTTTTGCGTTTGTAGTTAACAAAAGTGCAATTGTTGGGAAATTGTTTGATGGTTTGCCTCACGAAAAGTTTTCGAAGATTGGAAATGTTCCATGGGAACCAACGACATCAGACACTGTCCTACATTTCAAATTGAGAACCATAAGGAAAATCTTGGCTAGTGTGGCAAAATGTGACTGCCCTTTGCAGCTGTAACCCAATATGGAATTCACCTTTGGCTCCTCCAAATGAGAATTACAGTCAGCAAAATCTTTTAACTTCTTAAAGCCTTCTACATGAAATGGAAGACAAAAGAAATGCTAGTTCATTGACTTTTGAAACAAAACAAGAAAAAGTGAACAAATCCAGGGATATAGGAAACACAAACTTAGTATCAAAAGTTCCTCAAGCTCGTGCTTCGGGGCGCTATAGTTTCAACGTGGCTGAAGCCAAACAAATGATAGAAATTTCTAAAGAATCTCCTCTTGAACAAAAGAAAGGAGTGATGGAGAGAGCTAGACTATTATACGAGCAGTTTATTGAAAGGCTCTCAGGACACAATGCACGAGTTTTTTCACCTGTACAGCTCAAGTTTAAGGTAGAATGGGGAAGTCGGGGCCCTTTCTTTAAGGTTAAGTCTTTCCTCATTCAGAGGTTGGATTAACATGCTGACGGTATCTACTTACAAATTCACTTCGAACCCGACTCTTAATGACACTGACATGTAAGTACGACCAGCACGCAATGAGGACTTATAGCAATCAGGTCAGACGTCTTGAGGGAATTAATTACTCCAAAACCAGCCGTTCCCATTTTACCAAAATCATCGCAACCAAACATCCTCCGACCAATTGTAGCGGGAAAACTCCACTTCCGTCCGAGAACGGAAGTGTGTTTACTCAAACCCAAAACTTTCGGCACGAGAGGTTATCGATCAAGCTCACGTCTACGTTGAGACCTTTTTGACGATTTTGACAGAATATTTCATTTTTCGCTTGAAATACTATGAAAATTAATGATTTAATAATTCTTCTCGACAGTGAAACTATGAATCCGCATTTTGGCAGAATACCATTGACCCACAACCCGAAGAGACACCAGTCAGCAGTCAGCACAATGAGTTTGAGTTCAATTGAAAGGTCAAATAATTTGAATGCGAGCTAATTGAAAGTCAATCAGGCATCATCTTTAGACAAACAACATTCCGTACTGAAAGCATTTGAAATTATTAGAGCACACCCAGCAAGTCGTCGTTGTCATTTTATAGATGCTTCTTGGATTTCTCGCAAATTTCATCGATGATATTACGAAACACATGAACTGGAACAGATCCCCCGAGCACTTCAACCACTTTCAATGCAAGTACGTCGAGTTTTAATTTGCAAATAATTGCGGTTGACCTTGGCATGGAAATGTGAGCCGAGCTTTGAGAGATTGATTAAAACTTTTTAAAGTAATATTAAAAGAAAATGTTTTAGGAGTCTCAGGTATATTTCAATTGAATTTATATTACCACGTATACTTTACTGACAGAGGGTAATTCTTCACTTTCATTTTCATAAACACTGTCCAGCATCAAAGATTTCACAGAAGCAATTAGAGCTTCCATGTTTGCGAAAAGTTTCTAACAGATACTTATAATTACTTTTAATGAGAACAATTTAAAGTTGCGGAAAACAGAGGGAGTAATTTGTTATTTCCACAAGCCATCAACACTCAGCTTGCTGCAACTAATTAGTCCATCAAACTTTCCAGTTTCCACAAAAATGAGGCTAGAAGTTCTACAAAATTCTACAAAACTATTTCTAACATTTTTATTATATCACATTGCTATTCTCGTTACAACATTCTCAAGATTTCATTTCCACTTGAAACTAAAAATACTCTGCCATTTCGAAAGTTCTGTTTCAAAACAGGAAGTTTGTCGGCAAATCCCGCGAATCCATTTTGTCATGCAGCTGATAACAAAATGGCGACAACTGTGTTTTGGGAGGGAAATTTGAAAAATGTGACAGTTACATCATGGAGTGATATGGTGGCATTGAGCGGATTTAATCTGGTTTCCCGAATCGCTGCAAGGAAAATGTGGGAAGTAGAGGCTTTTATGATCCGACGAAAGCACTCAACAAATTCATTGAATTACATCAAATAAATTTCAATTAACAAATGTAATAAAATTTACAACTTGTGACTGTCAACAGCCAAATATTGAACAACGGAAGTAACTCTTCTGTCTGATTTGATACAGTTTTATTGGTGTCTCCAACCTTGAAACAATAACGCTCACAATGAGCTACAAATAGTTTTCAATTAAAATTTTTGGTGTCTCAATTACCAGAAATTTTTGAATTTCTTCTGTAGAGTATCTCTGAATTTAGATTCTAACAATCTCAACTACAGACACTTAGATCAACTTACAATTGGTCCAGGTCGAGATGGTGTTGCTGATGTCAGTCTTAAAATCTGCAATTAAAAAATTGACGTGATGAGCGCACAACTCCAGAATTTTATATTTTTAGGAATGAAATAAAATTCTACTTTCGTTTGAGTACAACTTCAGATAGACACAATCGGGGCAATTCTGGGTGCACGTAAAAGATTCTGTTAATTTGACATCCCATGCATTTTGTTGTTGGATTTCGAAAAATTCTTTTATGATCGAAATTCGTATTCTGATGGCAAAAGTTTACAGATTTGGCTTCAAACAGGTTTCGAAATTAAAATTTGCTCCAGTGTAACAGATTCGATACCAACTTACAGAATTCTATTGAAAACAAAATCCGTCAACTTTCTTAACAAGACTATCGTGATTGGTTCTAAATAGCTAAAGAATGTTTTCCGAAGCGCAGTAAGCAGTTGCGACTCTATTGGCGATATCAATTTAATCAAAACGCTGATAACAACATTGAATTGCAAAATTGATAAGGTAAAAGGTGCCAAAGTGTCGAGCACGAGTTAAATTGTGAAAGAGCTGATAAGTGCAAAAACCAAGTCGTGGAATTTGTTCACAATATTACTAACAAAATTTCTGATGAATCAAGAATTCTATTTTCTCAATGCAATTTTTCATCATTGGCATTTCGATGACGCAATCAGCTAAATAAGTTTATATTACAGAAGAACTGGCTGACGTTGGATAATTGATACATACAGTAGGTGTATTGAAAAATATAACGAAATTAGTAACCCATCAGCAAGATTACGTTCTCGACAAATCAACCCAGACACTGACAGCGTTTTGGATTAACAATTCATTGGAACTGGCTCTATTTTCGGATTAGAGTAAATAAAATAGGCTATACTAACGAACTGATTCCACCAGGGAGTCGTTCCGGGCCATGTTTCAAGTACAATCATTTTAGAATGACGGCAAACCGGAGTTTTATTGCGTTTTTTACGCAAACTGCATGAGAGTATTTTTAGAAATTTGAATTACACTAAACTGGATGATTAATTATAGTAACACAATCAAATCAAGACTCCAAGATAACCACATAATTTACAATGAAAAGTAAACACAAAGAAATCTCACGCTCTATCACCTGTTTTTGCGATCTGAGCGTTACGTCAGGGTTTTTATTGCAACTAGACTTTCGAAAAACGAGTTTTTGTCACATTTTCGCCATTTGTGACAGAATTGTGATTGTGTCCATACCATGTCCACACAACATTGTTCCATTAGAATCACCACGTTTTGACTAGTTCCACAAGGCCAAACTCATGATTCTTGTTATGATTCCAATAATTCGACATTCGGACTTACATGAAGTGGAGCATTCAACAGAACTTGAAATGATTTCTCTCGGTACATTCTCGGAATGATGACATCTTTGGCACTTCATTTCTCAGTATTTTGTGTAGAAGATATAATCATTATGTTGACACATTCTCTCCTCACTTGTAGCAACAAAATGAAAATCTCGTGAACTGGATAGCCTCAAATCCCAAAATACTTTCTATTTTGGATTCCACAACTTGGAATGAGATTATCATGATCAATAGGATCTGCGGACTTGGATGTAGCTTCTTGTATCTTCAATCAATTACCTTGGAATCACTTGAGGGATATTGATAGTTGTCAGTCTGTCACTTCCTGAAACCAATAGTTTCTTGTGGAAACGCATAAAAACGTCAAATCACGGCATTTAGTTCCGCTCGACTAGCTCCATTGAGTTGTTTAGTGTTTTCCGTAATGAGACTTTTCAAACAGAGCTTTTCAAGGGTACTGTGGTCTGTTTAACTCGATATTTAACAAGCGATCGTGCACAGTAGCTAATGTAAATATTGATATA
This sequence comes from Chrysops caecutiens, assembly GCA_963971475.1. NCBI lineage: Eukaryota > Metazoa > Arthropoda > Insecta > Diptera > Tabanidae > Chrysops > Chrysops caecutiens. The sequence goes on along the minus strand of OZ020569.1, from coordinate 40,444,510 downwards.
ACAGCTGAATTTGTTTATATTCCATTTTAATTATTTTTTGGATATTTGCCGAAACGAATTCGAAAACAGCACGTCTTTGAAGTCTAAACACAAGTGGCAGTTTGTCAGTAAGTTATCTCCTGAGAAGTTCGACTTGAAATTTTGTAACCACAATTCCGAAACGTTATAAGAACATTTCAAATTAATCGTTTGATACAAACAGCTTCTTATCAGTGACGGGAAATAAAAATGCAAACAGGAATTCAACGAAATGCACGATAAGAATGTGATTTCCTCGATAAGATAAGGAGCATTTTGAGTATTTTGGAACGAAAGTGCAGATTTCAGATCCACAAAATTCGTGATTATTGAAACCCTCACGCCATTAGAGTTTACTCGGCTATAAATGAGCAATTTGGACGGATTTTTCTAAGGTCTCTCTCGTCGAGCAAGTTCATGAACGAACATAAACAAATTTGACATTTGAATTTCTAACGTCTGTTACATGTACCTGTCAAGTGAACAGGGTTTCCCAACTAGCTTCAAGTTACTCGAGCAAATTTCTCAAGTAACATCTAGCACTTTCAAGTATATTTCCAAAAACGCCAATTTCGTGTTCGGAACATATGACAATATGTACGTAAGTGAACAGACCTATCGAGTCATCGGATTCGGAATTTTGGGCCATTTGGGAGAACGATAATTGTCATTGAACAATGATGATGATGATTCACAATATCGTCAACATTCACTCATTCTGCTGTTTTGACGAAGTAAACAGAATTTCGTGAAAAACAACCTTGACAGTTTCCATTACCTTTTTGAATTCAAATTTGAATTTCAAGTGAAATGGAACACTTTCTTACCTCGAACGTATTCCCGCTCTAGCACCGGCTGTCAATAGCAACAGAAATGTCACTTGTCACTTTCCACTCACACTAAAAACAACAAAACTTGATTTTTTGGCAGCTTCAACTTTGAAAAAAGCACACAATTTTAGCACAAAACTTTCATCCTTTGATTCAGTGGAAAAATAAAAATAAATCACTTAAAAATAAAAATCACTCAAAATAAATATAATTCTTTAGTGTGCACGATTTAACTAAATTTAAAAATTTATGACGCAACGAAATGATGTCACCGGCGTATTGAAAGTCAGTCAAGCTGGTCTCCTTTTCCCTTTGCCGCACCGGTTTCTATGCAAAATTCAGACGAAATTTTCGTAAACAAAGCAATGACGCATTGAACAAACGAGAAATCTTGTTTCAACAATCACTTCTTAACGCGCCAACAGTTTCACGTCAACTGAACTGAACAGTGAACAATCGTTGAACGACGGTCGACGAGACGACTGAACAATATTCAAATTCAAACGGTCGGTGGGGAAATTTGTGAGAGGGAAAACCCCATTTGCAATATGTCAGTGTGGGAAAAGGAACGAGTGTTGCTGTACGTTTCAATTGTTCGCATGCAAACAGGTGCACTTTCAACTTTGCTCGTGCTGCAGAAGAGCGACGCAACGCAGTTGAATTGAACAGTTGTTCAATGGAACAAATTGAAACGAAACGTGATTGTAAGCAGAGAATTGTTTTGCATACATTTAGGCTTATTGAAACAAATTCGTTACAAAAATGTCTTAAAAATTAAATTTGAAACAAACGCAAATCGGGTTATTCCTTAAAGGATCATTCTACAAAAAATGCAAATTTTAATCTGCTACACGGCATGAATTCTTGCTTTTATGTCTTTTTTACTTCCCCCAATCGAACGTTGTTTTATCAAAATCATCCCTTCTACGTCTTATCCAAATCATCTACTTATCATTTCGGGCTAGACTGCGTTGCACCCTGCTTGTCCTGTCTATTCAAGCAAATTAAATTACACATGAACACGACACAGAACTTTTGGTTGATTTTGTATACGTGCACTATTCAATGCTTTTACTACCTTCGAAGTTCGACCCTAATTTCAGTTTGATTTATGGGTTTGGTATCCAGTTTGATTGCATCCCTCTTGAATTGAACTGCTTTGTAGTAGTCCTGCCTCACTGATTCACAGCTGGTTGGTCTTTCCCCTAATTTTGTTTTGCTACATCCTATCAAACACTACAGCATTTCTGTCCAATACATCTGAGAGTTCTGTATCCATGTGATAATGGCCTTCCAACGACGGATGTTAATAACTTTATCACTTTTGGTACTGTAGCTTCCCTTGTAACGTTGGAAGGGTTATGTGCCATTAAGTGACCAATGAGTGTTTATTGTTTAACCCTTTATGACTTTTCGAAACTTCAATACCTTCAACGCGTGTTGACAATTTAATTTTAATTTTTACTCCCTTACAAATCCTTTGCCTTTACAACGCGTGTAAATCTTTTAGTAACTTTATCAATTGAATCAGTAAAAACTGAAATGACCATAGCTCTTGTGGAACCATTCGACTCAGGGAATTGTACCAGAAGCTCTGACATTTGCTGACGTTTACTTAAGGGGGAAAATAGGGTTAGAAGCTTCGATCCATAGTAGATCTATTGAAAAATATACAGTGAACTCGCGAAAACGTGAACAATTAAAACCCAAGCTAGTTCACGTTTGCGATTGTTGAATTTTAGTACGAAATTTTAAAGTCAATCCATGTCCCACAATTGCATAAATAGATAGGAAGGAAAAGTTGTAATGTTCTTCCTTTCACCCTTTCAAACCTATTGCAAGATTCCAGACCTATTGCAATTTCAAGGCCAAAGATAAGAAAATTTGAAAAAGTTGTTCATGTTAAAGAGCGCTCACGTGCTTTGTTCACGTTTTAGAGTCGTGTTCTGTCATCACAAATTTGTTCACGTTAGCCGGTGTTCATAATAACCGGTTTTCACATTATCGCGAGTGTACTGTATCCCGGAAATTTCAAACCAAAATTCTACGCCGTTTAAAAATTATATAAGCGTTTGGGTGAGTGGACGGTTACTGCCACTGTTATATTCAAACACACTAGCTGCTCTATTGGATAAGCGTCAGGTGATTGTGAAATGTGATGATTCCATTTGCCTTTTCCAATGAGTTTTCCATTTCTGAAAAATTGCCACTGGCTTTTCCGACAATAGTGTCTTGCTGACAAAAGTTTGAAAGTAATTAAACTATTCTTACTTAAGCGCCATTAAGAAAAGGTTTCCTGTCATTAGGTCCGTTTGTTTTGAGTTCGGAACTGCTCCGGAATACTAAATTGTACTTTTAGTACTCAGTTCCGCGTTTGTTTTCAAGTTTGGTGTAGTGCCAAACTGTTCCATTTTATCATGAGGAAGTATGAGAGTTTGACGATTTTACGCTGACGCGTTAGTTACAACGGAACAGAGTGGAGCGCTAGAAGTGTCAAATTGTACTTTTAGTACAAAGTTCCACACTGTTCTGAACTCAAAACAAACGGACCTACTAAGAAAAATTAAGGTTCTGAATACAAATTAACTACAAGTTAAGCTGTATACGATCTTACTTAGCAGACTGTACTTTTTCGAATTTACGTAACCTCTAGGTTCTACAGTTTTTTATCAATCGTTATCAAACAGCACATAGTTTCTTTATATAAATACGCTCTATTTGAACTTCAATCCTACACCATGTCTTTATTTTAGGTATTTTTTTAAGGGAGCTTCAAATAGAAGAAACACTTCTAAGAAAAGTAAATTTCTTCAAAAAATTGATTTCTTGTGAAAATTGTGACCTCCAGGGATTACGTAAATTGTCCTGCCGGATGGTGACTTACAATGTGCGGGAACGCATATATCCTACACTTATTACCCCCCTTGAGACTCAAGGAATCAGTAGAAATTCGACTGAAATTATCCAGAAAACGTTAAAATTTCGCCTCCAGTGATAAGAGGCAATTCGGTCATCTGAGTGATGCAAGCCTGGTAACTCCATCCCTCGATTCCAATGAGAATTTAATCAGAGCACTTGAGTATGAGTTTCAGTAGCTTCTTGACACTTGTTTCGTACGTAAGTTAAAACAATTCGAGGAACACTTAAAAATCACACCATATTCAGTTTATCGTACTCTAAACGCGTATATTAGCTTCTTGGATTCGTTTTTAATTGTTTCACTTCAAGGCGATGCACTAAACTTAACAAATCAATCAAAACAAGTGAAGTGCGTTTTCGGTAAGACAACTGCATCAACAAGTGGTTCAAGTTCAATATCACGTGGAACTTGAATGCAGAATCGTTAAATGGTTAATACTTCTTGTATCCAACTGAAATTCAACCGGGTTTATTAGAAGTCCTCGCTATTTTCTGAATAAAATCCATCTGAACTTTGTAAAAATCGAACATGTGGCGCAGTAAGAACATGGCCGCTCTGACAGAACCGGCTTTTGTTTATGTCATGTGTCGAGTTGACTGTTTTGTTTGTTAAATTTTGATTATTTACCCATAATTTATGCCATTTTTATGAAATAAATCTAAAATTAATAATGTTTTTAATGCTTTCGTTTTCGTATAATGTGAACTTGAAGTGCATTTATGTAAATCACAGCGAAAAACATAACCAAATCGAGATAAACATACTGCCGATGTGTGTGACATCCAGCACGTGTTTCCAACAGCTGTCTCGGCGGCGCACAGTTCCTTTCGATAAGAGCTTTGAATGTGTGTCCAGTGTTTATGAACACTTTATTTTGTATTGGTTCAATTTGACAGTTCATTGTTTACAAACAAATTTCCTTGCGGTTATGTAAGGCCTGGTCAGTGTCACTCTGCCGCGTTTGACCTTCATGTGATTCCCACTTGATGACTCTTCAGTTTATCATTATTAACTTATAAAGAATACATTAATTATGTCAAAATTGATGATAAATGTTTTTATTTTAGAGAACACAATCTCCAGAATTTAAAGAGTAAAGCTACCATTCGACACTATGTCACCGAGTGCGTTCCTCATCCTGGAAGATGGCACCATTTTGTCAGGGAAGTCTTTTGGTGCCCTTAAGCCATCCGATGGAGAAATTGTCTTTCAGACAGGAATGGTTGGCTACCCGGAATCGATGACTGACCGATCATACAGGTCGCAGATCCTAGTGCTGACATATCCTTTAATTGGGAATTACGGTGTTCCTTCATTTGATGAAGTTGATGAATTAGGACTGCCAAAGCATTTCGAATGGACAGAGGGAATATCCGTTTCTGGTCTCGTTGTCGGAGAGCTATGTGTTTCACCGTCACATTGGCGTCATGCGAAAACCCTGTCTAAATGGATGGAAGAGCATAATATTCCAGGAATAAGTGAAATTGATACAAGAGCTTTGACGAAGAAAATACGCGAAAATGGGACTATTCTAGGACGAATCGTTCACCAGCTCCCTAGTCCCAATTCAGAATATGTTTTGGATGATCCCAATAACAGAAATTTAGTTCAGGAATGTTCAATCAAGAAACCAGTAACATACAATCCATCTGGATTTCCTAAAATATGTGCCATTGATTGTGGATTGAAACTGAATCAAATAAGGTGCTTTGTTTCACGTGGAGCTCGGGTAGATCTAGTGCCATGGAATCATAAATTGAATAGTGCCGATTTCGATGGTTTGTTTATAAGTAATGGACCTGGAGATCCCGAAAAATGTTCAGAGACTGTTGAGAATATAAGGAAGTTTATGGCTTCAAGTGATAAACCTATTTTTGGGATATGTTTAGGTCACCAGCTCTTATCTACGGCGGTTGGTTGCAAAACGTACAAGATGAAATACGGAAATCGTGGTCATAATCTTCCGTGTGTTCATCATGACACGGGTAGGTGCTTTATGACATCACAAAATCACGGATTCGCTGTAGATACGGAAACTTTGCCGGAAGACTGGGAAGCTCTCTTTACAAATGTTAACGATAAAACAAACGAGGGCATAATACACAAGGAAAAACCTTACTTCTCCGTGCAGTTTCATCCGGAGCACACAGCTGGTCCACAAGTATACAAGAAATGTCGTTAAACCTAAGACTCATGCATTAATTTTATTTATTTTTAGGATTTAGAACTTCTGTTTGATGTATTTTTGGAAGCTGTGAAAGATCATGTTAGCAATGAATCCAATCGCACCAGTGTGAAGAACAAATTAATCGAAAAACTGAAGTACGAGCCTGATGAAAGCACGCTTTTCAAAAAGAAACCACGAAAGGTGCTGATATTGGGTTCTGGTGGACTGTCAATTGGTCAAGCAGGTGAATTTGACTATTCTGGATCACAGGCTATTAAGGCGTTGAAAGAAGAGAAGATTCAAACGATTCTAATAAATCCGAACATCGCAACAGTTCAAACATCAAAAGGCTTAGCGGATAAGGTTTACTTCCTTCCCTTGACTCCAGATTATGTAGAACAAGTTATCAAAGCCGAAAGACCTAATGGAGTGTTACTAACCTTCGGAGGGCAAACTGCTCTAAATTGCGGAGTAGAACTGGAAAAAGCAGGAGTTTTCAAGAAATATAATGTCAGAATTTTGGGTACGCCAATCAACTCAATAATCGATACAGAAGACAGGAAAATTTTTGCTGAACGTATAAATTTGATAAATGAAAAAGTTGCTCCATCTGTAGCAGTTCATTCCGTACAAGAAGCATTGGAAGCTGCTGAAAGATTGGGTTACCCTGTTATGGCTCGAGCTGCATTTTCATTAGGGGGCTTAGGTTCCGGATTCGCAGGGAATGTAGAAGAACTTAAAGCCCTGGCACAACAAGCACTAGCGCATTCAAATCAACTTATAATTGACAAATCGCTAAAGGGTTGGAAAGAAGTCGAATATGAAGTGGTTAGGGATGCTTATGACAATTGTATAACTGTTTGCAATATGGAGAATTTGGATCCACTGGGAATACACACTGGAGAAAGTATTGTGGTAGCACCTTCCCAAACATTGTCGAATAAAGAATACAACATGCTTCGAACCACAGCTATTAAAGTTATACGTCATTTTGGAGTTGTTGGCGAATGTAACATACAGTACGCCCTTAATCCATTTTCCGAAGAATATTATATCATAGAAGTTAATGCAAGACTCTCTCGGAGCTCAGCGCTAGCAAGCAAAGCTACTGGTTATCCTCTAGCTTACGTTGCTGCTAAACTGTCCTTAGGCATGCCATTGCCAGATATCAAGAATTCAGTAACTGGAGTAACGACAGCTTGTTTTGAGCCCAGTTTGGATTATTGTGTCGTAAAGATTCCGAGATGGGATTTAGCTAAATTTTCACGGGTTTGTAAAAATATTGGGAGTTCGATGAAGAGTGTAGGTGAAGTAATGGCAATTGGTCGGAAATTTGAAGAAGCATTTCAGAAAGCCTTGCGTATGGCTGATGAAAATGTAGAAGGATTTGATCCGTATGTTAGTCAACTGAGAGAAGAAGAATTAGCGCAACCCACGGATAAAAGAACATTTGTTCTTGCAGCAGCTCTAAAGAAAAATTATAGTATTGATCGAATCTATGAACTTACAAAAATTGACCCTTGGTTCATCAATAAAATGAAAAATATAATAGACTACTTGAACTTACTCGAGGAGGAAGGAAATAATTTGTCGTATGATATCCTACGGGGAGCGAAAACTTTGGGTTTCTCAGATAAACAGATAGCGAGTGCCATCAAAAGTACAGAGTTAGCAGTTAGACAGCTCCGTGAGGAAATGGATATCACACCATTTGTCAAACAAATTGATACTGTTGCAGGTAAGATATTTATTTATTCCATAGTCTATCAATTCATGTATTTAATACTTTTCTTCTTAGGTGAATGGCCCGCCACCACAAATTACTTATATGTAACATACAACGCCTCCTCTCATGATATTGAATTCACTGGAGGATACACAATGGTCGTTGGATCAGGAGTGTATCGAATCGGTAGCTCAGTTGAATTTGATTGGTGTGCTGTTGGTTGCCTACGCGAACTCCGCAATTTAGGACGATCTACGATAATGGTTAATTACAATCCAGAAACCGTGTCTACTGATTATGATATGTGTGACCGTTTATATTTCGAAGAAATATCATTTGAAGTCGTAATGAATATCTATCAGCTAGAAAATCCTGAAGGAATTATTTTGTCTATGGGTGGGCAACTACCCAATAACATCGCAATGGATTTGCATCGGCAACAAGCACGCGTCTTGGGAACTTCACCAGAATCAATTGATAGGGCAGAAAATAGATTCAAGTTTTCTAGAATGCTTGATCGCAAAGGAATTCTACAACCACGCTGGAAAGAGTTGACGAACTTAAAATCAGCCATTGAATTTTGCGAAGAAGTCGGTTACCCGTGTTTGGTTCGACCATCGTACGTGCTGTCAGGAGCTGCTATGAATGTTGCTTACTCCAATCAAGATTTAGAAACATATTTGAATGCAGCTTCATCTGTGAGCAAAGAACATCCTGTTGTCATATCAAAATTTTTAACAGAAGCAAAGGAAATAGACGTTGATGCAGTAGCAGTAGATGGAGAAATTTTGTGTTTGGCTGTTTCAGAACATGTTGAAAATGCTGGCGTTCATTCAGGCGATGCTACCTTAGTAACTCCGCCACAAGATATAAATTTTGAAACGTTAGAAAAAATCAAAGGAATCGTAAGAGATTTGGCAGCTCTTTTAGATGTGACTGGACCGTTTAACATGCAACTAATAGCCAAAAACAATGAACTAAAAGTTATTGAATGTAACGTTCGTGTTTCTAGATCGTTTCCGTTTGTTTCTAAAACTTTAAATCATGACTTTGTCGCAATGGCTACACGAGTTATAGTTGGTTTGACTGTAGAACCAGTTGATGTATTACATGGGTGTGGAAAAGTTGGTGTGAAGGTTCCTCAATTCAGCTTTTCACGTTTGGCTGGAGCAGATGTACAACTAGGAGTTGAAATGTCCTCCACGGGAGAAGTTGCTTGCTTTGGTGAAAACCGATATGAAGCTTACTTGAAAGCAATGATGTCAACTGGATTTCAAATACCGAAAAAAGCAATTTTATTGTCTATTGGAAGCTTTAAGGTAAAAATGAGTACCGGATTCATTTAACTTTTCTATAACATTTTTCTTATACTTCAGCACAAAGTGGAACTTTTGCCATCGATTCGAGATTTATCCAAAATGGGCTACAAACTATACGCTTCCATGGGTACTGGCGACTTCTATACAGAACATGGCGTAGACGTGAGTATGGTTTTTTAATTACTTTTTAAAATAAACTATTATTTAGTTAGGTACTTAGCAGTTTGGTATGAATCATTTCAACATATTTCGGCGTGTAGGTTACATATCATAATAATCGTTGTGTACAATTTGAAGTGGTGTTAGCCTTGTCACAAAAACTCGTACCCTGGATTAGATATCATACATCTAGCGTTCATTTCATTCGATTGTGAGAAAGAAATTCATTTTTATTTGTCTGATCATAATCATATGTTTAACAGTAGCTTTTCTAAAATTTAATTTTTCGTTTCCGATAAACGAACGTCAATTTATTTCGATAATTGGATTGATTAGAATTTATCCAATTATTATATCTGGTTACCTAAATTTTGCCTAGCTTACGAAGAGGAGATCAAATATTTTTATCTGATTAGATAAACTTATCGGATTGATGGTATTTGTTCTTCCCCGTGTGGCTGCGTTGATTGAATGGTTGAGCTTTCCTGGTATTCATTTACTAGTTAATCTTGATGGCTAAAGTTGAAATTGTTTTCAAATGAAATAATAATCTCTTCAAAATCCTGACATTCATATGAGATATGAATTGCAGTATTGACAAAGAAGCACGTGCGCATTAGGATTTTCCTATTAACAACATCATGATTACTGAAATTTATTTTTCTTAAAATTTTATTACACACTGGTATAAATCTACTATAAATATTGACACTAATACATCTTATAAATTATTTAGCTTAAACTTATTAATTATATAAGTTATTCTTTACATACTATCACATTGTATTCTTGTTGAAAATTGGCATATACACTATTCTATGAGTTTTATAATTGAGTTACCTCCTCTTCATCTTCACTGTCTTCTGAAGTCTCCGAGTGGCAGTCACTATTAAAGGATACGTGATTAAATTTGACACTCTTTTTTGGCATCTTAGTTTCGCTATCGTTTACGGTGTTAAATTTAAGCTTCCTTAACTCAAAAGAAGCGGACAACTGGCTTTCAATCTTTTCCTTATTTTTTTGAAAAGTACCAAAGTCGTCACTGCTATCCGAAAACGGTTGTTTGGTATCACTATCGTCAACGTGGTAAATATTGTTTTGCTTTTCATTGCTGTTGTTATGAATTTTTATTGGGTTATATGTATCAGGTGTCTTAGTGCTGTTTAACTTGTTACTTAAACTTTCTTCATTTTTAAGATGCTCATCAATGTCACCGTTGCATTTGATTGTAATGTTATTATTGTCCCTTATATCCTCAGGAGTGCTACTAATAGGTTTTTCATCTACAAAGGAAAAGTTCCAGCTATTTGGTTCTTCTCTGTCAATAGTTTTAACAACACCATTCAGTTGAGTTTTTGGTTTTGGTTTCTCTTCATTACCATTTAGAATTGGCGGCGCAGAGGGATTTGAATCTCTATGAACGTCAGCTTTAGCTCCAAATGATATCGGCAAAAAGACTCCAACCGATTCTTTTCGTTTCGGCTCTTCATTGTCAATACTAATGTATGGATCACTTTCAGATCTTTTATCGAGCGTCCCACTATTTTTCGACAATTCCTTGTAAAGTGACCATTGACGATTGATCTGGTCAATGAGATCAGATCCTCTTAGATAGTCGTTGTATTCTTTAAGAAGAATGCAAAGACGATTTGCTTGATGTAAATAAATAGCTGTCTGTAGAAGGTTGCCATAGTCGTGATTTGATTTGTATGCCATAACTATATAAAATTTTGCAAACAATTCTATGATGAACATGCGTCGCAAGTCTTCGATTGGTTTTCTTCTTGTCACGTTCATATCTAATCCTTCACGTCGAATACTTTCCAAAGTCTCAGGCAGGAGGAACTGTGAACAGAAAATTTGTAAATGCAAGGTATTCAAAATTATAACTAGGTACTACTTACATTCAAATCGATTGGTCTTGATAAATGTTTCGATTGTCTGTCCATTTTTTGTTTATTCTTATTTCTCAGCATAATTTTTGTCTTTCGTCTTTCATCCTTCCTTCGTTCTTTCTGAATTCTCCCGACATTTTGTTCATTTGTCTCCTTGATACCGAAATCATCTTCATTCAAAGGTTTTGGATTTATTTGTTGAGTCTCTTTGAAGGAATAGTTCCGAATTACATCAGTTTTTAATGCGAACAAGTGTATTGAATATTCTATGGTTAGAGCAGAATATAACGAGGTGTATTTTAGTTTAGGGAAAAAATCTTCCATGTGACTTAAGTTTTTGCATGCTGCCATTAAGTATATAGCTGGATTATGAACAATTCGTGTTATTATGGCACAAAGCTCACTCAAAGTTTTCGCTGGTACGTGTTCAAATAAATTACGTTTTGATATGAAATAATCTGGTAGCTGACTATCCTTAAGACGTTGCAGAAATGATTTAAGGAATTTTATGAGTTTTTCTCCTAAGAATTCCTCAGGCCATGATAAGTAGTTATCCTCACATTCCCAGAATAAATGAGCGCGGAGATGATCAATACTAAACATATACGTTCGTCCATTTTGTTCTGGTTCTACAAAACTTTTAATCAAAGCTTTTGAGATCATGAATATTTTAGCTTGGGCACTTGTCAAGCAGGATTCAAGAAATTGTTCAGCTTTTGGAAAGACAATTTTCCATTCCAATTCTCGGAAACCATTCTTTCCGTGTTTTGGAGCATACCCAACTGGTACCAAATTGCACCCGAAAGATGTCACTCGTTCGATCATAGAATTTTTGGGCCAACGTACTTTTTTACCTGTGTGTGGATTAATATGATCTTTTCGAGATCTTCTAATCCATTCGAGTGCGCAAATTGGCCAACCTGCATAATGTAAAGCTGGAATTATTTCATACGAAGACGTGTAGATGGATGCTCCTTTGAATGTTGCCCCATCCAAATCCTCGTTCGATATACCTAACTCTGGTGCTAGCTGTCCTCTTAAGGTATTCGCAAATAAATTCCAAAACGCCCTAGAGTCCAGGAACTTCATTTCATTTGGTTTGAAGTAATGATAATATTCACAACCTTTTCGTAAAGAAACATTTCCTAAAATTGCTGATATTGGTGTCATACAGCTCTCGGGTATTTCGCATTGATCCGGATGAAAGTTTTGTTCTAGATGATCATTTGCTACCGTGTTTAGAGGCTGATGAGTATTTAACTGTGTTACATACGCGTAGTCATATTCAGCTAATGAATAATACGCCGTACTCGTTGTTGATGTACGACGACTCTGATTTGTTTGATATGTAACAGTCGTTCGTGATGAAGACGGATTGGAATATTTTTGATCCAATTCTACACCATCATCTGTTTCTTCGTCTGTGAAACTTTCTTCACTACTTACAGTAACAGTTGAAAATTTTTTGGCATATTTTTCTGCTCTTCTCTTTTCTTTTTCTTTGCGCGCTAATTCATTTTTACTTGCTATTTCCCAAGACTTTAATTTCACAAATCCTTTCATATTCTGATCAAATTTTTCCGTTAAATCACATTCTCCTGAATCCAATATAAATTTGAATTGTGATATGCATTCGTAGTCTGCATCTGCTAACTTTAATATTTCAATATCCTTATAAACGACGTACATCGTTTGGAGTTGTAACGGTTGTTTTTCGTAGATCGGCCTGTAACAAATTTAAAAGCAGTGGTAATTATAAAGCTTAGAAGTTATTCATGTATTTAAAAGAAACCTGAAGTTGAATATCAAGTATAGCATAACAGAAAATCAAGTTCTACCTAAGATGATCATAACTTGATCTGAGAAGACACTTTTACTTGATCGGGTTTTTCAAAACTTGGATTGATTTATTGAAGATAATTGCTTCAATGAAAACACTGCAATGGCTACTTAAGTGAACCGTGATTGCACTATGCTGTGATTTTCTTTGATTAGATCAAATCTCAATTTTAAAAAGAATTCCAACAATAATGCATTTTTTTATCTTATCAATTGAAAATATTATATAATTGAAAGAAAAGTTTCACAATGTTACGTTCCAACTTATAAAATATTACTTACTTGAGTTGAAATTTAACACACTTGTCGACGGCATCATCAAGAACATTAGGTAACATGATGTAATGCTTGTTTAGTTTGTCATTTATTTTCTTTTCTAGATTGTTCATTCTTTCCATAGCTTGCAACTTTTCTCTGCAAATAAAGTAGGAAAATTATCTTAAATGTTTCCACAAAAGTTAGCTGCAAAATGGTTTCAGTTGAATTGAAACAAATTATACTATTATCAAACATTAGAAAGAAGTATGTAAAAAAATTGCAAGTGTAATGGATGGAAAGCTTTAATAACTTTGCCATAGTTAACTTGGTTTGTTCACTGTTTTGTCACATTTAGGTGTAACTTGTCAAAATCGAAGTTTACAAATCAACTACAGATCAAACTGAGGAACGGTAAATGATATCTTCAGCTCTTATCACGTTTGCGTCTTGCATAAAATATGGCTTCCAGCTCATATGTTTTCTGAACACTAGACAACAAGTCTTCAGATTGACAGATAACTCATCGAGCTAATAAAAACGGTTAAACTATGTGATTTTTGTTGCCCTTTTTTCAAACTTTTGTATGCCTCAACTTAGAAAGAGAAAGGAAGGCAGAAAAATTATACGAATATCTGCACAAAGAGAAGATGCCGAGAATCCTTGTCGTTGAAGCTGGATTCACTGGTCTGGAACCAACTTCAACTTTCGTGCGGAAGATTTTTGTTTTCACCGTGAATGTGTCGCGTCGCGTCGTTTAATTTGTGGATTGTTCTAAAAAGTGCGGCAGATTCATGACGAACGAATGAATCATGAGCCGAGAAACTCTCTTCGCGACGAATTAGTTCCGCACGCGCCGAACGGACCAGTGAATCCAGCATGACAGTTTTACCATTCCGCAAAAAATTTCACTTCTATACTATGCCGTTGAATTCTCGAGTTATTCCATTTTTTTTTAGATATTTTCTTACGGTAAGTTTGATACAGATACGATTTTTTGGCTAGTATAAAACCAGTATAGTAGATTTTGAAGAATAAATAAAAGGCCTCATTAGAATACTTGGTTAAGTATATCGTATTTAGGCCACAAAATTATCATAATCTCAATTTTGGAAAATTTGCAGATACGATCTTTTGCCTGATTTCTGAAATGTACCCTGCTCTCAAGGTATTAGTGAGCCGACGGAAACTTTTGAAGAACTAAAATTCCAAATAATTTTCTGGTATTGTATAAATTGTTGAGTTAAGTGGATTCAAAAGAGGTTTTGAAACTTTCTTCTGAATACAGTCCACATTTACCATATTGGAGCGTTACAAATTTGATTATCAAAAGTAAATTATTGAAAAGTCACAATAATAGGGAAAATAAAATTGAATTGTAGTATTGTTTAGACAACAAATCAAGACTGTCGACTCGATATGATTAGGGGACGCAAAAGGGCGCAATACTGATATGAAGCGCAGCTCACGAATGCCTTCGCTTCTGAAGTTCGCTTGATATCGAGGTAACAAGCTATCAGGCTTGCGACCGACACGAAATCAAAGCTCTCCAGTATTTTATCTTAAAAAAGTTAAAACATAATTTGCAATTAAGTCAGACACTATCATTTACACTTGATTGTATTGATTTCAATCGATCGTGTTTCTCAATGTTTTCCAAAGTGATACGAAAATGTTGAGTACACGAGTGCACAGACACCGAGAAGATGAACAATATTTTACTCTCTTAAAAGTCCTCAAGATACGCTGTGAAATTCTACTGAGGTGTTTCATACAATTTACCTTTCATAGTTGCGAAAAAACTGTACTGATAGCATGATTTGGTTGCATATGAATGGAGGTATGTTTCCTGCAATTTGATTCCGCATTGCATTTATAACGTAATGATCAAAGTCGACTTTTTCTACAGGTGCTGGTGTTTGTGAGTTGGAATTTGAAGAGCTACTAGTCGCTGGTAATCCACCTTTTTTTCCTCTTTGATACCATCGACGACGGGTCCTTCTCGTTTGGGGCTTCTCTAAATTCGGTTTCATTTTCGATTGTGGACTACCCATCTTTTGAAAAATATATTTCCTTTATTTAAATCACAATTTATTCACAGAAACACTTTGTTTTCATGCTTGAATCACACACTGATATTTCCTGGAATTTTCTTATTCACGTAATCCTCAAGAATTTATTCACATATTTGAATGTAATGAAATATAAATTCACTTGAACTACTTGTTAACCGTAACCGAATTATATATTTTGGGTGTTTAACCAAAGAAACCAGAAAACACCATTCAGCACACGCGCAAAGAACGTATGTAGGTTCCCGACAATTGTCAACTGTATATTGATAAATTGATTTCGATACCTGGTGCTAATAAAATTCTTTAAAAATAAAAATTAATTTATTTGTTTCACACAAACTCAAGTGGGTGAATCAATACAAAAGCAATATGTTATCAGTACGTTTTTTTCCCCATTTAATAAGTAGAGGCCTTGTGATATTCACATAGCGTCATAAAAATATTTAGATACGAAATATACAACGATTACGGGAGGAATGTTGGTTTGTTATTTGGGACGAACTTGGACATACTCGTATGCGTATCAAAACAACGAGAGATTAGTTTGATCCTCACACTGACAATTGATCTATCTATTGTCATTTCGTCAAGATATAAAACGTTATAGGTAATCAAACAAACAAATTTTGTGTTTATCTTGCTCTTGTACTATATCCCTATTGATTGTAGATTGATTCTAGTGGACTCTTCATTCTGTCAAGTGGATTAATGTTATGTAATCGTGTTGAAGCATACGTTCCTCAACGTTTGATGTCAATTCTCACGTACATAACTCTTTAGAAAATGTAAAAGTCTTCACACATTCTTAGACACTTCAGCTGATACATTCTGGTTTAAATTTTATCTATACCTCATATTAATATTATATGTGTCATCTAAGTATGAGTGAAAGCTAGTCATCTTGTAACTCGAACTCAACTCCTAAATAAAAGTTTTTCATATTGATTAATCTGAACTGTATCGTTGATATTAATAATCCGTAAAAAAAATTTAAAAATTTAATTTGAGATAATGATAATCAAGTTAAAGGAAATTCATGCTTAATTTAATTAAATAACATTCATTCAGTAATTGATTGTGGTTAAAAAAAAAGCATGGTAATATAGAAAGAAAACACTTTCCAAGTCATGGTCAGTTTATCAGATTTAATTAACGGTAACATTTTTCTGGATATTCATTTCCTATTTCTATTTATTTATATCTAATCTACTACTTCAGAGTTCAGATAGCATCCAAACTTTATAAAATTCGATTGTAGAGTAAATATGATAGGAAATAATGAGGTAATTCAAGGGAAATACAGGCTTATATGATATCTTCAGCTTTTCTCTTATACCTAACACTGGCTTAAATCACGCTTTAATCGAAGGACATCTTTTAATATAATTTTGTATTATAAGGAGTCGTTACTACGAACTCGTTCCTCACGTCATTTTCAACTATCTTTCTTAATTTAGTAGCACTTATCAATGACTAGCTGTGACAAAGTCAACTTATCTTTACTTTTAATTATCATTGATAAAGTATTTGAATCAAATTATTTCATTTTTCAAGTAATTAAGCGAATAATTCGAAAATGTCGTCAAAACTTTAGTAGCCTTAATCCAACTAAAAAGTCGTTATGAATCAATTCAAGAAATCTTTCATTCGTTCACCTGTAAATTCAAGGTTTCTGACATTTCCTTTGCTTTTAATCAACTTAACAAAATTGTGATAACACATATTCATACTTCAATGCCGTTGAATTAATAACCTGTGATTGAACAGCGATTTATGACATGTTTTACATCGAATAGCGCACTATTTTTCTGCCCTTTTATCTGCATTTTTACAGTGACTACCTACTTTAAGTTGGCTTCTAGATTCACACATAAAAATACGAGATTTCCTTTTTGCAGGTTGAGTCAGTGCAATGGACATTTGATAAGTTAACTCATGAAGATGCTAACAGTGAGCTTCGGCATTTGGCTGAATTTTTGGCTAATAAACAATTTGATATGGTCATCAATTTGCCTATGAGAACCAGTGGTGCGAGGAGGTAAGAAATGCGTGTTTTAGTTAATTTATTGAATACCACTAACATTATATCCTTTTGTGAAATTAGGGTTTCATCATTCATGACCCATGGTTATAGAACCCGCCGTTTGGCTGTGGATTATTCCATCCCTTTGGTTACGGATGTCAAGTGTACGAAACTCTTAGTGGAAGCAATGCGCCTAATTGGCCGAGCACCACTAATGAAAACTCACACTGATTGCATGACATCTCGTCGAATGGTAACTCTACCGGGTTTCATTGACGTCCACGTTCATATGAGGGAGCCTGGTGCTAGCCATAAAGAAGACTTTTCTACAGGCACGGCTGCAGCATTGGCTGGAGGCATCACATTAGTGTGTGCAATGCCAAACACAAATCCATCGATCACTGATAGTGATTCGTTTAATCTTGTTCAAGATTTAGCGAAAGCAGGAGCACGATGCGATTATGCACTTTATGTTGGAGCTTCTGAAGATAATTGGAATTCAATATCGGAACTAGCCGGACAAGCTGCAGGATTGAAAATGTATTTGAATGATACATTCTCTACATTGAAAATGACTGATATGACAAAATGGGAGAAGCATTTGTTCAATTGGCCAAAGCGGTCGCCACTTGTATGTCATGCAGAGAAGCAAACAATGGGTGCAATTATATTACATGCTTTCCTGCTAGATCGTCCTGTACATATTTGCCATATTGCTCGTAAAGAGGAAATTATGCTGATTCGTTCAGCTAAAGAACGTGGAATCAAAGTAACGTGTGAAGTTTGTCCCCACCATTTATTCCTGTCCACTAAAGATATTGATAGAATTGGAGTCGGTGCTTCTCAAGTACGCCCTATGCTCTGTAGTCCTGAAGACCAAGAAGCATTGTGGGAAAACATGGAATATATTGATGTTTTTGCAACTGATCATGCACCACATACAGTTGAAGAGAAAAACTCTTCGAATCCTCCACCAGGATTCCCTGGTCTGGAAACAATATTGCCTTTATTACTCAATGCAGTTCATGAGGGACGTTTGAGTTTAGATGATATTAAAACTAAGTTTTATAAAAATCCTAAAAGAATTTTCAATTTGCCAGACCAACCGAAAACATATGTTGAAGTTGATTTGGACGAAGAATGGGAAATTCCAAAAGAAACGGCACATTCGAAAGCTAAATGGACACCGTTTGCCGGAACAAAGATTAAAGGACGCGTTCACAGAGTAGTTCTCCGAGGAGAGGTAGCTTTCGTTGAAGGTGAAGTTTTAGTTCCACCAGGATATGGGCGAAATGTACGAACGCAAGTTCTTCGAAAAACAAAACATCCACAAACACTTGAAATCCTGGATCCATCATACAAAATGTCAGAGATCGGACGCAGCACTGAAATTGTTTCTGATCTCCAAACAAATGAAGCGTTTTCGAAATTGCTGGCTGATCCCGTGCCTAAGTTGGCTGTACATTTCGCAGGAGATGCTAATGTTTTACGACCTGTCTCACCTCTTCCGCGAGCACGCTGCGATTCCATTGGAAACAAGGCACTTAAGGAATTGATTCAACAAACAGTTGGACCCAATACTACGACACTCCAAACCTTCACTGGAAAGCACATTCTTACTGTTGATATGTTTAATAAGGAGCAGTTGAATGACATTTTCAATCTTGCACAAATATTCAAAGGACGAGTTACAAAAGATCGCCCAATAGACGACGTCCTTAAGGGCAAAATAATGGCATCAATTTTCTACGAAGTTAGCACTCGAACTAGTTGTAGCTTTGCTGCTGCTATGCAGAGATTAGGTGGAAGAGTCATCTATATGGACGAGACTAGTTCATCTGTTAAGAAAGGTGAAACACTAGAGGACAGCATTAATGTTATGGCTGGATATGCAGATGTAATAGTGCTCCGGCATCCTGAACCTGGTGCTGTTGCGGTAAGAATAAAACTATTTTCAAAATAAATATACATAGATCATTTCCACCAATCAATCTTTTACAGAGAGCTGCTCAGCACTGCCGTAAACCACTTGTAAACGCTGGTGATGGAGTTGGTGAACATCCCACACAGGCGTTACTTGATGTTTTTACCATTCGTGAAGAAATTGGTACCGTCAATGGATTGACTATAACAATGGTTGGTGATTTGAAACATGGTCGCACAGTGCATTCGTTAGCAAGACTATTAACCTTATACAATGTTCAACTACAATACGTTAGTCCAGACAAGCTGGGAATGCCTGATCATATAAAGCGTTTCATTGAATCAAAGGGTATTGTTCAGAAAGTATTCAATAGTATCGAAGAAGCTCTTCCGAACACGGATGTGTTGTATATGACAAGAATTCAAAAAGAAAGGTTTGATTCAATTGCAGCATACAATGAGGTATAAGTAACAAGTTTTTCATTGTCCCGTTTGTGTAATTAATGTTTCACTATCTTTATAGGCATGTGGACATTTTGTGGTTACTCCGAAATTGATGACACATGCACACCGTCGAATGATAGTCATGCATCCGTTACCCAGGGTGTTCGAGATAAGCAAGGACTTTGACTCTGATCCCAGGGCTGCTTACTTCCGCCAAGCTGAGTACGGAATGTACGTTCGAATGGCACTTCTGGCTATGATTCTTGGGAAGAACTGACATGATGAAATGCATTCAGTGTCTATGACAAATTGAATTTAAACGCAACAGACAAAAATAGTTTTGTTTCCTATCCGTGTTTGATTAGTGGACAATACATAATTTTTAGTGATAAATTTTTTATAAATTTGTAGATGCAATAAAACCTATGATTTTAACCTATTAAATACTTTTTGTTTTAATGTTTTAACTGAATGCATAGTTCAATAAATTCTAACATAAAAATCATTCAATATTTACCAAGATCTTCTTGAAGCCATTCAATTGACCCGATAGCTTATCTCTATTTCATGATAGCCACAAAAGTTAGCGATAACAATTGTTATCTATGTGACAATAAGTTTTAGACAATTCGATGCCAAATTGGAGTTTCCATTTCCTTTATTTTCCATTTACACATTTATCTGATGACTGATGTCAGCACGCGGACGGCAAACCACTATATCTATTGGAAAAGCTATCAGAAAACCCTCGAATCAACCACGCCTTAATGTGTCATACAATCGATCCATTACCTTCTTCAATTTATTCGAATGTTTCATAATTATAACGATTGATATAACGATCATTTTTAATTTAAAAATTTATTACAAACTTTTCACAATATAGGGTTTCTTAAATCTTAATGCTACATAAAATGGAAACCAACAATTAGAAAATTGCTTATACTAAATATCAGTCTTTGGATAGCTTATCCTGAGGCTTAAGGAATCGTCTAAAATTGTAAATACTATTTGGCATATTTCTAGCTTTAACAACGATTAAAGTCTAGCAATGAATTGTAACAATTCCTGGTAGACTATCTGTTGTTAGAGGTTTTCCAATTCCATTATTACAAAATTTTCCATTATGGCTAATTCCATTCGTTTCGGATATCATGGCCGAGATGGAAGTTATTGACAGTAACTGCGGTGGCTCTATCTCCTGTTTGGAAATACTGAATAATGGAATAATTGACTTTATGGAACTCTTCTTTGTGTTTCTCATAATTTTCGAATTGTTCTGTGATAGACCACTGCAAAGAGATAACATTGAATACCTGAAAATTTCCGTATTATTTAGAAACAACTCACGAAGTTTGTTGACGACACCCAATCAGGAAGACTAAGGCCACCAGAACAAGGATAGCTGCTATCAGGCCTGAACCCATTGCAACAATTGTCATAACTTCGTGTGGTTCCCCATCGGATGTAACTTTTGGAACTAAAGAAACGTTTTTATGAAATAAATCATGAGTTTAATAATTTCTTTGAAACACTTACTTGAATCCTCTATAACAAATCGGTTGCTCTGTGATTTAAACACCTTATCCATTTCAATCACTTTCTGCAATGTCTATCGATAGATGAAAATTTTCACCTAAAAGTAAAAATATAATTTAATAATTTGCTAAACATATAGACGTAACTTATTTTTGTTGTTACATGATATTTAACTCGTTTTGTTATTATAACGCTTAATTGGTTTAATTGGTTTTACAAGTAAATTTCATGTTCAAATATTTTTCAGCTTATTTTTGGATTTTTGCTAAATATATTTCTGAAAGAAATAACGTTTCAATTTGTGTGGGATTATACAGATGTTCATTTTACTATCACTTTTATTTCGTAATAAATATCGGTTAACTATGCTAATTGTTTTGTCATACCCGGCAGCTTTGCAAGATCATACGGAAGATTATATTTCTCAAAACGTGAATATTTGAGTTATTGTTCCGCCTTTATTTAATTGAAAAGCATGAAACGCGTGAAAAACGTGAAGAAATCAAATCGAATTCATACTCGTACAGCTACTATGAAGATGGGGTATCTGCATGAAGAATGTCACGGACGGATAGTACGTCAATATTATAAATAATTATATAAAATATGAACGGAATAGAAAATAAGACGGAACTTCTTGAGATTTGGAGACATTTTTGTCATTTTCATATAATCAGACTGTACAATGGATTAAAGATTCAATTATCACAAACCTTGAACTCAAGCTAGTTCGTAGTTCTTTCCAATACTAGTGGAATTCGGTTGCAATTTATTTGAAATCAGTTCAATAACATCAAATGGATTTATGAGTTATGCTATGAATGATGGTATATACATACTTAGGAATTAGATTTGCATAACAGAACTATAATCAATTAATTTACGAGCCCAGTGTTGCAAATACAAATTTCCATAAGCTTTCATTAGCAATATCAGCACCCAGGAACTTGACCCAGTAAAAACGCATTTAATGTGATCTTGAGTGAGAAAGCTTCGATATCATTTCGATTTTCCCGTGTCAAGTGTATGATACACTTAACATATAGTTAATAGCATCTTATACAACGTATCATTATTGAAGAGCTGAGAAACTGAGTGTATGATCACTAAAACGTGTATAACACCCACACGGTCGGTCAGGCATTGAGGTTCCAAACGCAACCACCTTGCGATCCATATAAAATTTAATTGATTTGTTATACACCAGTAATACAATATATTAAATATTGAAATTTTGACACAATTTCGGCTATGACTGATAACTAATTTTGACAAATTAAAATCGCAAATTGTAACTGACTCATAACACTATCAATTGATGAACAAACAATTACTCGTAAATTTTAAAATCAGCGCAAATCCCACTCTTCCTGCAAGTATTACTATTAGTAACATGTTTTTGTTTTGTCAATTTCAATTTAACATTATATTATATAATGAAAAATTTGTTTTTGAAAAAGTTCATCCGATGGGAAATTGCTTCCACTCAAACGGAAAGTTATGAGAATTTAAGCACAATGCAATTGCGTTTTCTAATGTTTGGTAATACTATAATCACTTGGGGTCATTGGAAGGTGAGACTGCTTATCAAACATATTATATTCGTATTGCACTGTTCCATAACAGTCGTGATTCTGTGAATCGGTTTTCCGGTAGGACCAAATATGTATCATTAAAACTGCTTTTGTACAATAACTAGAAATGTTAAGTACATTGTACCAGTAATTATTCAAACACGTTATCATGTATTTCATGCCGGATTAAATCGAATATGATGCAAGTCACCAGAATCATCTGTTTATCAACTTGCCTCTTGCATAACTATTGATCAAACGTATGATTTGTTTTCAAAGTGTTTAAGGAAGTAGTTGATTCCCTAACAGAAGTCAATTTCCGATGCACTTTCAGTAGTGACTCTACTTCATTACAGCTTCATTTACGATTCATAATTATTTTATGAGACTTATTATTTTTCCGCTCAATGCTCTTAAATGTTTACGTGTCGTACGTGATATTTCATACTAATTTATAGTGTGTTTTTAAAATTCACGTAAGAAAACTGTCTGTAATTTGCAATTTAATCTTGTTCTATAGTATTTCAAAAACAAGAAAACTTTAAATCTCCACATGACAAGTAACCCCAGGTATCGTATTGTTCTAGTTATGCCTCATGGAATATTCGCAGATTATTAGGTTCAACACATAACGTAAAACATGAAGAATTGGTCCTGTGCTTGCTCTACTTCCGACATTCATTATAAGACCAGTCCGGTGAGAACTTGTTGACAGTTAAAACGACCATAAGACCTTGTGTCTGTAGTTCCGTCTACTCCCAAAATCAATCAGAAGCATTAATGAAATGTTAATTGGTAAACAAATAATTTCAGGAAGGAAGGATCTAAGCTTAGTTTGAGGAAGTATGTAGTTGTAGGTGCAGTATTTAAGGATTCGTACACATATCTTTATTTATGTCAAACTCAAGTTCATTGCTGTTGGTTGCACTTGCATCTGTTTCACATGGAAGTTGATCAATGGCACTGGGAGTTACCGGAAGTTCAATTCTCGAGGAAGCAAAGTAGTTTTTGGTAATATTGTTTTTAAATATAAACAAATTACGGACAGGAGTGCCAAATACATTTTCAAGAAACAGGTATCTGATGTGAGAGTGCGAGTACATTAGAATGTAGGAGTTCTGATTGTCGTCGAAATGAGATGAGGTCAACTCAAGGCAACACGAATAGGTATTTGCACTTCCTCATTTTGTGATTTACGCCTTTTTTCCAGTGAGATTTACCGTAAAACAAGACGAAAACTTGTTGACTTTCGACGTGACTTGACATTTCAATCGGATTAATGGGAAAATTGCTGGTATATTGGGAATATGTTGATTGGTTCAAGTTTCAATCACCTCTTTAAGCTAAGCCCATAAAATAAAAAGCACATTGTTCCATGAACACATGTTCCGGAAATCGATTTTTAGAGGTAAATAAACTTCAAGATCATTGATTTCGTGGAAATACGATTTTTCAATTATATTAAACTCTGAAATTTGTTTGCATATTATGACAAATCGTTATTCAACTTGCTATAAATGTGTCAATAAACTTTAGCGTTGAATGCTGCTTCCAAAAACCTGTAGCAATCACGTGTTGAAAATTAAATTCTGAATTATTCATGATAAATCTTAAAACTGAGAAAATTGTTTTGAAAATTGATTGATTTAGCGCACCTTACATAAGGTAAAGGAAACTTTCTGCTGCTATATGTATGTAAGCCGTAAGCGCAATTACTATATCTACTCATTACATGTATTATGATAACGTAAATTACCAATTTACGGGGAATGCATGCAAAGAATAATCAGTTGCTGATTTGTCATCAAGTGACAACCCTTAATTCATTTCAAATAACCAGTACTGTTTAGGATTTTTATATTATTACATTGATTCAAAATTCAAAACCACAATAAAATGCCATGAGACCAATGCAAAACAATCATATATATTTCAAATATTTATCATAAATTTTCTAATTAATACTAGAAAAAGAAGCTGGCCATGTTAGACTGCTCCACAAGTGAAGTGGCTTTTACATTCTTTAAAGAGAAACTTAGAATTACCTGCTAATTCTTTTGAATGAACGTTATGAAAGGAATACAAACAATTTGAAATGAAATAATTGTCTTTTTATAAATAGTGTTGAGAAATTTATGTTACGTAGTGCGTTAACGTGTTTCATAGCTAACTGAAAGAAAACTTATTTTATGAATTTCAGTTACAAAAGCATTAGTCAAATTCTTTGACGCCAACAAAAGCGCCACACTGTCTCGTAGATATCGTTTGAAGGTAAATTGTTGAATAGTTAAATAACATTCGAATGTTCAAAAATGCAAATTAGTTTTATTTGAAAATTACGAACTTCACGACTGTTCTATGAAGTTCAAAATGATAATTTGGAATTTGTTAATAATGTACGTTGGTCTAAATTTCGTCCTTTTCACTATTTGTTTTATGAACAAAGAAGAATACCTCATCATTTAAAAATTCACATCAACTTACATCAAAAGAAAGTTAATAATTTTTCTCAGCACTTTTTTAACTTTAATTTACAAGAAACTTTATTCCATAAAACATCACTTTTTATCATTAAAAACTTAGGTGAAAGAACCCACAAACTGTTTTCAAGTATTGTCCTTGTTTATTCTAAAATCAAAAATTTTGTTTTCTCAAGTAGAATTTATAAACACTGAAAGTTTCAAAAATAGTTTATTACGAACTATTATATTTTTTGTTTTGCAGGAATATGTTCTAGTGTGTTGCTTGTGTTGTAAGAAAATAAAAGCTTTGGCAAAATTCCCAACGAAGAAACTAATTAAAACTGTATTTTTTCATTTTCTTTTTAAGCAATAAATCTAGAAGCATATTCACTTAATGCATACAAAATAATAGTTTAATTTATAGCCACATTAAAGGCATTTTATTTTCAGGAAATTCAATTATACTTACCACAATTATTTGATTATTTTCAAGAATCGTTGGCACTTATTACGAAAATTGTATGTTGCAATAGAAAAACCTTAACAAAATTCCTAGGAATAATCCAATAAAACATTCACGTTTTTCGCGGTTTTAAATTAACGTCTTTTATACTCGTTGAATCAACTTATGTACATACTCGTATGTCTGCATCAAGACTTTGAATAACTAAATGGATATGACGAAAAAATGCAAAGAGCTTTTATAAACTTTGAGAACAATTTACAAAAAACATTTATGGAGACAAGTAAAATTTTTTCTTGTATTATTTTTAACTTTAATACTTTTTATTTACTTTTTCTTCTTGCTGTTTTTAAATTAAATAATTCTTTTAATTAAATGTGAACGACCATGAACGCGCACGTTTTTCAAGTCAACAAGAGAGAAAGTTCTTGATGTCACGTGTTGTTTGATATTATAGCGGTAGTAAGATTCACAAATGTTCAAATTGTTCGTTAATATTGTGTTGTTATCTCCTATTATATTAATAATAAGAGCTTCTTGAATTTCACTATAGAAGTTGAACCAACTGATCCGATTGTCGGTTGAAGTTGAAATGACACTTTTCCAGCATTGTGTTGCAATTAAAAACAGAATGGCCAGTCGCGCCACGCCGCACAACAATTCAATTGTGATCGAGCAAAATGTCTATAGTATTAGCACACTTTTAACGCTGACAATGCACTTGATTATCACAAAATAAAATATTTTAAATATAATTCAATAATAAGTTCTGTTCCAGAGCTAATAAGATCTGTTTATCACCCTCCCATATGGAATGATAGACGATCATGATCAGTACGAGTATTATAACATGTCCCCAGCAATAGACAGACCTCACTTTTCAGGCACTCTCGTAGGAGTACGATGCTTTTCTATTGAACGCTGAAAAATTCAGTCACTAATAGTAATCAACTGTGAACTTGTAAACACACGCTTTGGCAGCAGCACAGCAGTACGATCACCTTAATTCAATGTCAATCAGTGTTGGTGGCTGCTTGAGTTTTCCGTTGACCTACTACAAAATTTACGTCTACAATTTTGGCTTTTAATATCAGCTGCTTTTTAATGTTTATTTATTTATTATTGCGCCCATATTTTATTTGTAGCTTTTCATTTTCGTCTTGATCTTGTTGAAGATAAACTTTGGCAGCAGACCAAAATTCTAGCTTATTCATTTCAGCATACGTGTATCTGCTATTCGAGGATGTGGAAAAGTCATGAACTTGAAAATCGTCATTGGCAAATGTTATTCAGAATTTTCCTTGGGTGTTTACAAAATTTTCTACTTTTCTCAAATATTTTCAGTAACTTGAAGAAACAAAGGAAAATATTCCAATACGTATTGCTTTGTTTAAATCTCCATATGTCGGTATCTCAAGAAATATCTTGTTGTCTTTCAAATTTCTAATTCCAGGATTCTTATTCAAAGTTGCAAATATTTTGTTACAATTGTTAAAATGTAATTGGCATTATTTAAACAATTTATTTTGTAGACTTGCATTCTATTGTGAAATTAATTTTCTTGATTAACATTTTGATTTACTGTGAACCGGATTATAAGCATCAACGTTAAGTAATGCATAAAACATGTTATCACGCGAATCGACGTCTTCTCCACAGCAATTATCATCGTCAAGTACCTACATACGTAATTTTCGTATGGTTTGATAAACCGTCATAATAGAACAATTACCTCAATTACATTACTAAGGTATCTTTTGCGTCTTTCCGAAGAAACTATGTAAGTTTTCCAAATTGCAACTTCGAGAAATTTTCAATGTGTACTTATTGTTTTCTATCGCCAATCCTTAGTTTATCTTAAAGCTAAAACAATAACATTAATATCATTCACTTTTCAAACTGAGTTTAATTTATTTTTCCAAGTTTTGCACTATATCACTCAGTGTAGAAGAGGCGATGCATTTTACATAACAACATTATATGAATTTCAATTTCAATTAACCACACAATTAATTTCCCAACTTAATTGTTAATAATTTATTCACGAACAAGTTAATAAGTTAATTATAAATGAAACAAAAACCAGCTGTCGTTAATGACTACTCTCATTCACCGGGAAAAATGTCAATAGCCTGCCGGCATATTTGACGCGTTCACATGTACTATATATCCTTTGAAATTACTCTTCATTGAAAATTGTAGTAGTGCCCCAAATTGGATTCAAAATATCTAACACAAACCAACTAATTTCTAAAACAAACACTTGTATAATTGGTGACTTAAAAAATTTATATTTCACATACAAATTAACAAATAATTAATAAAATTTTTAACCTGATACTCAATGTTTTCCCCGTGAGGAATCTTACTAACAACTAATATTTTACATTCGTAAAATTTTCATTTTCTGCAATGCTCATAAATGCAAACTATCCTTATAAAATATAAAATCCTTAAAATTCTGTTTTATGGTCAACGTTTCAGTAAACGTATGTATAAATGATTCGAATTACGTTCGAATTCATAGTTAGTAGACAAAATTTAGTCATCAACATCTTCATCAGCTGCAGGACTACTAGGCGAATAAGCAGGACTAGTAGGACTGTATCCTTGGGATGTTGGTGAATAAACAGGACTGGTTGGGGAGTAATTTTGGGTTGTAGGAGTGTATGTTGGACTTGTGGGCGAATACTTGGATAATGATATTGAAGAGCTATCGTAGCGTGGACTTGTGGCAGAATATTGACTGCCGGTTGGACTGTACTGATGAATTGAAGATGAATGAGCATGTGAATGAGTTGGAGAAGCTGGGGAGGTAGGAGAGTACACAGGGCTTGTTGGAGAATATTTGGGACTTGTTGGCGAATATTGTGCGCTTTCTGATGTAAATTGAGGACTGCCACTAAACGAAGGACTGAGTGGTGTATACGTTGGACTAGTGGGAGAATATTTGGGAGATGATGAAGGATAGGACGGTGAAGCTGGTGAGTAATGTGGGGAGGATGAATAGTTCGGACTTGTTGGAGAATAACTGGGTGTTGTTGGAGTGTAGTTAGGAGAGGAAGGAGAATATGATGGTGATGTGGGTGAGTACCCGGGACTTGTTGGTGGATAAGAAGGACTAGAAGGTGAATACGAAGGAGATGTTGGTGAGTACGCTGGAGAATTTGGTGAGTAATTTGGACTCGTTGGAGAGTAAGCACTTTGCGAATACGGGTGTGACGACGAATAAGCAGGACTTGCTGATGATCCCAAATTTGAAGTTGGTGAATATAACGGAGAATTTGGTGAATACCCTGGACTGGATGGGGAGTAGTTCGGTGAAGTCGGTTGAAATTGCGGACTTGACGGTGAATAGTTTGGACTCGCTGAGAACATCGGGCTTGTCGGTGAATATGCAGGACTTGGTGGAAAGTTATTTGGTGACGATCCACCCGGAGAAGACGACATAAAGTTGGGACTTGTTGGTGAGTACGACGGTGATCCACTTGGAGAAGATGGACATAGTGGTGACATTGATGGTCCTGGTGAACTTGGTGATCCAGGTACTGGTGACCAATTAGGAGACATACCAGAAGCATCTGAAGCAGCAGAGGGAGAGAAACTCGGTCCTCCAGGTGTCATGCCACTTGCTAAAATGCAAAATATTGAAATTTAATAAAGTCAATAAGAAACAAAAGCAAAATTTCTTACTTGGCCCTGGCGGAGAATAATATCGTGGTGTGTTGCACTGATGCCATGGAGTCATTGGTGGACTCATACTTGGTGTAGAAACAGCGCCAAAGAACATTCCAGTGGCACCCATTAATGTAGCTCCAATAGTGCTAGGCATTTCGATACCATGCTTACATTTTTCAGCATCAAGGAGAAGATCGAAACAACCTAATTAATGGAAAACAACCCAATTAATGGAAATCACAAATTTCATTCCAATATTATTTACCTGTTCCCATTTTCGGCAATTGTCCCATTATAATATTTTCAGATACACCTCTCATTGGATCAGTTTCAGCATGAGCTGCTGCATCCATAAGTACATCAACAGTTTCTTCAAACGAACATCTCATAAGTGCACCAGTATCTTGTCTATTGATACCGTGACGTGTGATAGCCATCAAGTGACCTTTAGCTGTCATGACATCACAAAGTAAAGCTAAATGTCGATAGTTTACGTAAAGACCATAAAATTGAAGTACAGCATTCATTTCTTTTTCTACCGATTTCCGCACAGCCTCGATTCCAAGTACTTGGAAAATTTCACAAATATCATTACTATACGTTCTAACTGGATCAACATCACGTTCACTTAAAACTTTCATCATTGATGTTCCATCAGTTTCAAGAAGCCACTCTCCAATAGCTTTGAATTCTCCTGTTTCAGTGATCACAATACGTTTCTTACTATCAGTCTGTGGTAAATGCATGTACACCTTCCCGATTGCTTCAATACCCTGTAATGTCATGTCTGATAACATGTTTGCTTCTATGCATCGCAAAAACATATCGTCCTCCATTTTGTCGACGGTTTCTTCCTCTTGGAATTTGTTTTCTTCACTATTCATGATACGGATACGAAGCACAAGCTTATCAGCGTTATCGTCATTGAAGATACAATTCAAATCATCACCGAAACCAGCATTAATTTTCTCGGCAATTTGTTCCATAGTTAATTTTTTGTCCGTCATACGTTTTCGATCTAATTCAATACGGAGCAACCACGGCGAAATTCGTGTTGGATCGAAATCAGGCATTTCGTAGTAAACATTAACGAACTCTTGATCCTCAGCGATGACTGTTCTCTGAGGATCTGGATCATAGTAAATGGCTGTGTTAGCTGTGACTTTACGAAGCGTTGTATGTTCAAGACGACACAATACGTTCTTTGCTTTCTCAGCATCACGTGCTGCACCACCAGTAAGGAAAACTGTTAGAGAAGGTGCTTTTGGACGTTTAGATATGTTGATGATTTCCTTTAATCTTGGCACACCCAAGGTTACGTTCTTAGAAGACACACCAGCAAAATGGAAAGTGTTCAATGTCATCTGTGTAGCAGGTTCACCAAGTGATTGAGCAGCCAATGCTCCTACCATTTCTCCTGGATTTACTTGTGCCTGTTGGAATCTCGTTTCGACTTCACCAATCAACCATTCAAATGCTTCCGTTGTAAGACGGAATTCTTCTGCAACATATTTTGTACACAAAGTAGATCTTACAAGGCACTGGAACAAAAGTGTAGCGTTTTCGTTAGCTTGTTTTGAAATCCTATCGCTACCAGATACTATTACACATTTTTGCAATAAATCTTTTACTCCTTGAATGACTTTCAGTGGACTGAGATCAGTTGGTATACGCTTGTTAATGTGGAAAATTTTCTGTACATTCCATATCATTCGTTGCAAGTTACATGGTAGTACAACTTTCGACTCTCCACCAGGGAAAATTTGACGTAGAGCCTCTCTGTCTCGTGCTAATTGTTCCCATTCAGCTTCCAGCTCTTGAATAGCATAACCAGATTCTGTGAGTTCTTTTAGAACATCTTCATTAAATATACGTCGCATATAACGTTCATTGGACCAATCAAATTTAAAGCGTTTCTCAAAAGATTTATTAGACAACTTGATAGTTGGCAAATTTTGAAATTCAACAGTTTCTCCACACAAACCATCTTCACCATAACGCAACTGAATAAGTTGTCCAACAGAATTTCTAATTGTTCCATCGTAATTAACCATAACAGACTCCATAGCCTTTATAAGACGACGTTGAATATAACCAGTTTCAGCTGTTTTGACAGCAGTATCGATAAGACCTTCTCGACCACCCATAGCGTGGAAATAGAACTCAGACGGTGTAAGACCGGCAAGATATGAATTTTCTACAAATCCTCTGGATTCAGGACCATAATCGTCTTTGATGAAGTGAGGTAGTGTTCTTTTACGGAATCCATATGGAATACGTTTACCTTCAACGTTCTGTTGTCCTACACAAGCAATAACCTGAGAGATATTAATATTTGATCCCTTTGAACCGGAAACGACCATAGCTTTCAAATTATTATATTCAGTTAAAGACTTCTTAGCGGAACCACCAGTTTTGTCACGAGCATCGTTCAGAATACGATTTACTTGATTTTCGAAAGTCTGACGTAACGTATTACCTGGTGTAGGTTCCAACTCCATGTTGTGGGCTTTTTGAATAACGCTTATGACATCGTCTTTAGCTTTACGAATTGAATTCTGGATTTCGTTATATGTTTGAGGATCAGCAATTGTATCACCAATTCCAATGCTGTGACCTTCTAGTAATAACCAATTATTGACGACTGTCTGAATGTTGCCGTAAAAACGACCAGCTATCTCATGACCAAGTTCTAAGAAACAAATGTGCAACAAGGAACCAGCAGAAGTTCCCAGAGTTTTCTTACAAAGGATACCCATAATAAGTTCTCCGTGCTCTACCATAACTTTTGTGTCTCCTGGTGATATCCATTTGTACGGACCTTCATCTTCTTCATCTGGATGAGTGGAATGTGTTCTTATCATGTTTACATTTCCAGGAATAATTAATGTGAAAATTTGTTTTCCTGTCCA
This sequence comes from Chrysops caecutiens, assembly GCA_963971475.1. Taxonomy (NCBI): domain Eukaryota; kingdom Metazoa; phylum Arthropoda; class Insecta; order Diptera; family Tabanidae; genus Chrysops; species Chrysops caecutiens. The sequence goes on along the minus strand of OZ020569.1, from coordinate 40,412,289 downwards.
CAGAGGTTTGGGTTTCAAAATACACGGTTGTGGCATTTTGCCATCCCACGTGGGGAGAAACATTAAAAGATTCATCATTTGTTCCTTCTCGATAAACACATCCCTTTTAGTCATTTTTCGTACAGCGGTTAAGGTATCCTGTACAATACCCATGACGGGTTTGTTAGCTTGAGGTGTAATGATCTGACGTGGTGTTATGTGAATATTTTCAACTTCTGCCCTTGTCTCCATACTCTGTGGAACATGCAAGTTCATTTCGTCACCATCAAAATCAGCGTTGTAAGGAGAAGTACATGATAAATTCATACGAAACGTGGACCATGGGAGTACTTTGACACGATGACCCATCATACTCATTTTATGCAACGTTGGTTGACGGTTGAAAATGACAAGATCGTCGTCACGTAAATGTCTTTCCACTTTATATCCACACTGAAGATGTAAATCACTTGATTTAGGGTGGAAACGTAAATCAATACGTTCTCCATTATCCCGTACAATATATTTTGCTCCAGGATATTGTGAGTTACCTCTGTGCACCAATTCTTGCATTCTGTCGATGTTGAATGGAGTAACTAGTTCAGGGAATGTTAAATTTTGTGCGATAGACCGTGGTACACCAACTTGGTCAATACGCAAATTTGGATCAGGTGTAATTACAGTACGTGCTGAGAAATCAACACGTTTTCCCATCAAGTTTCCTCGAATACGACCTTCTTTACCTTTAAGTCTGGCCTTCACTGCCTTCAGAGGTTTTCCTGACTTTTGCATTGCTTTTGGTAAACCGGGACTGTCGTTATCGATAAAGGTAGCCACGTGAAATTGTAACATTTTATTATTTTCTGCTATAATGTGTGCTGCAGCTCCAGTTGTCTCATTTTTCTTCAGTTCATTGTTAGCCTTAATGATATCTGCTAATTTGTGAGTTAAATCATCTTGATTTTTAGCTGCACCAAACATCACAACTGCTGGTCGTACCGACAATGGTGGTACAGGCAACACTGTAATAATCATCCAATCTGGTCGAGCAAATTTTGGATCCATACCAAGAATAAAGCATTCTTCATCGGTTATATGTTTGAAAATTTCCCAAACTCGTTCAGCACTTACTGCCATTTTCTTCTCTTGCGAATCTTCATTCACATGTTTCCATTCTGCTAGCAAATCTAATCCTGTTCTTTTAATTGATGGTTGATAATGTCCGCAACCACCATGGCCTTTTTTGTTTGCTTCAACCGGTTGACCGTCTTTTGTCAGATCCATGTCTTCACCTCCTTCGCAAATTTTCTTCCCTTTACATAAATCATAAATGTAAGCCAAACGTTTTCGTGGTTGTCCTTTTGATTTCATAACAATTTCTTTTATTTTTGGATTGTTTGGTGAGACTAACATTTTCGAACAGTAGAAGCATACACAACGTAAAATCTTCATTGTCTTTGTCAAAAAACCGATGTGAAAAACTGGTTTGGTCAAATCAATATGACCAAAATGTCCTGGACATTCTGTCATATTTCCAGCACATGTTTGACAACGAGAATTTCTGTCTATTACACCCTGACGTGGATCCATCAATCCACCTAATTTCGGGCGTCCCCCTTCTAATGTTTCAGCAAATAGGATTCCTCCTTCTGTGACAGACATTCGACGCTAAAATAAAATTAAATGTAAGTAAATTTCCTTTACCATAAAACCATTAGAAATTACAATTTCGTCTGGTGCCAATATACCAAATTGGACTTTCTTCACAGTCCGCAATGGCGCTTTAGAATCGTTCGTAGTCATATTTGCGTTTTAACTATATAAAAATATTTGAGAATTCTTCTCCGTCTCCTCTTGTACTAGGATTGCTCAATGTAGCGGCGATAAAAATTCACTATTAGTAAACAATCTGTTTAAAAAGTTTCATACATTTTAAATCACCAATAAATTAATGTATGGTCTTATGCTTTACACTACTGACAGCAGAAGCCATTTTGTTCGCTTTCTTTTTAGCCACTATTTCTGTTGAATTTTATGTAATTTCCAGTGCACACTATATGCTTCGGTTTCTTGAACTTGCACAGAAGAAATTTAAATAATTTCCTTTTATTTTTCAACCGTAATTCTTATTAAATTACTATGAAGCCAAGGTTATGAAATTCCTTGGACAATCACAAGTGGTAACCAGAATGAATTAAACACAACGACATCTGCGTACATTCTGTACTGCCACAACACATTGTGCGGCCATATGAAAATTGTGCTGCCATGCAAAATTGACATTTTGGTGAACAGGGTGAACATCTCTGCCAGCAAAAGGGACCTAAAATATCTGCTTCACTTCAATGGATGAGGAAACAAGGAAAACAATTTAGTGTTATTAATTATTAACAATTGCTATTAATTCGATGAGAATAACAAATCAATCCTTGAACATAACAATGCAGTTAATACTTTATTTTTCACACCATTCTTAAATCGGAAAATTCCAAATTTTGATATAATAATGAATGAAGGAAAAATAATAACTTGAACAAATATTCGACAACAACTAATTTCTTATTATACAATACTCCTATTGAATTTACTCCTTTATGAAGTTCTTGTGCATCTCTGGAACTATATTGTAGACGTGCTGAAGTATTTCATTAATGACAGGCTCTTTTCGTGTTTGAAGAGCACGATTCATATCTTCTAGCTTTATCTTGGTATCCACTTCAATTTTTTGTGCAACACCTTCCCTTGATCCCATGTGCTGCAATGTAAAAATTAAGTTTTTAGAGAATTCTTCCACATAAGCAAAATAATAAAATTAACCTTAGCTTCGAACTCTTTAAATTGCCTTTCTCGTTCTTGGCGATATTTTTCAATTTCTTCCGTGGCTTCATCTTTGGCCTGCTTCAATCTTCTTGCTTTACCTGAATAATATCAAAATAAAGGCTTCAGAACTTCAAACACTAAAATATTTTTGGGTCATGTGATCCACTGAAAACTTGTGACTTTAATGGATCGATTTTTGTGTATCTAATTTTAATTTACGTTTTCTAGCTTCTCCAACTTTTTCTGCAGCTTTCTTTTCAGCAGCCAACAATTGCTGTATTCCTTGAGTTTGACTTGTCATCCTGGTTTAAGTTTAATTTGATAACACTGCACGAAAAACTTTTGATGAATTTTATTTCACAACCAACAATTGGAGCTCACGAACATCAACTGAATGTAAACAATCAATGAGAATTGAGCCATGTAACAGCAACAACAACGATGAGAGAAGTTATCCAAGAATGGACCTTTGTTGCTCAAACTTCTTCTGTTGGTGGGATATTTAATAATGCGCGATTTTTAAATTTATTAACAAAATTTTTACAAGAATAGACATCTTTAAAGAATTCCAAAAATTACTTTACTTAAGTGACAACTTGTTTAACCTCATGTTATTATGAAGACTTTAAATACTTTTGAGTAAAGTCCATATCTCATTCACTAAAAATCATTTTCCGCGTGATATAGGTAATTGACCACAAATCATAGCATTCAGAAAGTTTTGACCAGTGTGGTGTTTCCCCGCATATTGTAGCAGGTTGTAACATTGTCCTCAAACAATGATTTCCGGTTAAAATTATTCACATTATTTAAGTCGGTTACTTGTTATTATTTTTATTTACCTTCACCATTCTAGATGATAACCACATGAATAAAATGCTTCGACATGCTTAATAAATTTTCATTCTTAATTGGAGTTCGGAATATCCATAATATTACTTTAAATGTGTTTTGCTGGGAAACAATTTTTTGATGTGGAGCTAAAACAACGATAGGAGCTACATACATAAAACAACATTCCAGCACAAAGGAAGGAAATAACCCAAACATTACGCATCGATCAAATGCAGTCATGTTGGCACGCTCCCTCAGACAGTTTGGATCTATTTTTAGAAAATTAATGTCTCATGCAGTGCATTCCCTAAATTATGGTATTCCCTTGTAGTTCTCAACAAACTGCGGAAAGAATCATCCAGGCTAGATCGTTTTGTTAGATTTTAAGCAATGGCGTCTATAGGTATTCGAACGAATAAAATAACCCAGAATGGTGGAATTAACGTTGGATGTTGTCGTCTGTGTACTTGCATTAATTTCGGGTTTTTAACATCGAAACTAGGTTTGTTGAAAATCTTCGAAGTGATTTTAGCATCTGCCTGTGAAAGCCTTTTGATTCAATACGGATTACCATACGCGACTAGCATTGGAAAGGCTCTGACTAGTTTCTTAACAACTACTGCATGTTGTTTCACTACAACTTTAATTTTACTATTGTGTTACGCTTTTTCGGAAAAATCGTTACATCTCATTCGACAATCACCTTTTGTAAGTTCAATATGTTATGCTTAATAAAATAGTGGATTTAATGTTTTGTTTTAAACTAGGAAGTGCTATTTAATTCAATAGCTTGTTTCCTTTATCTAAGTGCATCAAGTTATATGGGCTTCGCATCGTTGGTGTGGCTATACCCGCAATTCCTTATAACTCCTGGATTTTGGGCATATCCTGCAATGTCTGCTGTGTATGTAAGTGCCGTAGTTACAAATAACAAATTCTAGCTAATATGGAATGAAACTTTCCTTTGTCTTGTTCTAGTGGTTTGGATACGTAGCAGCCTTTTTACATGGACTGGATGCTTTCTTTTCACTAAAGCAATTTCGTGGTTATAGATAACAGATAATATTTCTTAACATTTTACAAACGAGCTCATAAAACCAAATATTTACAATAGAAATTAACTTATAGAACATGTATTTATAAAAACCAAATATATATTTTTATGAAGGAACGAATTTGGTATTTGATTTAGAAGCTATTTTGAAGAAATATGATAGACCACAGGGATAACTAAATCCTCCTATTTGCATATGTTTATTTTCAACATTTTTGAATTATTGCATAGAAAAATTAATACTCTTAACTCTAATCAGACTAAGCAATTACAGGAAAAAGGCATTAGTACGCTGAGCAACGCTTAAAAATTGCGTTTGTTAGGATTTTCCAAAACACTTATAACATTTTCTTTGATGCAGCTCGCAATTTCCTTAACTGCTTCAAAGCAAGACTAGATTCGTAATCCGCCTTTGCCAAAGCAATTCTAACTGACCGAGGTTTATCATGTATTGCTTTATGCATACAGAACTTAATACCAAGAAGAACATGTTCAAAAACAATAAAAGCAAGAATTGGAGCTTTTGGGAAGCGATCCTGAACGAACTCTCTGAAAGTAAAAATTTGTTGTAAACGGGCATTTCTACATTTCACGGTTGAAATTATGTTACTGAATGCTAGGTTGTAAATACAGTAATCCACAATTGCTAAGTAGAGCCATTACTGAAAGAATTTCGAAGCCAGTTTGCCAGGCTCCTATGTTTTTCACGCGTCGAGCGAATGGACGTTTATAGAAATGAGCTAACTAGAATTAAAGAAATTGTAGAAGATTGATTGAGGAACATGTACGAACAATTACTTACTTTGAACATATCCACGTACATCTCAAAATGATTACTTAGTAACGCACAAAGAGAAGCAAAAGGGGCGACAGCAGCGAATAGCACAACATAGCCAAATTGTGTACAAATTATCAAATAGTCTTCGTACGTACTGTGGTACTCATCCAATCCACTTTCATAAGTAGCCTATTAAACATATCGATTTGGTCAACTTTTTGGATAAGTTAATCGCGCCTTCTTACCTGATTGTACCTCTCTGTGTTTACAATATGAGAACGCTTGTTTTCCGCCATTTTACTAGGTCTCTTGTGATTCAAATTCTGCCTTACCACTCCTATGAATGGGAAGCCAACTTCCATAGCCCATTGAGCAATCTGTTGAGAAAATGTTCAGGAATTGCGTGTCATATCGATGAAAGGATGCAACATACTTGAAATATAACTAACTGCATCATTAATTGGTACTTCAACTGATTTAAATCTTGTATTACGAAAGCGATATAAAATAGGGAGAAGAAATTGTTTACAATTTCAAAAAGCATCAATTTATTCACACGATGTCTCTCATACTGACTACGTGTACGATGATTTTCTTGGTCTGTTAAAAATGTTGCTAGCTTTTCATAAGCCCAGGAAAAGATGGCAATCAGAATGGACTGCACAATGACGGGTATGTACAATAAATTGGAGTCTTTACCTATAGAAGAAAGTTAGCAGACGACACAATCTATTGTTGTCAAAGTGTTACCAAAATCCTGTATAACTTCGGCTTCAATTTGAAACTGATATAAACTAAAGTATGCGGCGCTTATAACACACATTAGCACAACTGGATACGAAACACAATACATTTGAATATAAGTCCAGCGCATTGGATATTGTAAGGTTGGCTTCCCTACAAATTATTTTCCAATAAACCCATAACATTTGGAACATGAATCATGTTTTACCTGTAACAGGATCAGGTTTTAGTTCTCCATGGTAGGCACTTCTTGGAGTATCAAGACTAGTCATTTCGATTGTCCCCCATCTGTAAGTAAACTTTGAGCATCTGCGTTTCCACATCTCACAGAATATCTAAAATCAGAATTACCCAGTTAGATTATAATATGTTATAATGGATTCAAATTTCTACCGTTGTCCACAATACATAGAACCAGCAGACAACTGTAAGATTAAAACTCAAAATATACTGCAGAATTCCGAAAACAGACGGAAATATCAGTGCGAAAGTGTATGACTCGACAAATGCAAAATAGAGCCCTATACTTGGTCCAAAGTAATTCCGAACATCCTCTGTTGGAGCGGTTGCTTTCCAGTTTATAGAAATTTTCTCCAAATTTTCCTTGAAAATCATAGCATTTTTACTCAGAAGTTTATTAAATTTTAATAAAAAGAAACTTACTCGATCATGAAGCGGGAAAAACTTCTCAATTACACCATTTCTAAAGTACGGCTGTAATTCCGATTTTATTGTATCTTTTATAAGCACTGGCTTGTCACTGCTTAAAAGAATATCATCCTCGGTCATGCCTTCCAGTAAAAAGTCCTCCTTACTGAAATAATTGAATTTCTGGATATTGCCTGTTGTAGTTTTCTTCATCAATTCAGCTTCATCTGCTAGTTTGAGCAACGTGTCAGTGGTAGCTGATATATAGAGAATTTTCTCCGTTTTGCTAAAATGTTAAACGAAAGAATTGGATACACATGAAACTAAGCCACGTAGATGCCAACACATAGTTTGTTAATTTTAAATGGTATAGGCTGAATAAACTGTTCTCACTAAAATGTCTACATATAATAGTTTCCAATTTTTAAGTGAAGTTAATTACAAGCTTTTGGGCAGTTGTCTTTTGTTAGTCTTAACGCATCCACAGAAGTAACTCTTGAATTCTAGTGTAACTACCTGAGCACCTCAAGCGCTGTAAGCATTCCAAATTGTTGAACAATTTTTTCAACATCTTCAACAGTGGAAATTTTGGCCCTCGGAGAGAAAATTATAACAAGATACGTCTGAAAGTATATTAACTAGAACATTAGCCTTTATAAGTGATAAGATAACCTTGTTTAGTGGCAATAAACTAGAAACATTTTCGGCTTTTTGGTCGTCAGCAGATCGTCTCAATCTCAAGTCGGTGTCCTCGTCTGGATTAGTATTTTTATCTAAAAATGGTTATACGTGAATTTAGTATTATATAAAAGAATTTATTTCTTACATACCCATTTAATTAACCAGTTATTTATATAAACTTCTGAGCTATAAAATTCGTGATTTTGCATGAATGACTTCACAAGTTCACATTGCCTGCAAATGTAAATATAAACAGCTGACCTCACACAAAGACCGCAATTGTTGCACACTCTAGGCCTGTTTCCATATGGCACCACCAGAAATGAAAACCTCTCAAATGCAAAATACAAATGTTTTTTAATGTTTTGTTCCTTCCTGGTTATGAGATATTTGAAGAATTATTTAAAAAACATGTTTTAATACTAACACGATAAATAAATAAAATGAAATCAAAAGAAACAATGGAATAATAGAATTTTATGTATTATATTAACATACATTCTTACCTACAGATGTTCCCATTTATATTGTATCCATGCTGATATTCCAAATATTTGTTAATAAATAACATAAATAATTCCTTCTAAGAATTTTCACAAAATTTTGATTTCAATTCACCAATTCAATCAAGGCCTTTCCAAATTTCTTGCGGAAACATATATTTTAATTTGTTACTCAATCTAGGATAATTTTAAATTTCTTTTGCAGTATGTGGTTGAAATACTGTTAAAGAATTTGCGTACATTACAAATCAATTGCACATCAAACATATCACGTCAAATTTATTACTTACTTTTTAATATTGTAAACATTTATTATTCTGGAGCAATCTTCTTGGGGTTGATTCCTTCAGGTGTTCAGAATAATGTTCAGATTCAAAATCGTCCAACGCATAGTGTAGTCTCAAGAGTGGGACTCCTCTGTGCATATATGAATACATTGAAAGTTAATGATTTATCTTCTCAAAGATGCTTTCCGGAAGTTATTCAGACGTAGATAGCTGCAAAGATGAAAATTCAAAATTCAGTCAAACAGTCTGGCTAAAGAATCGGACCAAGTCGCGAGTTTATAAAAGGTTGAGTGTTGAATGATGTAGCGGAGAAGAGGAATAATATTTTAATTAGAATCAGGTTTTATTGAAAAAGAATCTTAAAATGAAGAAATTGTCTTCACGCAAAGAGAAGTTGCCAATAGTATTTTCCAAGGAGTACAATGTGACATTCACTGGACTCCAGTGCTCTTATCCGTACGACACTCAGAAGGGACAAAACGTTTTAAATGTAATTATTGTTCTAAGTTATGATAGTTACTAATTAAATCATCAACATTATTAGCACCTGAAAAGACATAATTTCGTCCATGAAGAACTTTTGAACGAACCGGAAGAAATGAGCGAAATAGATTTGTTGGAAGTGCATTCTGCAAAATATTTAGACAGTTTAAAGGTGAGAATTGAAGGAATAAAGGGTATCGGTTGTTGAATTTAGTTGTCGTTCCAGTACAGCGAGATAGTGTCAAGGATAGCTGAAATTCCACTTCTATCATTTATTCCCAATGTATTTGTCCAGAAGGGATACCTACGCGCGATGAGATTTCAGGCTTCTGGAACTTTACTTGCTGCAAAACTGGCTGTGCGCGAAGGTTGGGCAATAAATCTTGGCGGTGGGTTCTGTCATTGCAGTGCTGAGAGAGGAGGATCTTTTTCCCCCTATGCTGACATATCCTTAGCTGTGAAGTACCTCATATTAAACGAAAGGTCAATATCAAAGGTTATGATCCTGGACTTATCGGCTCGGCAAGGAGAAGGACATGAACGGGACTACATAAATATGAAAAACGTTTATATAATGGACATGTTCAACGAAGCAATATATCCTCGAGATAATTATGCAGAAGTTGCTGTTAGAAAACCTGTTAAACTTCCACCCTGCACTTCAGATGAAGTGTACTTAAGGAAACTGAGAATGTAAATTTGAAAAGTAACCCTTTTATTTCAAAAAAATAAAAATTTATAGATATTTATGACGTCATGTAGAAAATGAATTTTCCCCGCTTTCAGAGAGTGAATCCCATTCTCCGGTGGATGAAACTCATTTTCTGCTTCACGACCATTAGGATTTTATATTTTAAATATTTTCCTTACAGAAATTTGGCAGAAGCTTTGAATGAATTTTATCCAGACATAATCGTTTACGTGGCCGGTACAGATGTCCTTGAAGGAGACGTATCAGGACGTCTTAGTGTTACACCGGAGGTATGGTATTTATCTCGTTGATGTTAATCACATACATAAACTTGTTGTTGCAGGGTGTTATCAGTCGAGATGAATACGTTTTTTCCAAAGCAGTTTCCCGGCATATCCCAATTGTGATGCTACTCGGACTTGGATTTGTTCGTGCCTCCGCTCAAACAATTGCGAACTCGTTAATAAATTTAAAGGAAAAGGGACTTTTATGTTCGAAAAATTGGTTGCGTTGATAATGTTAATTAATTTCCTTCCTTAATATGTTTACAAAACCATTTATATGTGAAATGAAGCGTTCTTGCCCAGAAGCACACAGGGGATATTGATTTTACCTTATACACAATAATCCCATGCATGCATTTACATCACAACCAAGTAAAATATAAAGACTGGACACAGTATTGTTTAAAAATATCTTCGAAAACATAATTTTACAAAACAAAGAAATTTCAAATAATTTTTCAGTGCAGCCATTAAGAACATTAACATCAAGTTGGCTGCACCGCGGGCTACGGCTAGAAAAGTAGAAAATAGCTCTAGGGCCTAGAGTCTAAGCCGGCTATGAAATATTTTATAGCCGATATCTCATGCTGCAGTCTTGTGCACTCGGATTCAAAACAATGGCGGGTTATTTTTCTACCATAATGCTTTCAGCACTCTTCTGATTAGGAATACTCTTGTACGGAAATTATAAACCCAAATGTGTTAATTAGCAAACGAAACCTGTTCAGCATGAATTGATTATCAAAGAGTTATGTTGTTAAACCTCTATCTACGTTCACCTTGACTTTGTTTGTTTCTGTTTACTTTCACTAGAATGTTTTAGTTTAAAAAAACAATAATAAAACATGTTTTGGTGTTTCTCTCTTGGTTTTTTCCATCAGCAACAACCTCCGCGAATTCAATGCAAAACCCACTAATTTTGTACACCTTTTCATCAACAAAAGTGCTGTTGCAATCACTTCCGATAACAAACGAAATTGTGATAAGGGTCTTGCTGTTCATCTAGTAGAATTAGAATCTAGAATTTACACATCTTCCGGTTGATTAAGCGCTAAACGTTTTTCACACGTGTCGAACATGTAGCCGGATGAACTATGTCAAACCATACAAAAACAAAACAATCGATCAAAATCATTCCGAACAGTAACAGTTAGGTGGAATATTAGCAAATTCAATAGTATTATTATGATTTCCGCTTCTTGAAGTCACTGAAAAATATTCTTAAATTTTGTGAATGATTAGTAGGTAAGAAGTGTTGCATCATCCAAAAGTTGAAAGTTGTTGTTCAACAAAAAATTTGTTTTCTCTTCTCATTGAAAGCCAACGCCAGTTGAATCAAAATTTGAAAACATTACCATGGACTTTTAGTCTTGATATTATGAATGTTTATTTGTAATTTTCACGATTTTCTCAATGTTTTATTGTGTTTTGTTTAATCATAAATGAAAATTAAACCTTATCATAATGTTGTACATAATTTGCGGGATGAAAGTTGAATGATTTTCATGATAAATCATTACTAGCAAATAAAAATGAAAATTAATATTGACGGATAGTGTAAAACGCCTGAATGTGGTTCCCGAGTTGATGAGAGAAGACGCTGAAAGTGTTTCGATTCAATTCAATTTCAACTTCAGTGCTTCATTCACTTCCGTCGGGTAAGGTGTTGTTCTGGTGTTTACAGTTTGAATATCTGATGGAGTTATTTCGTGTTTAATGAAAAATAATCCAGAATATTTCCAATCAGGTACAATATTGTTTGTTTATAAAGTTCAGTTAATTCCAAAAATATATTTTAGTTATTTAAAATGCAAATGAAAATAGTACAAGTGCGCGTATTTCAATGTCAATTTGGCATCAGTGAAAATTCTCGTGTACGACACTTGTTTCATTTTTTCGTTCAATTATTTGTTGTTCAATACAACCAGCTGTTCTGTATTCTGTCTGCCACGTGATTTAATCAAATTGCAACAGTGGAAGATAATTGTCATGTGTACATTCGAGAGATGAAAAATCTTTAAGTAGAGCAATGTTTTTGTTATTTACCATCGAATTTGGGGCAGGTCAATTTACATTGAAATGAAACTTTAAATTTTTGGGAAATTCTTTGTTCAACAATTGATGACGGACAAGGAAAATCCATGAACTTCAATTTACTGATGACATGAACATTGAAAATGACATTCGCATGGATACTAAACAGATCAACGAAAGTTGAACAAGTTGCGTTTTGTGAATGTTAAATTCAATTTAAACAATTTAAAATCATTAATTTAACCTTCATTTGTTCAGTAAATCTTCGAATGACAAATCCTGTGTGTTCTTGAACAAATCACATCACACTTGAGAAAATCATCTTGTCAAAAAATCTGAAGACAACTTATACCCGTAACATCTTTGTGCTGGTTTGATAGTTTCGTCCTTCAAAAATTGGAGACAACTTCTACCCGTAACCTCTTTCTGCTGGTTTGATAGTTTCGTCCTTCAAATATGTCACTAACATTAGGTTCACGTACTTGCTCGGAATATATTGCAATATATTGATATATGTTTCGAGCACGAAATTGGCGTTATTGTACTCGGTCAAAAAATTGTTTTAAGAGAAACTAATGAAAAGTAACGGAGGGTAAATATACTTGATGCTAGATGTTACTCGAAAAATTTGATCGAATAACTTCAAGCTAGTTAGAAAATCCTGTTCATTTGACAGGTGCAATAAACGTTATTGCAATATATTTTAATCTCGAGATTGGCGTTTCTCAAGCACGATTTTTGAGAGAGTGTCGCGCGACGTCATGGAGGGAAAATGAGCTAGAGATTGATAAATTTGATTGTATTATTATTTATTTGATTTTAATGCTTTCTTTCCATTGATTATTCTGACAACAGATCATTGATAACTAAATTATTAAGCAAATAAATTATGATGGATTAGAAAGCTATGGAGGGAATTGTAATGCAAGTGCACATGTGCATTGATTTAGCAACGATCAAACTTATAACATATTGAACAAATTCATTGTTTACAATAAATTCGATTAAAATTTGAATCCGATAAACATATGTTAGTTTGATGTGTATAGTTATTTATGAGTTTACACTCTGTAAAACGGCGCAATATGAAAATGCTGCCTTAACAACCTGAAAAACATATGAGATCAGCCTGTTTACCTGATTTCGAAATTCTTTTTCAAAACCATACCGCTACAAAGCTAACTAAAGACAATTCGCCAAAACCTCCAATCGACAGTCCAACTGGTTTTTGTGATTTTCTAAGCATCAGTAAAAGCATAGTTTTTTGATGTTTTTCCATGTCGTACCATGTTGTACAATATATTTCTTCACACATCTCTTCTGCCTGTAAAATCGTTTTTTGTTTAATACTTTTACATATAAAAAGTTCAACATTCGTTCAACCTTCTGTACTAACAAATTCCCAAAGAAGCAATAGAGAAAGATCTGAACTACTGTGGCGATTGAGACACACCACATTATAAAATTCGATGTATCCTCCTGAATGATGAAGAAAGTGAAAACTTGCGATCCAATGCTGGCTAATATTTGAAATAGCAAAATGCTTTCAAACATTGAACTGAACTTGTTGACGGCCCTTGGAAAAATTACAAGATTAAGTACAAATGTTTCTTAAATAATCAAAAGTATTCACCATAAAACATCACTATGCAAAGCAATGATATTTTTTATGAGAGTTGTCCTCTGGTCCATGCGACTGACCCCTAGACTCGTCTCTGAAGTAAAAGTTCTGAGACATTGTGATATCAACTCAAAGCGAGCCGTTGAAAAATATATCACAGTGACAAAAATCCCATCAATAGCACCAGAGCCATGTATGATTATCAGCAGTACTAATATTTGGTACACATAGTTGCATGCATACACATTAAGGTTGTCCATTTCCAAGTATGGAATGTAAAACTCCAGCGGCAAGTTCCTAGCGTTTTGTACGAGTCTAATAAGAATCATTGTGAGGCTGAATCCCAAGAACAAACTGTAGAAGAACCTATAATATGTACATTAAAATAATTTCTCCTAGCTTCATACAGATCCCGTACCCTATACAGATTATCCTGGAAATTTGTGATTGTGAATTTTTCATAGCTATGAAAATACTTGTAAGATTTAAAACGCAAAATGTGCGGCGCATATAACACATTGACAGCTACTGCCTGCACTCCTTACCATTAAACCGTTTTGAATCTTACAAGTATTTTCACAGTTATTAAAAATTCACAATCACAAATTTCCAGGATAATCTGTGTAGGGCACGGGATCTGTATGGTGTTATAAATCTGTATGAGGCTAGGAGAAATTATTTTATACTATTTAGTACATTTTAAAAACGTTGTATATAAAAAATCTTTTTTTATTTTAATAATTATTTTCTGCTTCCAGTTCTGAGCTATGTTTAAAGTTTCAAGTCTATAACTTATCGGGAAGTTAGTTAAAATTTTCCATTTTAAGTGGTAGAACGTCTTACTTTTGTACTATGATAGTTATTCGACAACACTTCTTTAATATCGGGTGCCAAAGTTTGTTAATAGTCGGATTTCCTGGATCTTTGAAAACCCGTTCCAGCCATTCAATAGCTTCCCTGAAACTGTTCCTGGCAATCACGAAAAGCAGAATTTTAACGTAGACGACGCCGCCACCGAAGAGGAGAACACCAGCAGTAGAAACCACATTCATGTTCCGTTGAATGATTTCAATTCTAGCCACAATTATAGATGAGGATATCAGACTTAATTTCGTTAGATGCACTAAAACAGTTTTCCAACAAAACCACTGTTTCTTAAATACATTGAAACCGATAAAATTCAAACAAATGTTTAAGATTTTCATGAGATTTTCAAAATTAGCATTAACCATTTTGCTATCCATTTTCACACGAAGCGACAGATTTTAAAATGTTCGCAGCTTTTTATATTCAATTGCAAGTAGTAATTATTTAATTAAAAGTGAAACATGTATTTAACTTGGTGATATGGTGATATAATGATAGGTGATAATAAATGCTATTTTCCTGAAAGGTGGGAATTTGCAGATGTCAATGGTTACTCTAAACAATAATTATTAAAGTTCTAGAACTTGCATTGCAAACACATGAAAACAGTTTATTGTTTCTTCTAGATACAATGAACTTGTAAAAGAGTTAAGCTTCTGCGGATAGTGGATACCTCATTGTTGGATGTCTTCGGAAGCGTTTTCTTCACAGACTATGACTGAATACCTCGAACTGTTAGTTCCCTAGTACGCTAAGCAACAGCAAAGTAAAAATATTCAAGATACCACAATTGTAAACTACATATTTGTGAAAGAACTGATCAATTGTAAGCTATGGAATACGAAACGTATAAAAACACCCTGGCAGGGCACAATATCTTCTACAATCCCGACCAAAGAAATCAAAGCTACCTCCCTCATCCAGCTCCGAACAGCAATCCACCGTCTGTTTGGGTATTTGGATATGGTTCATTATGCTGGTATCCTGGATTTGATTATGTTAAATGTGTAACTGGATATATACGTGGATATGTACGAAGGTTTTGGCAAGGGAATGTAACTCATAGAGGAGTGCCCAATAAGGTTAGTAATGAAAATTTTGTATTTTGGGAAAAACCTAATAAATGTTCTTTAATTTTTCCTTGCAGCCGGGTAGAGTTGTTACTTTAGTTGAAGATAAGCAGGTGAGCATTACTTTAACATGATATTTCAACATGAACTGCAAAAAAGAGAGTGGCGAATTTCCCAAATTAAGCCCCATTCCGTTGTGCTCGATGAGAGCACTTCTCCGTTTCTCAAGAATATTGGCCGATTTTCAAGAGCGCTATGCTATAAGATCGAGATAAATCTCTCTCTTCAAGACAAGAGCGAATTCCCCTGAAATATAGGCAAACTACGCCTTGGTACTTTCTACCCTGTGCCCGGGGACTTTCCCCAGAGAATATGTTCTCGAAAGAGAGTTACTAAGAACCCGTACGTATCTCCGAGAGGTTGTGATGGAAGACTCGCACACTCACAGGTTTTAACCTAACAAATTCTCAGTTTATGTTGATTATAAGTTTGTTCTAAGATATTTTTGGTTTTATGAATTATAATTGATGGGAATTTCATGCTTGAAAATATTAACAGAAATTCTTAAATGTATTTTTCAGGGCATTACATGGGGCTGCGCCTACAAAATTACAGGAAGCACTGCATTAGAGTATTTACAACAAAGGGAATGTAATTTAGGTAAGATAAAAGACTAAATTTAATACTGGCAAACAAATGAAAAATAAGAAAATTTTTTAATTCTTTAGGAGGATATGTGACTGTTGACGCAAAATTTTTCCCACGAGTGGGACTGGAGACATCAGAAATCTGTGGTGAAGCATTCCCCGTATTAGTATATATAGCAACGCCAAAAAATGCTCATTGGCTGGGAGAATCGTCTGCGAATAGTATAGCACGTCAGATAGCAGAATCGTCCGGGCCAAGTGGGCACAATGTAGAGTATTTAATGCGATTAGCAAAATTCATGCGAGAAGAGGTCCCAGAGGCCGCAGACAGACATTTGTTTGAGCTAGAACAAAAAGTGAGGAGAATTCTATTGGACAAGAGGATACCCCTGAACTCAGTTATGGGTAATGATCCTCCAAGGATAAGAAGAAACTCGTATGAAGAAAGGAGACGACCTGCAACATTCGAATTCACGTCGAGGGTGCCTGAAACTAGACTGCGTTGCTTAAATTTATAAAAGACCATACCAAAAAGCTGTGAATTTATTATTTTATTGTATGATGAAGAATTATTTTTTATTTATATTGTAAAAATTATTTGTTTTAAAAGTAAAAATTTTTTATATAAAAACAAGCACAAGGAGTTTTTTTCAATCGTTGAAAATGAATTTCGACACAATAATTTCTAGTTATTAAGAAATTTTATTTTTAATATTACACTAATTTGTAAGAATTTCTCCTGCGCGTGTTTCCATTAATTGTTCCATGGATGTAATTGACTGCATCCAAACATCCAAAGTCGAAGCCATATTTGTAACTTGTGATCGATCCAACACTCTTGGTTGTACCTAAATTGAAAATATTTAATAAAGATTCTTCATCTCTCCCAAATTCTGTTGCATACCCATGTCATATTTACTACACCAGCCACTTGGTCTATTTCACCTTTAACAAGACCTTGTGCCAAAGCTTTCATTATAAGAAGCTCAACTTCTTTAATTGGCAGACTTGTTTCTTCAGCAATAGCTTCGAAAGAGATTGAACGACGATTAGCTGGCCGCTTGAATGTCATTTCCATAAGACACAAAAGTGATATTTTTTGGCGTAATTTTAATTCATGCGCCGCCAAATCAGGAATTTTTCCCCATACAGGTTTCATAGAAACAAATCTACAAAAGACAAAGGAATATTGTAAAGGAGTATACATTTAAGTATCTTCGTACTTGTTAATATCTCCTGTATTAAATGCCTTCAATAATTCCACAAGCCATTCGTTTTCTGTACCAACGAGTGATTCAAGAATAGGATGTGCTAGCTGTAGATCATTTAAATATTAAAATTTTATTTTTACCATAACTCAATATTACCAATTCCCCAATATTGTAAATGCCTTCTCCAAGAAGAGCAGCTAGTCCCAAGAAAAATGCTTGTTGCGGCCATTCATCTTTCGGGTACTCTTCAATTGAACACCCTAAGAACTGCAATCCACACCGATAATAATCACTATGTTGTCCAACTCGTCTATAATATTGGGACGCTAACATGTAGTACTTCCCGTGAACAGGAGTTACATTTCCGGCTTCCTCGAGAAACTCCTTCAACTCTTCGATGATTTTCTTAGTCTCATCTAAATCTTGCAAATGTTCCAAATATATATTGCCTTGCAGAACCTTGGTATACCAAACAGCTTCATCGCAAATTTTTACTTTTTCTTTCAATTTCTCTAGAAACTGGACTGCTTCTTTCTTTTCGAAGATATGGTCGGACACTACTTCAAGAATTTCCACAAGACCATAAGGATTTATCCTATCAAAAATCAAATTTTTCATTCGAAAAATTACAAATTATGTACAATAGTCTATTACTTAGTCTCGAATGATGAAATAAAATTGTGATAAAGTTCCAGTAATGCTTCCTCGCTTTGTAAAGATTCATGTCTCACAAATTTAGTCAGTTTTATTGTGAGTTCATTCCACAACCTGAATTATAAAATTGTTTAGTTCTACTGGATATCATGCAAATAAATATTTCAAATACTTTTCATTGTAAAGATCTTCTATTTGTGTCCATTCGGTAGCCAACTCCTTATTTGTAGTCTTCTTCTGTGACGATAAATAATTTGAAACAGCTTGCGCGGACGCCATCGTAGTGATTCTTCTAAAATTATTAGCAAAACAACTAGGTTATGGACAGTAGACGGAGCGCTTTGATGGAAATTGAACTGTCATGTTGTCTTTATAATACAAAATCGTGCATGGGCCGTTGTACGAGTACAGTTATGTACAAAAATACTTAAAAATCAGCGCCACTTTTGAATGTGAAAACTATTGAAGAATTTTAAATTATTAACAAATATATACATGTTGCATGTTTTATTTCTATAAAAATTTTATCTGAATTGTGGTGTATCGATTCGCACCATTATTTTACAATTTTCAATGTTTCCAGACACCAGCTCAATATACATTTTAAGTAATTTGAATTTCGTAAAAACTACTGGATGTGCACAACTTGTCAATAGCTTCTTAGCATCTTCTAATTCTCCTTGTAAAACTAAAGTTAACACCAAGTTGTAACGCAGTACGCATTGAGCAGCTTCACTCGAATTTATTTGCCATTCCTTCGTCTCAAAATCATGCGCATTCAAACTGCTGATGAATTTCAAATCCAAATACGTTTGAGCTTCTCTCACTCTGTTAAGCATAACCAAGGATTCAGCACAATACAAATGAGCCAGCATTCTAAAAACGATTTCTGTATTGAATTCAAACATTCGTTATATGAAATTTCAAAACTTTACATGTTTGTTTCCGACAAATTCTCAACCAGCAGCAAAAGTTTTCCATATTCCAAAGCAGTTATATATTCGCCCAGCCGAATACAAACATAACAATACGCTGCATAAATCGCTGCAACAAGTCTGTTGAACGATTCTTTTGTGATCGGATTAGACGGATTGCAATAATTTTTATCCTCTACATTATCATTTTCCTCACTTCCGGTAGTAGCAAACCGTTTTCTGTATCTTTCAGTTAAGGCAATAGCATTCCGTAAACATAATGCTGCAAATTCATAGTTAGGATAGGGTATAGCAAACGACTGTCCATCGATCCTGCAAAAATATGTATCAATCAGTGAGTGCTACATGTACAATGCAATTAACTTACGGAATTTTCGTTTTTGGTGTGGGTTCTAGAATATATTTTCGATGCAATCCCGAGCCAACAACAGATGAAACTATGTGTTTCTTTTCTGTTTGCTTTTGTTCCTGTACATAAAAGAGTTACATTACATTGCATTGTGGGAATAAAGTATTTGTCAAACCTGTTCTCGCAACATGATACATGCTTCCGCTACACGAAGCCATAAACGAGGATTATTATGATAAATTTTTAAAGGAACAAGAAAACATTCAAACGCTTCTTTTGGTCTTTGCAAATGCAACATAGATACTCCCATATTGTACAATATTTCTGGCTTCCTAGTTGCACTTATTTCAAAAAGTGAATTTTCTTTTCCTTTATCTGTAGATTTGTTGTCAAACGTTAGTGAATGTTGGAAGAATTCTAGTGCCAATGCATAGTGACGCACCCTCAGATGAATTATTCCCATGTTATTGGCTAAGCAAGTATCTTGATCTTCAGCGTAGTTTCTAAAATATACAAATTATTTATTTAAAGCAATGCAATTTAACAATAATTATGTTACGTTGCATCGACTCTCGAATCTGATGAAAATTTTTTGGATAATTGTTTTGCAGCCATTTGAAAATCTTTTCCCAGATAGTACTGATGTGCTTTGAGTACAGAACCTGTTACATCCTGTATTAAAAGTAAATGAAATTAAGGACAATTCAACAAATGAGTACTTTACCTCTACGTCAGGTATTATAATGCTTTTGTGATTCATGATTTGTACAATTGCTGACAGGTTTTTGAAAACTTTCTGGAAATTTTCATTGTTGTGGGTCGCATCTGAACCTCCACCGTCATCATGAGTAGATATTTCTGAATTGAGCCCAAAATTATTTTGAAGTAAATCCAAAAACTTGTCGGCTCTTTTGTACTGATGTGTGGAAATAAGTAGTTGTAACATCAACAAACTAGCCATTGAAGCCAATGGTTCATCTAAATCTTCTAGCTTGTTCAACATTGGATGTAAAATATTGATTGCTTCATGGTATTTACGCAAATGAAAAAGGATTGTTGCCTTATTGTAGTATAGCACGACAGTATTGCGAGTTTTCTCGGCTTCAGCATTGTGTTCAACCTTAAATATCATATATCATTTATAAAATACTTGGATCAATATTGTGTATCTCACTTCATGAATATCTTGTTCTAGCACGCTCAACAGCTTTTTATAATCAATACAATTATTCTTGTAAAACGCAGTAACTGATTTATTATGCAATATTTTTGGATGTGCACCAAGTGATTCCTCGAGCTGCTGAAGGCTCTGAATGCAGGCTCCATAATTTTTCCTAGAAGTTAACATATTTAACTTTTCCTGACCAAATAACTTATTTATACTTACGCTACAAAATGATCGCTTGCCTCTGATACAAGCTCATAGTCTTGCTCCGTTGGTTTAACAAACTTTTCAGAAGAATTATCCATTATTTTTCGAAATATGCCACTTTTTGATTGTAAACATTTCGTGGACTGAAAAGCAAGGAATGTCAAGATTGACAGTCACCGGCCAAATTAAAGTTCATTGCATCATGTCCAATATTTGATTTAGAAGGTTCTTAATTTCATGTTTTCTTATTTATCTTGTTAGAATAGTATTAGATAATAATACTACTACTTTATTGAATGTATTTGCATCAAAATTGTACATCATTGCAATTCTTGTAATTTAAGAAATTACTCTAAAAGAAAGTATTTATATAGGTACCTTGGAATCTGTTGTCAGCTGACTTGTTTTGCATTGGACCAAGAACTGAAGGGTATAACATGTGCTAGTAGTATATAAATATAATTTTCCTAATTTACGTGTATATGTTGGACAGTTAAGAAGTGATAAATTCTATTCTGCTCTCATGTAATTAACGCATTATTTTTCGACAAAAATTAGAATAATCAGAATCTTTAATCAGTACAGTACATATCGTCAAGAAGATCAGAATGCTTCAAGGGAAAGCCATATTATTTTCAATTTTCATTTTTTCAATTTTGCTGGTCAACGCGGACAAGAAAAAAAGATCAGAAAATGATCTGCCTACTGAAAAGTTCAACGATGATGAATTCGAATTAAGAAATATAGAACGTCCATTTAGAGTTGCAAAGTTGAATTTAGTGTGGAAAAAGGCGCAACACGTAGGTCAACCAACGTGTCTTGTTTTAGAATTTGTTAATATATTTAATTTATTTCAGCGCTTAACCGATCCAAAGTTGATGTCCTTATATACACAATTGAAACTGCTGGATAAGGAGGAGATAATGTATAAACAAATGAAAGAAAAAGATAAGGACAAGGTTATCGAAAATGAGTTACGAGAGAAGCTAGTTGGAGTTCTAAGCACATATGATTTGCTAGAACATTTCGACGATACCCAAAATCCAGAAAAGACTAAACACTACACAGTGAGTACATGAATTGATATATGTAACATGAAATGTAGGTAGTTATGTTTCGCATCTTTTAGAAACCTCCCATATCGGACAATTATAAGAACAAAAGTTTGTTTAAAGATAAAAGGCTTAACATGCTATGGGATAAGGCCGAATCAGCGGGTTTCACGAGAGATGAATTAAAAGCTCTTAGAGAAGAATTCCAACATCATCAAGAAGAACTAGATAAATACTATAAACTTGTAAATACGATAGAAAAAGCTAAGAAGAAGGAATATAAAGATAGTAAGTAAATTTTTGCTAATAATGCCTTCATAGATTTTGTAAATGATGTTTGGTAGATGCTGTAAATGAAGAGGAATTACCACACTTTAATGAAATAGAGGAAAAAACTGACGTAGTTCATCCTAAAGACAAAGAGCCGTCATATACTGACCATGTAAACGCTTTACGTGAACATCATCGTGGTGTTCGCAGTGGTTACGAAAAATTGGAAAGAAGTATCTCACAAGGTCCTAATCATAAAGACTTCATAGAACCGAAGGTGCAAGGTTTATGGAAAGTAGCCATGAACAGCAACTTTTCAGATGAGGAACTAATTTCACTTAAATCAGAACTACTTCATTTTGAGAGTCGCCTCTTGAAATTAAGGCATTTGAATGCTGAACATGCCATTCAGAAACAAAAGCACGAGGTTCGTACTGTCAACTTCCTTGCATTCATTCTGATGTGTATTTCATTGTGATCTTAACTTTACAGAAAACTGGTCACAATATCAAGGAAAGTCGTTTAGAAGAAATGGAACACCACATAAAGAAGCAATCACGGAAAGTGGAAAAACTTCAGGAAGAAATAGAAAAGAAGGTTTATAGGCATACAGAGTTGTAAGGGAAGATTAGAAAATTTTTCCGAAAATAACAAATCTATTTTTTATAATATATCAATATTGTTTTTGAAATGCAATTGTATAACATGTATGTTAACTGTTTAGTGATTTAGTTTATTTGAAATCCAATGGGTTGATCCTTTCATCAAAACAATACGTAGAATAAAAACTACTTGTGTTTTATATAAAATAAAATTATATTGTTCATTTGTTCTTATAATGCATTCACTGAATTTTAAACTACTTTCCCTATCGTCGTCCTCTGCCTCTTTTCGATTGTTGCATGTCCTCATCTTCGGAACTTTCACTTTCAATAATTCGTGTAGCTTTTGTCACTGGCCGTCCTGGTTTTTTGGCTGGATTATTCTGTTTTTCTTGCCTCTGCCGACGAAATCGTTCGTCGTCTGAACTCGAGTCGTCTGTGGATGATTCTGATGAAGATACTTTCTTCTTTTTCTTCACAGTTTTCTGTTTTGGTTTCTTAAATTCAGGATTCACTTTCTGTGTTATCTCCGGTGCCCCATCTGTGTCGCCACCAACATTATTAGTTTTAAAGCACTCTCCGAGACGAGTTTCGAATTCTTTAATAACTGTTTTTAATTCTTGTTTAGCGAGTTTGAGAGTATTATTTATAATCAATTTGAATGCTTGGTATACTTCATCAACCTGAACTTTATCTTTGAAGTGATGAACATTATCTATTAGTTTCTTCATTGTTCTTTCATTGTAATTGAGAAGACTAAGACAAAATGCTATGTCTCTCCATTGTCGTTCTTCGTTTGTTACACGGAAACGTAAGCACAGTTTTTCAACAAGACTCTCTACCTGACGATCTTTTTGAATAAGTCCAAGAATATACTTCATAATTGTATGATATTTTTCTTCTTCTAAATTCAAATTCACAGCGCTAAGCTTTGAAATGATATCAGGCAGAACGTTGTAAAGTATATTCGATTTGTTAGCGATTTCTTTGAAAAACTGTTGTGTGATATTTTTAATTTCATCGTTTTCATCCACAATGCACATTGCTAGATCAGCTATTTGCCCTTTGACACGAATCATTTCATGTAGAATCAAATGACTTAACATTTTCACGGCAGTTAGTCTTAATTCCACATTTTTCTCATGTAAAGTTGAGTACAAGTGTCCTGTCCATGGTTCAATAACATTTGGAAAACGAAACGTTAGATCCGACAAGCCAATTACAATGTTACATTTAATTTTTATATTTTGTGTATGTGCAAGAATGTTCATTAAAAACGGCATATGAACTTCACAAAATTTCGATGATAACGACATGAAACGTATAAGACACAAACATGCACTTTGCTGCAGCACATCATCGTTGTATTTTTTCGGATATTTACATATTTCAATGATAACAGGTACAACGTTCGCTAGAAAACCATCTGGAGAATACAACAGCTCATTTTCACATATATGATTGATTAATTCCGCAATGCTATCTTCTGCAGTTGCACCAACTAATTCTTCATCAGGCTGTGGAAATGGAAAATTTATTGAAATCTTGAGAAAATATTTATATTTAAATGTACCTCTTGTTGGGGCTCTGCAGCTGATCCTTGTAATCTTTTGATTGATTCACTAGCCGACATATCCAGGCTCTTCGTCTTTCTTTTGTTTTTATCTGACTTCTTTGTATTTTCTTTAAGCTCTTCACGGTACTTCATATTGTTATATATGTCTATGTCCAAAAATATCATCTCTTTCATACTCATATATCCGATCATAAAAATGAGTCTCGACATCAAGATGGATGGAATGGCATTTGTTTCTTGTTCATTCGGATCCTGACTGCTCTGAGTGCCCTGGGTGCTAGGGATTTGATCGTCAAACTTGTGTTTTGCAACAATGAGTTTCATTTTCTTGTGAATTGCCGAAAGTACTTTATGGCAAATTATATCAGGGGCTTGGCACAACTGATAGAAGAAATCAACTGTTCGCATTGAAATCGAATCAAAATCATCAAGCTTTGGGTAAAAGAAAAATTTCTCCAATAACCCTATAACCTTTTGCACCACAGGATCGTCCTCTTCATAACGTTTGTAAAACTTTGATCGCATGTTTTGTGGAATCGTGTTCAACAAAAGACTTATACAACCAGTGTATATTCTAGGATCTTTCAAGCCTCTTTCCTCGAAGCCTATCGTTTCAATAATGTTTATGTTTGCGGTACATATGGATGCTTTTGACCTATAATTATGTGAAGCCGTATTATGTGATATTGTGTTTTATCTTAAATCGAACATACGCTGATGTCATAACGAGTAATTGTAATGCCTGTCTTGACTCGTTTAAAGTTGTTTCTTCTTGTTTCAATGTAAAACGTTCAAATAAAATTTGTATGACTGTTGGGTCAATATCCCCTTTCTCAACCCACTCTTTAACTAGTTCTTCCATTGCTGTGTAGTGACCATAGGTAAGATCTGCGAGAAATGCACACAAATTTTTTACAACTTTTAATGCATGAGCTCTGAAAAAAAAACACTTTGGTAATCACTAGGATATGATTATTCAAAATTACAAAATTTACCTTCCCGTTTGATCTGTTGTAAACAGAACGCGTTTGTACCCGTTTATGACAGCATCCCGTTTTTCTTTATCACCCGACCAGACGAGATATAACATACCACGCATACCACATTCAGTGCCTTTGATATTGAACAAATATCCGGTTGTAAAAAAGTCAACAGCTTCAAATACATCTGAATTAGTTTTCGACATCAGCATTTCTTGAATTTTTGGTAATGCTTTTGTTATGATATTTGAAAACTCAATAGAATCCTCCAAGAACTTGATTGTTGTTTCTTGGGTAACATAATCTTCATTCTGGAAGAATTACAAATTTAATTAATTGAATAACAATAAAACCAAATCTTCTACCTGCTTCTCACATCCATTACTGATTAATAGATATGTTTTTAGTAAAGCCAGGAAATAAGTGCACTGATACTCGAACGGCAGTTGTAATCTAAATTTTTATTTGTTAGTTTAAAAATTGCTATATCATGATGATGATGAATGTACCTCACTTCGTCATTTCCAGCCGCAAAATCTGCTTGTTTAGCTAAGGCCACTGCTTCCCTATACTTTTTTTCGACTATTAACGCTGTTATTTTTGGAACTAATTCTTCACACTGCTGCTGGGTGTTCATATGTTCCTGTGAACCTGATTACTATATTAAATATGTGCTCCAACACAAAAGTTACTATACTTACTTTGAGCTAAAACTTCTTTTACTATCATACCCAACTCAGGAGATATTTCTTCCCATTGCTTATCAACTTCAGCTACTTTCTTCTCATATTCAAGCATTTCTTCACGAATTTTTTCCATTTTTGCATTTTCTTCCTTTAAACGTTTATGGAGTTCGACAAGAGATAATTTTGCAGCGAAAGGATTTCTTTCCAGAAACGATTTAATCAATGTCACTGCATTTTTTCTCACCGTTGGTGCTTTATCTTCCAAGCGTTCAACAGCACCCCGCAGCACGCGATGCTGAAAAGCCAAAGGAACTGCGTTTTCCTCTTTCATATGGCACCAAATTTGTAGCACTTTTGACCGAACATATGCCGTAACATCGTTAATGTGAAGTAGTAAATCTTCCAAAAGTTCATCTCTTGTTTCTTTCAACTCCTCAGACAATTCTTCAGACGTTAGTTGCGATACAACGATATCCCCCATTATCTGGAGAACACAATTTCGCAATACATACGAGTCCAGATTTAAAAGTTCTTCACCCAAAGTAGATAGATGAGGAATCACCAGCTTGGGTGCTATTGTACCACACTCTATTAGAAAAGTGCTACAATTACGTGCGACTTTTGAATCACTACAATCAACTGATAGCGTATCAATGATATCCTTGACGAGCACAGAAAAAACTGAAGTTATCCCGAATTCATCATGCAACAAATTGACGCCCTGTGCTATTGGCGAGATTGCAACATCACTAGCTTGAAGAATTTGCATGATACGAACCGGGAACGAAAATGCATGATTGTATCGTTTTATAGCAGTGCCAAGAATTTGAAATATTGTCTCGCTTACTTGGCGATCTTTCACCATTGATGTTTCAAGAGTGCGATACCCAACATCACAAAGCATGCTGGAAGAAATCTTATTTCAATAAATTTTGTTTAAAAATCAAAAATGGAATATTACTTTACAAAGTTTTCTTCAGCTACAGGAGGATTCCAAAGTCGTTCCAATGGTAATTGCATAAACTGAAAGAGTTGAACAAGAAAAGTGTTTTTCTTATCTTCCCATGTTTTTGTATCGTTGAAATCGAAATTATTCTTCTTCGGTTTCTTATTAACACCATTATCCAAATTACTTTGTTGAATATACTGATCAATGCATTTAATTGTCTGTGTCATGAGATACAACAGCATTTTCGTTAAATTCAAAAATGAATTTCGATCGGTTTTATCAACACCTTCATTGGTTTTGGTTACAGGCAATAGTTTCTTTCCCAAAGAGTCTGTTGTGAAGTACAACAAATCGAATGACCGGAAAAGTAATTTCAGTTGAAGATTTTGGGCATTCTCAATTATTGAAAAATATGTATCGAAATGATCAAATATGTAGAAAGGATCACCCTTGAGAGCCACATTCTTGCACTCTGGAAAATATTAAATAATATTATTCACATCAACAATTTGTAAAACCGTTAAAACAACACAGAATCAGTTACTAACCTTGTAGTTTTTCTGGTATTTCTCTGGTATCATAAACTTGTTTAACATAATAATTATCTCCCTCGGAATTCAAGAGGTCAGCATTTTTATTTGGTAAAAGAAAATGAAAATCCATTATTCACTTCATAGAAATATAATGAATTTCTTTAGTACAATTTATGAAAATGCTTCGCAAATCAAATCGAATCAACTGTGTCAGATGCCAACGAACTAAGAATTATATGCAGTGTTTTCGAGTGCGCGTCTTTTGAGAAATGTTGCCTGCTTACACGACTTTTCACTTGTCACATGTTTTTTGATTATATTATTTAAAATTTCCTAAAAAGTATAGTTTTGTTAATATGAGGATATATTCCATTTAATAAAAACTGTAGATTCAAAAGGTATTTCACTTTTCTTCCGACAAATTTCTCAACTTGACAGTATGAATAAGAACTCTTCGGAGCCATAGAACTAAATGAGCGCTAGTCACGTTTTAAATGAAAATGTCATTGACGTGGTTTGCATCTGGGATGCGGCGACTTGCATTATCCTGCCTCGGAAATGAATTTTGTATTTTGGATTTAAGGATATTTCAAAATAAATTAAAATTGACAGTAAATAGAAATAATGTGTTGCTAAAGAAAGACTTCGAAACAACTCAAATCAAAGAGTATTGGATAAATCTCACGAAAGAAGTCTCGAGTTTGCAGAACCGAATGAATTTTCCACTAGAAATGAACTCCAACTCCTGTTGTTTTCTGCTAAAATCATTCCAAACACTTTTGAATTTCTTCACTAAAATGAAACATAAAGACATGAACGTGTTGTACGTAAAAACTTTTAATGTTTTCTTAAATTAAACATATTTAGAAGAAAAATCCAAGAATTTGTCCTCCGAGATGTTTTCGCCTTGCTTCTTCATGATCCATGATACCTCCAGATGTTGTGAGAACAACATAACCAAATTGCCGAGAAGGTAATAAATTATTTGTCCATTTTTCAATATCATTAATTGGGACATCAAATCTGGGTGAAATGACACCACATTTGTTTAATCTTCCTGTTAGATTGACAACAACTTTGCCGGATCTATGGTCATCGACAATTTCGAATTCCCCTATATATCCATGTTTCATCATTACTGTCAAAAACTTGATGATTACTTTTGAGCATGGCCTCAGTAACACTTGCCTCTTGCCGCGTTTTTCTGCATTGTTGATGCATTTGAGGGCATCGGCCAAAACGTTCATTCGCACCATGGCTGAAATATAGAAAACAAGTGTAAATTGATTTTATATGAAACCACTTTTGTAGCACTAAAATGTTTTAGTTGATTTGAAGTTCACAAGCAAAACATGACAGATGCACTTGATCAATTTGAGACCGTGGACATTTGGTGAGTTGAGTGGTACATTATTTTCACTGACAGAACTTTAAATCAAATAAAACCTCATCACAACAGTAGAAGCACTGTAATCTTGATAGAGTTCGACAAGCCCGAAAGTGAGCTGTCAAACACAGGCCGCTAAAATTTCCGATTTTCACCCGATTTTGACAACTATTTGCTCAAATAACACATTCAAATTATAGCTCACGAAATATGCAAGGTTTTTAAACATTTTTGTACGTAAATATTCCACAGATGACACATAGATTACCTTTGATTTATTTTGAAAATATCAGTCGTAGCTGACACCAAAAAGAACGTATCAAGAAAGAGGAAGTTGGTGGTTAGTTGGCAGTATTGTTTCCTCTATTGACATTGACTAGAGCGCTAAACGGAGCATTTCTGAACTTCGTTTTCTGGCAGCGTCATCTATTAGTTGCAACAATTATTACTACTACAGTGATTCCCAACAGATGGCCCTTCATGGATGACTTTCAATGGATGACTGTAATGTAAATTACGATTTTTGTTAAAAATTTAAAGTATCTATTGAATTGTATGCATTAAATCTCTCATTCACATAAAATAATGTCATTCAGGGTTATCTAAAACTCATCCTCTATTTGATACCCGGATTAGGAGGCAAAATACAACAGGTGGTAATCTATCTATCTATCTAGGACAAGATTGAGGCTAAACAAAATAGGAACAATTCAAGGACAATTCGGTTCCAGGAATACTCTAAGACGAAGAAAGCAATAAATATTAAAAAATTAAATCATATTTATTTTCTTTTAAATTATTACGTTATTGCAAAACATTGTCTGATGTGTACACTGTTGTTTCTCAAAAATATTTTCTACGGACTCTCTACTTACATAAACAACTTAACTAAATTAAATGATGAACGTTTTTAAGTGTGATTTAATTTTAACAAGGTTTTGGATAGTTTTACAATTTGATCTGTTTAAGAAATATAACATTCACTAATTATAATTTTTTCAAATTTGAACACGTTTTATTAATGACTTTCAACAATATTATATAAAACAAATAGAATAAACGATGCGTTGTTATTACTTATATTATTACAAAAGAAATATTTCGGTAAGAGTTATGTGTCTTGCCTTGTTTAATAGCAAGTTAAAACAAATAAAAGAATTTAATTTAACATAAAACATACATATAAAAGCAACATTGACTTGAAATTTATGAAACTACTGCGTTGATCCCATTCTATGTTCTACGTAAAGGAAGTATGTTCCTGCAGCATATGCGATTGTATTAAAAAGTCCAAAAACTCCAGCGGTTATGTTCGCTCCAACATAAGGTCCACTCCATCCACTCCATGTGGCTAGTTGCACAATGAATGCAATTAAATATAGAAGAGTTTCGATTCCAGTGTTTAGAAGTTCCTAAAATGAAAAATATAATTATGAAACAATATGTTCCCATTTAAAACAATTCAAATGAATTACCGTAAGAATCCAATTAACTGGCAGTGTAAGAAGTTCCCGAATACCTAAAAGGTATACGAAACACCATAAAAGTGATGCTATGAATGCAACTACTGCCACGAAGAGGAAGTACTGTGTTGCTCCAACTAGGGCTGGTGATGCGCATGCCATACAAATTATTCCCAGTACCTGAAATACAAGAACATATATTATTGTTTAACGTAAGGATTTTGTTGAGGTTTTTGCAAACTTGTTTTTCTTTACAATTGTAGTTTGAACTTTTGTTGAACTACAACAAGTGAAACAGTGGGAAAAGCTTAAATTATTTACATTTTTTTAACTACTTTCCATCACATTCACAAGTTCAGATTTGCGATCAACCATGAAAAAGTGGTGTACGAATGTAAACCATACGAGCGGAAGAAAGTGAAATTCAAAAACTAAAAATGAGGTAAACAAGTTTTTCGAAAAACTTTCTCATGAGTAAATATGCAAAATGGTAGAAATGAATGTCGACTTTCTATTTTACAAAAATGACAGCATTTTCATTCATTTACTTATTTACCCAAAGGGAAGAAATCAAAAAAGAAAAAGTTAACATTTTAGTGTTATCGAAAGAAATGAGAATAGCACTTCCTAAAACAATAAAAATGAAATTATTGAATACAAAACGCTTGTACACGTTGACAAAGTTCGGGCACGTAGTACATTAACTGGAGTTAAATCAACGTAGAAGCAAGTAACGAACAGTTAGCACTCCCAACTTGGTTATGTTGGACAAGTGGCCACGTTTTGTTGTAGATAACTGTTATTCAAGCATAACGTTTTAATGGATATGTGCAAAATATGTGAACACCTGTCTTATACGAGTATCTTATGCGGGACAATGAGAAATGTGTGGAAATGTTGACACCGCCTTCACATTTTCTTTTTACAGAAATTCAATTTCCAGTTTAGAAAAAGGTCAGAAAAAAGGTTTCGGATGTGATAATTTGTATATAATTTATACATTCTATGCGTTCATGCATATCAACTAACTGGAATTGTGTTTGACGGTTTTGTGAATAATTTGAAAAATTTGCAATGTAATTTGAAAGTTGTACTCATTGAACGCACTCGAAAGCAAATAGAACTTTGGACTAACTTGCATTGAAATCAATTAGCTGCAGATTTACAAACAATTCTTAAACATTAACATCATCTCAATGACATCATTTGTATATTGTGGATGTTATATTCTCGATTCAATAAGCTTTGATGACATCATGTTCATGAGTACACATTACAAAAATGTTTGGCAACATATTTTTAGACAAAGGAGATAATACGTTAACTAATTCATCGATTTCCGATAACACCAATAGCTTGCAAACTAGATAAATGTCGATAACTGAAGTTTGTTAACATCAATTCGTCAATTATTCACCTGGTTTTCTTTTGGTTGTACGTTCTACTGATAACAAAATTGTCAAGTTACTACATTCAATTGAATCGGTATTAGTAATCAGACAGAAATATACGACAAATAATAGTAGTATCAATAAAGAAACGGTTTCCGGATGTTTGAACAGTTGGTATTTAGAGAGTCGAGTTTTAAAAGTTAATTTTCGTATAAACTATACTGAAGGGTCTAAGTGCCAAAAAACCAAAAGTCAATATTTTTAAGAATATACAATCTGAGGGCGTGTGCGAAGCCATGCTAAATCTAAATCCAATTTATTGGAATTTCATTGGAGTCGTTCCAATGAGTTTCCATTATATTAGACAGGCTGTGCGAATTGGTTTGCTTGTCTAAATTTTGACATCTGGAATCTGAAGTTGTAGAAATTCGTGTTAAGAAATTTTTATATGTTTAAAATTAAAATGGAATTTCTATGTAGGAAATTATCAATATTATTATTAATTTAAACTTCTTTAAAAAATTTCAACTTAAAAAAATTCAAAAGACCCGTCAATCTAACTATTCAAAAAACAATAAAAAAATTTAGGCTCCTTGGCATTAGTGTAGAATGCTCGAAAAATAACTAAACGAAGAAGTACTAGAATCAGCCATTTCAGCAAGCTAATTCAGCTCCAATTAATATCCAAATTGACCCAATTGCCTGTTTCTTTAAAAATTTTATCCACACCCAAATAAAGTTGTGGCGGGATCTAAATATCAACGCACTTTCGCGGAAGAAAGTCTGTGTCTGGTCTGTAGAAAATGGAAGTTGCATATGTCATGCAGTGATAAGACAAAGTAATTTTGTTACATTATTCTGAAAGAAACAGTCAGTTGGATCGATTTGGATATTATTGGGCATGGCACTTACATTGTATATTCTTAAAAATGTTGACTTTTGATTTTTTGGCACTTAGACCTTCGAGACTTACAACCCTTCAATTATACAATACTTTCCTAAACAACAAAAATAAATCATGTCTCAGAGAACAACAAACTCCTACACATGATTGTTGGATTGGAGCTAGTGTATTCAACCTGGGTCAGTTTCCGCGGGCTGTCCTCCAAGTGTATTTTTAAATCAAAAATTATTGTTTTGAGGTAATCGTTTAAATTAAGTTCTCAGTTCTGTGTTTTTCCACTCAGTGAGGAAAATTTGAGGATGGAAATTCTTTATTTATTTTGATTTGTTCATTGGATACTATTAATAAACAAAGATTTTATGTAATTTTTGAAAAATAAAAAACTTGTTTTATTTCTTTGATGATTTGCGAACGTGATTTTATTCTGGACCGCACACAGCAATTCGGTTATAAAGATATAAGAGTATTTAAGGATCATCTATCTCAGAGTATTTGTTATGTTCAGAACACGTGGAACAGATGGATTCAAAACAATTATAAACTCCATGAAGTGTTTGTATTTTGAAATGTGAAACTTGAAAATCAGAAAAATCAGAAAAATCAGAAAAATCACTTAAATAACAAGACTAACCATTTATGTTGAAAAGTTTTTATTTTGTTTTTGTGTAAACTTTTAGAAAAGTGTGCTTCCAGATATTTTTAGTTACGGAAAAACGATACAACCAAAATAGAAATACTTGAAAACTTTGCACGAGAAATTTTGTTGAAATAATAAACTTAGAAAACTGGCAATGATCCACAAACTATCCACGTCCATTTCATCCCTCACGCACATGTAAAATTCGCATTTTAAGGAAAATGTCTAGGAAAATTATCAAATATTGAATCATTTCTGTATTGGATACTTCCTTTCAGACTGTAAAAAAAACTGAAAGCGATAAAATGCAAACTGGCGTTAACCAATTAAATTTATGTGATTTAGATAACGCTACCAAATTATGCAAATTTTATTTATTGTGGTTTGTTTAATAACGAGATAAGCTTTCCCGGAAGCAGACATTTTAAGTATTTGTTGAATTTTCCAGCACAATAAGTTATAAAATATAACATTAGCTATTAGTCATGTGGACATTCCTTTAACCATACTGCACCACTCAACTGTCAGTAGGTATTGTATTTTATATTCAGATTTCTAAACGTTGGAGCAGTCAATCCAAATTTAGTCGCTCTGACTAATTTTACATTCGAAACAAAAATAATTTACTACTCAATGTATTCACAACTTAAAACACTCTAATATCTAATTCACTTGTAGGAAGCTTACGTCGCTCATTTGGCACCTACCAGAGTGCATTCACTTAATGACCGTGTGATGTGGTTTCTATTGTATGAACATTGTCTATGGTGTCATTTCAACGAATTCCGTGTGAATTTAAAATAAGATTTTGTTTTAATGGCTTGCTGTCAGACGAAGCTAAAATGTTATCCCTCGATAAAATATAATTCATGGTTCCTGTATTGTAGAAGAATAACATCAAATATATCTCACGAAAGTCTTCTGAGATAAAAACATATTTTCATCTAAAAATATTTGTGCCTCGAATAGAACAAGTAATATCCATAACACTATTCCACTTCATCTGTTGAAAGTTTCCTCAAAGCGACCAGTTGATAGCTTCCCACTTGATAGCTTCCCAGTTGATAGCTTCCCAGTTGATAGCTTCCCATACCAATAATGCTCTGTGCTAATGTAATAAAAGAGCATCGCTCCGGGAATGTAATAAACCAGTAGCAGTAATATTCAAGAGGGATAAGAGCGGAAATGATATACGAATTTAACGAACCCAAATTTAGTGTACAAAAAGCGGAAATTGTGTAATCCACCACGTTACCAGAGGATATTACAATGATGCTTGAATAATTTATTAATAACGTACATATTGTATGTAGATACGTTTGAAAATATAATTTAATAATCGCAAAGTTTTTGGAATTTTATTAAAAATTTCGTTGCTTTTCAATTATGTTTCTTGTTGATCCGTTAAATGTGCCAACACGCGGTGGAATTCAATGAGAACTTCTCGAGTGGATTTTCGTGAAAATAAAAATTTTCTGTAAATAATTTTTCATATTACGCACTTCTTGGTATTGACCTCATTCTCTTACTAGATTTCTTTTCATGTTTTCACACTAAATTATGTTTTGTATGAAATATATTTTCTCAAATTCATTTCTAGAATATTTCTGGAATGGCAACCTGTTTTGGGGTTTCACGGAAATGGGTCAAAATTTGTGGTAATTATTTATCAACTCCGTCACAGAGAAATCCAAGGTGGGGCCAAATTGTGTCAATGGCAAATTTACCAATTACCAAAATAATTTATTTCGATTTAGTAACAATCAACTCCTAGTGTTTAGGTGGAATTAAGTATCATCACCGAATTGTATCTCAGTAGTTATATGCACTACCTCACAGTCATTGATTAATTATCAAGGTTAAGTAAACAGGTGTTTATTAATGAAAATGAGGTACTTATCGTTTCATTTACCTGCGATAAAATATTTTAGTTGAAACAGTGTTTTCGACAGTTACAGATAAGGAAGTGATATGAGGTGTTTTGAACGAGATAACGAAATACCATAATGTTAATAAGAATACATCGAGTTATAAGAGAAAACCTGTAATCCTGTAAACGGAGTTAACCTGAATCTGACGCATGTCTGAGACAAATGAACTCAGAGCCAGAGGAGGCCAAGGTGTCTCGAGAATGAGATTTCAATAAATCAAATGATGAATAATCACAGTTCTAACTTCAGTTCAATGCAGATATTGTTATGTTTATGTATTTAGCTTCTAACCAAAACAGAACGAATTGTCGTCAAAACATGAAGGCAGCTGTGAAGAAAACAATTTTCGCAGAATCTAGTTCAGAGCTCAATATCTTATTACGAAATTTCTGCTCAATTTCGCAACCTTAGCATAATATTATGGAGCATTTGGTAATAGGAGCGGTTTGAGACGGTGTGGGCTGAAACCGAAGAGATAAATTTTCATTTTTGTATTCTGTTTGCGCGGGCAAATAAAGTTTTTTATAAAATTCATTCCATGCCAATTGTTTACAAAACTTTGTTAGTACTGGTTGGTGTTGTTGTTGTTGCGCCAATGTGGGGAGCACACGTTGGAGCTTCATTTTACATTCATTAAATATTAATCCAGAAATTATATATTTGTTGAAATTAGAATTCATTATGCTACATCCACATGGGTTTTTCCACAAAATTATTTCGTTTCTTTCAAATTTGAATGAAATTAAGTTTAGGAAATTTTTAATCTACGCAATTGACACAAATTTACGAAGCAAATTCCACAAAAGTCACTGAGTTACACGTGCTTACACGTGCTGTTAGAAGAGTAATCACAGTAATTGCAGTTTGGATCATCAAATAGATCGGTTTCACCTTAAATTTAATAGGTTACTAGCTGCAGACGCATCGCCCGATTATTTTGAATTCGAAAACAGGTCAAAGCGATCAATACCTATTAAATATTTAAACTTCCCGCTCGAATGCCAAGCGCTATCATTAATGGGTTTTCTGTGTATGTGCAGACAACTTTCCCTTTCCCATGTCAAAGTGAAGAGTGACATTCAATTTGGTGGATGCTTTATTTTATACTTGTTACCCCCATTTCGGCTGTGTTACATCTAATTTAGAATTAATCGAGTTTAATTAAAAA
Source organism: Chrysops caecutiens (assembly GCA_963971475.1). NCBI lineage: Eukaryota > Metazoa > Arthropoda > Insecta > Diptera > Tabanidae > Chrysops > Chrysops caecutiens. The sequence goes on along the minus strand of OZ020569.1, from coordinate 40,376,214 downwards.
ATCGAACTCCATTAACTTCGACTTGACTTCATGTCGTTCTGGCTGTCCGTTGAATCATGAACTCCTAATGGAAACACGAAAACGCTTTAATAGCTTCTAACTCACTTAGCACATTACCTACAATTTCGTAACATTTTTCACGTTTTTTGACGCTATATTAAGTTGTTGCGTGCTACTGAAAATTTAACATTTTTTATTGGAAATTATGCTAATGAGGACTTGCACCTTTGTACAGGATTTACCTGTAATTGTTTGCAAACCGCTACTTAATGAGCTTTTTTAGAGGTAGGGCAAAGTTTGATAGTTAACTAGTCCTCAAGTCTTACACTTCAAGGTGACATTTGAATGCGACCTTTTCGTGTCCGTGGAATGAACTTCTTCGAATCATCAGAATTTCTTTGCCCTTACGTTATAGGTCTGTTCACGTACTTGCTTGGAACATATAGCAATATATTGCACGAAATTTTTTGAGAGAATTTAACGAAAAGTAACAGAGGGGAAGAAATTTTCTCGAGCAACTTTAAACTAGTTGAAAAATCCTGTTCGTTTGACAGGTGCGTGTAACAGACGTTGGAAATTTGTCAAATTTGTTTATGTTCGTTCATGAAGTTGCTCGAGGTTATTCAAATGCGTTTTTGTACCATTCGAGTAACGAGAGAAAACTAAGAAGAATCCTCTCAAATTGAGTAAACTCTAGTAAACTCAAGCTGTATGTGAACAGACCTTTAATGATCAAGATTATTGCCTTATTTGTATTTCTCGTGGTAAAACAACGAATTAATCCACTACTTGGAGTTCCCGTGTAGTTATGACGAATTGTGGATTAAAGTGAAACCACGGTGCATTGTGTATTTCACTATTGTTTCTATGATTGATTAGCTGATGAAGATTCCCATATCACATGGTGTCAGGGAACTTTTGAGCGTGTGGTGTTGCAAACAGCTTCTGCACAGAGAAAGGTCAAAGACAATGAATCTAAATCTCTGTTCAACAGAAAGAAGTTGAATTGAAAGTTACTCCATCCGGATTTATATTTTGTTCAAAATTATTAATATTTGATCAAGGTGACATTTGCACTTATTCGTGAGTCTCTTAAGGTTAAGTTATTTAGGCATCACCTTACAGGTATGACTGATGATTTATACTCGTTCTGTGTAATCGCGTGTTATGGAAACGACTAGTTCCAAAAAAAGGCATAAAGAAAGTGCAAAAATTATTGCAGTTCAAATGGAAACACAAAAAAGTGTAGGTGAAAGTGTAGGTGTTTTCAAGGTTTCTCGAATTGAATCTTAAGATTTTGGATTAAAATTTTGTTTTTTATTTAATAAATACTTTTGTAGACGGAAAAATAAAAAATCTCATTAGGAAATTTTTCCAGTTTCCAGTTTAAGAAACGGTCTACACTGCAAAACAAAACACGAAATTCCAACTTTCCGGTTTCTTAGAAACTTTTGTAGCACAGAGTGAAACCAATAGCCCAATAGGTGAATTAATTAGTAAGAACCAAACACCTGTTGTACCTTCAGAAATTTCTGAGGAAAATAAATGTTACTACGTGACTACGCTGTCATTTCTATGAAACTACAATTGAATGAAGACTGTAGGGCTGTTCACGTACTTGCTCGGAACATATTGCAAATATACTTGAAGGTGCTAGATGTTACTCGAGAAATTTGCTCAAGTAACTTCAAGCTGGTTGGAAAATCCTGTTCATTGGACAGACGTTAGAAATTCAAATGTCAAATTTGTTTATGTTCGTTCAAATGCATTTTTGTACTATTCGAGTAACGCGAGAGAACTAAGAAAAATCCTCCCAAAGTGCTCACTTATAGTTGAGTAAACTCTAGTAAAGTCAAGTTGCACGTGAACAGACTTCGTCTTTTTGAAATTTAGAATGTACTGATAAGCTTCAAACGTTATCGAAATCGGTTTTCACCTGAATTAAAGTATTTACAACTTTCGTCATCAAATCCAGTTATCATTCATTTATTATGAATAATGTTTTTCAAAGAAAACTTTATATTGTTGTCGAATTTTTGAGCAAATTGGAATAATTGTTAAATTGACCCGCCTTGGAATGTAAACAAACACAAGACTGTTTGTCACAAATTGACCTAAACTTGTGCCCAAAAGAAACTCCAATTGAAAACATTTTACTCGCAATTGTCGAATATTACTTAACAATAAGTTGGAGTTATGAATGTTCCAAAAATGTTTGTGAACAAATTAGAGCATCCATTAAAGTGTTGGATTATGTAAAAGCAGAGTTCTTCTGAGATTTCGATTCATCTAAATCTGAATGGTGTCGTTCCATGAAAATCAATACAAATGAAATATTTGTGTAATGTGGTCAAAGCAGATCAGAAACCTGTTTTAAATTCCAATGTGCTACGACACACACACGTGCCTGAAAACAGTATTACCTTCATGTAACAGGTAGAGTATAATAGAATGCATTTCCAAACGAGAATCATAGAATTCATTAGACAAGCTATTCGCTTCAACGAAGTCTCAGAGTATTTTCCAGTTGAACACACGCAACAGTTTCAACAGTGATGGATTTCATAACAATTTCCGACTCTACCAGATGGATCCCCCAGCTGGAGATCTACTACAGTAGATGATTGTAGAATGGAAATAATTTTTGTCTCGGTATATTTTCTATGGTTATGTCATCAAACCGATTTAAGTTGACGATCAAGGTCTTCTTCGAATGTATAGAGATACGATTTGCGAAGCTTCTATCTTATTGATAAATATATGTATATGCAGCTTGTATATTGTCTTGTGACTAAAATTTCTGTTCTGTTTGAATTATTACAAATGTATTGACTTAAAATTTGTTTCTTTCAAAGAGCCCGATCTTAAGCAAACAAGATCTGATAATGGAAACACCAATGGTGGTAATTTAAACAAAAATTTTTCATATTAACACTGTTTTCCTATGGAAAACAAGAAAATCTCATTCATTTTACGATTTCACTTAGTCACATTATTCATTCCAGTGGTATTATGTCATCGTTACTTTGGCTTTTAGAACGTCCCACCCTGTTAAATGTATTTTAGTTGTTTTGAAATGCGCGCATTTTCAGCCGAATGCACAGAGCAGAGAGCTTGAATCGTTTCAAGGTAAACAATTTACCGTGAGAATATTGTATTAGATGCAAAAGCTGCATTCAATTACCAGATAAATCAAAAGTTCTCAGTTGATTTAAAGTGGAATGCGATAAGAAATCACTTTTAATTTGGGGTGATGTTGTCATCGCTATATAAAACTAAATTCATAATTTTGCGGTTAGCTTTAGTACAGAAGCACTCATATCGTTTGCAGTTAACTGCTTCGGGTTTCATACCGTCTTAGGAAATTGTCGTTAGTGTTATTTGTATAATATATGTATATAGGTACACTATCATGACATTCTCCAACTGTCTAACTAAGGAAACAAGAGTAGGCAGGTAGACACGATTGCTAAACATCCATAAATGGAGTTGTACTGTCGACGACAGGAAGCATCACTCATTCGAAGTATGATCAACTTCAATCATATAATTTTGATTATAATTACTTATCAATAAAACACATTCTTCTCACCAATTGGGCTAATTTCAAAATTCCTGGCACTGTTTTAAAGTATCCAATATTGAATTGTATCCCAACTGTAGTTGTGGGTGCATTTCCTGTTCCACCAGATTTCGGTTGGCCGGAAGTTGGATTGCGAGTTTCGATAGTAACAACTGTTTCGGTCATTTTGATAGATTGTTTATTTTTATTTTTGGTATAATTATTATTGATTAATGAACTTCGTAAAAAGTCGTTTTTAAATTTAAAAACACTTAAATTATTTCACTACAATAAATGTTCACAATTGAACAATTGTAACTTTGTTGAATGTTCTGATTCGAAGCAAGTTAACTAGAGTACGATCAACCACGTACATTTACCGTTATCAGTCAAGTTGAATAGTAACCAAGCAATTGGAATTGAAATTGAAGTGTTCAAATATGTCGGATACCCCGTCAAAACAAAATTAACTTCGTATTCGTTGATGCTGTTAACTAAACGAACGCGCACTAACGACTGATTTCACCGCGTAGCACACCGTAAATGTAACGGTATGCTCGCGAGGTCGATACATTTTCTCACACAATTCCATGATTTTCTTATTACTTTATATTATTAAGTAACTACAAATACAAAGGTATTCAACAATATATACGCATTTGGAAAAGCGTTCTCGTTCAATGTGAACGCATTGAATTGAAGGCGTTGACATGCGTTGAATTTGATTCAGCACAGATACTTGATGTACACAATATTTTCATAGAGCATTCTTTCACCATCATTTTGTCATCACTTTATTGTTAAAATTATTACCACAATTAATGGCCACACATTAAACAATATATGCACAATTTAAAAAGCAATTGGTGTTCAATAAGAACGCATTGAATTTAATACGTTCGCATGCGTTGAAATTGATTTAAACAAGAAACAAGAGAAATCATGTGAATTTGTATGAAAACTGTTTGTTTGTGGTCATTCAGCAATAGATTTACAAAACCTAGCAAGTTTAATGTATTCAAGAAATAGTAAGTGAATATCTTAGATTATAGAGAGAGATTATAGAGTTCTCTTTTATCTAAGGTGAATATTAAGTTTATCTTAAAAATAAATATTAAAATTAAGTTCATATGTTGTGCTAACTAATTCAGCTAAATCTATGGTATATTCCGATAAACAATCGCGGCCAACTTCACTTTGTCCATTTTTATCAAGTCAGGTCAAGAGACGGCGACATTTCGAAAGAAAGTGAAAGAACATTCTACAGCTGCCGGTTTTTCAATAATCAAATTACGGAATTGTTTGGAGTAGAAATCAAAGCAAATACATTTAATTTTATTCTATAATATTTGTGGTACATTTAAAACTATAATTTGAAAACTTTAAAACATTTCTACGAAGTTAAATAAACATCAGCAAAATGAGTTGTCCTTTTGGTAAAGACGAATTGGATAAGTTGAAAGCGTTCATTGGGTTTTGCTCGATGAAACCTGATATCCTTAATACTCCACAACTAGAGTTCTTTAAAACATTTATTGAAAAAATGGGAGGAAAAGTTCCAGCTACACCACAACCTTCAGGTCCTGCACCTCGTCCGAAGGAAGAGTATGTTTTTGATTCGAATGTACATTAGCTTTTTTGAATAAAATAATATTTATTTTTAGGCCAACAAAAACAGAGAGTGAACCAAAAGTAGAGGAAGATTCTGAGGATGAAGAGTCCGATGTTGATATTGACATGACAGGTAAAGTTTCTATGAATTCTGAATCTTCCTTGACAATTAATGCAAAACAAGGCAGTAATTTATGCAATTCAAGAATTTTCTAGACAATTATGTATCACGTGCTTATCGATTTATGTTATATATTCTGTTAGGTTACGTTACACAATCAGATTCTTGATATAATACAATGTAAGATAATCGATTAATAAATGTTTCATTTGTTAGGTGTAATTGAAGGCGATGAAGTTGGATCACAAGAAATGGGCGATCCTAGTAAAGTACCAACTGAAGAAGAAATTGATGAATCTAGTGAATACCGATCGAAAGCTGCAGCTGCCTATTCCGAACAAAAATACGATGAAGCTATTGAACTGTACACCAAAGCAATACAAATTAATCCAGGAAATGCCTTGTTCCATGCTAAACGCGGTCAAGCATACTTGAAATTAAAGAAACCAAATGCTTGTATTAAAGATTGTGATAAAGCATTAGAGCTGAATTGCGATTCTGCTGCTGCATATAAATTTCGTGGTCGTGCTCATCGTCTACTAGGAAATTGGGAATTAGCTGCTAAGGACTTACGACAAGCTTGTAAGCTGGACTTTGATGAAGAAGCTGATGAATGGCTTCGGGAAGTAACACCAAATGCTAAGAAAATTGAAACTCATAAAGTTAAACAGGAACGTAAGAAAGCAGAACGAGAATTGAGGAAACGGCAGGAAAGATTACGAAATGCTCAGGAGGCGAATAAGAAAGCTCAAGAAAATCAAACCAGTGCAAATGCTTCAGCTGGTGCAACACCAGGTGCTGGAGCTGGTGGAGCTGAGAATAATATGAGTTACGAAGATCTTATGAAATTATTCGCCGATCCAGAAGTAGAAGCAGCACTTAAAGATATAGTCGCTAATCCTGGAAATATTATTAAATATCAAAATAATCCAAAAATTATGCAAGTTTTCTTGAAAATTGCTGGAAATGGAGGAATGGCTCAAGCAGCAGCACGAGCAGCAGCTGGAGCCGGAGGTGCTGGTGCTGGTGCAGGTGCTGGAACTGGTGGTGGTTTTCCTGAATTCTTCCCTGGATTTCCTGGAGGAGCAGGAGGATTCCCAGGTTTCCCAGGTGCCGGAGCAGGAGCTACACCTGGAGCAGGCAACGCAAATCCAAAACCTCCAAATCCTCGTCCAGACTTCGACGATGGTCTTGATTAAAACTAATCGATTTGCTTTCTATTCGAGGATTTACACTCCAAAAGCGAAACATATTTTAATCATTATAAACTTCTAGATCTATAGTTGTTATTTGAACTTCTTTGCATTCTTAATGAAAATTTCATTTGTACGAATACTACTTGAAGAGGCGCCATTTTTGTCAACGAATCGATTTGACTGATCTGTTACAATTTTCTTTTCATTGTATATATGCGCATGCATTTATGTATGTAACACGAAATGGTTAATATAAACTTTCTACTAAAAATCAGATCTATTATTTAATAAAGATTCCGTCTATTAAATTTAGAAACCATCTTTCAATTCAGATTTACTTTTGACTCGCGTTATCAACGACTGGTTGCCTTTTCTTGTTAGAAGGTTAATATTAACACGCAATGCAAACTACTTATGGTTGAAACTCAGTCATAATATTATTCGAAATTTAGGTGTAAATACTTGACGACGTGGTAGAAGACAAATACGTGCTGTATATTGAAAGTATTTTTTGCAGTATCAGTGTACATCTCCAAATGGACTATATGAATGAAAAGGATTTGTCAGAAAAACAAGTGAAATGAACTTGAGTTGTTTATTTTAAAAAACAAAAATTGAATATTACTTCGTGAGAGCTTTACCGGCGAAGTAATGAGAAAAGACACGAAAATAATTTTATGCTCACGATAGCTTTTCGACTGTGTGTCATTTTGAGTGAGTGGTGTTCAGTCCGTGTTGTGTTGTGGCCAGCTTAGCCTGCATAATTAACAAGTAATCAGCTCCAGAAAGAAGTTAATACTTCAGTCAGATTCAGTTTGAATACAACAAGCAATTAGTTAAGATCGTTTTGCATTAAGTGTTTAGTTTTGCGGGGTTATTTAAAATTGTACACCAATAACTACAAAACGAATACAAAGTTGTGTGTCAAAATTTCTGCACTTTTGTAAATCATTACTTCAGTTACCAAGGTGGGTGTGGATTTTGTTTTAGTTTATAATAATCAGAAAATATGATGACATGTGCCATGTAACTTTGAGTAATCTGAAGATTCAACACATTCTTCCATTTCCGTTGGCCGCCCTCGTATCCATAGTTAACCAAATATGGTATTGGTTACAGAAGGCATACGTCCATAAGCTGAGATTACTTCATCACCGAAGATATTATTTAGTGGTCATATGGCTCAAAGGCAATACGTAGATTTACATTAAACAACACTTTCTCAAATTGCACCTTCGAATGTTTATATAGTTGCAACAAGTAGTGACGTAATTGTCTATTTTTAAGTTTCCAGACGAGCAGTCGATTCAATTCGGTGGCACAGATTTTGATTTTCTCGACGATAGTGTAAATAAAAAATATTTTCGGAATGTTTCCCATCTAGTCTCTAGGCAGTTCGCTTGTTGTTCTTTATCGTTTACGTTGGTGATTCGTATTTCGTGTTCTACAAACGAATCACGAAATTTTCAGTTTCACTGAAATGCATTTAGCTAAGGCTGGGTAAAACTGACTCATGGCAAAGATTGTGGAGATGATTTTGTTTTCATTCAATGTAACATGACGTCATATCCACAAGCTTTTAGCTTATGCTATATTTACATTTTGATTCTCAAACAGAATATTATTGAATTAATTCAAGGTGTTGAGTTGAACTTTTTGAGGCCAGTAACTCGAGAACATTTCAACATTGTTCATAATGAAGATTCATTGATTAATCGATGCAAATTCTATAATAAAAATTAATTTATAGGCAAAGATACAAACTAGTCATTGATGTTTTGTAAATTCTTTGTTGGAGGAATTCAAAATTACCTTCCTTGAAACATAACATTTGGTTTGAGACAACATTAAAACCTTGAAATAGAGTTAAATCATTTATATTTTTAAGAATCGACATGAATGTTTTTTTGAACAAGTAAATGATTTCATTTATAAACATTTTATCACCTAAAGCGATATCTCTAAATGTCTTAAAATCGTAATTTTCTGATAAGATTTTTCGAGGGATTAATGAAATCTGATTAAATGTGACTCAGGTTTGGAGGCTTTCCGGAAAATGTACTCAACTCCATTTTGATAACATTGAGATGTAGAACGGTGTTGATTGATAATCATATTAAGTCAGTTGAATTGTTTCATAAAAGATATTGAAATGTTTCTAACACCGTTGGAGAAGAAATGATAATACAGCATAGGTACCCTCGATAATTGCAACCCTTGATAATCATACCTCCTCAATAAACGCAACTAGCTGTGGCCAAGCACATAAAGTGTAAGAAAACCCAGTTGAAAATTTCAGACTATTAGCAAGGAATAAGATACATTTGTTCATGTATATGTATGGCATATGCAGTGATAGCAGAAATATATGTGTGTACAAAACGAGTACTTTCTTTCTTTCTTCCTTCCTAGCCACTGAAATGTGTTACTTGGTTATTGCAACAACCTCAGTTATTACAAACCGCAGTTTTCTTTAATTGGCTTTATTAAGGTTGTACTGTATAGTGGAGTTGTTAAATATTTGAATTTCAAGCGTTCAACCACTCCCTCAAGATATTGGATATTATGTATTGGAAATGTTGTAATGAAATTATGTTTTTAACGTGCAAATAACTCTTTCATATATCCAATTCCATTTATATTTAATAATTGAAACTTATCATCATATTCAATGTATTATAATTCACATATATACATATAATTTCGGACTAATGAATAAATTTCTTTTTACAGATCTCGAAAATATTCAAAAATGTCTCACGCAGTAACGATAAGAACAACAACCACTACAACGAGCACGTCAGCCGTAATCCTTAATTCAGGATATCTTAAAACTGTTCCAGGACTGCTTAAACTTGTGCAATTGGTAAATATCATAATCAATCACATCGTGAAAGCCTTTTCACACTAAACTTATAAATTGAATATTTGAGAACCATGACATTTTTTCTACATGATTGCAGCGAAATAATTGTTTATACATTTCAGGTACTCGGAGCAGTATGCGTTGGTATATCAGCTTATTACTTCCAACGTTATGCTGGTGGTTCAACGTCTGAGCTATTCTTTCTACTAATGGCGACAACATTTCTGATAGCAACATTTTGTCTTCTGGTGTCATGTTTAATATCCTTAGGGACAGGAGGGATCATATCCAAAACCATCTACGTAAGCTATTAAAAGTAGTGTACTTACAATACTCTATAAACTTGCAATTTTCATTTTAGGAATTAGTCTACCATTCAGTGGCAACTGTACTATTGCTAGCTGCATCGATAACATTGCTGGCTAATGTATCGGATCGAAAATATTACTCTGGCTATTATGAAGCCTACATGGCGGCATCGATTATAGGACTAGTAAATACAGTTTTATACTGCATAAGTGCAATATTCGCACAACGTTCTTATCGAGGAATATAAATAAACCAAATAAGATGTACAATAACCCAATGAAGAACCAAATCAATATTCGTTGTGTCATATTTAAATTTGTGCTTCATATCTACTTTTTTAATTTTATGAATTTGTATATTTTTTAATGATTTACAGACTGTGTTCGTGTTACAATATAAGAAATAATAGTTTTCTTGAAAAAATTTTTGAATAATTTTTGTACCATAAAACAACTACCTAATTCAGTTACAGATCAAATGATGTTGGCGATATCACTACGTTTTAAAAACAAACAAAGTTTACGTCTTGTATTGTAACTTGAAGATTAACTAAGATTATAATACACTGTTTTCCCGAAGTAGACCGAAATGAAAATTTTCTATTGCCCAGAGTGTATCACTGTCAGCATCTTTTCGACAACAATAAAAATCAAGTTGAAGTCTTTAAATTTTTGAAATTATTTTCTGTTTGATGGGATACAAAATAAAATGAAGATATAAGATATAACACACAATAATAAGAACATTGTTCCAGCATATATTTTTGATGGACGTTCCATGGTCTTTTCAAAGCAAGTAAACCATATTGTGAGTAAATTGGCACAAGTAACAAAAGCTATTGATTAACTGGAGCATCTGAAATTAATGAATCAAAGTAGTGGATACTAGGACAAAGCTTCGACAAATCTTGAACTAACTGATATGATAAGAATAGATTTCCATGCTTTAGCTATTCCACAATCATTACGTAGACTAAGTGTTATGATAGATGCTGTTGAAAGAGTTACAAAGGCAATGAAGCTGAATGCTGTGCCCTGTCGAGGAATGAAAAGAAGATAATTATTTTCAACATTTTCAGTTATATATTTAAATCTTACCAATATCTTTTCCCAATGAAACTGGCAGCAAGTAACAACAATAATAGCAACTTTAGATAGAAATAAGAACAAACCACTGACAACAAACATGAAGAATAGATCCATTGATAAGTTGCATGTTGCAGGAAAGATGAATGTAAAAATTCCAAGAACTACCGCATTTAGGGTCTATGAGAAGGATTATTGGCAATTATAAAATGTTAAATACGAAATATTTTACTTATTACCATTTCACATAAGGAGTAAATTATTTGCACCTGCAACATGGAGCCTGGATCCATTTTAGAAAGATTTCTGATATGAACAATTAACACAAATAATTTGGAAAGTAAAGTTAAAAATTTTGAAAGCCGACCCTTCAAAATGCATGGCAAACTGTTGGTGAAAAGTAATTTGAAGTAATTCGGAAAGAAGTGTTCGTGAAAATCATCTTTAAAAGAAAAAATTTGAGGATATTAAAATCTTCCTTGCGCTAGTGATTTAACTTACAGAGTAGGGTTCTTTTGTAAACTTCTTTGAAATCCTCAGTGAATGACTTATTCCTGATTTTATTTTTGATGTTAATACAACTTTATGGACCATTTTCACAAAGACCCTGATTCTAGATTCTAATTTATTATTATTATTAAAACTTTTTGAATGCAATTCTTGAAATGATTTCCATCATGTCTCATCAATCTCAATAATCTAAAATTATTTTCATTCGAAATGGTATTAAATAAACTCATTTCCTAAATATTCTATTAGCAAATTTTATCAAAGCAACAGGAAATGGTTTTATAAACAATATACTTATATCGAATAATTTATAAGTATGTAAGGGTCCACACTTTGTTTTATTTATGCCAGTAGATCTTAAGTTTGAAAGACTGTTAAACGGCAGACCAATCGAAATTATTTACATGCACTAATTTAGTACATTAATTATCTCTTAGCTGCTCTTAGGACGTATTTAGTTAAGGACCTGCCTTATGGGAGGAGCATCATTAGACCTCTCCCTGGCTACGCTAATGAATATCGTTTCTCCAAAAGTATCTTGCCTTAAAGTGTTTGTTTGAACTAAAAATAGGCATCTGTTTTGTCACATGTGTGTCACTTAATGTAGACCAACCAGCCTATCCAAGAACAGAATCAGCTCCGGGTTTTGACGGAGTATATTATCACATCTGTATCTATTTGTTACAAATTCGTACGCTCTAGGGATGATCCGTGATGTAATCCACTTTGAGGTGACACAGCCAGCACTGGGATGTCGTCGAAATTGTTCGCATTTTTAGTTCGAATTTAATAATCGTTTCGGAAGTACGCGCGGACGAAGAGTTCTGACCGTTTAATAAATCGTTGTGAATTTATGTGGATTTAACTAAACATGGTTTAGTTTCATCAGTACGTGCAAAAGTGATTTAAAGTGCTTAAGGTTTCTCAAAATTTGATAAATTCAATCACAGTTGTACCACCTACAGAACAAATAAATTTTTGAAACTTGTGAAAATGACGAAATATAATCAAAATCCCAGTAACTCCTTGTCCAGGAGCTACAAATCAAATTACGAAATACAATCGCAACACTATTACCAAAGATACGAGAATACATTTGATAACAGTTCAGGCTCCGATAGCAAAGCAACCTCGTCACATTCACCTATTCTGACGGATTACGACGATAACAGTGTCAGTTCAGAAGAACATGTATTAGCTCCTTTGAGTTGCTCTGCTGGACAATCAAGACCATGTTTGACATGGGCTTGCAAAGCTTGTAAGAAGAAGAGCGTTGCTGTTGATAGGAGAAAAGCAGCAACTTTGAGGGAAAGACGACGGCTGCGAAAGGTAGGTTTTATAAATGATTTACGATGATTTCTTCTGTAAGATTGTAACACAAGTAGGATATATCCACATATAAATAGTATTTCTTTGAAATAATTTCAAGAACTTTAACGAAAATATCTTCGCTCACCTGCCGTCGCATAAGCCACTGGGAGGTCTCCCGAAATTCTAATTATTGAAACTTCAGTGTTCTATCCTACACAAAAGGAATATCTATAAAGTATTGTTACATAGAGGAACTTAAGACTCCCAAAAGCTGTCCACAGGACTTCTTGCTTTCAAAGCTTTAAATATCTTATATGTGTCTCTATTAGAATCAAACCCCTGTCTTTGCCATGATAAGTCGTTTGGACGAAACAAATGGCGTCATTATATCAATTTTCAAAATTTTGGAAACCGGTTTGATTCTGTTTCTTGTTTATGAAATAATAAATAAAAGGTACCTACTTATACTTAATGGATAATTTATATTGTACGTCGTTCCAGGTCAATGAAGCTTTCGAATTATTGAAAAGGCGAACAAGCTCAAATCCAAATCAGAGACTTCCAAAAGTCGAGATATTAAGAAACGCTATAGAGTACATAGAGAGTTTAGAAGACTTATTACAGGTATTTCATAAAACGTGAGTTTCCATCAATTTTTACAAAATAAAATTTTTAACCTCTCAGGAATCCTCCCCCTCCAGGCTGTTATCTGACACAATATCAGAAAATCTTACATCTAGAACCTCACCACAAGATTTCTTGGTAAGTGTTAACTTCAATTTATACCATTGTTTTCGCTGCGTATATAGATATCCCATTGCTTCATACTTAATAATCAAGTCTCAACAAAACTTTGCTGTCTGCATTGTCCAAACATTTTTGGACTTTTTTCTATAGATTTAAGAATGGCTTTCTTATAAGTGTTATAAGAAAATAATTGTTCCATACCGTTGCTGGTCAATCAAATAAAGTAAATAATTTACGCAGGTGTAAAATACAGAAACCATCAAAAATCATCGTTCTGTTTTTGTGATTCACAAAACATCACAGCCATTGCATGATCTAGAAAAATTTATAGCTGACATTTTGATTTCAGTTTTGTTTTGTAGCTAGATTACATTAACATGTCAACACTAATTCGAATATTTCTAAGGATCATTTCGTAGAAAGAAAGCTTTATTGCCTAAAAGCAAATATGGAGAAATTTATATATTTATAATGATGTTGATCTATTTTAATTTATTACTCGTGTTGAACATGATTTTGGTGTGTTTAATCGCTGAAACATGTTGATTTATATGAATTTTTGATGATAAATTTAACAAATTAATGATGAAAATGCCTGTAATATTGCAAATCAATCATTCAAAGAACTCTAAGAAACAATGAAAATGTCAATAACACAAATGAATTGAGTGTGAGTTAAATTTATTGGATATACATGGCCAACTGGTTTGTCATCATAACCATTTGCTATAAAATGAAAATTAATAGAAGGAACCTCGTTCTTCAGCTACTGTAGAAGATACATGTACTTCAAAATTAAGGGAAAATTGTTGTGTAACAATAGATAAGTTCTTATTAATTTCTGACGAAAATCTTTGAAAATCAATAACATATTGTTACACGACTGGGATTTGCATCGACAATTTTGCACTCCATATAATTCGCATTCGGACTAGTCTTTCATCCGACTTACGTTCTTCGAATTATTCGGGATGGGTGGGATCTGCCCCAGACACCTCAACCTTCGGGGCACTGATGAGGTTTGGTTGAAGTTTCACCCAAAGTCCCAAACCGATGTCCTCTTTAGATTTCCGGCTAATGCTGCTCCTCGCCCCATTACGCACGGTCTTCGTAGTGCTGCACACGAGCAGCCCACAGGCGTAACGATATTTTTTGTGAAGAAGATTCAATTGATTTCAAGAAATGCTTAATTCACAAATTAATTGGGTTACAAATTGTAGCTTTAAAAGTCTAAAAGAAGACTTGATTTATCTGATTTATTGTAAATTGAAATCCCTTTAAAAAGCTTAGACAAGAGAGAATTGGTCGACAGTTCTCGAAAGTTTCAGGAACAAATGGGTTATAATATTTCATTCAAAACATTTTGACACCTTAACAGAAGTGATGCAATTCTGTGAAATGATTATGAAACGAAAGGGTATGCATGTTTTAAACATTAATTATAAAAGGTAATGCATAAATGTCATACAAATCAACATATACTAACACTATTTAAAAAACAACGTCCTATAAATATTTATTATATTTTTGTTACAAAAATTACGACGAAACGAAATAAACAAGCTAAGAATTTTGTTAAATGCGGCAGTGATTTTTCAGCATCACTGAAGTGTCAACGAATAAAATACTCAAAATCTCGTGCTTCCAATAAAGCTAATATGTCCACGTCAAAGTACAAAGGGTCCTAAATCCATGAATCGTGTTCGAAAATTTCCTTTGAACATGCCCCGAACAAAACTCCAAACCAACCGGGTCTGAAAAACCAAAACATCAACACTAGATTCTCTCCTCTCCATCATTAGAGATTTCAGATGACATTCGTAGAATAAATCAAGATTTGTTTTGACTTTCTATTTCCTTCAACGCATAAATTTGAGACGAAATGCGCTAGTGCTCCTATCATTGTCACTGAAATCCTGCCGGATTCATGGGTATGAGTGTCTTCTATGCTCGAACACGTGGCTGAAGATTCCCACATCTAGTGAACACGATAAACTTCTTAAGATTTCAAGAAATATTTTGGTTTTTTTCGTTTCCAGTGTATGTAGTAGCTACATACTACTCTCGATATCTTCAGTTGACATTTCATTCATTTAAACAAATTTTTTCCAACATTATTTTATTTTTTTTCAGTCAAATCTACTTAAGCACTGACTTTATTGGTATTCATAAAAATTAAATTTATCCGTACATTTTATACTAAAGTGTATTTTTAGTACGAGTACTCGTGTGTCGTTCGTATGGAAAATGTTTGAAAATGCTTGTCTATTTTGCCGCACCTTTTTATCACTTTCCCTAGTAAACGAAGAGATAAATCGTGCTTCTTGTATTTGATTTTCATTCTTAACTTTTTGAATTGAAGTTTATTTCAGGGTACAAGATACTGAAGAACAAGATCTTGTAGAATTTCCGCTACAAACAAAAAATTCCTGTGATTCCATGTAATTGGGATCGGGACATTGAAATTATTGAGATATTTTAGGAAAATTGAATGCGTTTCACAGGGAAAGTGTTTTGAAATCACCCTTTCATTCAATTTGGATGTAATCGAAAATATCTTTGATAACTACATTTGTATCATTCTATTAAAAAATGATCTAACCTCTGGTTCTAAATTTTAACATACTTCTAAAGAACATAAAGTTTTACGACTTAAGAAATGATAATAAAGAAAAATTAAACACCAGGTCGTGTGTGGCCAGAGATAAGTTCATTATATCCGGGAAATCAAAAAACAAATTTACATATATCCTCTTTGTGCTTATGGAAACTACATAGAAATTTTAGGGTGCGAAGAGATCCGCCAATATGTTAGATGACACACTGACAAATCACCAACGAATCCGGGAATGAGCATAGTTCGGATCTTTCTTCTCCAGAGTTGATCTAACAGAATGGGCAAACTGCCGCCAGAATGAATATAAATTTCATTGCTCAAATCAAAGTGTCTGGGAGAAGACACCAGCACAGTAGCTCGTCATGTGTGTGGCTTTGGAGGAATCATATCTCGGATTTCAGAAAGTGATGTCTTCACATGAACATTAAGATGACACCAGCTGACAGGGTAACATATTAGCGTCGCCATAATTAATGCTCAATTTGACGATTGGTAGGCAATTAAGGAGTAGCTCCATTGACTGTTTTCTTTTTAAAGAATGCTTGGTATCGTTAAAGATGAGAAGACACCCCAGTTGTCCTGACTAACAGATAACAATGTTGAAATGATTTCTTCTTACTACAGCGTAATTTTATAGCTTGGCTAATGGAACCTGCTTAAACTAAAACAGAATTTAAGTGTTTCATAATTAAAACTATATTCTAAAAGAAATGTTGTTATTGAAAATTACACTAAATAATTTCCAAGTGAATTGAGAATCTTAAAAATTTTGTTAATTGTCTGAACGTAGACAACTGTCGACTTCAGTCAAGCGAAAATTCGAAATTTCGCTTAATTTACACGAAATTGAGGAATGATCATTTCAAGCGAAACTTAGCAATTTAAATTGTTGAAAAGTTTATAAAGGTACAGCAGTTGATATGATTTCTTTTGGTTAGACAGAAACGTTACATGACCTGATTACATGTATGTAACGATCAGAATCATTCACAGAGTAGAAAAAAATTAATCGGAAAATTACATTCCAAAGGAGCAGCAACGCGAATCTCATGTCGAGCAAAATGTACAAATTTGTTAATTTACCATACACACATGATATTTGTCCATTTGATTAAATATGGGCAATGTGCCAGTAAAGGATCAGACAACGAAAATCAAACTTACCCGAAAGTTAATTTAATCATAGAATCACTCTGAGGATCATCATAAGTCTAGAGTGGTTCTTATAAATAGAACCCAAAGTGGATTCATTAAATCCGTTTTAAAATGAATCCAAGTGTGATGTCATCTAATCAGTTCAACTTTTACTCTGTTGTGGGGATTCTCTAACGAAGTCTTAAACAACCCGAAACATGCCTTGAACTAGGATGATTTGAGGCAGTTCATGTTTGAGTGAAATCAAAAGAATGTCATGAAGCACTATTTTCGACTCGGTGTCTGGTAGATGCATCCAACTTCACTCAATTCACGTCTGAGGATCCAGTCTTTTCTTCTATAGATGGACATACGCTTCAATTCACTTTTATCAAATTCATATAGATTTGAAGCACTTTCACCTTGATAGAATAAACACTCAAGCTATTTTTATTATTGATTGATTTCTTGATGAGTACCTCGAGAATATTGCCATGAGGCTCGATTATCTTTCGTGATTGACTTCAATTCGATATGATCACAACAAGAAGTATATAAAGTGAGGCTCACGATCATTTCTTAACAATTGTGTCGTGAAAATTGAACTAGAAAGATGGCATCTATGAATTTTGTAGTCGTCCTGATGATGTTGTGCCTTTTGGTTGCAGTGTCACAAGGTACTGTTTGATAGACATTATATCTTGGTTCATGATTTGTGTGAACACATAATCTTTTATTCGCTCAGGAGTCCGGATGTGTGACATGTTTGGGGATCAAATGAAATGTGCTTATGAATGCTATCAAGACGGCTATAAGACTGGATATTGTAATGTTGCTTTGATTTGCATTTGCAAAGAGTAAACAATTTCTTGTTTTAATTTAAATATGTTAATTTAATAAATAATATCTTAATCAAATCGTGTACGAAATGTGCATTTTTTTCATGATCAAAGTGTAAATCTATGAAAGCCAGAAGGTCACCGTCCTAATTAAATGACTCCATCAAAGACAGGCTTGAGAAATTTAATTCATCTTCAATTGCAAGGAGTTTTTTTTTCAAAAAGTTTTAAATTCTGCGTCTTACAATTG
The DNA here is from genome assembly GCA_963971475.1 of Chrysops caecutiens. Classification (NCBI taxonomy): domain Eukaryota; kingdom Metazoa; phylum Arthropoda; class Insecta; order Diptera; family Tabanidae; genus Chrysops; species Chrysops caecutiens. The sequence continues at coordinate 40,358,056 of OZ020569.1, read as the reverse complement.
CTATAGACGTTATTATAAATTAGGTATTGAGGCAATCAAGGAAATTAAGAATTAGGTATTGAGGCAATCATAGATAATGCATTTTACACTTTATTGGTGGTGTCTAATATCAAATTGAATGAATCAAATTGACAAAATTTGAGGAAAACAATAAGTTTTTATCATCGAATTGATAGTTGTTATCTTAACAAAGATAAACCAATTCTATTAGAAGAGTTTTTGGTTTGTAGAGTTAACATAAATAAATTTCTACTGTTTCCAGTAATACGAGTCGAATGTTATGCTAATCCCTTTTCGACAGAAGTTTACAGATGAATTGTACCTATTTCGGCAAGAATAACAGGAGTGTATAGTATGTGTAGTGTATATTATCAAATTATTGTTATCGTCATACGATATTCCAAGGTTTAAGTCAAATGTAGTGCAAGAATTCTTGCAATGCTCCTAAATGAACCACCTTCCTCCTTGTAGGTATTCTTACCAAAGCAATCAAAGCAACAAAGCAATTTTTCCTATTGAAATGCCATTAATCCATTCCAGCCCGCAAAATGCCGCCCGGTTGTTCTTGTTACTTGTTTTTGAATAAAAAAAATAAACTGGTTTTATAAAGTGGTGTATTTATATTTTGATCACTTAAATGCTACTTACACACAACTGAAATTTGACTGTATGCTTAATTTTAGTCACTGCTTTTCTCTTCACTGGTCTTTGCCTTATTTTCGCTAGATAAAACAAAACTGTCCATGGAGGTCCGGCCGTTCCTCGTATTTCAAAGCACAACTTCTGTCGCTCGACGGCTCATTTCTCAAATATCTCGTATGTTAGGTCCCTCGAATCTATACAGGTACCATTCGAAGACTTGTTTATAAATGATTTTGATATACTGTAACTTAATACGTTCACGTTGGGTTAGTCACACTGCTTTAGTCCACAACTAGATCAGGTACACAATAGTAGATAGCTTGAAGATCTTGTATTAAGAAAAGATTTAAACTCTTAGAAATACAAAGGCTAGTTCTGTTTGCTGTAAGTTTTCTTTAAAAGTACATTAAATATTTCCTTATTGATAATTGGCCACGGAAATATTTGTAAAATTAGCGGAACAAGTATAAAGTGACAAGAAATTTGAGTTTATTTGTAGAAAATCTACGTTGACTTATAAATTCACTGTCCGATGAGCATCCAAGATGATTTTCTTGATGTATGCCCACCATAACTTAAACAAAATTTGAATGCTTTTTATAATATTTTGAACTGAAAAAAGTACCCAATTTTACAAACCACTCTTCTGATACCGGTGATCTATTGTCGTCCACAGACGTACTATATGTCATTGAAATAATGTTCCTGTTCGAAGTCATTTGGACAAATTATGACATCTTCAAATTAAACGAGGGCCCTAAGGAATCTGGAATCTGCTTTCTATTCCCATCACAAAGTGTTCTCTACAATATGTAGAGGCCAAAAACCGATCCTACTCATTTGAATGCGTTTCGGCTGCTATCAATTTTAGTTTCTACGTCACCCCAAATAACAAATTAAGTGGCCCGTTTCAGGGATTTTTGTTTTTTATTAAAAAATTCCTCCGACATTCCTCTATGGCGATGTACCTTTCCAAATCTGATCTTCTACAATAATTTTATTATATAACGAAGGAGATAAATTACAGCGTAGACTCGACGCTTCACTTAAATTGTATCGATTCATAAAAAATTTCCCTGAATCGAAATTCCGAAGAATGCGGGAAATTCCGAATTTATCAAAACATTGTCACACATTCCTTGCGCAACATTTGCAAAGTTCAGTCGGGCAGTTTGTAAGGAATTGAATTTGAACATTTTCCTCGGAAAAATTAGGAACCAATTCATTACAAGAAGAAGAATTTGTCAAATTCATTTCACCGTGAAACAATTTGTTGCTAAAATTTAATAAATCCTGGTGTTTCTTCAAGAATCACAACATTGTGACCCTTTCAATTCCACACAACATGAAATTCCGGAAGTTCACAGAGTAGCACATCTTCGTTCCATGTGAGGTCTCTATATAAGTTTCCTGGTAGCTTAAAGGATTACGTGTTGAAAGTAGTTTTGTTGATTAATACAGGCCACACTAAAGTGTGAAATTTTGAATAAATAAATCAAATTTTGATAAGCTCCAGTCAACATATTTCTTGCGCATTTTTTCAAAAATTAAATTTTTGAGGATTAAAAACAAGGAATAAATCAAATGAATTTCATAAGTGCTACTATAACTCGAGATATCTTAAACATTGAGTCTATAATCTACAGCACGGAATCTTTAGTAACTAAAACAGCTCTCACAGGCACAACTTTATCAATTTTGTGTATCACATACTTATCTCAGATGATAATCAGACATATAGTCTCCATGATACCATGTTCCCATTTGGTTAATTGTTCATTTTTTGAAGAAAGAATTGAAATGGTAAAAATGATGAATACTGCTTCAAATCAAATATTTTGCGGAATGGAATGCGAAAAATGCATTTTAGGAGACTACAAATTCCTTGGAAGAATTCTCAAATATTTCATCTCATGAGGCGATGAGAGACGTACCCGAACTTATATGAATTTATGGTCATGCTAACAGTGGATCATTTTTTTTTCCATCCAACTCCACCATATGTGGCCCTTTGGATGAAAACCCCAACTTCAATGACGAAAGTAATCATGGCCAGATGAAGACTCTCAGCCTTGGTTGGATGACAAACTGCATGGAAATGATGAATAGCCTGTGAACTCCTTTTGAAGCGAGTGCAGTCGATGTCTGATGCTATGAAGTCCTACAATTCTGGACCATGGTGTTCATGGTGCACATCCAGTGTCTGGGAATTTAACAAATGTGACTTATTTGCATGAATTAATTAAATTGTTTGATCAATAGCAACGGTACATTACCTCGTTGTTCAGTGGCGGTAAAAGTGTCGTTAATTGCATGCGCAAGATCAACTTTGACTTGCTAGCATTAGCAGGAATGCATTCATCTTATGACATTTTTCACAAGGATTTCACAAAGATTTCACAGAGATATGCAATTAGTGATCCCAATGCGGCCAGATGCGATAATTGGATTCGTTTGATTTCAATGTAACTCTGCGATGTACCAAAAAGTGTGCTTCAGTGTCATCTTCACAACACAACACAACTATTTATTTCAAATAAAATAAGAAGAATCCTATACATTTGCATATAAATAATATCATGAATATTTTATGAAATGAAAGAATCTTTATTAGTTAGATTTCATATGGTTCTCTTAAAAATTTTCTTCTTATTCGTATATTTTTAGAACTCATACACAGGCACCTACTTGCGGGAGAAGCTCCATCAGTTCACAAAAGACGCTGACAGATATACACCGATCTCAGGTAATTTATTGCATATTTCTATGAAGTATCTATTTTAGAATACTCAACTAATTTATTTGTATTTACATATATTAGTCCTAATCGCCAATAATCAAAATAACTGAAATAACTTATTTATAAAACACAAAATCGTTTTGGTATATACCACCACAAAATTCAAGTCTTTCGATTCTACAGCTACCCTTGGTGGTCGATTAGATAATTTCTACGGAATTTCTCGTTCCATTCGAATATCCTATCTTAAATTCAACTTGACCACTAGATTTGTTGACAAATGACGTATTTATGGATGACAGTGACGTGTGTGTGGTCATTATTAATAATTTTTTAATCTTAATAGCTCAAATGTTAAATTTTACAAAATATTCGTTCACACTTAATTTTTTCTTCACAAAATTGTTTTTCACTAAACCCTCGAAATTTTTCGAATTGTTTAAGGTTTCGAAAGATGGGTTTATTTTCGCAGTTCTTAAGAAAATATTCTAAGAAATTTTCTAAGAATTGTTTAAAAAATTCAAATATGCTTCATTGTTAATCCCTTGGCGCACATTATTGTTAGAAACTTTATTCATTATGTACTATCTATTATTATCTCCTTAAGAATGATATTGTTCTTAATGTGTCCTTGCGTATCCTGCTTTGTGAAACTTAATTTAATTTCGATAGATAATTATAGTATCTTCATTTTACAGAGTACGGTTCAGCGCCTATTAGCGGATCCAGTTTGGAATGTCTAAACCTCATAGTACAGAGTATAAGTAATCCAACAGATTCCAGCTACACACTATCAGCCCTACAACAGAAATGTGGTACGCAAGTGCAGTGAGAAAGGAATTGTTTTTAGAATACAATTTAATATTAATGTTAGTTTAAAGATAGTTTAAGGTGATATCAAATAATATTACAACAAGATTGTAGAGGATACAAGTTATACAGTTTCAATAACACTATGTGAATTCAAGTATTTACAAGATACAAAATATTTTGATTCAAATCATAATTTGTCATTTACCATAATATATATTTGAAATGTTCAAATGCAACGAATCTTTGTATAGAAAAAATAAAACTATTTATGAAACAAATTCGTGTTTCCTCTTAAGTCCCACGGGTCAAACATGCCCAATACCAACATGACAAACATGTTTCGGATGTTGCAACTGATACGGAAAATTTAGTAAAGTATTGTTTATCTAAGTGAGCATATCCGGTTAATTTTCATCTGAAGACGCTCGACATCCTGTAACGTTTGATGCTGTAATTCGAGGACAGTTTCATGCATCAGCTAAAGTGTACTTGGCATTTTCATGTCAGAGGAATTAGATTCTCTCAATATCTCTGAACAGCCGCCTCGCCTTTTACAAGCAAATTACGAAGTTGTCACAACATGAAAAGTGAGACGGCCTGCCTTGGTGACTCTTCTTTCATGTTTTTCCACGTTTTCACCTCCCCGAGAATGTTACTTCAAGGAGTGTTACTTGTGAAATGCGAAGGACATGTGGCTGAGGTAAGTAGCAGATGTTTTCAGTTTTGACATCTAAATTTTAAAATCAAAAACATATCACTTTCAAGAGCCGACACTTTGGTGTCCTCTAGTTGTTTCAAGGGATTCAAAGTTGTTATTATCACAAAACAGTCTCTTTAACTGGATTAATGGTGATAAATGTGTTTGAAGAACATCACCCTTTTAAGAATTTCCTTCGCCTAATCATCATAGAAAGTTCACTTAAAATGTAATTTGATTGGGTTAATATGTTTTCGTTGTATCTTCTTTTAACACTTGAACTGTAATTTGAAGATATTCATAGCACTAAACCTAAAGTACTTTTCTAGTGAAACTCTTACATATGATTTACAGCTGATTCCAACTATATAGTTATAAGAATTGATTGATTTAATTGAAGTATTTGCGTCCGGATGTTAGCATATCTAAAAGAATCTAATTTTTTTGAAGAGTTAATACTTGATTTCTATAAGGGTTGTATTCTATGTAGGAGTCATCAATTAATGTCTAAAAATACATACTGATCACGGCAATTGAATACAGGCTGGATAACAAATTACCCGGTCCACTCGTTATGTAGTCATTCATCTGGAAAGGAAGATTTGTCACCAAACTCAAGAAGACTCCCTAAATTTTTTACAGATTCTCCAGACGCAGCAACAAATAAAACGCTCGTTAATTTCTAGTGATTTTTCTTAAATTTAATTAGCCATGACGGCTCGTTAGGAAATCTTTGATGGTGTTCATGAGCATCTTTGAAATGTGCTAACTTTTTAATTTTATGAGTTCCTTAGGAACCATAAAAACTGAGAAATTTGTCTTGAAAGTGTTTCATCCTTGTTGATCAATGTTACAGTGAAAATCTTAGCATCGTGTGATGTTTATATCTTCTTCTGAACGCAATTAAAGTACATTAAATTTATTTTCTTGACATTTATTTTTTAAAGATGCACTTATAAGCTTAAAGTATTGGTTGTCTTTGAATTTCTTAGTTGTAAACAAATGTATGCACTGAATTCCTTGGAATTTCCACAACAATGTCGCCACGAAGACTATCTGCTATCGTTAGTGTAACAACTGTATCCCTCCTAAAATTCGAAAATTATTAGTTATTTAATATAAATAAATAATGAACATTTCTTATTTAAAATTCAATTTAAACTAGTTCTGCTAATAATAATGTTACGTTAAATTGCAAGTAAGGCTAGTTGCTAAATTTTTGCATTCAAAATTCATGGTGATAATTATATGCATTCATATCTAATAATTTGTACACTTTATGGGAAGTACTTAGAGACAGTGTTTACACAACTTTTATGATCAATTTGATCATTGTGATGGAAGAAGTTATAGTGAATGTTTCATGATTTCACATACTTATTAAGTACAATTAAAGCAATCCTGGTATCCGGCCTTTTGAATGCCACCACGTCAACATAAGAGTCCATACTTTCACTTCCAATTCTCACAGAGTCTGGTGGAACGAACTTTGAAAAGTGTCCGATTCCATAGAACATTGGTTGCTTATAAAATTCATCTCCACCTAAAATAAAAACAAATTAAAAAATAATTCAAGCGTTGTCTAAGGGTCTATGTGCCGAAAAATCAAAAGTCAATGTTTTTAAGAATATACAATCTGAATTCACGCCTTATAATATCTAATTCCCCGTTTCTTTTAAAATGATTCAACAAAATCATTTTGTTTGTTGCGCTTTCTTTTAATGTTCTTATCACTCCATGACACAGCTTCCATTTTTTACGACGCCGCCACAACTTTATTTGTGTGTGGATAAAATTTTGAAAGAAACAAAGAATTGGATCAATTTGAATATTATTAGGTTTGCAACTTAGATTGTACCTATATTCTTAAAAATATTGACTTTTGATTTTTATGGCACTTAGACCCCTTAGACGTACACCCTTTCAATTTATGAAACGAAATTCAATAAGGAGTTCACTCACTTGTAGTATTAGCAATTATAGGAGCGTCAACGTAGTTATCCACGTAGTTGGGTCCACCTTGTTCGTCCAGGATCAGATTCCAATCAATCCATGCATTGACCCAGTGCTGGAAGTCTTGGATATATGAACGTATATATTTTTCAGCACGAGACCATGATCCGAGCTCTGGTCCATGAGTTTCCCAAGGTTTGTCGCCTACACAAGACTCTGTGTTGAAAAGGAGTTTTCCATCATAAAGACTATGAGCTTTGTCTAGCAGAGATACTGAGAATATATCATCCCAGTACCAGTGGAAAGCAATGCCGTCAAGGTAGTTCGTTGAACCTGGTCGGGATTCATCCATCTGGAAAACTGGAAATGTAGATTTTCGAAGAGTGTGCGGATCACAGCTCATTACTAACCCTCTCCAACCAACTAGGAATGTTGTAGCGTTGATCATCCGGTGAAAATAATTTAACATTTTTGAATTCCGAATTTCTTAGCTTCGGACCTAAGTGTTCAGCCACCCAAACAGCCTGTACAGAATATATTGTATATCACTGGTTATTGAAGTACAAATCATATCTTACTTGATCAGTGCCTGTCCATCCGAGACTCATAAAGTGTACGAAAAGGGCTCCAATGTTACCATTTCCCGGCTCATTTCCAGTTGATATTGCCCATAAAGAAAGATTTCTAGAAGCCATCAGTTCCATGAATCTGAAATAAATATCATTTGATGCGTTTAAGTGAATCGTACCATCACTCTAGAAGTGATACTGGTGCTGATCTAAAACCACAGACCTGATGTGATAATCAGCCCACGTTGGATAGTATTCCTCTAACAAATAACTGGAACCGGTCCATTTCTTATTGCTCTTCATCCACACCGGAGGACTCCATGCAGCACCCATTAACTTCACGTCGTAATTATTTGAAATTTCCATTAGACGTTTGATTTTACGTATCTGAAAATGTAAACACAAGGAATTTTAATGATTTATAAAATATAATTACTAAAATTACTTTCTCGTCATCTCTGGGATCCAATCCAGTGAAATTTGTTAAATGAACATCATTTTCTGGATACTCGTTGTATGCCCATGGCTCCAAATCAAAATCACAGCCACCGATTGATATTCTTAGAAAATTGTAACCAATTCCAGAATCTTTCGCGAAGTAGGATCTTTGTCATGAATTATGATAAATAAAAGAATATTTTCATTCAGGATGTCTTACTTGTATAAATAGTTTTTCAGCTCTTCAGATAATTTATCCAAATTATGTGACACTGCTGTTGTGAATGCTCCACCGAAACCATAAACTTTCTGAAATTCCTCTGCCCGATTGACTGTTATACCTGCCTCTGAAGTTTTCATAATAATATTTAGTTTTAATTCATTACAGAGGAACGTCATTTGTATTGCAACATGAAGAGTAAGATTTAAGATTTCATTTTCTTACGACGTCTTAAGATATTGATTTGATCTAAAACATTTTTCAGAATCACCCTGTACAAGAAAACAATTCCTAAGATGTAAGCATACAAAACAATTTAATTGGTTTAGATTCTTGTGTGGTGCAGCTCACATGACTCGTCAATTGACTAATTTGATTGTCCGCCATATGAAACAATGTTGGCAAATATTCTTACCTCTTGGAGAGTTTGATCCGAACCAGCTCTCAAAGAATCTCTTGGATCTTTTTGGGACGACAACGGATGGTTCTTTTGGTTTGAACTTTCCGTGCGTCTCGGCGAACATTAATCCATCCTAAACAAAAATTGTCTTCAAGTAATTATCAAATGAGTTACAAACATATTTCAATAACTCGCCTTGCTTGTGGACACAACAACGTAGTCATCACTTCCTGGGGGGATAGAAACTTCCAAATCGTCACAATACGTAGAGTTGCAGACACAAACAAACCCATAAGAAGACTTCCTCAGAGCGCAGGGGTGAGCTGAGCAGTAATAGAAGAAAAATTCAAGATCATATTGGATCGTGATTCACTGACTCACCTTGAACACAAAAGCTGCCAACAAATAAAACAAGAAGGAAGAGAAAGTTCTGCATTATTTCTCTTTTCACGTTTCCAATGACACTAAATTATTCCGGCCACTTTCACTGACCACTACTCACTAGCCACAATCGGGCGGCAATACCACACATGGACAGCATACTAGTGTTGTCCAATACCGTCTCATAAGGAGACTATAAAACTTAATTGATCTTATACTTGAAGCTCAGAATGTTTATGTTTATCAGAGTCGATAAGAGTTTAATAAATCAATTCTTTTGTTGCCTTGCAAAATTTAAGATAAAATATTGTCTTGATAAGATACTGCCAAAATTAAATTTAAGGTAAATCATAACATTTACTTTAAACTACACTTTGACTGATACCAAATTTCGACTTATTCGATAAAGATTCAAATACTTGAGTCATTTAAACAACAGGATATACTGGAGACCTGTGCTATCCAGAGATATTGAGGGAGATTCGAAGCACTTGAGGCTTATCATCTATGCAGGTGTTAAATAAGAGAGAAGCTTCTAAACATTTTGAATAATTGTAATCACTGGTTTTCCGTGAAGATCTAGCTAAAAGTTTATTTTATTCAAGAAACATATAAGACAATGCAGCAGAAACTCTTTCATCCATCGTTCTATTAATGAGCGTTTCCAATGCCAACTTAGATTGTAGTCTGCCAGAGCGGATTTATTTCACATCCATCTGTCAAGCATAATTTCAGTCGTTTTTATTATCAAAATTATAATAGTATTTCCACATAAAATAACCATTTGAATTATTATACCTTTAATACATTAGGACTGAATAATTTTTTTTCAGTTTTACCTAATTCAACAAAAATATGCAAAAATTCGTGGCATTCGAATGAATAGAAATGCATCGAGAGGCACATATGGCGGAGTGCGTGGGTGCGAAACGAGCGGAACATGTAAGCCAACATTGGAAACGCGCCCTTATCTGTCATCCCTGTTAACACATTGAATATTTCTTTTTATTGTTTTGCTCTGTAAATGTGTATAAAATTTGAGAGAATTTGGGAATGTACTTTCCTTTCCTTACACCTCTGGTCTCGTGCCTGATGGATTAAGAGTTTCTACTGTAGCTATTATGAGTATAAACACAATTGTACTATCAAAAGTAAAAAATTTTATTTCAAGATTATTTCTTTAATTTTACAACAATCAATTTTTTCTCAATCCAAAACCCCCTGTATCTTCCCTTTACAATGATAATGATTTCCTCTAAGAAATAATATCCTAATGGCAAGGAACTGGTGTATCACAAGGAACTATCATTGGTGGAACGTACTGTGAGTGTTTTACTCCAAATGTGAACGCTGGGTTCCTATCACCGGGTTTGTAATCCATCAGATTATACGCATTTGGACCTGGTATGCCAGATCTGCCGAACAAAGATTCGTGGCGGTGGAAAATCGGAAAAGCTGGAGCGCGTCTGCCTATCACACATGCTTTGACCGCTTGATAAGCCGCAGGACCCGGTGAATGATGTTTCATTGTGATGTAAGGTCTGGTGCCACTAAATATGAAACAGTAAGTAAATTTTTAGACAAATTACCCAGTTTTGCAACTTACATGCTGAAAGCTGGGGATCCAGGTTTAATTAACTTTAAACTATAACTATATTGATTCGGGCCAGGTTTCTGTTCCCTTGTCAGTAGGTCTGTTCTCAAGCCAATTGTGAAGGCAGGTGAGCGTTTTCCTTTGAAGGAATTTGTAACGTTGTATGCTCCCGGGCCCGGTCCCAAGCTATTCCCTGAGGAAAACACAATTATGCATTAAATTCAAAATGTTTGATTAAAACTTACTAATATCACGAGGCTTCCCGGCCAGCGGAAACGCGGGTGGTTTTCTCTTACCGTGCCTTGTAAGGTTTTCTAGTGTGTATGAGGCAGGACCCGGTCCAATCGAATTGTAGTTTGCAGCTCTTCTATTTCCAATGGAAAACATTGGATTTCGTGTCCTGCTAATGTCATGATTTGGGTATCCTACAAGCGATGGAAGCATGTATGCTCCAGGCCCTGGACCTAAGAATTTTATTAATAATCAAATCATTTGTTTTATTGTAATTTCCAATACATACCCAGTGGTATTCTTGCCATATTTGAGGAGTTAATTCAAGAAATTAAGCTAACCAAAATGTTGACACTGAAAATTTAGTCCGCAATCTGCTCCAGAAGCTTCAAATCATTCCCAAGTCGAAAGTAATAATTTTTTTTGAAATTTCTACACCGTTTCAACGAAGGGAAATGGTGACTACGATTAAATTAATTAAAAATTAGTTTCCAATCGATTGGTATACAGAAATTGTTGCCTACTTCAATGAATTCTACTTCAGCTACAAAACGTGACACTTGCCGCTTTCTTTGCCCGCTCGCTAGAGTTTACCGCTGCGAGAACCGTTTGTGATCTGAAGAAAACAGTATAAAAGCTAAACATCGGTATTTCGCCAAATACCGTGACTGCCAATAAACACTGAAGTGAGCGATGAAAACTATAGAAAGAGTTTCGGAAAAATGTTTATACCAAAACTCGAATATTATGCAGATTTACATTCATCAAATACTAGTTCTTCTGCACGAACAAAGGCTCCAATGCCATCACATCCAGTCGAGAACCATCACGCGAATTGTGATTCAAAGAGGAACGACGTCAGGTGTAAAACATGACCCACATCGAAGTGACCTATTATATTATGTTCATTTCGTCTCTTCTGGTGCACATCTCCACCGAGCCATGTAATGAAATTAGTAACATTTTAGCTACCTTCTGGTTGAGATCGTTTTCAGCTCATCACAACGTCTTAAATCATTTATTGTGATGTTTGAAGTAATCTAAGATCATAAAATTTAGGTAACTTTGTACAAAATATAACTACTTAATTACCTTGCAATAACGTATTGTTATTTCAAAATACAATAAAAGCTAATTGAGTAAAGTTAAACGGTTCTAGTTTATAAATAAGTAAATATAGCGAAAGGCATGCGATTCTAAATCTTCATGTTAAAAATGTGACAGAAAATTTCCTGATATTTATTTATATATTTGTCAGTTTTATGCTCTGTAACAGTATCCGAAATGGGGTGGTTTAACCTCCAAGTCTCGTATCCAAGTGTAGAAAGGAGATATTACAACTAAAACAAAACATTCATTTGGTATGGGTGTGAATGTTTGAGTTAAAGAACCTTTTACCACTTTCAACTGATTCGAATATATATTCCCTTATCTCTGATAAAAATTCCCCCCTTTTTGAAGCCCATAATTTGATAGCTTCCCATTTAAAACCGTCGAGTGGAATAAAACAATTACACACCATAGAAAGGCAAGACATGGTTCATGGAAAAAAAGGCTCAGTATTTTATTATCTCGCTTGTGCGGTGAAATATACAGACTACAGAGCATTCAAAGGACATCGACAGTGAATGCGCGCACACTTTCTATAACCCTTGCTTGCTATTAGAAACATCGTTCCTCAGAATCTTATAAATAGAACAGAGACGTTCTTAATCCGACGACAAATTCTCCTTTAACGGAGACACAAGCACCTGTTGAAGAGGAAGGATACTTTATTACAAATTTGAGTGGCATAAGGATACGTTCGAGTGGTACACGAGCTGTACGAGCTGTTAGCATCACACCAGAAGGATACGTGTTGTAAAATGTTGAAAGTCAATCAATTGTTGACCAATGGTCAGAATCGTTTTTCAATAGCTACAATTATCTACATCTCCCTTCTTTTGGATAACATACTGTTAACTGTTATCGGTAAATGATGAAATTACTTATATCAGTGTGTTCAGATTCTAAAAGTGATTCTGTTTTTAGTGCCAATCCTGCCAGATTATCTAGCAAGAGTTGTTGATAACAAAACGATAATCACAATACCACAAAGTGTTGTTTACAAATCATTTGATTTGCATTACGTTCCTACTATATTAAGTAAGCATCCGATACCAGGGAAGTCGCTAGTTAATTTCTCCGTTCCGCAGGATGAAGATAACAAGATATTGATAAGTAACAGTGAAAATGTATTGGAGAGTGAGAATGGTTCTATTGGAATTTTACTTTCGATGAAAGCTTTCGTTCAACTCATATTTAACCCAATTATCGGTAACATATCAAATAAATTTGGATATAGGATTCCGATACTTAGTGGGACGGTGTGTCTGCTCGTTTCTTGTCTCGGTATTTATTCGGATTACATGTGAAAGCAACAAATGAACGTTTTCGTCCTTTTTATACAGTTTTCGCTCGCGGTGAAACATATGTTACATTATTGATTGCGAGGGCACTTCAAGGAATAGGTTCGGCGTGTATCGGGGTTTGTGGGATGAGTTTGGTGGCACAAGTAACGAAACATAATCATCTTTCAATCTACGAGATATTGTGACACGAATTAACCTTTTTCCTAGCTTTATCCGGAAGATGAGAAACGTTCAAAGGTTATGGGAGTGGTTTTGGGTAGTATCGCTTTGGGGGTTCTTCTAGGCTATCCTTTTGGTGGGATATTGTACGATTTCGTCGGTAAATCAGCACCATTCTATATCTTGTCCGTTGCAATCTGCGGAAATTTAGGTGAGTTTTCTATCATAATCCTTAAATTACTTAATTCTAATTATTTCGAAACACATTGAAGTCAAATGAAATTTGTTTTATCCAAAGCTGCACAATGCATATGCATGGACCTTAAAATACGACCGGAAGTAATGAAATATAAAATAGTAATTTGATTCATAACTTGAAAGTTATTGTTTTCACCTCCTTAGGTCATAATTGAGGCCGACAAGCATAAATGGAAGCCATTACTACAAAACAAAATGGTTCTCGCAATAATTGGAGCAATTTGGATCTCAACATCAGCAATGGCGATTCTAGAGCCATGTCTTCCGATTTGGCTTTTGGAGAATTTGCATCCGAAAAAGTGGCAGCTGGGAACAGTATTCATTCCGGATTCAATAGGGTATTTCGTGGGCACTAATTTTTTCGGAGCATTAGCATATAGAGTGGGCCAAATCAAAATATCATGCATTTCCTTAGTTATGGTTGGCATCTCATCTATACTAGTAAGTTACTCATCTGATATCACTGATTACAAAGGATTGACAAGAGCTATTTGCAGATACCTAGCGCAACAAGTGTGTATAGTCTTCTTCTACCTCATTTCGGTTTGGGACTTGGAATTGGAATGCTGGACGCAGCACTTGTTCCTTTGCTAGCATCATTTGTAGATATGAACCCGAACGACGACGATTCTACTGTTAGTGAGTCTACGTCCAGTTATGGGACTGTGTATGCTATACAACAAACATCAGTGAGTTTAGCATACTGTCTTGGTTAGTTAACTTGTGTTCTTCCAGTTTAAATTAAGATAAAATTTTTAACATCGTTCTAGCTCCTTTTCTTGGAGGTGAGTTAGCTCAATCGATTGGCTTTAGTTTTCTTATGAGAATTGTCGGAACTTTGAATTTGCTCTATGGACCAGCTTTAATGATTTACTCCTCTCGTGTAAACCGTCGAGTAAGATTACTTTAATTTAAGTAAATTTTGGAAAACTTTCATACTATTACATTTAATTTTAGATTGACAAAACAAATCAAATGCTTCTCACAGCCACAAACAGTGCTTCTCCGACCGACTACAAAAGGTTCTACAATACAGTTGACTAAGTGAATTTCTTATATAGAAAACATAAGCCTTATTTTGTTCGGTTATCTTCTATTGATCAGTGTCTGTTGTGAAAGTTTTGTCTGCTATAAAGTTCTACAGGCATTCAAGACTTTCATTTACCTCAAACAATTATAATAGGTGCGTTTGTTTTGAGTTCAGAACAGTTCAGATCGTTAACAGTATCGTTAATACAACAGGTTGGCCAACTTGATTGTGTGCTTGTCACACACATTCCGACCAACTTGCAAACATGTTGGTGTTCCAAATGTCATTTCATCAGAGATCATCGAAAAACTCGAGCAACAAAGAGAAAATTGAATAAAACCATAAATGATTTTGAATTCAATTATTTTTATTTAATTTAATTTAAGCCTCGTACTCCCCTCTTTCTAAATATTCTCTACAAGGCCTCTCTGTCTACATTCTTCCAAGAGATTGCTCCTTTACTTTTAATCACTTTTTTAGAATAATTTCAGATTAATTTTTCAAAATTTTAATAGAAATTAGAATTGTTTTGACAGAAAGCTTGCCAACTTATCCACACACGGTATAACATGTTGGCAAACCATTGACTCCTCCCATCGAAAATCAAAAATTTTTGATTTCATATCAACTCAACTTCCAACTGTCAAAATGGTTGGCCAACTTGCCCACACACAATCCAAGCGGCGCCCAACTCCAACTGAGCTGTTAGGGTAAAATCGTCACTTCGACGTTTGATCCTGTCAGGTGTTGGTGTGTTTATTATTAATTTTACTTGACATTTTGAAATTGTCGGATGATTTCCTGGATGATTGCATCTATTTTTAACTTCAAGTTAAAAAAATCTCGCCAAGTTTCCTTTTCATTTTGTTTCAAAATGAGATAAGGATAGAATTGGAGGGAAGTTCGAGACAAATATAAGGCAACAGTTCGGAACTAGGTACTAAAAAATTGGAACTTAGTGCTAAAAGTAGAATGGAGTAGTTCCGAACAGTTCTGTACTTAAAACAAATGCACCACTAGATATCATTTAAACAGACAAGACATTTTTGAACAGAAACTGTTGGTGATATTTATTGGTAATTGGTACCAGCCCAAATAGATCAATATCTAGTACAACTTAGAAAGTATGTAGTTACTTATTAATAAATGTAGTATGTGATGTCCAAACGACTATGTACTTTAAATAAAACCTAAGTTGTCTTTGAGCTATTGAATAGCTATTAGTAGTAAGTTATAAGTAGTTCTTAACGTGTCACTGCACACTTGGATTCAATAATCTCACCGTATTTATTACAAAATAAAGAAGACAAAAAATTGGTTTGGTTTTAGAAAACTTACAATCATTTCTTAAATTATTTTGGATTAAAAATTGCACATAACGAAAATCGAAAGTTTTAAAAACTTAAAATAGAATTTCAATATTCTCTTTAACGACACATCACCACCAAGCGGAAGAATTGTACATGCAGAACTTCAAGTTCAGTGGAAAATTACTCACGAAAATCATCCGTCAAAATTTGTAATTTGCGTAGCTGCGAAGGAGACCGCTACGTTAACTTTGAAAACTGTTTTATTAGTTACGAAAGCTATAATACAGCAAAAGTGTTAAAAATAGGAAAATTTAATTAAATAAATGTTCATTGGTGATGGCTGCAACTGTTCCAGCACAAGCAGGGTCTAATGGCGTCGATAATCAATATTTTTATGAAGACGAAGTTTTCCGTATAGACAAAAAAGGACGAGTTAAATTTGGGCTTATTCTAGAAACATCAGATAATTATTCAAGTGATGAAGATGATGATTTCGATGATATTATTTTGTCTAAAGGAGAAATCCGTGTTGCATGGTATCCAGAAGGGAAGGAAGAGGTCCATAATGAAAGAGCGGTAAGCACATGTTTAGTCCTTTTTTGGTTATGTAATATGAATGGGGGGGGTATGATGGATTAATTTGGATTTATTCTTTAAAAAAAAACCATTTAGGTTGGGCTTGCAGACCGTACTTTGATGCCTGGAGATGTTGTACGTCGTCTAGTGCCCGGAAAGGATACACAACGTGGCTATTGCAGAGAAATTATCATGAAAGCTGATGTTAGAGTAGCTGGAACGAAATACGTTGTAAGGAATGTTGTTGGAGACAGGTTGTCACCACTTCTTAAAATGCCTAGAGACAACGCAGTTTGCTTAGATTCGTGGGTGGGAAGTACAAAATGCGTTGATCAAAAAGTCGTTTTAATGTAAGTATCTTCAAGGATTATCGAGAAACAATATTGAGTGCTGATGAAACTATTCAACTTTAGGTCTTCTTGTGGTGCACTAATTGAAGTTCCTGAAACAGATCTTTGTCAATTAAAAGATGTTAACTCTAAATGTCGTATTGGAATTTTTGCCGAAACAGTTTTTTATCCAGGCCAAACGGTAACTGGTAGACTTGAATCATTGGATAAAGTCAAATTGTTAACACCATCTATAGTGCTTAAAACAAATAAGAAAGGCAAACCAATTGCTAGAAAAGTAAGTAAACATTTAATATCACTAACCTGACTGATCTTTAATTCTTTCCAAAAGTTTGTTGTAGAATCAGTAGAAATTGAAGGTGTTTGGGTACATTGGCAATGTAAAGCTCTATCCGAAGATGGATCTGATTTAGTGAACGGAGCCCTACAGCAACCAAAGTCTTATGTTACCGGAGAGGAATTAAAACGTTTGAAACGATTAAATCTATTTGAATCTTGCATGCTTCAGATCAATGATAAAAATTATTTGAAGATATGTGAGACTGATACAATCATGCGTAAATCACAGTGGGACAAAGAGCAAGGTACATATAAAGTTTTACTTTTAAATTTTCTTGCATTCAATGAGTTTATCATTTTAGCTGTCACGTATAAACTAATTATGAGTCAAATGCAAAAGGAAGAATCTCAAATGAATAAAAAATTTAAAATTCCTACTCAAACTGAAAAGGTTAAAATAAAATTAACTAATACGAGTCTTGATTATGAAAAGAAATATTCTAAAAATTTGATTCATTCAATGAACTCTAACTCGAAAATGGCAAACAATCGTAACGTAGAGGCAATTAATACTAAAGAGAGAATTGAGACTGATAATTGTGAAGGTAAAAAAGAGGATGAAATAAAATCTAGTAATTGTCTACAAGTGATAAAAGATGTTCTGGATGGAACAGATGGTTGGCAAACAGATGAAGATTTAGATGATGATGATTCGCATTCAGAGAGTGCCACTACTACCATTTCCACTTGCTCAAGTCCAACACCAAGAAGTAGTCCAAAGAGATCTCCTCTTCTACGAAAGAAACAAGCAAAGAAATTGAGGAAATCTCTTGTATCTTATGAAAAAATGCCAGCAATAGGTGAAGAAGTGGTCACTGAAGCTTTAGCTGTGTACAGCACAGCAACAGTAGTATGGCAAGATGGTACAATTGAAACGAATATACCATCAACTCAACTTTATCCCATTCATCATTTGGATGACCATGTGTGTAGAGCTCCTTAGAAATGCAGAATTTTTATTCGTTTGTAGTTTGATTCATTTATTTCTTAGGAATTTTTCCCTGGAGACTTTGTGCTATCCAATGTCGAACGTGATGCTTCACTTCGTGACTACGGAGTGATTCAAACAGTAGATCATCAAGGAAGGACTGCTCGGGTCAATTGGTTTACTACTTACACTTCTGCTGATGAGCCAAGGTATGACTCAGACAGGTATAAAAATGATTTCAATAAAACAACATCGATTTTCGTCGTCATCAAAGCGTCCTCAACAATTCTGTCCTTTAGTCAAGAGTGTACAATTATATTAAATTTAAAAATAATTTCTTTTCAGGCCTGCATACACCGGTGAATCTGAAGTCAGTGTGTATGATCTTAAAGACCATCCAGATTTCCAATATCGTCCAGGAACGATAGTTATACGTGTAGCAAATTTTGTTGGAGAAGATTCAACTTGTACCGCTGGTCAGGTAGTTGATAATTACGCCGATGGTCGTGTTAAGGTTTGGTGGGTTGATGGGCACGTTAGTATGTGCTGGCCACAGGATTTGTTTGAAGTTGGTCAATACGATGCCGATCATAATTGGGGAAATGATTCCGATAATGATTCTTGGGAAACCGAGAGTGAAGTTAGTGAGCCCGGAGGAACACCTCTTAAATCCGTATCTGAGCCTTACATGTCGGAACATTTGGAACGAGCCAGGGTTGCAATGGCACGCTTGGAAGAAATATTTACCATTAATCCCGATTTACAAAATCGTGGAGTAAGTACTGAAAAATAGAAAAGTAATAATTTAGTTAATAATAATATATTGCTTCTATAGGTAATGCGAAATTTATTGGCTGTGTATAAAAAATGTCGTTATTTAGATAGATTAATGGATACTTCGTTTTTTCATGAAGACCACTTCAATGTAAGTGTTCTATTTGAAGAAAACTCAAGCAATATATTCTTGAATTCCATTTTTGATAATTTATAGGGACTTTTGGAAAGAGTTCGTAAAGGTGGAAATCAAACCAAAGCAGAATTAGCACAAGATCAAAAAAATAGATTATTCAATCAATCACCTAGTGTAGTTTTAAACAACTCGTTTTCAGCTCATAATAATTTAGGAGGAACGGAAAGTATTAGTTTTGCCAAAGATTATAATCCACGAGTTGCTCTAAATGTCTCATCGACGCCTTATAAAAATTATATAAAGAAACGTTCATCAAAGACCGATATTGCGTTAACAAGTAAAGAAACGGAAATAAATAGCATAAGCACGCAAAACGCTAAAGATTTACGGCTTAATTTCGATAATGAACCGAAAACTCCAGTATTAATAACGAATTCAATTAGTAATACTTCCGCAAATAGCCCGAAACCAAGTGGATTAGAAAATAAATTGTTGTCTGTTGTATTGAGTAACATTGATAAAGCCACTCAAAAAACTGAAGATAGGACCAATAAAACTGAAAATAAGAAAACTTTAAAAGCAAATGATTTGAGCTCAACGTCTCAAGATGATTCCGGTAATTACTCTCGTATTGAAAATTGTGACGGAAGCTCTGCGAGCTATGCTAGTTCTAGCGACTTAACCAATGATGTTAATAATAGTCTATTAAAAGTTGTTGATGAGCAAAAATCTATATCTAGTACTACAATTGAACTAACAAATGATTCACCAGAGTTCGTTTGTGCACGCCTTTGTGCCCTTCTTAAAGGGCAGTTAGTCAAGGCGTTGAAGGAAATTCAACAAAAATTTGGTCAAGACAACATAAATCTCAGTGAAGTTGTGGAATATGAAATTACTGATACTAAAACATTAGAAGATGCTGGCATTGCTATAGCTATATGTGATGAAATCTCTCAATCTAATGAAGAAATTATCGAAGAACGAGAGAGTCCGGTGTCAACACCTCTCGTTCAGCCAGTGCCTTTGGAATGCTTTCAAATACTTGAAACGGCTCCTAGCACACACAAGTTTCATTTGACAATATTTCATCCAGCATGCCCGCAGCAATATTATAAAGCTGTTAGACTTGAACACAAGCTTCTTAGAACTTCATTACCACCTGGAGTTTGGGTTCGGTATGTAAATTTTATTCCTACAAATAAATTTTAAAATAATTTATCAAAATTTTTCCAGAGTTTTTGAGGATCGTATGGATTTAGTGAGTGTTATGATTGAGGGTCCTAAGAACACTCCCTATGAAGATGGAATGTTCTTTTTCGATATACAACTTGGGCGAGAATATCCCAAGTATCCTCCGTTTTGTCATTACATTAGCTATTGCTCAGATCGTTTAAATCCCAATTTGTATGAAGATGGTAAAGTATGTGTTTCTTTGCTTGGTACATGGTCTGGTCGCGATTCAGAGGTTTGGGGACCGAACAGTACTCTCCTCCAAGTTATTGTATCAATTCAAGGATTAATTCTTGTTTCCGAACCATACTTTAACGAAGCAGGATACGAAAAACAGAAAGGTAAATGTTTATATTAATGTTTTATATTGTATTATGGTTTATAATAATTAATTGTTTGTTATTTTCAGGAACCCAACAAGGAATAGAAAATTCTCGCATGTACAACGAAATGGTTATTCTGAAACTTGTTCAATCAATAACAAAATTGATTTCATCACCCCCGGAAATATTTCGTGACCAAATTTATGCTCATTTCAAGAATCGTGGCGAAGGTCTCTATAAGCGTATAAAAGGTTGGATGGAAATTTCTCAAATTGCTGACGGAAATGAAGGTAAGATGATACATAGAGATTTTCTTATCCAAATTAAAAATTTTGCATATAGAAAGCAAAGTGAAACCAAATGTTGATCTTCCGGAATTCCCGCTAGTGCCTGCCAGCCGTGGTTTTTGTTTGACTCTGGCCGGATTGTTGGAGACTTTTCATCATAAACTCGAAACAATTAACGATCAACATTTACAGCAAACTCATGAATCTAGTTAATTTACTAAAAAAATTTCTATTAAAAATCTTGTTAAGATTAATTGTTTTCAAAGCTGAGCATTTGTTCATCGAAGAAATTATTCATCGACACTTATTATAACTATTCGAAAATATTAAATTAATAAATAATTCGAATGCAGTTAAAAATTAATAATTGCTAAAACATAAGAAATATGGCACCTAATACTAGAAAACTAAAGCAAAAAATGAAAAAATAGTCGAAATGCACAAATCAAATAAAAAAAACTGAATTATTTTGCAACTTTATTGCATATAAGATATAATGAAAATAGATTCTTCTTAATGTGAAATTATTTTGGAATTTTTCTTTATTAAAATCAGCAATAAAGATAATAACTAAGTATATTAGATCACCTCTTTTGAGTGAAATAAAAGAATGGTTCTATTTCTTATGAAGTTTGTTCTAGTTGATAAACGATGCAAAAGAATACGGAAAAGAGAAATTTATTTAAAAAATTTATTCAAATGTGATTAATTGCTCTGCGTATACAAGATAAAAGTATACTTAAGATTTTAAACAAATAAATATATTACGATGGATAAGTTATTCCATTAATTTTTTCGAATAAAATACGATATTTTCGTGATTGAACATTTAGATGAATTAGGTAGTCAATCTACTTAGTGTATAACGTTTTACAAATAACATATTTCTGTTGATGTCTTTAAAAATTCAAATTATTAGATTCCAAAGTGAAACGCAAATAATTCCATGGTATTCACGCATATTAGAAATAATATGATTGTAAAACACTAAAGCAATATGCAAATTGAACACTTAATTCTTTAGTAACGAATCTAGCAAGAATTTAGAGATTCTATATCACATGAGTGAAATGAATAACTCAATTTAGTTGTCTAAGTTGCAGAAGATTACAACAGTAATAATAATAATAATAATGTACTTTATCTTGATCCATATCATGTCACAAAATCAATCTTGAAACAATTTTCATTGATCATTTAATCTTATAATAACTTTATGAAAATTATTTTTGCCCGACAATCATTGACTTGCTTCATGATTATTCACTGCACTGATTTTTCATTTACATACATAATAGTAATTATATTCATTTTTGAATTTATTGTGATGGTTGAATTTTCGAGCTTGGCTTTTGAAAAGGTTCAAAAATGAAAACTTAAAACAAAAAATACTCGCAAAGATCTAATATTGTCGCCGATACTCTATGAAACAAAAAGTATTAACAAATAAAATGATACAGCTTTATTGATGGCATTAAATATTTATATTTGCCGATATTTATGGTTAACTATTTAAACTAAAACTTAAAGAATTGTTGAAACCAAAGATTGAACTATTTATTTTAGGAAAAAATCTAAAAATATGAAATTGAATTAAGATTTTATTCAATTTTTCTTTCCTTCAAAACCTTAAACACTTATCTTATATATAGAAAAACGAGAAAACATTATATATTCCACCAAATATTAACGCCATAAAAAATAGTTCTTAAACGTTTCAAATTGCCTTTTTTATTTGTTAATAAATGAAACGTATAAATGCTTTTGCATATATATCAGTTGAACAAAATTATTGCAAAATCAAATCAAAATTTGATTTGCACTTGATAAATTCGTCCCTATACCAATATGAGAAATTTGTTTTAGTGTATAAAAAAATAAACGTTGAAATTGCCAGACAAGTGTTTTTATTAAATAAGTTTACGTTGGATTGGAATTAAAAACGATCGGGGTTAATGTGAACCTTGATCTCATCTTTTCCCTGCACAGTCTTGTTAACTACGGTTAACAAATCTATATTGTTTTTGGGTGAGACAAGTAATTTTCATTGTTGTTTCACATGAAGGCTGGTAGTATGGCTGGTAGTTTTCATGATCCAAAGAATCAAATCCCACTATCTCTATTGTATACTAGGTTTAAAACAGATTTAAAAGTATGGGAATGGACAAGGAAAAGTTATAGACTGTCTATCTGCAAATGTTCCTTTAATATTATATGAGCAGATTTCATTATACAACGAATGTGGAGCTACAAAACCGTACAAATAAAATTAAAAATTGCAAAATTATTTTTACTCGTCGTTCACCCGCACTAATTAAAGGCGTTTGTTGTTGCCATATGAATAAACTGGTTGAAATGCTTCAACTTCATCGCCAGACTCCTCAGAGCCATCAGTTTCGAAAGTATTGTCTGGAATATCATAGAGACGAATGATTTGCTTATTTGGATCCTTCATAATAAGGTATTTGCCGTCCTTCTGCTTCATGCATATGTCAATGATGCAACGTAATATGCCCCATGCATTGTCCATACTTAAATTGATTTGTGTAGCAAATTCGTGTGGTTTGAATTGTTGCGTACCGAGAATAACGTGACGAGTGGAATCACGGGGATTAGCTCTTGAAACGTAACCGAATTTAATTTGATCAGAACCAGCTAGAATCGCTTGTACGGTCCATTTAGCGAGCTTACATGAATTGTTTCTCAATTCACTAGCTAAAACAGCACCTCGTTGGGTGTCTAACTTCTGACGCCAATCAACAGAATTAGCAGATTTCGAGTCCCATTCGTTCAATGCTTTGATTGTCATGAATTGATTCTCTCCATTTGGTGTTTGAAGAGCTGCATCATGTTCACAACGTGCAACTAGAACCTAATAAATCGATATGATGAAATCGCGATATAAAGCAAATTAAATTTCAAATTACTATTCCGTTGTTTAGGTCCCATTTTCTGTAACGATAGGCTACACTTGCAACTTCACATTCTTCGTCTTCCATTATAAAAGGATTAGGTTCTTCAAACTTATACTTGGGTTCTTTCTCTCCGATTTTGAGTACCTTACAATGAAATAATTTAAGTTATCGTCAGTTTAAAGGGACTTTGACTATATTTACCTGCTGACTGAAGTTGTGGTTGATGAAAGTAGCTTCAATAGCTAAGTTTCTTGGTGAATTTGGTGAAGTCGAATCGTCTTGTGGAGGCTCTTGAGACGTTTCGTTTACCGTTAGTAAATCGAATTCAGTATTGTCTCGTTTGTCCATAAAGAGTTTATCACCTGTAATAAGAATTTAACCAGTTACTATGTCCTTTTATGATTTCCTTACATTTATTACCAATTTTTTCAATAATGATATCCCATGAATAGTTAGAGCGCGTGCAACACATGATTGTCGCAAGAATGGCATCAGTAGCAAAAACATTTCCAACAGTTTTCGATAAACGACGAATAACTGGGTCGTCGGTGGTGGTGACGGTATGGAAGATACGGTCAACTTTCTGCAACGGTTTCTCGTTCTTCACGTTGACACGATCGTATGTTTTATCATAATATTCAAGAGCTCCACAAGTAACAATATCGTCACCCTCTTTCACATTTGGCAAAGATAACTTTCCCAAACGTGGGAAGTCCATTTCTTCGATAGTCACCCAGTCAGGGCGGACCGTTACAGATGCATCACGAATTTTAGGTGGTGGCCCACGGTTGCCCCACTTTCTTGTGTTACCTCGGCGTTGATCACGGGACTTCAAATTCTTGCTGAGAGATTGCATTCCACCCTGCATTCCGCTACGCATTCCTCGTCCCCTAATATTTGAAAATTTGTATTTTACGAACACTCAAATTGCATGAATACTACCTCATGTTTCTCATGTTACCGCGATACCTTCCACGCTGATATGGTGGTTTCTGAACACGGGCAGTGTCTACCAAATGGAAAGTAGTCTCATCCTCCTCGTGATAATAGGCGTATTGGTTGCCAGAACCCAATGTTGAAGTGTACTTGTCTGCAAACAACTTTCGGATTAACAAAATTTCTAGGTTATGATGCAAGTGAAAACACAAAAATTCTCTTTCATTGATTTCCACAAACTGATTATATTTATGTATCCACATACTTTGGTACTTCTTATCAACTGTTGCCGTTCCAGTCCAATCACAAATCTTCCCCAGACGGTCACTTTTACTGAACGGCTGGTACGGCATATCCTTAAAAATGTCCGGCAAAACGCATGGTCCCCAGCCCTCTACATTTTGCTGTAGTTTTGGCTTTACAAAAGGTGCAAACTGCTGGCTTTCCGATGGTTTCTCTTCCATTTCGTGGTCGTTTTCATTCACCAGGTTTGCTTTTTGATAGGATAAACTCACTTTTGTTATAAACTTTCAATTGCCACGACCGACGTGACAGAAAGAAATTGATTGAAGGAATGAACGACTGAAGTCAAAACACGGCGTTGCCATACACGAGTGTAAGACCTTTCGCTTTCCCTGTCATCTGTCAAATGGCGAACTTAAACCTTACAAATGTTATTGAGTGAATTTTAGGGCAAGGTATTGTGCACATGGTGTGTTATGTCTTGCAAGTAATAATATTATATATGCCATATAAGAAATTGGTTGTAAATTTAAAATATTTCTCATTTTGTATAAATATTTCATACAACTGGTCGTAATGTTCGTGGGCTCAACAAGTGGTAGAAAGGTTGGTTGTGGGAGAGAGCCCTGTTGGAGTTTACGTCAAGTCCCAAGTCGAATAATCTTCGAAGGAATCTAGAAATATGGAGAAGTCTATCCAGACCAAATCCGTATTCCCAAAGAAACATCTCAGTTTTGCAATAATAAAAGTGGGCAACATTTGGCAAACATTTGCAAAATTTAGTCAAGATCATGAGTAAGATTTAAGGCGCTTTTATAATGCCAGCTTGGATTGGAGTGTGTTGACGCTGACTCTGGCACTTGTTTCCAATGCCAGAGTGGATTGGTTTCACATCCACCTGGCGAGCATGATTTGAGTCGTTTTAAATTATCAAAATTAAAATATTTTTCCACGTAAAATAACCATATTTGAATTGTCATACCTTCAATTTATTACAATATATTAGGACGCCTTAAATAAATTCGTCGCATATTTCGAACGATCTCGTCACAGCCACCTGTTGGAATCGTTCCGAAAAACATCGTATTGTCACTCCAGCGTGAAAATAGAAATAGATCATATTTTCAATCCACGCTGGGCCCAGAGTGCACGAAAGGCACATATAGCGGAGTGCGTGTGTGCGACACGAGCGAAACATGTCAGCCACTCCACTCCACTCCAAGCTGGCATTAGAAACGCGCCTTTAAACTCATGTATAAGAAGAATAAGAGGCAGGTCAAATTTTTATAGTTGAGAAGCATTTAAAACATTTCATTCCATCTATGAGATAATTGCTGCGTTCCATTTACTCAAAAATTTCGTTCCCGAGCACTTGCGAGTACTTGAAAGATGGAACGCATGTTTCCGTAAAATAGCAAAACCTAACCTGAATTTTCGCTGTTCAAACGACAGAAAGTTTTTATTATTTTGTGTTAAATTTTTTGTTAAGAATAAAATTTCAATTTTTGAGTTCAAAAAGAAAGCCCACCCAGGGTAAAAGTGACGGGTAACTACCACTGGCAATCTACTCGCGTACATGAGCTAGGGTAGACTACCACCAAACAAGTACTTTGCTATTGTAAATGAAACGCAGCCAATGATAGTTGTACACCGTTGTAGTACGCAAAAGAATACGCCAGTAATAACATGCCCATAGCCATTCAAATCCTGAATTTGAATTATGAAAATGCATGTTTTGCAACGAAACATGAATGTATGGCCTTTCAAGTAATAAATTTTTTCATGTAAGCTTCCAAAGTTTAGATACATATGTTGTAAGAACACCTCTTGAACATAGCTTCGGGCAAAATGGTTGTGGTAAGGCAGAATTTTATACAGATTTAATTGAAACAAACTTTCCTTGATTACGAGTCTTTGAAAACTTCTAGAACTTTTATTGAGAAGATGCATCCAACTATTTCTGTTCATAAAATTAATTTCGCATAGTGAATAGCACGTTACCACAAGTTTTCCCATTTAACACATCAGTTGCGATGGTAGTCCTTTTGATAACATCGATGGTGCGTCGCACGAGTTGCCTGGAATATTCAGCGGTGGATAGTTCCACCTTTAGCCACTCTTCCCTCTAAAAGCAATTCTGCCAATGTAATTTAATTCGTTACGTGCAACACTTCCAGTC
Organism: Chrysops caecutiens; assembly: GCA_963971475.1. Taxonomy (NCBI): domain Eukaryota; kingdom Metazoa; phylum Arthropoda; class Insecta; order Diptera; family Tabanidae; genus Chrysops; species Chrysops caecutiens. The sequence continues at coordinate 40,330,994 of OZ020569.1, read as the reverse complement.
CTTCTACAAAAGGAAAAAATATCCTCGAAAACTTTTATTCATGCGTTCGCTTATTCCTTAAAAACTTCACGAACAATTGAAGAGTCCTTTGCATCTTGAAGACGTTGGCTCTTTCCTTGTTCAAAGTTAGTACTTGTAAGACGAAATTTTACAAACTTTCACAAACTACTTCCATGAACTGTTTGTGAAAATTTAAATCTTTTCTGTGGCACGTGTATGCCTTGGGCACAGTTTTGCTTGGTTACCTTTCCTCAGATTTTCAAGAAAAAAGGATAAGAAATTTAGGAATATATCAAGTTTAAGTTTTTCGAGGGCTATTTAGTTCGAAATATGGAAAGATGATGGCGATATTGTATGTAAACATCATATTTTTGGATTTCTCCCGTTCGCCACTAATCGAGGGATGATTTATATTGCTGCATCTGATTCCAACAAAAGTACCAAGAACAATTCGTTCAAGAAGGTATAAGAACGAACAATGGATTAGAATTCTTAATTAAATATTTTCTACAGCTTCCGCTTTGAAACCATGTTATCCTTTAAATGATTGGTATGAGAAAACTTTGTAGCTACATATTGTGCAACGTCCAGTGTTCCCTATTAAAATTAATGTAGCATACAATCAAAGCTAGTATTTGCTGAGGATCTAACAGGCCATTGATGGAAATGGGAAAAGTGCATGTTTTGAATTCATCAGAAGTGACGATGGAGAACATACAACTCACGTTTCCGGTATTGGTTCGTTCGAACGATATCAGGAATCGGATAGCCATTTGAGATGGTAACAAAGCCAAACTGTAACGGAAATATGTAAGCATCTATCGTTCTGTGTAGCATCAACCTATACCTGTGTTAGTTATTGTTAACTATTTGCTACCTTTTTATAAATACCTGAAATCCGAATTGAATGATTCACTGTACAGAATGGCTTTTCAACAAACTAAATTCTGGAACACGATCAGGGTCGTTCAACAAGGACTCGAATGAATGGAAATTGCATTAGTTTATCCTTCAGAGAATTACATACGAGCAATAGTTTATCACCAACAGAACATCGTATACATATATAATTGCTACAGTCTGACTTTCCTGTTCTTATAGTTTCTGTTGTTCAAACATCCTGTTGTGTTAACTGTTTCTTATCGGAATGTAAAATCCTTTGAGAACTTACCAACCATGACATTTAGAGCGTTTCAGATGATATTCCTCTTTACAACACTTGAATATTTCATTTGAGAAGGGACTAATGGACTTTGGGATAATTTAATTTACGTTATGGTTTCAATTATTTCTCCTTTATAAACTTACACACAAAAGGATAAGGATTTTTCCAAAACAGGTCATGAAAATTGAAATTTACTGAAAATCCAGCATTTATTCAAGCCAAAGTACAAATAATAAATGAATTTAATTTCAGTAAAATTGTTTTGTTTCATACAAATCAGGTTGTATGATGAAACCAATCAATCAAAACATTATTATCTACCCAAATTCATACACGTGTCCTTGTATCAAGCCGAGATATACCTACACATGAAGTTAGCAGAAACAGGTAATCAAGTATATAATTGTATTTTATTCTTCAACTGACGAGATACAACATCGTTTTTGTCCTTTAATTTGCAAACATCTTGTACAGTATGTATTTGTATACGCAAAAAAACAATTTTTTTCCAAGGACTCTGCATGTGGCGAGTAATAAATGTTTGCTTTGGAAACTTTAAGACATCTATTATTCTTACCGCCATGTTTTTGGCCACATAAATTATTAACTTGTTTAGTAGAAATGTTAAAGATCAAGAGCTTCACGTTCCTTTTTGTGCTAAAAGTTGTTAATTAACAAACGTGAAGGTAATAATTCACAATTTAGTTAACATCACTCTTTGCAGAAACAAACAAGTAAAATGACAAGAGTGCTTAATTTGGAATGTGAGTAATTTTATTTGGTAGAAGAATTAAATAGTTTGAGTATAATCAACATGAACTTGCACAACAGTATAGAGTACAGGTAGGTACAGGTACAGCATTCAACAAATATGAATTCCCAAAGAAAATTTTTCAATTTTTCATTGGTATAATAATAAATCATAGCAAATATGTACCAGCTATTCATGGTGTAATATTGATGAAGATAAGATATATTTACCTATCAACGATACTTGAAATTTCCTTCATCACAGTGATTGTTATTGACATTAAAATGCAAATTGACTTGATTTCCTATGTAAAAATTTGCTGTACCACCTAAAGAGCCTATAAAAACACTCTGGATATCATGAAATTATTACAAATGGATATTTTGTTATATACCGACATATCGAATTGTAATTTTTTGTTCTATGCCCAAAGAACCCACGCATATGCAATAAATCAATCAATCAATATTCAATTTGAAAATCACTTTTGAATAAATTATTTTAATAAAACGAAATATTCTAGAATTCTTTTTCGGGGGATTTTAATTTGAATAAATTATAGTCAAATCGTTTCCAAAATACATTTGTGATTGTAATTTTGTATGAATGGTTTCAAGGTTTCAACGTCTATTAAAATCGAATAACACATTTTGGAATATTATCAAAGAACACTTAGGAAATTCTCCAAGAAATTTGAAAGAGAATTATTTTAGTCAATTATTTTATGATTTTCTTGCAATAGAAGATACTACATGAATATACAGGATATTTTCAAAACTAGTTTTCATGTGTATAATTGTAATATTGTGTAAGAGGTGTGCTTCATTTTATACTTTTTGTCCAATAGCAGACGAGATTAACAATCGAAAAAGTAATAAGTAGGATTGAAAAATTTATTACTACATTTAGTATAAAATGCTAAAATGTTTGTTTGGATGAAAATTTTGGTAATTAATTTCCCACTAATCTTTGCACAGATTCATCCATTCATTATATTAAAAGTAATTTGCAAAGCGAATAATCGAGTTTTCTTAATCAAACAAACAGTATCACTAAAGAAATTCAATCAATAACCAAGTAATGAGATTAATTAAATCTGAAAATAAAATACTTGTCAGCGAATCAAAACTTCAAAGTTAGTTAACTTTCAATCACGGATTTCACAAGTTATCCCTTGAAAGATGATTTCAATGGTAAGTATCTCAGAATGAAATATCCTTTTTACCAAGTATTCAAAATCACATAATTTCGGATTGATAGACTGAAATTTTTATTAAAACCGATAGAATCCACTTGATTTAAACCATTTCAAGTTTTAAGGGAAATATTCCGGATGCAATTGAAAAAATAATTGAGTTCTGGATATAAATCTCCAAATGGATGCCATTAAGTTAGATATCTCATTAAATTCCCTATCTATAAAATGCTCCATTGCCACCATGTAGCACTTTGCAAGATGAAAAATGATTCCAGGAAAATTATAAGGAACTCTTCTATGAATGAGTTTGTTAAACGTGCTCAAAAAAATTTTTCTTTTTTATACTATGTAGGGTATGGCAAAGTGTGCTGTAGAAATCGATACTAGAAAATAGACTATTTATTGATCCTTGATAGAAAAACCGGATAAGGTTTACTGATTGCAACACTTTCGAGATAATGTCACCCCATTTAAGTTTTTATTGGTAGTTTTTACAAGCAATCGTTTTGTAGTGATCACTTGAGATGAGTTTATTACATACTAAAAATAATTACATTTTTCTATTTTTTTAACACCATATAGTATGTGTGGAAAATTGTTTTGATATGTTGATAACTAATATAGTTTCTAGTTGTACATATTGACTGAAGACTCCATCCACCAAAATCTGTTCAGAACTATTGGATAATAAAAGGGTATTCGCAAAGCCCTCTGGAAATGTGTGAGAGTCATTTAAAGTAATTGGAGACGAGCAGGTGGAGTTTTGTGATACAAAAACAGTAACTCAGTTTTGGAGCATTCGAAACGATTTCAGTTTACAGTCATTACACTTTAAGTGGAGCAGCAGTAAGCAATGGGAAAATTTTAATGGAATTGTCATTGTCAGCCACATCCTGTGAAATAGAGGCAAAGCTTTTGTGACCAAAAGGGAGCCTATCATTCCACACACATTTGCACAATTGTTTTGTTAGCTGTGGTGTCGTGAAAATGAAAATTGCAGCATATGTTGATAGAGTTGTCCGGAATCAGGGACAGCTAGAAACTTGAAGGCCTTCATAATTGGAAGGATTAGGAAAGTTATATAAATGATCCTTAAAACAAGTGTCGTGTAAGCAATCCAGAAGCAGACTGTTGAAACTCACTTATTTTTATAGCAAATTAAAACAATCTTCTAATCTTTGAAGGAATTTATGCCCTTAATCACGTAAAACCACCCCCACCCAGCGAAAGGGAGGTTATATTCAGATTTTAAAAATGTTTTAACTTTAACTTTATGGTCTCGTAAAACGGAATTGTCGGACTTTAATTGTGACTACAATCGGATAGAAAGTTTATTTCGATGCAAAATTTTATATAATACTGTGTGAGTTTGTGATATGAAATTTTATGTATCGATTAAATATTCTGAAACCTTTATTTGCTCGTAAATATTCGAGGTTTAAGATAGCAGTAGTTAATAATTTTGTGTTTTTTTTTATTTTCAAAATCCACAAATTTTTGATGAGCCACGATTGGTTTTTACCGAATTCGAGATTTTCTCATTGTGAACAATGTAAAAATGGATAAATCCCTGCAAAAATATTATTTTTTGAAGAGAACTAAATAAAGAGGTACTTTTCGAATCAATTGCAATTTAGCTGAAGTTGTTACTGTATAATTGAAAACTCTTCATTTGTTTTTGAAGTGAAACTTTTTATTGGATTTAAAATCTAGAAAACTATTCGGCGTTTCTTCTTTTCTAATAACCGTACGCCGTACAAATGTAGGGAGAGAAACAGAAAAAGTATACCAAAATAGACATAAAAAGAAAATTCAGAAAACAGTCGCCCAGTACTGTTGCTCGTTGAGAGTTTTTTGATTCCATAAAAAGTTTCACTTCTAATGCTTTGGTTGACGCATACATGTATCGTTTTTTAACCTGCATTGAGTAACAGTGTTTGGGGTATGTTTGGTATCTTGCCTTTATTTAAGTGTGTCGTCATATTCCTTTACAACATAAATTAGTTTCTTTATGATTAATTCAACATCTTCGTCAGTGATTTGATTGTATGTCACTATCCGCATGAAAGCCCAATCTCTGGCACTAGCTTTAACAAGAATACCCTTGCCATTTTGGTCCACCACCCCGGAGGTGAGTTCATGTTCTGTCACTGTGCGTATTCTCTTTGCAAAGTCAGACGACTTGATCTTGGGGTTTGTTATGTGAAGAAGTAGGATGTTTGTTTGGACATTGTCTATGTCGACAGCTACATTAGGGCTATTGAGGATGTGAACAGCTGAAAGACAAAATCCTTGGTTGTATGGTGTGAAGAACAATTACCGACATACCTCTTCCAATAAGTTGGGCTCTCCTGTGATCCTCTCCGAGTTTTGGAACAATCTGACTTAACGATACTAGACCTGCCGCCGCCAAGATTCCTGCTTGCCGCATGCCACCTCCTAAAACTTTTCGTAACCTTCGTGCCCTTTATCCGAGAAACAGATAAATTAATACCTTAGGAAACATTTTATGTCTGTCCTACTTACTGACTAATAAACTCTTTCGATCCGACCAAAATCGAACCCACTGGAGCTGAAAGACCTTTGCTCAAACAGAAGCAAACAGAATCACAGTACTTGACAATTTCCGCGGCAGATACCTGAAGTGCCTCAGATGCGTTGAACAAGCGAGCCCCATCCATGTGCAAGGCTAACGAGTTATCTTTGCAAAAACCAGCGACATCTTTGATCCACTCCAAAGGGAGGATTCTCCCGCCACATATATTGTGGGTATTTTCAATAGCTACTAATGCTGTTCTTGGCTCATGATTATCAAACCCACGCATCATACGCTTGAGTTTCTTCAAGCAAAATGTCCCATCCGGTTTATTGGGTATCGTCGTCAGTTGGACTCCACCGATTTGTGCCGCTCCACCTGAAATTGACTTGAACTTAAGAAAGAAAGTTAAAACTCGTGGAACGTCTTGTGTCTGGTTGAAACTGTCTTATATGTGTCTTTTATTTTTGCTAAAGTGTATAGAGAATGAACAAATGTTCCTTAGCTACATGAAAAACCGTCAAAAAGCACGAAGTTCAAGAACCCTCGTCTCGTATATCGCACAAAAAATGAATTTGCATCACAAACAACGGAAATATCCTGGAATTTATCAGAATGTGTTCAAGTCTCAAATATTTTACAAAATAAGAACGTCGAAGCTGCCTCAGCAGTAGCATCTCATCACCCGCTATCATTCGACATAAATCCAAGTGGAATCCTCCAAAAAGGAAGGCTGATTCCTGGTACTCACAATCATCCCTGGAGGAAGAACATTAAAATTTTTTTACGTTTTATGATTTTTATGTTTTTCAATGTTTCGGATTGAATCGATTCTGGAACGGTTTGCGGGGTATACGTAATAAATTCTATTTTCATCCCTGTCCGGATTGGAGATACTTACTCTCCATTTCTTTTTGGTTGTAAAATGTTAACAAATCAAATACTACATATAGTACACATTCCTGGAAATGAAATGAATGAAGTGGCCATGAAAATGATATTAATTTGGTTTATTGAACGATTTTACACTTTCAATCCGCAACAAATTTCATCCACCTCAAGTGAATGTGGGAGTGAATTGCATTTGCAGTATCAAAGTATTGCCAAATTTTATATTGCAAGGACTTCGATGAAAGGAATATCGGATATTCAGGATATTTTATCGTGATATCCATCATGTTGTTCAAATTTACATCAGGATGATATAAAACCATATCACTTGAAAAACATACTAACTGATGTGATGTAATATATAACTTACCTTGTTCGTATAGGAATATGTGGGATAAATCACCAGTGATTGCTTCACTTCCACGTCGACTGCAGTGCACCATGACTGAAAGGATTGAGTAAATTTTATTTCACACAACTTTCTGGAATTTATTTTCACACTCAAATAAATGAACAAATGAATTGATCGAATTGGATATGTAACTGTGTAGTTGAAGGGTTTGGGTTTTATCGTATTTAATATTTTAAAGGACACATGTAGAAAAGTGTCGAAAATTTTTAACCATCATAAATGACATAACATTAAAAGTCCTTTAAACAAAGTTGGTAAAGAGGTTTTGTGGTTTAATTTTGCATATGTCATTGCATTTTTGAGTGGCTATTATATTATTCAGAAAGTCAAAAAGGACCTCACTGTTAGAAGACGCACTGGCAAAAAACAATTCTAACATCTGTCGATTTTCTACTTTATCCTGGTTATCATCATGTAAACTGTAAAGGATTATACTATAAATTCACCTGCTAGTAGATTTCCCATTGTCCCGCTGGGTACGAACAAACTGGCATCCTTGTTAAGTAATTCAGCTGATCTCCTTTCTAGCTCGTTAACTGTTGGGTCTTCTCCATAAACATCATCACCTACAACTGCTTCGCTCATAGCCTTTCGCATTTCAGCTGTAGGTGTACTTATGGTATCAGATCTAACATCGACCACACGATACCTGTCCTCATCGTTAATGTCCTTTCGAAAACTTGATAATACTCCTTTTGTTTCATCTGGAGTCTTACATGTACTATACATGGTTGATATGCTTTGCAATGAACTAGTTCTAATGGTGACGTCCGAGTTGATGTAGCGATTGTAATTACCTTTCTACGTGTTTATATGTTGGGCCAAAGGCAACGTAAATCCTTAGTTCGAGCAAGAATAACGAATGTCGTTGTATGTACTATGAACAAGAGTTCAGAAGGAATCGATATGAACAGGATTATCCCAATTATCTGGAATGGAGGATTCTATTTAACTGTACGAATGCCGTAATGAACCGAATTTTTGTTATGCTATAATTTCCATGAGTATGTGTGAAAAGAAAAAACCAAAATCCTTGTAAACTTTCAAATCAATGAATATACAGTAACACTTCGACATACGCTACCCCAACTTACGCGAACCCGGAGTTACGCGTTTTCAAATCTCGTTGATTCGTCTTTTGTTTGAGCGTCACATAACTCTCGCTTTCCGATTATAGACTTATTGCCACCACACTATTGCTCAGTTGGTGTATAGTTGATGTACAACGCATGGCGACATTTTATTTTGTGTTATGTATTTACTTCTTATTCGCGGAGTGGTAAGTTATTACATTTTTATAAGCCGACTTACACGGTTATTGCTCAGTCCTACCTATCGCGCAAGTTCGGAGTATTACTGCATTGAAGTAATACCTATTTCATTCAATAATTTCTTTGATGACTGATAAATCAGACAATTTCAAATATTTGATTTCACAATTTCATGAGGTCAAGCTGTAAAGAAGTCACGTGCGATTGTGTTTAACCCTTTTGTGCATTTAAGGTTAACGCATAAAATCAAATTCGATAGCATAATCGAAGTCATTCTCTAGATGACATGCAGATGTTCATCAACCCACATGGATGCAATCATATGAAGTAGACAATCGAGGATTTGGGATTTTGTATGTGGCTTCATACGACTTGGATTTCAAAGGATATGGTTACCAATCAATTCAGGGTTATTGTATTCAACATATCCAGTCGATTCCTATCAGAAGGATAATGCATAGTGTGAAGACATTATTCGAATTGAGAGTGACACAAAGTCATTTTAAGCAGACAAAGGTCATAATTGTGGTACATTGACCCTTTGAATTCTTGAATGGTGTGGACATCATCATCTTATCTTGAATTTGAGTACATGTTTATATTGACAAGCTATATTATGATACACAATAGCACGAGTATGTACTTATATCTATTGAAATGATATTAAACTTTGTGTCTATGAAATAAATCATGTTTTATTAATATCACTCCCAAAGGAATCGAAGTTATGGATATTTGCATTATTAATTATAAGTTCTACATTTTGTAATTATAGATTCACGTGTATCAAATATAGATTATGCAGATGATTAGGGTTGGGCTTAATAGATTTCAGTTTCGTATCTATTGATTTTACCCTGCATCCATGTTGGATCTACATGATTATAAATATAGATGATATTCATAGTATAGTTATTAATTGATTTGTTTCACTTTTGGGAATCTTATCGAAAAGAATCTGAAAAATAATTTTTGTCTCACTGTCACTGTAACTATGTATATAAAACGCATCAAATCATAAATACGTTATGTTCAAATACACTGAAATTCATTAACTGATTGAAATTCATTATATCACTTCATTACCACTTGAAGTTGCAATCGACTGAATGTCAACGTGCTGATATTTTTAGAAATTTCCAACTTCTAATTCTGTAGCATCTGTAGATCCATTCAGTTATAATTTTATTAATGCACTTCTTCTTACTTATTGTATTCCACTTGAACGTTTTAAGAATTGAAACGCAAACGTGATTTGTTAAACAATTTAATTAGGCAAACAGACCGTGATAACTGAACTCTTCCAAACCTGATCTTGAACTAACCTATGAATAGAGAAATCACTTGACCAACTGATTCTATTAACTGTTGCTAGACTCTCTTCCGGCACAAGTCTCTACTTGATAAGAATATTCACGCAATTATGCGAACTGTGATAGTACATTTTATTTGATACCAATTGACCAGAATTCCTATTAATATTTGTAGTCGACAGATAAAAGAATGATAAATTAACATACTTGAAACACGTGATAAAATAACGCAATACCTGCCCAATTATTGACGGAATATTGTTTAATAAAACTGGATTATTAGCAATCAAAGCTAATTTATTTAATACCTGTTTGAGATATGTATTATATAAACAAGTCCACATGTTACTTATTATTGGAATTTTTTGGAGATACATTCATTTCAAAATGTATCAGTTCTTTGAGGAAAATCTGTAAATTATTTTTATCAGCATTTTTATTCGATTAACTTACAAAATCCCAGTGAAAAAACTTTGAAAAGTACTGGAAAAATCCTTTCGATCCATTAATTAATTTCTTAAGCTAAAGATCCTTCCCGGTCGAGAGGTTTCATTTTGGAAAAAAGGAAATTCAAATGAATCATTCTGATTATTTGAATGGCAAAAATGGGAATATTTTTTCGTCCCATTTTACAGTTCAACAATAATATAAATTCTATTTGAGTACAGATTTTCCATAGATCTTTAATACAAATTAATGAAAGTCTTCGGCTTTCTACTTGAATAGTAACAGAAAAAAATTCTATGGAAAATAGAAACCAATCAGACCCTCATAACGATGCGAAAATGAAACAATGATGCTTCTTTAAAAAACAAAATATAATAAAAAATGAAAAGTAAAAATTTTAAGAAAATACTCAAGTTGAGGACACAAATCGAGGGAAACCCTTATTCTTAAGAAAATTCTTCTGATAATGATAATTACTCTTGATAAAGTCGCAAAACCCTTTTTGACTTGAAATGAAAAATCCGCAAAAGGGTGGCAAGGAGCTACGCGATGTCTTCCTGGATTTCCATAAATTATAATATTTAAGGACGAAACTTTTGTTATGCGAAGCGCGCTACTCTAAGAATTCTGTATTGAAGAAAAATTGAGACAAAAACCCACTTCCTTCAAACTTATCCTTAATTCTTTCATTAGCATGCCTTGTATAACTTGGTCTTGAAACAAGACGGAACTGAGGGAAATATCCACCCGAGGGAAATATTCTTGCACATTGGTAGGTATGTATTTCAGTGTATAGACAAGAACAGACGAAATAATCTTGAGATGTTATGAAACACCGTTTTAATGGAAATGGACACTAAACTCTTTGTTTTCTTAATATCCTTGGAAAATTCATTTTATAACGAATCATTTTTGGCCAATAAAAAGAGTAGGAGTCCTCTTGAAAATTTCTAAACATAAACGAACAAGGAAGATACAGGAAACAAGAAAATGATATGCACTATTATGGCAAAACTGTATACCATAACACGCCTTATTTAATATCCTCTTGAAAAGGATATTGTTATCCTTAATAACCAGATGGTATCTAATTTTGTAGGTCTAGACATGTTGACGTTCTGGTTGAATTTATTAATATATTCCTTAATTAGATGGGCCCGACAAACCGCGGTTATGTACGCTGCACGTTAACATTTTCCAAGGAACAAGCTAAGAAAACCACAAACGTCGACATCCTGTAGAAGATGTTCAAAACAGTTTTCACATTAAGTCAAGACAAGTTTAAGGATAACGAAATAATATTCATAACCCTTTTAGATTATAATGGTTGGTTTTGTGTAATTATCGTTGTGGATATTGTACGTTATTTGAATCGATTATTTTTGGAGAATAAGGACATTTCGTTGTTCGAAACTTTGCTGGACGGCACCTCCTGAAACACTCATAAAGAAATTGCAGATTTCATATATCAGTGAATGTAAATAATCAAATCTTGAGTCACTTGATGCAATAATAATAATAATAATAATAATAATAATAAACAATTATTGAGATTTTAATTTGTATATTCGTTTAGTATCTCTAACCATAAATCACACAAAAATCGGTCTTGAGAATAATGTTTTTGTTTTAAATATCTAATTAAAGTAACGAACTCTTGTTACACAATCAATAAGCGTCCTCATTACATTTTAATTCATTATTGAAATTCATTTGTCTTTGATATACATACAACAGTTTAGTTATAATTTTGCAATTTAGGATTTGAATTTATTACAATGAATTAACTTAATTAGTATCCCGTTGGTTTTCATGTTTAATATTTTTTTTTGCATTAACTTTAATATCTACACATACTTCGACTTAATGCTTTTAACTGCATAACAATTATATTAAATTAACATTTTTATTTGTTTATATAATAAAATAACAATTAAATATTTACAATTACAAGAATTTAATAAAAATATATTTTTAACAAAAATAGTGTTTGTTATCTTTATTGTTTTTATTATATTTAAGATTTTGTTATTTAGTTTGTTCATTCGGTGATAGATTCTTGATTCGTAATTTTGGCACTAGCTATATAGTAGACACCAATATATACCTATATATTATATATATGAATATTGTAGTGATAACCAAATGTGAATTGTGTTATAAGGATTTGATCGAAAAAGCTTTAATATTTGAACATGTGTCTTAAATATATAACAAATTCGAATCACTTGGAAGTGAGATGTGCAATTGCGTTCTTAACATTTCCAATAGATATACATATATATATAGTTTTTGGTGATTTTTCACATTTAAATATCTTAAATTATTAACTTCAGTACAGACATTTTGTTAACTATATAAACAACATTAGACCTTTCCAAATGTATAAGCTTAAAAATTTAACAAAATGTTTACATGTATAAAATGGAAAATAACATCAACAGATTCATATTGAATTTATCGCTATGAGATTTCATCTTCCGATGCTCCAGCTTCATCTGCTTGACTCTTTTTGATACAATCCCGAATTCCTTGTAAAACGATTCCCACTCGTCTGTCCAATGCTAACAAATGTGGTTCCCACAATATTGGAGCTATTGGATCTTTGGTCATAGATTCTCTCATGTATTCGGATAATTTTCTATTTCCATTATGGAATCTGAAATTGATAAGCAAGAAACATTAAACAAAAATTCCTTTCTATAACAGAATTTGGAATTAATTTAATTTTCTACTTACTTGAGCAAAGTGTGTAATGTTTTAGATCTTATTAGACAGCATTGTAGAACTGGTGCTAAAATTGACAATTCATCGTGAAAAGGTTTACCAAACCCTCGTCCGTGATCCAAGTGAAGCGTAAATGTGTCATTGCCAAAAAGTCTGAAATAAGAAAAATGACAAATTTTTGGTAAAAACTTCATTTCAACTGAAGAAATTGATACACTTTCTTCGTTCCAACTTTACGAATTGACTGAACGATTGGCTTTAATTAAGAAACTGTCAGTTCAACAAGGAATGTCCATAGAAAAATTGAGTCATCCCTTCGAATCACATACATTTCCCTTAGAGCTGTCCTTAACAATTGTCCTTTAGCAGATGTTGTGCTCAAGTAAATTGGAAAGTTTGTGTGATTTTTGGTACACTACCAAGTTTTATTTTTTCCCAATGACTTTTCAACAAATGCAATTGATACTTTATACAATGAGTAGAAATTTTATAATGACAAAAGATTCAAGATTCTTGTGGTCAAATTAGCAGAACATGGGTTAGAATGCTTGAAAAGTGATCTCAAACCATAAACAAGCAAACTTGAAAATTATTTACTACACAAATAATTTGTTGTAAGTAAAACGAACTTTTAAAATCAATAATTATGAAGTGAACTTCGAAGGAAATCAGAACATTTTAATTGCTTTAAGATGTGAACGAGTTAAAGTACATAAATAGAAGCACCTGCACAATCAAAATGTCTTACCAAAACTTTACTATAGAATATCGACGATGATATTTCTTTGAAAACTTCTCACCTTTAATTAGAGATGAGATATTCCAATCTTGAGAAATCCCAACTTCAAGTTTGTAAGTTTTGCAACAAAATTTCGTACTATTTTATCGATCGTTTAACTCAAATCATTTAATGAATTCATGGTGCTATTGGTGTTGTTCACAACGACTGGTGAGTAGTGGTTTCAAGAATATACTTATATAAGTTAACTAAGAAAGTTGGAAGTTTTAGTTGTCGAAACTCTTAAGAAGTAATAAGACTAAGAGCTTCTTGATTCAATTAGTAAGTTAAGCGTAAATAACTTTACATTCCTTTCTTCTATGGATCGATGTTAACTAATTAGAATATTTTGATGAAACTATTAAACCTCAGTTATATCGATACATCAAACAAAGTTAATAATTCTTAAGTGTTTCTTACTTAAATGTTTCGTAATGATGACGATCCATGTTGCCAGTAAGGAAATCAAAAACAGACATGTCCATTATATCCAATAGACGTCGACCCTCGTCATATGGTGGTATGTCTCGAATCTGAAATAAATCATGAAGAAAATTTAAAGGAAAATCATTTTTATTTTCTTATATGATACCCTTATTTAACAAAAACCATTTTTGGTAGATATTTATTTTTGCAGGCGTCAAAGTATTACTATTTTGAAGGAAAAATTTTAATTTTCCAAAATAAAAATGGAAATTAATTTCACATAAAAGAATTAAATTAAGAACATTTGATTTATATTATTCCTTTCACAGAAAAACCATAAATCGGTTTGAAAGGATAACAAAAAAGTGTCTTTTATAAAATTTATTCTAACTGGATAAACGTTATCGAATTTAGATAAAGAAACAGAGCTTCCCTGCTGTTGAAAGGTTCAGACAGTTTTTAACATTTTACAAAGAAAAGAAGGACTCCTAGATTTAATGAGGAATATCTGATTAATGGATAAAAAGTATAAATTATTCCTTCTTCCTTCCGGTTTCATATTTAAACGCTAAATAAAAAAAATAAAATCAAAAGTGGAATAATTTACGTCATTAAAATTCAGGATACCAGTCAAATGAAAAACAAAAAATAACATAAAGTTTTGCTTTTCGCTTTCCCTCAAAAAGATATTTGTGAGTTTTATAAAACGTAAATGTTTTGCTTCCGAAATGTCTTTTGAATTATTATTATCATTTTTAATGGGACCTATATAATACAAGAAACTTTTAAATCAAAGTAAAGCTAAAAAATTTTGAGTGAAATTTTATAGAGAAAAACAAATTTATATAAATACAGGACATGTTGTGTTATAGGAACGCAATTCAAGATTGAAGATTCCTGTTTGCATAAAATACTCGTATCCGTGTTGAGCGGATGTCCTCACGATTCTATCAGATAAAAGGCCAAAAGCTTCTTTGACAGTTTTTACAGGATATCTGTATGATGTATATGTATAGATTGCAAGGTATCAATGGAGGGTATACGTTTTATCAACAAGGAAGTTGTCCTAGTGTTACAAAAATATATAAAAAAAAAGAATAAATAAAATGAAATGAAAAGAAATGGCAAAGGATATAAATTACCATTGAACAATAGTCTGAGTCCGTTTCCCACTGCGCTTTTCTCCTTTTGTGATACGAACGCCTCCAAGGATGTCGCCAGACCTGCAAGTAAAATTTGTTTTTTTGTTAGTTATGAATGTTGTATTATATAATATATTATATAGTTTCATATGTATTCATATGTTTGCGATAAAAGATTCTGCAGTCTATTTTCCTAGCAAAAAGGATGTGCTTTCAACTAGGGCGAGACGATTCGTATTACAGATTTTCCATGTGATCTGACACAAGGATATTGAGGCGTAAGTTTGTTGACTTGCCACTTGCCATTTTATATATGAAAGGGAATCGAAGTGGCTGGGCATGTGATACATGTTATCACCTTAAGGTCGTCTTGTATGTTGTATCATGTATGTTATTGATCATTTATTTCTTTTTTCCATTTTCAATGTTAAACGAAAATCATTCTTACAAAGAGAAGGGAAAATGTTGGAAATGTCCTTTCGCGTCGTTCTCAGTTGGTATGCAAATAAATATTGGAATCCTTGAAACTATCCCATACACAGGATTTCCTGTAGTTCTTATTAATATGAGTCGATACATTCTCATTATTTCTAAATGAGAAAAGTTTAATTGGATTGTTAACACTTTGACGGGTTATCCTTTAATGTCGTCGATTAACAGGATGATACTCGTATATAAATTAAAACAGAATAAATTATGGTCTTAGAAAGTTAAGTGTTGTTGCATACGTTTTTATTTTTGGAATACAACAAGATTCTTGTTGAATAAGAATGAATTTTAGAAATTCTAAGAGCATTTTGCACGTTATTTCCATTGCCACGTTTGAAATAACTCTTGACAGTAGATAAAGGTAAAAGGAAAATTTCAAAGCTAAAGATACCTACAGGTAAAGGTAAATTAGTAAATAAAGATAACGACCAACGACCTGGTTCGAGGTTAGAAGTGTATTATCATTTTACGAGTATCGTTTCATGTTGTCGGGCATGTAACAAGTGTTCCTTTGTTTTATAGTTTGGAATGTAATATTCTGTGTATAATACGTTGAATACATGGTATGGTGGTTAGATGTAAGCCCAAAATACACATAATTTTCTTTAGTAATATTCTAATGCTATCATTAATCTTACCTTTCGTTGTGCTTGCTCGTATGGTGGCAGGAATGCTGCAAAGGATCCCTCAAGTGTATCTGGATTACCACAGATGGCATGCGATGTATCGCAATAATATGAACATTTGCCATGGAAACATAAATTGTTGGACGGAGATACGAAGAATGTTTTTAATAAATCATCGTCTGCAACCTGGTAAATTTCTGTGGTAATGTTTAATAAACGTCCTGTTACTGGCATGGCACGACGGAATCCCAATATTCTGAAAATGATTTATACGTTTAAAATTATGAGAAATATGAATTTCTAACGCATTCCCACAACAAAACACCCTCCCCCGTACATTTAATGTAAAGTCATTGAAAATGTTTCTTCAAGAAAATAAGGAGCATTCCCTTCATTCAAATCCTTTAACCATTCATTCTGTGTATAATAAAATATCAGTCAATAGTAGGTACTAAAAGCATAACCGGAACCTCTTTAATGGCATGTCATCATCTGGTTTTATTGATAACATTTATTACAATCAAATTATTCAGCTTTTGACGTGATTATTGCATTTTTATTCATATAAGGTACCACCAAACAACCAAAAGCCTACAATTCTTCATGTGTGATAGATGAATCTCGTTTTTAGCACTTGAATGATTTATAGTTCATTACCATGTATTGAAAGGACTTCTAATCCTCACAAGAATACCATACTTAATGGTAAATCAAAGCTTATTCATATCTTTGCTATTGTGCTAAAAGCTTGTAATCTATTTAAAATTACTATCAATTTACATTCAATTCAAGGTTCATATTAATGACGACAAGTATCTGCTTTGTTCCTTCATGAAGGATTAATATTCATCCCCTAGTGTTAAATGCAAATACTTAAGCGATATTTGATTCATCTCCCCATGCGCATGTTGTTCAAAGACACAAATGCAGCGCTGCATGCGGAATTTTTGCTACGAACATGTTGCTGAAGATTTCGTGATCATTTTCTATTCCTCGTGTTATTAGTTCAGTGGATGGAACGCGGAGCGGAACACTGTTGCCAAACGTAAATATCGTGAGAATTGTGGGTAATTTTTTGGGAAATTTCTTGTTTGACATTTCGGTGGTTCGCTTCGCAAATGTTTACCGTTTACGTTTATTTTTGATACACGAGGTTGAACTTCTGTTTGCGCTATTTTAACGTTTAGTGTTCGATTTTGTTAATAAATTAATGTTGGTTTTTTGTCTTATTAAAGTTTAAAAGTATTAACATATAAGTGAAACTAGTTATTTACGCATGGAGGATCGGCTTATCGAGTTTGTACGGAACAATCCGTTCCTGTACAGAAAACATCATAAGAATTATAAGAATATACCCATGAGAACCGAAAAATTTCAGGAACTGGCGAAAGAGTTGAGAATACCAGGCAAAAACTAAATTTTGCTTTCCATTTATTAAATTTTGCTTTTCATTATTAAAAAATTACAGTCCAAAAACTGAAAAAAAGGTGGCGGACTTTGCGAGATAATTTTATCAAGGAAGTCAAACGTCTGTCGGAACCCGGGAGTGGAGGAAAAACTCCTAAAACACCCTGGAAGTGGTGGGATAAACTGCAATTTTTACTGGACGTAGATGCTGACAACACGATGTGAGCCTTTTGAATAGTTATAGTAGCAATAGTAACGATAGCATTTACATCCATAGGATAACTGACACATGCAAGAGAGAGTCGTATTCGCCGGAATCTGTTAGTTTCGGTTTATCTAGGGAAACTAGTATTGACGATAATCCATTGGGATTTACATCACCCCCTAGCCCTCCGCTTCTAACATTTACCGCAGTTCGCAACTCTCCACCACCAGTATCTACAACAGCTCCTAGCCCTCCACCACAATCGTTTCCCACATCAACGCAACAGAGCATGGAGGAGATGTTAGCGAATATGCGTGAATCATTGGATACATTTTTAGAGAAGGCTACCAGCGTCATGTTGAACAAACCTGTACCTCAAGCACCCAAGAGTCATGCCCAACTTTTCTTCGAGTCTGTTGCCAAGGAGGTGGATGAAGCGAATTTAAGTCCAGAGCGGTTGATTGAAATTAAAATTGAAATTTTGAAGCATGTCCATCAGCTACTGTATAATTGATTTGTGTCTTTCTAATGTTAAGTTATCAATAAGTTTATTGTTAAAATAAATCAAAGGGTGCACTAATAATTGAGATAATCTTTCAATTTCACTAAATTAACTTATATTTTTATTATGAACTTTTACCGGCAGAAAGATTCTTGGAAAAATATCTTGTTATTCACAAACTTCAAAGAGTTTTCGGTAAATCCGAGTTTCAGTTTTGATTTCAACCTAATTTCACTTGAGGTTATCCTCAAAGCAAAAACAAGATAAAGAATTGTATCTAAACCAAAGACACGACGAGTTTGGGGTGTTATATCTCATTGAGACAAATCCACATTTACACAGTTTGGAATCCCACCAAAAGTGAAATAAGACTTTCGTAAATACAAACTACACAGTTGAGAGTAGAGCAAATTGAAAATAAAACAACATACAGCTACACTGTATAGCTTTAGAATATTGTTTTCGACAGGAAACAAAACCCCATCCTTGTAGATATCTGAACAACGTGAAAAATTACCCTGCATGTCTCAAATGAATAAGACCATTAAAAGGAGGTTTTTGATATCAAGTTGTTTACAAAAGTTGCAAAATACAAAGTTTACAAAACAAACAATTCTTTACAACAATACACATTTGTCGAACATCGTATAGCTTGAAGTGATATCATTTTGGTACATAACGCTTTCGTTTTAGCTTGAAGGGTTTTCTTAGAATCATGAAGCTTAACATTTAAACACAAATGGTTTATAAATCAAGTAATATGAATATCGCCTTAACTTTCTTATTATTACAATGACGTAAAATGTCCTTAGTGCTGTAAATTTCAATCAAGAAATCAAATTTGAATTTAAAACAGTGAATCAGGAAAAAGAAGTACTAGGAAACTATATCCTTTAACGTCAGGCCAGAAAAAAGGATCACAAATCTGAAATGAAGAACGTGCACAATGTTATATAGTGAAACGAGATGCTTCTGCAGGAAGTATCCTTGAAATGCATTTTTGTCAGACAGTAGAGTAGGAACAAATCCTTAAAAAAAAGGTAGATTTTAAAAACGTTTTTGATTCCTTCCTTAAAGGATCACTTTTCTTTCAAGATATTATATCCGATGCGCTATATTGCAGACATGTTGAAAAGCCATGTGTATGTATATTATGTATTCAGAACTTTTATAGTTAAAAAGGGCTCTTGAAAATGAACGTCCTGAAGGAAATTTAATTTCTTCTTTCACGATGGAAATTATAGTATCATTTATTTTAAGGATTCAAAAAATGAACAAAAGCACAAGTAGTTTATGACCATTTTCTTTTATCCAGACATGATGCACTTACACAAACACTGGCGTGCAAGCATTATACACTTGTCCTGCTTGAGATAGCTTAAGTTTTCAAGATTTTGGTTCTTGAACAAAAAAATCCTTACGCCCACAAAAGATAAGCTATGCATTTTTTCAACTCGACTAGTTCCTTGAAACGGAAACAGACTTTTATATTTATGTCCTTCTATAATAGAAATAATTTTTTTCATTTTTGCCCAGCGTTCAAACGAAAATTTTATAAACGGCTCTTCTGGCACTGAGATGTGTCCTTAGAAAAAATAATATTGGCATAGAATAAGGACATAGCCTGAAATCTATGACTTACCGGTCTAAGTGGTAGGCTGCTATCTCTGCATTATGTCTCTCGTAGTCAGTGAAGTAAAAATGATTTGGCAGCGTCTGTTGATCACGAGGGAATCTGGAAATGTAAGCAAACAATAAGGATAATATCTAGGACATTTTTGAGATTTTAAGATTATCCGATACGCGAGAACAATAAAATTGCTGAAAATGCATTTTTATAAAAATATTTCTATTCAAAAATGTTCAACAGGACATTCGCTTACTGCGGAATTCTAACAGTTGCCAAAGTGATTTTGTAGGTTTCCTACCAAGGACAATTGGTCTTACCTCATCGGCTTGAACAGTGCCTTGATGTCGTTATCAAATTCGATAACGAGCTTTAATTGTGTTCCACCATCCTTTTGGACTGTAAAGAAAGAAGGAATCAAATATGATTGAGTTGGAGTTAATTTACAAATAGCAAATTCATGTATATTTATATTATATGCATATATTAAGAAACACAAGTGAAATTCAATCAAATTTAAATGATTTTCTTAGTCTGCAGGACGTCCTTCTTGGTAGAATAAGAAAAATTTTTTTGATCGTCTTCAAGAAAACATCGTGGACTTCTAAGGATAAAAGTTTGGTTACGTGATGGAAATTTTAATAACTTTATAAAAGAAAAACTTGTTCCTTTGAAATGCACAGCGGAAACAACTTCCGTTTATTGAATAATTTTTTTTCTCTCTTACATAATATTATATATATGTATATATTTGCATTTCACCCAATCAATACAGTTGGAAGTGCTTTGCCGGAAGATGAAGAGTTTGGGAATGATTTCTTTCCCTTTTTCGTGAAATTGAAAACTCAATAAAGGATGTTGCACTGCAATTCAAAAGTTTTTCATTTCCTACTCGAGTGATGGATCAACATTTCTCTATTTTATAATAGTTTAAATAGAATTTTATTCACATAATTTAACGTACCATTACATTTTGGTTTAGTAAGAATTATTTAATTATCGATTTATTCAAATAAACTTATTATTCTGGTGATATTGATAATGCATATATAGTAGATATATAAATGAGAAGTAATAAGTTAAACGAAAACTTTCTTTTCGATGATGAAGTTGAGAGGAATCTAAATATTTTTTGTTATCAGTTTTGTAAGGACGATAAAGTCAAAAACTTTTGATAAATACAAATATAAACACAAACATAAAATATAAACAACTTAAGAGCTTATCTTTAGTATCTCCTTTAAAAGTTTCTGACACAGGGTCATATTACAAGGGCTGACATCTTTCGTCGTATCAATATCAAGTGATATCATTGTTGGTATAATTTATGTGCGTCAAATGCTCCCGAAGAAGATTCGTTGACTTTTCTGAATTTACTACTCGACTTTTGCTGATTATATTATCAACACTTGAAATCCGACCCTCTTTTAACATTTCAAAGTCCTGTCGTAAGCCAAGCTGATTGTAAAACACTTAAATTAATGCCATTTCGTCCTTTTTCGGTGCGAAATTATATACTTATATATATTGTGACGGTTTAAATTTTGTTAGTCAACGTTATTTTGAATGTTAAGTATGTAAATGTAAATGTCAAGTATTAAGTTCAAATTAGATACAACCTCGATCCTGATCCCGTACAAAGTGACTTAACCTCAAACCTAGTCCTATCAACAGGACAACAGGACGTCAGTATTGTTTCTGATGAAAACAATGCCTATTTTATAAAGCATTGAATACGAAAAGCTAATTAATTACTCAGAAGAAAGTAATCATTGACATAATACTATAGCGTGCTACAGCATAATGGATACCACTCAATGTCCGATATAATCGGATGTGGTCAGTGACCGATTTTGACTCTTTAAACGTGACTTCCCTCGAATAGAACAACATTAATAAATCAAGTCATCACTGGTCAACGAATTGTTATTGATTAGTATATCGACTTTATTATTAATTCAATTCACTAGATTTTGCTTGATATGCAAATTCACGAAAGCATTTATGTGTCTAATTAGCTTTTCGGGACGAGTAGGTAAATGTTTAATTAACCCTTTTGGAATAATCGATACAGATTAGATGTAGAGTATAATTGAATTCCTACTAGTATAGTTTACATATCTTCAAAGATAACTTGTAACTTATCAGATCAAATGGGTTTTTCATTTTGAAAAACTTTGATTGAATTTTTAAAATTTTAAAAGGATAATCTCCAAAGGGTTCGTATAGTGCAATACTTCGATGTAGCATTGTCCTTTCACTTTATGTTAATTTTAAACTACAAGGATTTTGTTGAGTGCACTCAAGGACTTAAAAGTGACAAGTCACTTTTCTCGAGACCCATATGTTGAATCGATCAATGAAATTAACATCTTTTCAAGGATACCCTAAGAGATCAGAAAAGGTTACCCTGTGACAATCCACTTTACAAGAATTCTCCCAGAATGAGTCTAGAGCACCGAAGAAATTCTCTCTACTAAATCCTGATAAAAGATTTTTGTACGGAATTTCCTTTGAAAGAAGATCGTAAAATAGTGTCAGTGACGAAGCTAACCTAATCAAAGCGATGCATTCTAGAGATAAGAAGGTACAAACGTTGCATTCTACTCGTAATATCCACAAACATGAACACAATTTTCACGCTTCTTGGTGTAGAAGGATCAGAAGACAGAAAATAGCAACAGCCAACTATGAAATGGTAATCCTTAATCCTTGTCTATGCGGTACGTTCATCTACATAATGCAACATCCACAGGGATTGAGTAAAACTCTTCTGTAGTTACTGCCAACAGCTATCAGCTATCCCACGTGGTAACACTTATAGGGATTCCTCAACGTTGAGTACTTGAGGATTTACTTTCACTAGAGAACCTATGCATGTACATACATGAGGGTTCCCCCAGATGTGCTTATTAGACTAGGTACGTTACTCGTTTTTTCCCTATTTTGTGTACAATGTCTGGTAAAGTACTTTCACTAAACGGTTTCAGTCACTTCAAAGGAAAACGTGATACACTTAAAACGGTGTTCCCTTCCAAATATCAAGTTTGTCATGGTTTATACAGGAGAACATACGCAAATTGTGCTGTAAATCTTTTTGAAATTTTTTAGTTGTTGCTTAAGCTAAAAGGCACATTATGTGTTGCGGAATATGTGGTTTTGAAACAAAGCTAAAGTCCTTGTCTGAATTTTCAATGTTTTAAAGATTTGATCAAATTTCATGTGAATTCTATTGACTCAAACCGAAATGTAAATGTAAATCCTTTCGTTCTGGTTGCAGTAATTTTATCCCTAATTTACGTAAAATATACCCTCATCTAAATGCAGTAACGATTTTCAACAGACATTTTAACCACAACCAAAATTATCAGTTTGTTTCATGGCACGTATCTAATGCAAGGACAACAATTTCAAAGGATTTTGGATAATACAAAATGCATAACAATTTCACAGTAACCAGGATTACAACCATGCAATCATATAAAAAGGTGTGAATTACATAGTACTTACACACGTGTTGAATAGGTAAATTGGCCATGTCCTTGATTACAGCGTTTACGTAGGGATCGTTATCCCTGTACAGTTCGTTCTTTGATATTCTCAGTTGGAACTTTTCCAAATTGGATGCGTTTTTGCTGAAATGATAAAAATCGATTAGAATTGATTAGATTTCATTTGGTTTAAGGTTAAGGTTTTGTAAAAGTGTGCATATATAAACTTGTGTACACATGTGGAGAGTTATACTTAATTGCAGTTACCACAAACAATTAATTTGAAATGTTCTGGCGAAGTTCCAAAAACTTTAGATTCGAGCCTTCGTGTTAATGATGAGAGAACTTTGACGGATTGATGGGCAAGTCTTATATATCTGGCAAATACAAATGGCAGTCATCCAAATGTCCATTCCAACCGGGTATAAATCAACGAAATTTATGAAATGGTTATAATATATAGCGTAGGACAGTGTCGTCACATTGAACCACATTTTATAGCAATGGAAATTGTGGCAGGAAAGTCTGATCCACACCGTGCATTGAAGGGACGACAGTCGAGTGCGTCTTGTATTTTCAGAAAAGTTTTCCAATCGTTTTTCCTCTTTGAACTGTTGCGCTGCTCTTCTTTGATATGTTTAAGTCTCACACATAAAGTTTCATATTTGACAAAAGAATATTTTAAAGATTTGCTATGATCGATTCATGTTTAAGGGATAGTTTTAAAATGATTTTCGTCAACGACTAATTGGCTTATTTACTTAACAAACTTTATCATTTTCCAATGTATTCGAGAAACCTGTACAACATTTGATCTATACACATGTATGAAAAAAAGATATTCAAGGATAATGAGATTTAAAATCATTTCAAGCATTATGGCAGTAATGGTAAGAATATATATATAAAAATTTTTGTACCGAAACTTTTTATTGCTAAGCAAATCCATTTTGCCTTTAATACGATTTACTTCTGGGAAAATGTAAGAACGGTCTTAAGTTTTTCCTTCTGATATACTTTTGAGATGTTTTCGGTTTATTACATCAACTTGGAAGCGTATGAAAAAGGCACACTCACGTACATGCCATAAGTCAGAACGGGAAAATGAACTTATGAGTATGAGTTTTTTTTTTATGGTCTTAAAGAACAGGAAAATAAATTCGATGATGTCTTATAAGACGTGCTTTTGGTTAAATATGTTATAGAGAAATACCGAAGTGATAGTGTTGATGGGACAAGACAAATTGAGCTACTGAAATGTATCGATGGAGAAAAATTAAGTTTTAAAAAAATCTTTAAAAAATCTATTGATTTTGGATGTTCTGATTCACAGGATACATGATTTCTGATATTCCCAAGGGAACGAGCTTTAAAATGTGTCGTGAGTCTTGTTCCATTTAGATTTTTTGCTCCTGTTCTTATTTATGGAATTCTCGAAACTCAGGAGCTATTTGAGTTCATGTGGTTTTACTCCTACAATGATATTTACTTTCATGTTAAGAAAACAATTTTGATTTTCATGCAAACCTTTTCCAAATTGCCGGTAGTTCTTACATAAGTAAAGATTTATCATTAATAGAATTGTCCATTTATCTACATGGACATGGTTAATAAGCCAACTAACATGACAGGAAAACGATTTAATTCCATGTTACACTAGTGTTAAGCTAATTTACGACTATTTGAAACATAAATTGTTATTGTTATTATATAGAATAATTGAGAAATGGCAATTTTCTGGAGTAATAAAATTTGAAAATACACCTTCAGATTTGTAGTAAACACAAAACATTTTGAGGGGTTGGAATTTACCACAAAATATTATTTTCAATTGACAATGCGTTATTGGGTTGAATAAAAATTTCCAGCACGTATTCACTTTATCGCACCACAACAATTTGTTATGATTTTTTCTATTTATTCACCTGACATCAGGTACGCCGCAAATAGAAATCAATTTCTTGATTTCTTAGCTCCATCGAAATCCTTTTGATTGTTTACCTGTATGTTTGAATGTATACATATGTTTTGTATGTATGTCTGTTGAGGATGGAAAACCTCGATGCATATAGAATTCTTGAATCTGTCGTCTTTTGGGATTTGTGCGGGAAACGTAAAAAAGGCTGGGAAAGAAATAGAATCCTTTTTTTGGAAATTGGTAATAGCATACATCTATGTGTGAACTAGCTTGTATTGTGCACGTGCTGGAATGGAATACTTAGACATTCGTGCATGAATTGCGAATTCACTTAAACATATTTTCATGAATCCAAATTCCTTGGGTACACAAAGGAACACCGATTCCAAGGATCGATGTTCATACGAAAAATATGCAAAATCATGTAACCTTCTGAAATGAAAATATGTTAACACGACACCATGACCCAAACGAGGGCTAGACGGAGGAGGGGTGTTTAGGTGTTTAGCCGGCATTCAACTCAAAGTCTTCATGGAGATTACAATGTAGTCATTATTACTAGTCATAACTATGCAACTTGGCTGATGAAGATGATGGGGTAACTTCTCGAAAGGAGCTGAACAAGCAGATCTACAATTTAAAGCGATGTAAGTTACTACTTGATCCGTTTGTTATTCTTATCTTAGTTGCTCTAACATTGTCATTTTCTGTTATTATTAATACCCCATTTTGGAACTTCAGCCCGTTACCCTAACTAGTGCAACCCTTACTTGAAACAATGAACCTGTCGGATATGAGTACAATTTAAAATTACATGGCACGGCCCCTGTGTAAGAAGAAAGCACAATAATCTTCTTATTAGAATATGCCAGAAGACAATGCTCCAAGAAGTTCAAGGAATATGAATGGAGACTAACCACCACCCTCTCATGCTTCGAGGTAGGTTCTTGGCATCAGCATCTTCTCACTTCAATCCCTTCTATTGCGTTTTGTTCTCGTAATTACACCGTGGGAAAATTACAAAGAAATTAACTTTGTGCTCTGTAAGTCTTTTGTAATCTCTGACTTACGTATGCTTTCCATTGTATTTGAATATAAAATTTTAGTTAGACGGAGCAGAGCGCTGGCGAGGATCTACAAGGAATGGGTTGTGGGGTCTTTCTTATTCATTAGTTATCTGCGAAAGTACGATGGAATAAAAGGCTTTTATTCACTTGATAGAAAATTGAGCACAAATTAAGTGGCAGGTCCTTTCCTTCAATGGAGTGGAAACTGATTTGTTTTCCATTAAATTTATGTTTAGCTTAATTGTATTCTGAGATTGCAGTTGCTCTTGTTAAAATGATATCTCAATCGGCAGGACATCAATAGTGGCAGTGATTAAAATTTGAAATGACTCTCGACGATTGTGATTTGTGATATTTCGAGTTTAAATTCTTAGCACGAGTAGAAATTTTGTTTTCAATAAACGGAATTGAATTAACAAAGAAAATTTTCTGGGATTGTTCATTTTATTGCTGTTTAATAAAAGAACATCAAAAGAAAAGTTTCAATGCGACAACTTCCTCGTATTGTCTACTTTAAATTCTGACCAAGTGGTAATTGATACACACTCATTAATTGAAATTTGTCCTTCTAATTTGCTACAAATTTCCATACATTTATTGTGTAATTTTCAGCTCGTATATTACCAATGACATTCGTATTAAGCATGTCGAATGCACTTTAAGTCAATTAAACAAGAGACAGTTCCGGAATTTATGCGTGCTACCTTCAGGTGTCTACCTGGCTCCAAGCAATGTTGGACGGGAGCCAATAATTCACAAGAAAATGAGACACTGATTTCCTGTATTGGTTCTACTGTTTGTATGCAACGAACTCTGGACAATCAAGGACAAATGATGTCAACACATTCCCAGAATTTCTTTTCAACTGTTTAGTATTTGTGATGTTTTATTTATAAAATTCTAATGTACTCTTTGACATGACTGCAGACTCCATTTCTTTTCTACGAAGAAATTCCAATATTAATGTAACATAGAATCAGAAAGCAAATAAGTATCGCATTTTTTGCATAATGGACATCTTTGAAATTTTTATATCAAATGGACATTCCCTTATTACGTTCTAAACATTATGTAACATAAAATTATGTTTGCAAGTATTGTAGTATTTATTGATTTTATTGTTCAAACGTTGTCGCCATACTAACACCATAAACTGATAAAAAATCATACAAGTCCTCCAATGAACAATGGTATGTAGTGATAAACAAGATTTAAGATACTGTACTTATGAAGGATATAACAAACATTATTTAACAGCTTTATCCTTGATCTCCATCCTTACAACTAAACAGCAAATTGGAAAAACGTCTAGACAGAATATTTGTTTCAGTGAATTGTAATAAAATTTGTTTGGTTTGAGAAATGTGAGACAAAAAATATCTGAAGGATATAAAATAAAAATGTCTGCCATTAACGACCATGGAAAAGTTTCTTTACTTTTTTATATAAAATTTTCTCTTATTCATCGAAAATTGTTTTCAAGACAATTCAATTATAAGTAGGCACTTGGACTGATTAATGTCCTTTTTTATCATTTTGAGTAACATGTTGTTATATTAATAACAAACATGCTATCAGGTTTTATTCAGAGCCAAAGTCGACACGAGGTCAATGTCATGCTAAAGGCTAATGTACATAATGTTTATCCTTTTAGAAATGTTCATTCATTAAGGACTGTTGGCAACATTTTGATGCTTATAAAAAATCTTCCCTCATTTAATCAGAAACTTGTTGTTATTCTGAATCCTTTTTGTCACATTTTGATCTACCAACAAATGAAAACGCTTTGCACGGGTACATATCGATTACAGGCACACACCAATGGTTTTCCAGGTGTTACCATTTCATGGATCAATACTAAAGTAGAACACACCTGTTTAACAGGAAAAAGGAATCATTCTTAGTAGGGAAAGAAATCCAAACATTCTACAATCTGATACAAGCAGAAAGGAGGATTCAAAGGTGGAGAAAAAGGAGTTACCATTAAGGCTATAATTTGGTTCATTGAGCAAATGGCAGTCTGCACTTTAAGGGAAGTATACTGTGACGCAAGGATAGGCATTTCAGGTTTGTGTATGAGTTTATGCTACCACTTAGCAAAAATGTATAAGACAAAACAAACGACACTTAAATTTGTTTTAATGTTCGATTTAGACTCCATTTGACGCCATTACCGGATCCTGTTCGATTCCATTCACACTTTTCATTGTGTTAAGTACATTACAGGTATCAAAAGGTAATCGAATTATGGTTAGAGACACCCAGCACCATCACTAGCCACCATTGATATCGAAACAATTCACCATAAAGTTAATTGAAAACCAATAAAACCTAATGTTGGTGAGTAAATCGCCATTTTTGTTTCTTTTTCCTTTTTAACTTCTCGTATAACACAAGGAACCTGTTTCAGTTAGTGTTGCTTTTCGTAGTTATTGTCTAGGTAATGGTAGTGGCCGAAAGAGATTTCAAATTTACTCAAATATTCCTACAAATTGGGTATTGAACTTGAAAGCTATTTCCGATTTTATGCTTCCATTATAAATTGATTAGACGTGAATGTAATAACATCAAATACAACTCACGGATCATGTCTCTTGGATGACAAAAACTAAAAGGACTATTGTTCTCGATTAGATTGTCGTGATTTTCATTTCACTGAAATTTCAATTCAATTGCAAAAATTCAATTCTATCTAAATTAGTCTGAAGCAACTTGTTCCATTTTAATCACGTTATAGTATAATGTCTCTCTTTACGAATATCCTCGTAATATTGAGGATACAAAACGTAGTTTCGTTTTTTTATGGGGCGAAATTTTGAAATTTAACAAAGCAGATTAGTCGTTTATTCTACTGTGAATCGATATTTCTTGTATCTTTCTTGGGTATCATGTCGTGTAGAACTAAATAACATAATTGGAGACGGAAAGTATCTGTATCTTGTTGACGTGTAGTTCAAACGAAGATCTGCATGCAGCATTGTCAGCATTATGTTGATGGCAACACTGGACTGCTAACTAGTGATTATGTTGATAGCATCACTCACGCAGCGCAACATAGTACTGCCACACATTAGTCGTATGGGAAATTTCATGTTTGACATTTCAGTTGTTTAGTTGTTTGTTTATCACTGATCTTGGATAACGTCTCTGTTTTGTTTCAAGGAGTTTAGCGTTAAAGTGTTTACTAGTGGAACTATTTTATATATTTCATTATTGTGTTTTGTATAATAATTTAAGTATGGAGGAAAAGCTCATCGACTTTGTAAGACTCAATCCGTTCCTTTACAAGAAACAGCATAAGAACTATAAGAATCACGAGCTGAGGAAGCAGAAATTTCAAGAGCTGGCGAGGAAAATGAATATACCAGGTAAAACCTAAAATTGAACTTGTATTGTGTAAAATTAATTCTTTATTAACATATTTAAGCTCAAAAATTGAGACAGAAGTGGAAGAACATGCGGGATAAGTTTTTCAGAGATGCAAAGCGATTCTCGGCACCCGCGAGTGGAGTCAAAGTTCCTAAGGTAACTTGGAAGTGGTGGAATAAACTGAAATTCCTACTAGATGCTGATGATGAGACTAGAGTGTGAGTATGTCAAATAGTAGTAGAATCAATAGTAATGATAGCAATTACATTCATAGGACAATCGAAAAATATCAGAGGGAGTCATGCTCGCCGGAATCTGTTAATTGTGTTTTGTCTAGGGAAACTAGTACGGAAGATAACCCATTGACATCTAAATCAGCTCCTAGACCTCTTAGTCTAACATTTATCACAGTTCCTGTCTCTCCACCACCTTCATCTACGACAGCTCCTAGCCCTCCTCCGCAAACGTTCCCCTCACCAATGCAAATTAGCATGGACGAGACGCTAGCGAAGATACGTGAATCATGGAATACAGTTTTAGAGAAAGTTGGAAAGCCCGTGCTAGAACCTTCCAAAAGTCATGTCCAACTGTTCTTCGAGTCCGTTGCAAAGGAGGTGGATGACGCGAATTTAAGTCCACAACGGTTGTTTGAAGTTAAAATTGAAATTTTGAAAAAAGTCCACCAGCTACTGTATAATTGATTTGTGTCTTTCTCATATGAATTTTGGTACCTAAGATAATATATTATATTAAAATAGAATGCAGAATTGAATATTATTTCAAAATATTCGCAATAAAAGCGAGGTTATTGTTACGATGATTCCAATTGCGTTGGTTTGGTTCTCATTTCCACAATTCACAAAAATTTCTGACGGACTGCACTTATAAGTGCATTGAAAATTTCAGAAATTGAAATGTTTAAATACGGGCAATAGTTCCGGCTTCTTGATAAGATATCGTTTGCGAATTTCAAGTGAA
This sequence comes from Chrysops caecutiens, assembly GCA_963971475.1. Lineage (NCBI taxonomy): Eukaryota > Metazoa > Arthropoda > Insecta > Diptera > Tabanidae > Chrysops > Chrysops caecutiens. Next base: position 40,300,258 of record OZ020569.1, on the reverse strand, counting down.
CCAAGTTTACCTCGAGTGATAAGGAACGCATATACAACAATCTTATCATGACGAGCTAACTTGTTAACAAACACTTGCCTTGTGTGCTACGGTTTGTGAAATTATATTTGGAACCGCAGTTTGATTAAGGAAGGTGGGTCGATAATCTTTACTTCCGACACTTATCAATCAATGTAATCAGAGGTAGCACAACGGTCGTGTCTAGTTGACATAAGAAAGCCATAGTGCTGCGTTTTGTATTCCTCCACCAGTGATGTTAAGAAAATTTTTCGAAGAAACTAAACAATTTCTTCGTGATACAGATAATAGACTGTTCCTGGAAGGAACTTATATCCGTTGTTTGGCATTTTAATCCATTATCGTTAATTCCCAAAAAAGATTCCTCTCCGGATTTAAATGCGGCGGAGATAGCAAACAAGCACCCGAAATAATCTGAAATTCATTGGAGTAGCCACTAATAAAGATGTGATTAAACGAGAAGGCAGATCAATGGTAGGAGCGTTTGAATTTTCTTAATATCATTATCAGACTATTAATATACACTTAATTAAGAAAATAAATTGAAATTTTCAGAAAAGTTTTTTCCAAGCGACAAGCAACCCGTAAAACCATTAGAACGAAAAACGATGGAATAAAAAAGTGTAGTAAAGATTTCCGGAAAATTTGTTCCATGGGTCCAACAAGAGATTCCATTACAAATACTTAAGCGATGACTTTCGCACTGAAACTGTAATGAACTTTGAGGATTTCCCTTATTTTTTACGTTTTTCTATTCTATTTTAAAAAGGAACAGAATAAAGTTTGTGCAAAAATAATTTTTCTTATAAAATTTGTTAAAAATCAGCAAACCTTTTGAGGGTCCGTTGAAATCCGCGATGCAATTAGAAATTTTCCACTACCACGGTTGGGCTCAGTTAATTTCCTTTTTAAAACTTTCATTCAACTTAATTACCCAGACGGGTTTTCCAACCATCCGGAAAGTAAAAGGGCTTTCAAGATAAAAACATAAGGGTTAGCGTTGACGGACTGTAATCAATCTTACAGCGTCTTGGTTAGGCAAAACTGTCTTTTCCATGACATTTGCAGATTATGTTGGAATTGACTACCAATGCTTTTTGTTCGTACAATTTTCATTTCAAGGTGGCCATTAACTTTTAATGGTTAATTAGTCCATAATTCAAGAAACAAAACAAAGATACAAAGAAGAAATTCGTTTTGTCAAAAGTAAAATCTTTTATTTGTATCAAACGGATAGATGAGGACTAGAGCAGAAAAGTGTATAGCTTTGGACACAGTGCTGATCATGATAACAATATATGTGCATATATACCACATTGTGTTTTTGGTAGTGGCAAATCATAGAAATGGTTACAGTTTGACCACTTCTTTCCTCAAATCTCTGATGCGTGTCAGGATTTTAAAAATGTCTAAAAACTTTCCAACTAAACTATGCAAATTTAGATGTTACTCGGTCATAAATGGCAGGCTGCTGAATTTCTGCAACGTAAGTTGTAGACGTTGATTCCAATTAAATGCAAATTTTTTTGCACTTTACGTATCAGCACTTTTTCTGCACATCATCTTGTATTTCAAATGGCATTTTTTATTCAACTGAAAACACGATCGGTTAAACTTTATCCATGGAAGACTACGAAAAATTTTCAGTACAAATACTTTCATGATATTTTCTTTGACGTTTAAGGGAAAAGTTTGAAAAAAATCCATTTTCATTCGAGTTTGTTTGGGGAGAGAAAAACGACAGAATAAAGCTCAATCATCAGGGCGAAAAAGCATTGCAAAGCTTTAGAAATGAAGAAAAACTACAAAATCTGCATTTTTCAAAGGACCAAGGATTTAGAAACAAACCAAGTCGTATACACTCGGAAAAGGAAAAAACGAAGTTCAGATATCTCATCTATGAATGAGTGAATATCTCCTTGGGGAAAGGACCAACCTAACTTTGTTTTCATTTTCCAATTATGACATCCTCATATCACCTATCTACATGCTGTGTGTGTCTCACTGTTTTGTTACTTCCGGAAAAATGTTTTACATCCGCACCTTTCCGTATCTATTCACAAAATCAATATTCCGGTGTTGCTTTTGATTTGCAGTACATAGCAGTATTGCTTTGTAGCTTCTCCTATCCAAAAAATCAATGGTTCACAGCTTAGTTCCTACTCTTGTCCAGGTTCAGATTCAATTTCTTTGGTATTCATATCACAAAATGCGGCTTAGTTTTGTACGAAACTGCATTCGCGTATCCTGAGTGAATTTTCACTTTTTGAATGTATAGATTTGTGAATTGCATTGTTGGTTTTAATGCCACAGGACTTTGAAGTTCCTTTCAATTTCAGAGCAAGCATAGAAACATTCAGATTTTCAAATTCAAAGTTTAGTTTCAATGGAATTTTCAATTTTCCCTTTACAAATCTTATGTAAAATTCAGACAAACACTGAAAATGAGATTCAAACTCTTACCTGGGTTTCATATCCATTAAGTCACCTAGACTTGGATTAATATCATCGATTTCGTAATTAGATATCACATTAGCAATTGTAGCGCGATTTTTATTCTTTGGATCAATTAGCAGACTTATGAGATCTTCAAACTTATCATGATAAGGTGGTTCTGTTGGGGCGCTTTCTTCTTTGCCTGTCTTCTGATTTTTACCCCGACTTTGGGTTGTTACTGTCGTGGATGCTTCTTTAGATCCAGATGAGTTACTGGAAGATAAAAATGATATAATCATTATCAAAATAAAACTTTTTATGGAATGATAAAAAATCAAATCTGCCGACTATTCTCGGCGTCTTTTCTTTGTGCGGATCTTCGTATACTTTTTCTGTCTCCCTATCTTGGTAATAAGAAGTGTAATTTCTGGAAAATTCTACGATAAGTCTATTATAATTTACAGTTCGAAAAACGTTTTAAGATTCAACCACATTTTAAAATCTTGTTAAGAAAATATTTTTCTTTTCATGACTTGATTTCAACTACACGCTTTCTCATTTTTCCATAACATTTATTAAATACACAAGTATGTATATGTATTTACATGAATGCTCACGAAATTTTCACAGAATTTTCACGAAAATTTTCTTAAAATAAACTCATACGAAACGCTTTCGTATGCAAAGTAAGCCCATTTGTTAATGAGATATGTTAGAAAATTCAATTATCTCATGTTTGGAAGCTCGAAGTTCTCATTTCCTTTTGTGAATCCTAATTTTGTCAAAGATCGGTTCAATTAAGATTTATAATGAATCGTAAACGTTCATGTAAACATTCCAAAGCAAATTATGAGTTTTATATGCAAACAAAGGAGTTAAACTGACTTTTATTACGTGAAAAATTCTTAAGAAGGTGTTAACCAACCATAAAACATACATTTATTTGCTTTTATATCATGAAAACACCCTCGGCAATGATTTAATTAATCGTTTTTAACATCCTTCACGAGCATCTTAAAGTGTCTTTTATGAATTTTTCATACGGGGATCTGCACCCTTTGATGTACAGCCCTTAATCTCATGATGTTGATGAGCATACATAAAATTGTGTGCGGGTATATTATCCAGTTCCCAGTTGAATAAAATTGCACAAACATTACACAGGGTAGTGGGTACATTTGTTGGGAAATTACGCATAACAGCGTCAATAAAAGTCAGTTATGAATTTGTTAAATTGCAAATTACTGTCTAATTTCCGGGTGGAATTAAATTAATTCACGGTCGGACTGAAGTTGAACCCGTTCGTCTACGAGACAACCCCCTGTCTGGGTTTAGCGGAACCCTCGATTTCCTGTCCATATCAATCTAAAGCTCATCATTATCATCATCATAGTCATTTTCCATTATGGATGTGTGGACCTTCAGAATCCGTCAAAATCTACCATGAAGGACGTATCTAACAGTATGCATCTAGACCATACAGAAAGTAATAAAATTTTCAATGAAATGTACTCGAGCACATGATAACAGAACGATTTAGTTCATTCTGAGCAATCGATGCAAATTAAAAATGCAATTTCCCATTGCACTCAAACCGCCAATGCAATTGCATTCGAATGGAATTATTTTTTCCACTAGATATCCAGCTGTTATAAACTCAGCGATTCGTCTATATCTTGTACCAGCTTGGATTATTCACAAATCATTTTCATATTGAGTTTCAGGACAAGATGGAATACTTTGATTTTTGTCGTCAAATGCATTTTTGTTCGCGGTCAATAAAATTCAGTTTGAGTACGTAATTTTCAATTTAATTTTTTCAGAATTTTTAAGCATAAGTCACTTTATCTTGATAGAGTCAGTTGAAATTTTATGTAAATTTAACCGTGAACTAAAACGTTTCGTAAAAATTTAATTGAAAACTTTGCATTTTTCCTAAACCAACAACTATTTTTTCCAGCTACAATTTGAAATTGTTTTTTTTTCTTGAATTTAAACTTACTGCAATTTTATGCATTTCTTCTTGAAATTAGATTTATTAAATGCACTTTTTATGGATGCATGTATTTAACTTAAGTACCACGATTAAGGCAGCTAATGGACTATTTCACGTAATGTGAAATTTAAAGATTAAGAAGATCATTTTTAGACATGATTTTGAGCAACAAGGCTTAGGTACTTCTGAGAATTAGTTAATACATCAGTTAAACGATTTTATTTACTAGCATTACATGAAAGCCACTGTCACGGAATGGAATGGAACATTACATTAAATTTATATAAATTGATTCATGTTTTGTCATCGAAAATGAACAACTATGAAGAAGATAATAAGATTAGCAATTTGAGGAGACGAGTGAAAGTATAACCACAGCTTTGTTCTTGAAATTATGATTAAATAAAATTCATCAAGAAAGTAAAGAAAGTTTCTCTAATTTGCATTTCTCAAGTACATCATTTCGAATGTAACAACAACAGAATTATTGCAATTTGATGTAATCACAGTTACATGATTCTTAAACAATTTTGTAAAATAAAGAAAAACACAATTTCAACAATTGTGCATTTAAAAATTGCGAATCAGGGAAAGGAAATAATGAAGGTTCATTATTTCCGGTGAACTTCTTCAGTGTAAAAGTGCTGAGGTCTGTGGAAATTAGAGACAGTTCACACGACGTGATGATTGTATTGTCTATGATTTTGGAATTTTTGAAAGTAATATTACATATAATCCCTAAATAAGTTTCTGGAACAAAACTTTAAGCCCTGTAACTCACGTGTTACACTACTGTTATATCCCGTCACAGTGTGCGGATAATGGGTAAATAAAGACTTTCCCATAGAAAATTGCAAACGAATTAATAACACGTTGACAGGTTAATTGGAGTGCTGACACTCGTGTCAGAAGTGTGTTGTAAACAAGAAACCTTACTCTGTTTTTGTTGTGTGATAACTGATAGTAATAAATATAAAATGGTGAAGGTAATTGAAAATGATTAAAAAAGTACATTATTAAAATTTTTAAAAATTTTCACATATTTTTATATTATATAATATAACATCATGGTCAATTAAGTAATCGAGGCTAATTTCTAAAAAACGAAACTGTCAGCCAATTAGGTACCAAAACGTAGCTGTGATTTATACACGTAAGAGAATAGAAAGAGTGGCTTCATCAAAACATTATCTTTTAGTTAATTAACCGGAAATTGAAGGTAGGTACTGCACGTCATCGTAACCTCGAAATAACAGAACTAAAATTTTTTTAATAACAACGTTAATACGAATTAGAGCTTTTTTGGCAGTTTAATCGCACTTTCATGAGCAATGCCAAATTATTTGCAAGAGTTACGTAATAATAATTATTAAAATTTTGTGTTTTTTTTTTTTCGGTAATTAAATTGAAATTTTGATTAGAAACGATTTCATTTGGTGAATTTCAACAAAATTACTAATTTCATTTTGAGAATTTACTCAGGAAAATGGAAAACTATTGAAAATGTCTTGTATGTCTTTGGAAATTGAAATTTATAGTTTCCAGTTGTTAAATTGAAACTTAATCACTTCGGTACACATCCTACTCCTGTTGGTGTTCAAAACACAATTCCAACTCTAAGCCTTTGAACTGATCCTTAATCTTATAAACTTCTAGTTCTAGGGCAATCATTGTCCACGTTTTGCTGGTATCGATTTCCTGCACCATGGACTTAGAAATGGAATTGATGGAGAACTTCTTAATAAGTTGGATCGACCTGAATTTAAGGAGCTGACCTCATTCAAAACCTGCACTATAAAGTCTGAGAATTTAAGTGTGCTTTCCGTCTTTGTTGATTGTTTAATTTTTTTCAGCTTTTAAGCTTCAACAACTGAAGTAGAATAAGTAATTGACCTGACAAGTGAATCTTTCTCTTGTTTTTTGTATTTGAATACGTAGTAAAGTATTAATTAAAGTATAATCAAGTACTTAAACAGTAGAGCAAATAAAAACCAACAATGGACAGATCCGGGTTACATGATTCAATTGTTTTTAATAACCACATCCGAAATATTTATCTTAACAAAATGTTTATTTAAGAAATAATTTTTCAATTAGTACATTGTGTTGATTGAAAGCAAGAAAAGTGTGAAAACCTTATCATAATATTGTTCACAATTGAAAAAAAATAATTGAAAAGCTTTTCGTTTATAAGCTTTATGATTAATGTCATTTCAACTTGAACTGTCTAGACGCATTCAATATGATTGAAAGATGTCGTTTTGTAAGTTAAATTTTAAAAATATAATTAAAATTTTCTTTTGAACTCACCTCTTCTGGAGAAATTTCCTTTTGAAATCTCTAAAAACTCCAGTTTTATCCTCATCGTTGATGTATTTAACTCTAGCATGAGCAGGAGTTAAATGACGATTAGCAACACCAAAATCCATTTGTAAATCAACAACAAGTAGTAATGTAAATAGCACCAAGGATGCGCCTAGCCCTATAGCTAAACGCTCCTTTAACTTCAAAGAGCGTATAATGCCCATAATTGTATGGATTCTGTGATAGAAGGAACTCAAAACACTTGCATTTCTGGCACATAACAAGAAACTAATAATGTACTTAATTTTATTAATCAATTCACTGTAATAATTAGAATTATTATGTTTACGACAACATTCGTAACGTTTATTAAGAAGCACTGCATCAACAGTTTGATCGCCTAAACTTAAACCGGTATCTCTATGGTCACTATGTCCAGCATTAGAGCAATCTGTTTGATTATTATCATTGTAATTGATTAATTTTTCCGACATATAGTGTTTTGAAGATATATCTTTCCTTTTGCGAATTTGTTTATCTGGTATCACATCATCTTCACTATCAGTACGTAAATCGCGACGACATTTAAATTTCTTCGCAAATTCAGCACAATTCAATAAGTCTTGAACTTGAGTTTGAGATTTAGTAGACTCCCTAGCATCAGAATCAAAACTATGTCTTATTGTTAGTATCTCTTGATTGCACTGATCTTCTTCACTATCTTCATCAGTCGTCCGGTCAACAAATTCAAATTCATTCAAGTTACGTGTTGTGTGTTGAGCAAATCCGTTTTGGTCGTATTCAATCCGAACACTTTTCAAGCTTTTAATACTATTAACGTTAATTACATTATTCACATATAGATTAGAACACACAATACAACCAGTTGGAGCTACGTTAGCTACATGCAAATCAACACTACCGTTCTCACTCCGGGTCGAGTAAACTTTCCGCTTCAATTTTCCGAATGTGTCAGCGAATAAAGCATTCTTTTCACTTAAACTTTTATCAAAGGCTTTAGCCCCACTTGTGAGGGTTACATTGAACACGTCGTTAATTTCAATATCAGTATTTCCATCGTGATAAGAGTTCACTACCGAGTTAGCTCTCCTGCTACTTGTACTATTAACAAAATTATCTTCACTCACACGTACATTCAACTGCTCAACTTCTGCTTCAATTTGATCTTCTTCTACAGCAGCTTCAGATCTTATTTGACCTGGTTTCGGGCAAGTGAGGTTGTCTTCTAATGATAGCCTCCGTTGGCGGCGATGGCAACCTTCACTTGAGACTCTTCTTTCAGTGGTTGGATCGTCGTTGTTGCTGCACCGGTGTAACGAGTACGAACTGCAAAAGGTAAGTAGAAAATATATTAAAATGTACCTCAAAACGTTGTGATGTAATAATGATTCTGTTTTCTTTTTTTTTGTTTAACTTGAGAATGTAAATATTTAATATTAGTACATTATTTTCCTCTTTCCTAGTCTTGTTATTTATTCTATTTTTTTTTATTATTTCAATTTTTAAGTTTTATTCGTAAGCTACTCTCGTATGCATGTGGGATTACGTGCAAGTTTTACTTTATGCGATAACAGTTGCATCAACAGAACACAATTGTTCTGTAACCAAATGCAGTACACAAACATACAACGAAGGTATTACAAATTTACGATACTTTTTCAACTGCAACCGTCTGCCCTTGAATTAATTCTGCACCAAGACTTCTATTTGCAGACACCAAAAGAACATAAATACATTTGAAACGTGATCAATAATCTAAATTTCCATAAGACTTTCTTTTTGTAAGTTTTCTTTGTGTTTTTTTGTTTGTTTTCTTACTAACAGAAGCCACTAAATAAACTTCTTTTGACTTTAACTACTTCCGAAATCGTGTGTTTTATGCAAAGTCGGTGACAAAACATTTCCGAAGGAAATCTAAAGGAAATGACTTCTACTCACATCACGTTCAATTTTCAAGTGAAGTTTTGAAATGTATTGGACAGTTTGTGAGAATACAAGAATGCATTTTATGAGTACGGTTATCTATTCTTTCTTACCTGGTTTAGAATAGATAAGACCTGATGTCATTGTGAGTCATCGCAAGATGAGGATGCAAGGAGATACTGTTTATCAATTGTAGTTGATAAACAACTGTATGGAATGACGAAGCAATTAGGAGTATCTTTGAGGCATTTAAAATTTGAGTTATAACAAGGAGAAATCAAATATGTAGAAATGACCTCTGATAAAATGAATGCATGCGGTAGATGTCGAACATTCACCTCGTAGCTGAATAAGATATCCGATACTTTTGACATTCTAAATATCACAATTCGTTAAACTTTGCCTTGCAAATGCAATTCAAATAAGAGATCTCGTGTAATTTGAAACGACCGAAGCCACAGATGTAATGAAACACTCTGAGCACGAGGTTTCTTCGTAAACATTGAAACGCGTCACTAACTGCTAATATGAGAAAAGTCACACTTTCTTATATAAACAAGATCTATAACCACTAAACAATGTGCTTTGTAACAACAAAGAATAATTGCAAGAAAAATATTTTCTTGGGAAAATTTTTTGAAATTATTTTTATGAAGTGAAAAGCGCGAAAAATAAAACCATTTCTTGGGAATTTCTTCTACAATAAACAAAACTGTGAAAATTGTGAAAAAATGTGAAAACTGAAAGTCTTTGGTTTCGTCACAAACCATTGTTACTTTATGATATCTCCTCGGATATCATCAGTTTGTGACTCTCACAATTTTGCACTGATATCGTCTTCTTGTATCTCTGTCATTAGGGATTTCCTCAGGCATTCAAGCATCTAATAGCTACAGCAATTGCAATGAATGCAAAATATTGTTAGTAACGATGCAAAGAACGACACACTTCTCAATAAATTAGCATGAAATCATACACTGCCGAGAGTTTCATTGTATTTAGAATTTATAATTTTTCCTGGTAAGTTTCTTATCTTACGTCAAAATTACATAAGAAATTGTCAAGAGGCAGATCTACTTTGAAATGATAGTTGTGAGATACATGAAACATATCAGCTGATATTTAAAGCGAACAGTACTCGTTTTCCCAGTGAAACTTTACTGGGTAATGAAGTGGATAATGATCCATACAGAATGACAGGATATGTCACTCATATACTATTGTACTTAAAAGCAAAATTTTTACAAAAAGAAATTGTCTTAAATTTCAATCATCTTCTGTAGAAGTTGAAAAAAATAAGATAAAACCATTATATGAAAAGAAGAACTCACAGGAATCAAAATCCTTTAATCCTCAGGTTGAAATACCTCCAAGTGTTGAGGGAAAATTCCACATCAGTTTACGTGCAATTTGACAAAGTAATGGTGGAATATCATATAACCCTTTTCAACGTTTCCCAAATTACATGCATATCTAAGTTTTTCTTTCTGTAAGGATATCGTATTTTCCAGGAGATAAAATTTATTTCAGATGTTTGTGTTATAGAACGCAGATCAGAAAGGAATCGGTTTTAAGTTTAAATCAAACGCTTACACTTGAATCACTTGGGTAATATCGAAAACTCAGGATAACAATTTTCATAAAAATTTACGCCGAGGAAACATATTGTACGGGAAGGATGGTGTTTAAGGATATTAAAATAAATTGCAATGTGGTATCTTAAAGTTTATTGAAAGGAAACGTTCTTTTTTTTAAGATACTATGTACATACATTCCGCAGAGTACAGAAATTGCTATGGAAGAATCATGAATGCTGGCTAGCTAAGCGACAACTTTTCGGAATTGTACACTTAAAATGCTATAAAGAGTTTCATGGACATTTGAGGACATTAAAAGTCACCACAAGGATTAGGACAAATTGAAGGCGTTGTGCATTCCAAATAGATCGTAAAGTGTTTAGCTTAATTTTTGTTGATTTATAACGACTAATTTTTGCTAAACTACTTACGTAAACATGTCGTAAAATGATATTCAATCATCATAAAATAATGTACAGGAAATTTCGGAGGAGCTTTTCAAGGACAAGAACTTGTAATTGTTTTTCTTAACCTACTTATTTACACGTTATTATTAATGGGTTTAATTAAGAATAAAGTGTAGGTTGAAAAAAATTATAAGAATTATTTGAACTGAGAGATTTCTGTATGAAGCTACAATGCGTAGGACACATTTCATTCGAATTTTTAAAACGATCCTTTAAATGTCAACTAAGCCGCCCAACATTATTTTGTGGAAATCAGGAGAAAAGGTGTTAAAAGAGAAACTACATATAAAATGAAATAATATTTCAGGATCAAAAGATGAAAAGTTTAAAATTCGATAAATGCCACAATTGTTGTCAAATGTCAAAGAATAAATTACCAAAGATCAATTTGCTGTTTACAGCGTTATCTGTGAATCAAAAGTAAATGTCAAAAGTCACATTTTGGTTGAAATTGAAAATGTTCTTTAATCATTGAATTTTAAAATGTGCGTGAGTAACAAATGAAAGGAGTATCTTCATTGCTTTACTTATCATTTAAAGAGTGACAAAGTATATTCAACGGAAAAATTAAGTCTCATTTGCCATAAATTTTGTGGAAACAAATCCAGACTATCTACTCTCCATACCCAGAATTCCGGTCGTGTTGGGGAATTCGAAAAAAAAACGAAAATCAACGGAAGGAAAATAGGATGTGCTGAAAAATAGCATCAAGCACCTCTGAAAATCCCTCTAAAACCGCTGACAATAAAATTCAAATGAGAACTAGGCTTTATATCATCAGACCGGAAGCTATAAAGAAAATTGAAAGAAGGTATGTAGTAGCAAAATGAGCACTTCTTTTTGTCGCGAAGAAAGGCGCTCGGAAGTTGATGCGATGCGATACGTACCCTCCCAACCCTCTCTCTATCCTTCTCTCTCAATGGACTCATTTTTTGATATAATTTTTTTTCATTTGTAACAAAAAGAAAAAATACGAATCTAAAAATGAATGCGGTCTGCATGTTACCTGTAAATTTAATGGCTTAAAGAGAATATACGGGGCAAAAAGAATCCATTTACTCGACGTGACGGAGAAGCACGTAATCCAAGGTATTACGCAAACATTTCCAAGTACCGGAATAGAATCCTAAAACTGCGGGCTACCCATCCAGCCTCCATCTCCATACACGCCAGTGAACAAATTTACATATCATGAACCAAAGGCAAAATCTCCAGAAAGACAGCACAAAACCAAAGCAATTTTACATGCAGGGACAAATACGAATTACCCCTAACTCTAATAGGATACGAGTATTTCAGGGATAGATCCTGAATCCTGTTATATTTGTATTCGGGAATATATGCAAAATATGCCCTCGAGTAAAAAATTCAAATGTTAGAATGGAAAATGCTACAAAATGAAGGCAATTTCAGCAATTTGTCACACGTATATAAATATCTGGTGTCGTTGGAGCGATAAGCGGTACGCAGATGTGGCGCTTAAATGTCACCCCGATGAGTTTGCTGACAATTTTATATTTTCGTTTTTTGGTTAGTGAATGTTTCGGTTTTGTAGGCATTTATTAAGTTTCATTGGTTGGAACTGGACGAACTAGGAGTTTCAATTGTCCTTGATAAATCATCCTTATGCACATATGAGTAGTGATAAATAAGACATGAAGAAATTTTGTATGCAACGCTACACTCCAAGTTTTAAGATTTTAAGTTAATTCATCGAGATAACAAAATCTGATAAGCTACATTGTTGCTTGTTCTTTTACAATAACCGTGTAAAAGAAAAATACACGAAGATCCGCACAAAGAGAAGATTCCGAGAACAGTCGCCAGCCATGGCTAGCTTTTGACTGACGGTCAATATTTATTATTATGTTGATTATTGGTATTATTACGTTTATTCAAAGAAAATGAAAATGCATAATTCCGTAAACCGTATTTTCTCTGACGACTGTGACAAAAGCAGAAATTACTTTAAACGTAAAACGGAGAATTGTTTTTGTGATAATTAAAAACAGATTTAAAAAAGAAGTGAACTTATATTTTTAACTTAAAAATACTTCAGTACACTTTAGGAGAAAAAACAAAACCGGAAATCGTTTTGAATATGAATCGGAAGTATAAAACCGGAACTATAGAGAAGAAAGAAAATTCACATCAAAGAAAAACGGGTGCATGGGTGCAAAATTTAGGGGCTAAGAGGGTATGGGGCTTTCAATGAGAAATTTAATATTTTGAATCAAAGTAACTGGAAAAAATCTAAAGGAAAACGCCTAAAGCAAATTAAGGATTCATCTTACCTTTGAGAGTACCTATCCTTAAAGGAAAGACTGCTAAATATGACGCCGGCGCCGACGCCAATGCTGCAAGGATCCGATGTGGTAGCTCTTTGAGATAATTTTTTTCCAACAATTCCTTTATAAGGCAACTTTCCAGAAACGGATTCTGGTTGTAGTACGTGGAACGGATATGGTGTGGAAGTGGAAGAATTTGAAAGTTTATAATAATCCTCTGCAGTTTCAGTTACACATCGAGTATCATTGTTTGCTTGGTTAATTTCACAGGAAATGAGAGGGACGTGATGATATAACCTTTTCGGATATCCTTTGATTTCACTTTGTGGTTTGTGTTGTTCATTGTTTATTTTCGTTGCAGGTTGATTTTGTTCTTCATCTGATTCTTTGTCGTAAAATGCTCCAACTGCAGTACTAACGAATGTACATTTATGATTCTCGAAACTTGAATCCTTATTCGTTGTTGGTGCTTTGTTAAAACTCTTCTGCCCTTCTTCTATTTGGCACGTACTATCAGGAAGGAACCCCTTATCAATAAAATTATCTGATGATAAACACGTTGATTCGTCTCTGGTATCATCAATAACTAAAAACGTTCGAATGTCCTTTGAATTCTGGCATCCAGACTGTTCCGATTCATCGCAAAAATCATCTTTGAGCTATACAAAATTGTCATTTTCGTCTGTATTTAATTCCATGAAATTTTTTCAACTAACTCTAATGCAATCAAACAATTTCAGTCACAATTTCACTAGAAAAATGCTTGTAATTTGCGTTTTTTTCTGAATATCTAAAACTAAACTTGGCTTTTTAGGCAAACCAAATTAAAGAAAAAAAAATTTAAAAACGAAAAACAGAAAAACAATGAATAAAGTTTTGTTTGTTTTGTTTTTTAAATTTATAAATAACAGCATAAAACAAAATTTTGTTTTGTAGAATTTACGAAAGCTCTTTTGCATAAAACGCACACAAAGCAAATATTTAATGCAGTTAGTTTAAAAATTCACAACTATACATACATCGATGTTGGTTTTACAACATCGTACCTAGCTAAATAAAAAGGGACGAAGAGGAATTGAAACAATTTGTCCGCTAAATAAAAGTGAATAAAATTAAATATTTCGTCCTTGCATTTATATGATCCACACAATTTAGCATTTAAAGTAATCGGAAGGATTTCATGGGATGTTCGACTGTTTACAAGAGTGCATGCTTGAAACGGATGCATGGAATGCATAAAAGCTTTAGTATTAAAGGAAGAACCACAACACAAATACATACATAAAGTAAGCAAAATTACTGGGTTTCATTTAAAGCTTCCAGCTATATCTAATAAAATCCAAGGAATGGTGAAGGAGCTAAATTTGTTAAAGGTTTGGTTTATTTGTTCGCTTACCTAAAGCCCACACTAATACAAATGCATATTGATGCAATTGTTCCCGAAATATTCACCGCACAGGATAATGCTTACCCAGCTTCTACAGGCATGCAATACCAGCTTCTACACCAGGATACACGGTGGATTTAATTTTTTTTCCCCATTTTATTTCGTTTCGTGATGCTCACTTCTTGACTGCATTCAAACTGTTGTTGTTGTTCTTGTTGTTGTTGTTGTTGTTGTTGTTGTAAAACACAAACACAAAATAACAAAATGACAAACACATGGACGATGTTAGTAGTTATATAATATTATAAATATTCATATAAGAAGGTATATGTATGTAAATGCATTCAAAACACGCACACACAAACAAATTGCATTCGCCTGATGCACACTTGCATTGTCATTGTTCAATTCCTTTTTCCTGTTTCCTTACATAAATATTACGTATTCAATCCTTGATTTATTTATTTAATTTATTTCCCTTATTTATTTATTTTATTTTATTTATTCGTAAATGTCTTTGTGGCTTTTAGTCTCTTTCAATATCACAAAATTAGTGCTCAACTCAAGCTGCATACATTTAGTCCTGACGGAATCACAGTCTCAAGTTGTTCCGTTGATGCTGTCCTTTGGAGTATCCTTGTTGCTTTTAGCGACATATCTACAAGAGAAGAAAATGCAGCTTTGAGGTTTTTGTGTTAGAGTAGAGTAGCTTTCATTAGGTTTTCTTTAAAGAATATTTCATCAATTTAATGATAATGTTTCTCTAGGTATTGTAACTATAATCGAAATGAGGATATTTCTTTAAAACAAATTACTGGCAGCTTTTGCATTAACACATTATGAAAGTGTAAATGGATCAAATAAAACCTGAGGACATCATGTCCACTTAAGATAGGATAATCATTCATATTCAACAGAAGCATAGATTAGAACGGGATTTAGATGTACCATAGGTCCTTAATCCTGATCCTCATGGAAAAAACGTTAGTCCCATTGAAAAATTTATGACATAATTTAAGAAATGAAGGATTACTCGTAACAAGAACACATGGTTGCTTCCATACTGTTGCTACTCCACTATAGAATTGGAAATCAATAAAAAAACTGTTTCTTTTTCAAATGAAAGGACATCGTCAGCAGCAGCAGTAGTAGTAGATATGTAGTAGTTTTTTGGCAAGATGATGAGAATTATGTATAAGCAACATGAAAAGTGTTTCGATGAAAAGGGAAGAGAATCTGCCAAAACTTTGTATTTTGGATTTCAAACTAATCCGATTATCCTTTTTTTCGAGATTTTGTATCGTTATCAACAAATCAAGCGCCACCAGTCCCATATGAATGAAACAGACAGACGAGGACTCGTTAATCCTGAATCCTGAGTCCTGTTTTTCATATAGGCTTTAATGTATGAAGGTTCCATTCAAGGATTTCATGTGATTTTCAATGATTTTCCTTGGTTGCTAGTATCAAACTCAAGGATACATGGCTTGGAATTGCTTATAAAAACAAAGTTCGTATTTTCACGAATAGCCGATCTGTGAACGGATTTATATATACATATTTGTTTTCCATTTCGTCCTGTTTTTGACTTTCGACTGTTTTCATTTGTGGAAAAAACAAAATGACGAAAAGGATAACAATTTATCCGGGATAATCCCTGGGGTGTTTGCAAAAATATTAGCAGTGCGTCAGTCAGTTCAATATGTCCGCCTTTAGTAACAAATCAAATGACCACTGGATCTCGGTCCGGCGGTTGGTCATACGCAAATTGAAAATTACTGAGATTGTTGGGAACAAGTGTTTGGTGGTAATGTGGTTGAAAACATGCACGTGTAGTGAATCAAATGTGCATATGTATATTTATAGACTAAAAGACAGTTTGAAAAGTATTTGAAAAACTGAAATTTGGTTCTATTGCTTGGGGCCATTCAATTTCATTTTCCCACACGCAGAACTGAGTATTGAATTTAAACTAATTGAATTCAGGGTTAATGTTGTGCTTTGTATTAGATGTGAATTTCTAAAACTGAATCTGAACACAACATTGGTCCAACTTAATTGAATTAAAATGTCCAGATAGGCGAAAAACGAATTCCCTCTTGTGGAATGGAATTTGTGTTTCAATTTGTTTGGTCATCGGGCAAATGCACTCAAATTTTGTGCTTCAATATCCATGATGTGTTTGCTTGACAGGTTTGTCTAGAAAGCAACAATTGCATGGTAAATAAATGTTAGCCATCCTAAAACGTCAATTTGATGTAGATGCATTTAATTTTATTTTGTCATTCCTCTAACGCACAACAGATCGCGTAAAATTCAGTTATTGCTTGACGTGCTCAAGAGAGTGATTTAATTCCACGAATACCGGTATAATACCGATCATCGAAAATTGCAAATGTTTTGTGCGAACGGAAGTTCCATAAGCCGAAATCAAACTGGGATTTTGCAAGCAGGCGTCACGTATGTAACTCGCGCGTCACACAAATCGTCAGGCACATACGGACAGCCATAATCAACATGAAAAGCTTTTGTTTTATAAATTAATTCGAATGCTGTAGTTAACAAAATTTGTATAGTAAATGTATGGATACTAGTATCAGTTCGTTGTATTATAAAAATTATCACAATAACATTTTGAAATTCAAATTATAAACTTTATGTAGAAAAATGGATGTTGTGCATTCGATAACACCTTTCCAAGTGAATGTGTAAATTCTGGTCTAATAGGAGCTAATGATTCCTAGATTTCAAGGATTCGTAGAAATGTACTTGACGTGAAAACGCGACAAAATAAAACCTTGAGATGGTTTTGCCCGTAGAGAACTTTGAATTGATATGACTGAGACATGGTATTATATTTTCTTGTTAATTTCAAATCCAAGGGATATGCTTTTTCCATTCAAAAATCCAACACTCAGACTGTGTCGGCTTTTATATTTCTCTCAAGGATCCTGGATATCAAGGAATCCCCTGATGTGTGTAGACCATTTAAAAGACATGGGTACTTGGAAAACCTTTTATTTCCAACATGTGTGTAATCAAAAATTTTCAAAATCAAAATACAAATACATTCAAAGCACAAATTTCAATTTAACTTTACATTTTAAAATCCCAAGTGAGCCCCATTTTCCAGGTGAATTGAAAATGTTCTTAGAATAGGGGAATAGAGTAAGGACAGCATCATTGGTGGTGGAGTTGTTTTCAAGTAAAGATCCTTGAAATGGAGTACTAACGCAGATAAAGAATTTCTTAGGATACAACGTTCAAGTGGTTAACCATTTTCACTGCCACATATGAACAGGTTCGTTATATGTAATCATTCAAGGAAGGAGGGTGAATACTTGAGACACGAGACTTTTATTTTACAGGACTCCCTGCTGTCTCAGTATGTTGCATATGACTGTATTTGAAAGCAGTACTTAGAGGCGATCATTTCGCCTCATTCACTCTAAGTTCATGTAAGTCTTCCTTATACACCTTTTGACAGCCCTAGTAGTCGTATCAGGACCTCCTCAATTTTAGGTGTTCAAGAAAAAATTTTATCTGACGTGCGTAACGTGAGATTTATATATTTTATGGTTTGAATTATGGTACTCCTACACCTGAACTGATTTTTGATGACTTCCTTGTCAAAAATTTTTCGATAGAAATGATTTTGAATGAACAATTTGCATGCACGTTTGTTCCACTTGATTTGTAATAAACACGAGTACGATATCTTTGTATCTTGTAAACAAAAAACAACAAATTTCCACCATTGAATTTACAAACATTTTCTGCTTTTCAAATATCACACACAAATAATTCCTTGAATTGTGATAAGAATTCGACTGTTTTTCTTTTCTGTATTTCCTTGGAAAACTCAACGATTTCTGTTTACATTCCATTCCAACATTGCTTGCCTTGACAGTCCGGATGTTGTGTATTGTTAAAATTTTATACAACCGTATTTCATCCAGGCGTTTATCTGCTTTTTCAATTATAACAAAATGTTTAAACCTTAGAATCAACGAAGTATTAAAAATTATCCAAACGAAACAATTTGTTTGGTGGTGCCTTGGGTATTATTTCTCCACAGATAACCACATAAATTACGATATGTATTATACTATGGTCACTGCAATTTTACATTCCATAGTAACCGGCTTAAAGTTGCTTCACTCGATAAATACTTGAGATGACGGCGTGATTCATTTTTTGGCGATGAAGAAACAAGAGCCAAAGAAGAATCGACGAAAATTCAACTAAATTGTGATTCAGGAGTTCAAACTTTTACCATTTATCGACCAAGTTGTTATTTTCCGAATACGGATTTTCACTCGATAGCCATTGCCAAAAGAATCCGGCTCATATCGTGGGTATAGTAGTTTTATTCAATGTCTAATAGATATATGAGTCCTGGACAATTCTTTCTTTCGTGTTTCAACTATCCTTGATTTATCTTCTTTCTTTACCAGTAAAATGTCAACTCTACTGGATGAGTTAATGTTTCTGTCAAAACTGCTGAAGGAGCATCTTCATAAATTGACTGCCATAACTCGGTTGGTTTTGTTAAATTTATATATCTTTGCAAAATTGAATCATCAATCATTTTGATTTTGAAAAAAAATATTCTTTCGACAATTTAAATTTTGAAATTGTTACAAAATAGAAAAAGTTTTGAATTTTATGCAATTACTGTGTTATTTCAGGCGATTCAGAGGAAAAATATTTTCCATATGCCTTCTATAGTTAATTGGAAATAAATTTTCAGAAAAATATTACAGGGAATTGAGGGAAAAATTTAAAAACGCATATTTCGATGGTTGAAATTCTTGTGAATTTACGATTGATTTTTACAACTCAATTTTTCTTCGAAGTAACTACATATTTCATTTGAATTCGTTGATTGACAGAATATCGATTAAATTATTGTAATTGATTTTGTTTGTCCAATAAAATTCGAGATATTCCTACGAATGCCAAGTAAAATCCTCAAATTTTGTACTGAATTTATTCATGAAGGGATGATTGTGGCTAGAAATTTGAGTGCAAACGAATGTCATGCGGATTATCCTTGGACATTTAAAGTGAAATTTCGCGTTTCAGAATCTTTCATCACATGTGCTAGCTGTCAATCAAAGAGTTCATGTTCATGCTAATGAAAACTGATATTCCGCATATTATTTTTTCAAATCCCACTGGATGAGGGTTTAAGGAAAGGATATTATCAAACATGATTTGAGTTATCTACGTAGTTGAAGTTGTGCTAATTGGAAGGACTTCCATTCGCATACCACATCTGTTTCAGTTGAAATACGTCAGTTAACGTGATTGCGGTTTATAGAAAACAAAACAAAGTCAGTTGTGGCTTTAATTTTTGCGTTGATAAAATTTTTTCCATTTTCTATAAAATATGCAGCTCATTTTGGTTGTTGGTTGTTCAAAAGGCGCAAACCAAATAAATTGAAATTTGTGTGTTTTTGAAATATGTCACAAAAACCATCTGTTGTGGCTGACATTCACCCAAAATTTAATATCCAATTCTGTGGACGAACATTTGAAAAGGACTGATAAAAACTATTTTGATAGATTCTATCTTATATCTGCTGAACAGAATAAATAGTATTGGATCGATATCACTCTGTGAATTATTATAGAATCCCGTCATTCGTTTATTAGAATTTCATTTGGAATGCACTCGACCTGGGACAAATTGTTGCATAAATTTCATTCAGCAAACAACTAGCCTTACAAACTAATAACGCGTTATTACATCGTTACATGTTCATAATTGATTCACGCTATTGGGCGTTATACGTGATTTATGAAATTTTTAAAGCGTCCATATGTAGAACTGCAACTTTACGTTGCGTGCTGTAATTGACCGCGGATAGTAATCGACAACAAGCGTAATGGATGCTTTCCCGGTTAACATGAGTAAGTCATAAGGTCTTCCGTAATATCAGGTGTGTTAACCCTAATAAGAGTAGAGAACACGGGATAAAATGCAGATGTCAAAAGTACATGTTGTGTACAAAACAGCGATAACACTTATTATATCCATAACATGCAATTTATAGGGATAACATTGAATCACTACAGAAAATTAAGTTCTTAAGACCTTTTTCCTCTGCCTGAGAAACAAAACGTTTTCCAGGTAGCACCCTGCAGGTTTACTTCCATTGCTAGTGGACGAACAACATTGCAGGACTGAATGGTTTTAAGGGTAGATGTTTCCTAAGACCCTAAGCTGGTCATCAAGAATACAAGTTAATTAATGAAACTATTATAACCTAATTGAATTGGTAGAAAAACAAATTTACTCTAAAATATGAAATCTTTATCAGATATATGAAATGTGAAAACCCATAAAAGGTGGAAGCTCGTCCAAGTACGAAAATACGTGGTTTATTAACATCCACTAACTTGTGTGTTACAAATCTTGAACTCTGCGATGGTCATCACACTACACTGTACGAATTCTTTGAAAGTGATGGAGACTCACAAGCGAGTCTGAAGAGGAAAGAGAGACGGTTGAACATCTACTATGCTCCTGCCTATGATTGGTTGACAACCGAAGGCAAATACTTGGAAGAGATTTCTTCGGAGTATTATTATTCTTTCACATCAATATAATTTAAACTTGGTTAGCCACAGAAACTCTAATAAAATATCTACAGTAAAATTGTGTATTAGAAAAGAAACAAAATACCGACACGTGTAATCTAACTGTCTCCTATTGTCCTTCAATGGACGAAAATTGCACTAGTGTTTCTTGGAATTTAAATGCTTACCCAAAAATTTACCCTCAAGGTTAGTTCAGGAGTTTAAAAATCGATAAGGGATAACACTGAAGGAACATCAAAGTCCAACAAAATTTTCTTCTACAACTCGTAACTACATCCTTCGTTGATGAATAATATTTCAAGAATGCGTTAAGAAAAAATTCAAGGAATACAACAGATCCTGCTCGAGGGTAATTATACAAAAATATTTGAGGAATGTTTGTGATCACATTACAGTAAATGGAGCTATGTGTTGTATGTGAAACTTTATAGTTGCCCCAGTTCCCTCTCGTATTCCCAGCACCTGATTAAACAAGAGTTTTATGAATTTTGAGATAGATGGGAATATATTTTTTCATTTCATTTGAAAACATCCCTCCTCCGTTTAGAAGGAACTCAAGATATAACGAACTTTGAAAAGGTCCATCTAATCATTTCCCTTGTGTGCTTGATACTCTGAACGAAACCTTTAAATTATATGTCTACGTTGTTATTCGTCCTTGTGGGACCTGTGTCATGTCCTATCAAAAATTCTGTTTGCAGACGAGCATGTCGAGTGATTCGGCGTGTGCTTTCAAGGGAAATCCAAAGCTTACAATTTAACCCTTTTTTTGAAAAGGTTTTGTTACAAAGATTTTAAGGTTTGTCTTTGACCATAGTTTGATGAAAAAGTCTATGATTTGAGGATGAGGTCAGTTTAAATGGTTTTCTGGAAATTTTCACAAGGACAAGAACTTTGTAACAATAACTCTTTTGAACTTGTTATTCCAAACACATCAGAGAAATCAAATGATGAATACCCTAGAGAATTTCAGACAGTTTCTGTCAAACAAATATACATCTGAAACCCCCTTAAACTAGAGAATGTGAAGGATATCTTTGACATGTTCACGTTGCCGATGGCGTTAAATACCAAAAAATTTTACATTTTACCTTGACAAGTTTGAGTTCACAATAATTTTTTGTTCTCAAGAAAACAACAAAACAATGAAACATTTCTTGGTTACAAGTAAAACGCCCCACATAATTCCTTATTCATACCTTCACGTACCATCTTGAGTGACACATTTTCGGATTCCAATAAAATATTTCATTGTGACACAGACGTGAGTATATCAGACACCTTTCACGTGTACATCAATTACAGACGCCATCTTAATCATATGTGGCAGGAATTGTATTTTAAACGAATTTTTCGGGTGTATTAACAGCAAATCCTTCTTCTTAGCTTTGAATATTTAAGGATGTCATTCGAATTGTGACACAGACGGAGTTTTATAAAACGATAGCATTATATTGTTACGCCGGTGGGCTGACACGTTTGCAGCACCACGAAGATCGAGCGTAATGGTATGAGGAGCAGCATTGCTCGGAAACTTAAAGAGCACATTGGCTTAAAAAAACCCGGAATCCTAAAGAGGACATCCAACTAAACAACTCTCATCAGTGGCCCGAAGGTTGAGGTCTCTGGAGCAGATCCCACCCATACCGTATGATTCGATGGACGTAAGTCGGATGAAAGACGAGTCCGACTGCGAATTATATGGGGTGCAAAATTGCCGATACCGGTGGCGATCGGTGCATATCACAGTCGTGTAACAATATATTCCGTTATGTGTATGTGACCGTTGGTTTCATAAATATTCATCTATGATGGGTTTATCCTGAAACATAAAATCGTCTAGATTCTTTAAAATGAAAATTAAAGTAATGATAAATTTGATAAAAGCCACATTTAGTGCACTTTAACAAACTATCACTGACTCCTACGAGTATTAATGAGAGTATTCTTCAAAACAAAGATTCAGTTTGATCTCACGCATTTGCTCTGTTGTAATTAAGACATACCACCTTTAGACGGATCTACCAATTTAACCACTAGAGAATTTCCTCATTAAGCTTTGTCTCTTTGAAAATGTCAGACATACATATATACATGCAGAGAAACTTAATGAAGCGAAGTCAAAGCATCCACAATAAAGAACGTGTCTACATCAGAGAATATTTGATTTGAAAATTTTTGCGGAAAAGTACTTCCATATATTATATTATATAATATTTGCAATAGCATGTGTGAATGCGTACTCCTTTAGTCTTAATCCACAATCCAGAGTACTTCCGTTTTGGGATAAATTGAAAGACACGTTTTCACGTGTCGCTTCTTTGGTCTGCGGAGGTATTTAATTTTCTCATTTATGCGACTTCACAAGCTCTTGTGTTTTAGTCTTTATTTGATCAAATGTTCATTTTGAATTCATTCAGATGTCCGTATGAAGTTTAGTTTTTTCCAACAACACAGCTGGAAGGGATTTTCAAAACCTTTCCTTTACAACCAGGTCACGGTAAACATCATAACTCATTGCCTGTTGTGCCGTACTCATAACTTAGTGTGATATCAGTATGAGCTTCTTTTATACGAAACATTCCATCATGCTTTCGGACCGTTTCTGAATTCATTCACAATCTACCATAGAAACAATGCGTATTCCAAGCTTTGTCAGTTGTGATGAGTCACAAGCCTGGTTAGTTAATAATTTACAGCGTAAGACAAATAAACGAATGAAAAACAACAAATGGAAATGTGACTTACAGACAAATTGAATTCCAAATTTTTGAAAATGTTACGAGATATAGGTTATCTACGAGAAGTATCTGGAAATTGTCAAGCAATTGAATGAAAATGTGTAGATAAATTTAAATTTTTTTGGATCCACGTAATTTCTAAAGCCACCTGACCCAAATATTTGGCTTTTCATAAAAAAAAGTTTAGTTCTGTTCTTGAGAATAGGCTTAGGTAGTCCGGCAAGACGAGCCTACTGACAATTTAATTAAATTCGTTAGTTAATTTTTACCACAAGCTAAATATTGTTAAGAAGATTCACCTGCAGTTTATGTGAAACCTTACAATGAGCTAATTAACCACGAAAACTTCACCACCTGGATCTATCGAACCGAGTATTTGAATGAGTGAAATATAAACTTCTGGCACTGTGGTGGTTCAAATTGACTATTTTGATTGGTCAAGTTTCTAGTATTTCTAGTATTGAGGAGTTATTATTCGTTTCGAAATAAATTTAGTGCTTCTAACAGTGAAATGATATTTAAAAGATAATTTAAAACAATTTCGAACGAACTTTGAATTTTTTTATCATTTTGAATCATGGGAAATCGTGTGTGATGGATTTTCCGTTTAAGAGATAATCTAGTCAAATTGAAATCGTTTGAAAATCCCTTAAAAGAACGAAACAAGGAAGAAGGTTCGTTAAGTTAAAGTTGTATTCAAAAAGGGTTAAAAAATATATCATGCCAAAAAGCAAGACCCCAAAAACGATGTTCATCCACATAAATTAGAAAACAGAAATTATAGTTTCCACAAAAGTGAGTCAACAGAGACAGGATACTTTGGACAAAGTGAATCCTCATATTATTTTTACATGACTAGATAGAAGGACCTTATCCCATCACTACTTTTGAGCATATAAAAGACGAAGGTTTAAATAAATAAAAGTGAAACCAAACGTTTAAAACTTTACTGTATAAACCCTTATTTCCATATTTAAGAATCCTTTTTCAAGGATTCGTTTTCCCCGGGAATAGTGTATGTGAATGTTTGAGTTCTGTGTCCGTTACATTATGAAATTCAGAAATACAGGCACTTTAAGAGGAGAACATTTTTCTTTGAAGATTTCCACTCAGGACGCTTATACCAGCAGGACGCATATATATTTTTTTGATTCACAAATTAGATACTATGGAATGGTGCACACGTTTATGAAAGGTTAATTTTCTCGAAAAAAAAAAATTTTAATTTAAAGAAAAAAATTATTTTGTTTTCTTCCTACCTTTCAGGAAAAATTCCGTTTGTGTTTTTCCACACAAATTATTCGGGTCGATTCAAAGGACTGGAATCTGAAAATTAAATTGAAAAATATTTTTTCTCTTTCTTATTTTCTTAAATTATTTGTTCAATTTTGATACGAAACACATTTCAAAAAATCATTAAAACAAAAATTTTTATAACACTTCAATTCGTCAGTCGTTACTAAATCAAAATTGTAAATTACTTTCGTCCTTGTGGCAAACCAACAGTCAGAAAAATTTGTTGCTTCAATAGCTGAAGATGACATTCATGATCACTTTTGTTTTTACTCGCCTGTACGACAGGAAGAACGCCATTAGTGAGTTTGTGGTGTTTTTGATTTCATCGATGCGTTGCAATAATTGAATGGATTTTGATCAATGAGGTGTCTATCGATTCGCCTAATTTATATGTTCTTATAAAACTAAGATTAACGTTGTCAGGTGGTTGAATGTTTTAAATTTGTTGTTCAGAACTATGCTATAAATTTGAATGCATTTGAATTTTGTGTGTAATTGCATGAACTGACAACTGTTGGATTACAGAATTTTTGATTACCCTTACAAATGAATATGGACAGACCCATTTGGAATGTAGAACGGTAAAAGCACATCTATCAAATCAAATAACAAATTGACATTTATGGATACATACATTTACGGATACTAGTAGACCCCACCATAGTAGTACGCAGAGTGACACACCAAACGAACATCCTGTCAAGTGTCAGTTAATCATAAAATTTGCAACATTACTTTATAAAACATACATGATGTTCACACACACAGAGAACATTTTAAAATTTTTAAACACTTCACAAGCATTTCGTATTTACCCACAAGCCACGTCAT
This sequence comes from Chrysops caecutiens, assembly GCA_963971475.1. Lineage (NCBI taxonomy): Eukaryota > Metazoa > Arthropoda > Insecta > Diptera > Tabanidae > Chrysops > Chrysops caecutiens. Next base: position 40,274,364 of record OZ020569.1, on the reverse strand, counting down.
AGTTACTGGTAGATAAAATATTTAAAATTATTACACAAACAACCAATGAACTTCTAACTTTGAACTTGGTAACACTTCACATGAAAGCTACTTGAAAATGCTAACCACATAACCGGACGAAACCCCTTGTCCTGTACATGAGTTAGTAGGGATTGAGAGAAGAGTCTGCCACCGAATGTATTTCCAGAAATATAAAATGCCTGTTGTATGTTAAAATTTTAAAAACATACACCTTAATTGCAAGTCTCCCTCTGAATCACTTCTCTTATACAAAATTGATGTCCTGTACTTAACGTTCTCAAGAATAAAATACAAAATGATGACTTCCATGTTCGTTTCCATGAAGTTATTTGGTTAATTTCAAACTCCGTGATTGCTGCACTTAAACTGTCAGTAAGTTCACTCAAAATTATCATTAGGGTAAAGATCGTTCCGGTGATACTCATTAAAATGGTGCCACTTCCGGCTTACACCTGACACATAATTTTTCTTCCATCCGCATACCTCGAGTCTTGGAACAATTTATAAATTTATCGAAATGAAAACTGTTAGAATAATTTCCGTGTCTGCAGAATTCGTCACAGTGGTTTACCGCGAAAACTTGAGTTTTACTATGTCATCCGGGTCAAACGTTCAACCCAATGTAAACAGACCGTGAAATTTTCAACACACAAAGCTCACGACGGGAGTACAGTCACGTGCAAGTTCTCTACAAGGGAACAGAAACTTCCTAAAAGATGGGGGGACATCTTAAGGAAGTTGTGGATTTGTAAATTTGAGATAGGGATTCATAATGGTCACAAGTAAAGCCTTCAAATGGTCACGATTCACAGATGACATCTCTCATTGTTGTTCCCATGGCAAAGTGCACCAGATATGAATAGGTGCATCACCTGGAGCCATTCTTCATAGAAACATGACAACAATGCCTCGTATAAAAAGGACATGCACATAAAGTTATTCAGCTTTGTTTAAAGCAGGTCTTGTGCTTAATGCTAATTACTCACATTTTTATCATGATTTCAAAATTAAATGTCATATAACAAACATATGAATTACATCCATCCTTGAAACGACACACTAACTTAACAGTTTTGAAGGGCCAACTTTCAAAGATCAAACTAAAGTAAAAGATATCCTTCATTTTCAATGGTATCTATTATACAATATATGGTAAGAGACTAATGCATTTATGTCGGCTGTTTACATGCCAGTACAAAATTAAATTCATGGCGACATCCTTCCAAGGATATGGTATTCTGCATCAAAAGTCACAAGAGCAAATAGATTTCTATGATTTATTTGACTATATCACAATCGAAAACCTATGCATATGTGCAATAACCAACTGGGAATATCATTTGCATGTAATAAATGTGCGATGAATATACTCAATCTGTTAAGATAAATTGATTTAATAGATTTATGATACCTTGTTTTCCTCCTTATGAATATATAATGTACCCAGGGAATACAAGGAATCACATTATATGAGATCTTTTATGGCATACACATAACATTCAGGAATACTGCATGCCTGCTAGGAAACTGGATAACTTCCTTGAAATCGTGGAAATTTGTGGCATACAAGAACATATACGGAATAGTGTTATGGATCTGTCCCTGGTTGACGCAGGATGTGTGCTCTAGAAAGTCAATGATTTCAATCTATGCTTTTCAGGAATGGTGATAATGTTGAATATGTTTTAAGGATCAGTGTAGTGTTTCCAATCAAACTGGAAATTTAAGAAATATTTCATGCTACAATCTCTTCTTTGATGGGTAGAAAGTTTATGGAAATCATCTTTAATGCTTTCCATTGGGAATGCAATTGCCTTTTCGTATCAACTGATGTGTGGGTTGTTATTCCTTTAAGAAGGAGATTTGTTTTGGTGCAAGATATAATTTTCAAAATAACTGATGGGTATATGAGGGTATACCAATATTATTGAATTAACATAATAAACTAAACTAAGTTTATACCAGATCGTGGTGGAATTATTTGTTGATAAATAAATATTTCAAACAATTTGTAATTTTGGAACTTTAAACCGAGCGTCGACTCCTCGAGCTAACAAAATGTGCTGAGCCACATGTCCTTATGTTATTACCGACAAAAAGAGAGACAGAAAAAATGTACAAAAATCCGCACAAAGAGAAGATGCCGAGAACAATCGTCGGGTGCTGTTTGTTTCCTCGTTCACATGAAAAGTACCATTTTTACCAACATTAGCTTTTAACTGACGAACAGTTTTTGATTTTATAAGATTGTTGAAGGTTTGTAGCTCTTAATTAAGTCTCCAACAAAGGCTAAAACAAATTTTTCCAAAAGCTTACAACACAGGAAAGCAGAAGAGTTTGTGAAGAAGCAAACAATATCATTATGATATGAGTATTAGATTATTAAAAGATTTATGAGATTCATGTCACTCTTGATTTTCACATCAGACAGTGTAATCAAAAATACTATAGAGTACTATATCACATTGGAATAAATTTCATCTGCATTGTGCAATTGTTCGTTACATTTAACTGACAATCATCAGTATCACAACTGAAGACGAACGTTACAGGATTAAGAATCACAAAATGTTCTTTTACGAAATGAAAACTTCATTGACTGATGTGTGAATTCATGAAGTGTCAATTGCAAAGACGCTAAACAACATGAAATTCAGCTTCATTCACTTAAAAACGAGATGCAGATTTTCCAGACTTCTACAGATTTCGAACATACATAAAATGGCACTTAAGGTAGCAAAAATACCTGTCACTTCCACTTGAATGTTAAATGTTTGTCTCTTCACACGTCCCTCCATTATTTTCATGTCATTTCAGATAGAGTCCTCTGACTGTGTCCGTATTTGGTTGTTTGCCTGCCAGAATGAATGTTTCGTTAACTTACGAGCAGTATATAAACGTGTACCGAACAGCAACATCCTAGATATCTACATATGGTAGGTGATATTGTATCAAATTTGTTTGAGTTTCTGTGAGAATGTGTTGTTTGTCCTGATAATAGGATGTGGCGCGATCTACTCGTTTTCATGTTTCCATTCTTGACATCATCTTCCCGTTTCTAGTTCCGGCACAAGAACATGAATGAACGCAGAATAATTGTGAGATGGTAATTTCCGATACCAGAAAAATACAATTCCAAAAGCAATTAACTGATAAGAATTTTTAATGCTCATAAAAGTCATTTTACGTTGAGCAAAGAGGGTAGAAAACCCGCGTGTGTGACAGACTCATTTCGCCTTAGGGTCTTGGATTCAGGTCTCACGGCTGAGAAGTTCTAACAAAAATGTTATTACGTAAAATAACACAACATCCTACACCCATACATTCACATCACAGAGAGACACATCAAATTGCCCAGGAGGACTTAATTTTCCGCAAAAGTTACGTAATAGCTGTTGACGAGGACGATTTTGCTACACCCTCCTAACTTCAGGCACGTTTCGCAATGCATTTCCGGTGATGTGGTTTTCGAGGAGGAAGTGTACAAAGTCCTGAAGGTTTGTATTGAAACTATCCAAAACAAAGTTATCGTAGAGCAGACGAGTGGTTGATAATAAAGTTCCATTTTGTATTCAAGACAAAGAAGTAGAAGGAGTACCTACTCTATAGCAAATGATTCTGTAATAATAATGAAAACAGCTTTTTAAGGAGGATAAAGGTAAGCACTTTCAAGGATGCTCACATCTTTTATAAAACAATCTCTGTAACCTCGTGTACTGTAGCAAAAAGGTCAAAGGCGCAAAACACACAGAAGTTTCTCATTTATGGATCTCAATTCAAGGCAATTCCGACTAAAAGGAAATCTTTAAGGTCCAGTACTTAAAGAAGTAATCCAGCTAAAGTAATCCCGAATTAGAAAGCACTTGGCTATCAGATGTGGTTCACCAAAAATTTACATCATTTTTGAAAAGGTATAACATTCTGGTTAAGGATATTCATTTTTCATTAACATCCTTATTCAACCAAGTATAAAGTATTCTGATAGTTTTACTTGGAAAAAGGATTCTGTATTCGTACAGCTAACGATAATGCAATTTAAATAAGGAAAAACTAATTTCACAACATTTGACGTTCAACAAATATCCTTTTCAGAAGTAATCATTCAGGTTTAAGCATTTTGTATCGTCTTCTTAATGCAAGAGTTGAACAAAATTAACTGAATGCAATATTTTTCCCACGTTTCACCTTCAATCACAACGTAATTACCTTTCCGCATAATATATCATCATTCACGTGCACTTGAGACTCTACAAATCCCTGGAACCAGGAAGAAACCCATCACCAGCCAGAGGGAATGCAGTTCAATAAAAAGTATATACTTATCCGAAATGGGTGGTATTATGTATGATGATGGTATCGATACAAGGAAGATCAAGTGCTTGGAATCAATTTAAAAAAATATACCAACCGATTTACTCGATATCTTATCCAACCCGCATCGAGGTAGGAATGAGGATAATTGGTATTTTTATATCATCCAGGGATACCCGCGTTAACCCACCACTAACTCACAGTTCCTATCCGGGAAAAACTTTTATCCTTGGTGCATGCAAATTTACACACCTTGACACAGTGGTAGCTTGTTGTGGATTCATGGATTTCGTGGCAACCCAGTGTCGGTTTCGATGGGACCTGTTGCTTGTATAGCTTTAAATCTATCTGTAGATTCATTCTACTTACTTACAAGATATATCCGCTGTCATGACTTTTTACTACAGATCGATGGAGCCTAAATTGACTGGGAATAATTCACTGCATCGGAGTTATTCAATTTTCTGGGGTTCCTTTAACTCAATGTATCATGCGCTTCTGGCTGTACCATTTTCTAAATCAAATGAATTTCAAAAATGTGATGATGAGGATATCAATTTAGGGATAGAAGCATTCGTTGAGTAAAGATATTCTTCAAAATCAAAGTGTACTGTAGGATTTAGAAAATAATTTTTAATTAATTTGTCATGTGTACTAATAGATGAAATCAAGAAAAAATTGAATCATTACGAGTTAACACCAGGCAGTAGAATCAATAGTCGACACCAGCAGCTAAGAAAACATTCACGCCAAAACTCAACTTCACCAGGCACATTTCTAAAAGCCTACAGAAAGTAGTTATAAGGCTGAAATATTTGCAAAGTCCGTTGAAATGGTGCCACAATCTGAATCCCAAAATCAAAACGCTGTGCTACAAACAATTGATCCGTCTAATCATGGTCTACGTTTACCCCGTCTGGAATAATATCTTTTCATGTTCCCTTACTATTTTTCGAGGTTTGAAAAGAAAATAAAATAAAGAGAGCAATGAGCTCATTTCTCACGAATTGGGTATTCCTTCCTCAATGGAAGATTATGTGGAACAGTGGTTAGTTCCGTAACTCGGTCTTCACCAACCCCTTTTTTTCAGCTAAGAAAACCGGTTTCATGCGAATTTTGTATGTATTCTGGTTTTCACTGATTTATACTGAGCATAGTTGACAATCAAAATAAACCTACTTCTATAATAATTGATTACTATATTTACTTGTGAAATTTGGCTCCACATCCGAATTAGCTCTGGGTGTATTTTCAATCAATTGTAATGATATTTCCACGGAAAGCATTTATAAGAAGACATTTTCTGCAGAAATCAAATGATGTTTTTCAGTAATTTAAGTAAATGTATTTTGAATGTGCATTTAAGTGACTAAATGTAGGGTATCAGTTGTCATTCGAATGATTCTATCATTCGAATTGATGTCCACTAATTATTTTACCTCATCATTTCTAGGTGGAGATACAAATGTAAAATGAACATGCCAACGTAATAATAAAGCCAGATTACATCTGTACAGGTCATCATTAGGAACCACTAAAAATAGACTCAAATGTCAATTAAGTGTCAATCAAAGTGATGCTTTCCAATTACGGCCCATCTTCTAATGAAACATAAATGGTCGTTTGGTCCAACGATTAGGGTGGATGTTTCCCCAATTTATGTTTTGTGGAAATGTAGAGAACGATTGGATTTATCTCTATTTCATGAAATTTTGCTATTTTTGACTTTAATGTAGTTGTTAGTTATAACAGTACCAACAAAACACATCCGGAGACATTATCAGGAAAATTTCCTTGTTGTATCTATCGTTCAATGATTGATTCATTTGTGATGACATCCATCAGATGCTTTCAACGAAAAGTTATAAAATCAAATTAAAATTGAGAGAAGTTTCGATGGTAAATAGAAGATAATTTATGCAGAAGCACGTCCCTCGCAAAACTCATGAATTCCTTCATAGATTAGTTAAATGTAAATTAAAATATTCAAAGACGATGAGTCTTGAAAGGCACGCATTTTATTACTATCAACGGAATTTTCATAAACGCCAAAACTGATAATAATTAGGCGTTTTCAATTTTAAGATAATCAATCGGTGACGAGAAATCTTCCCAGAAACATTCGCCTTCATGAATTTTATGGGCTAAACCCATACCACATCACATCACGGGAGAAAGACGTCAGAGGTACAAACTGAATTGCTTTGGAAATGCCAGAATATACTAAAAACAACCCCCAACTGGGCAATCTGGTTATACCATGACTTTTACCCTCGGAACAATGTAGGGTAGAAAATTTGTTTTCGATGGAGAAGTTAATTTAGTGATATAATTGGATCAAAATATTTAAATTTTAATTATTTTCAACAATTTGTAATTTCAAATGATAGCAAAAGTGACAAGAATGACACTTTTTCGGGACTACAGACAAAATAACTTTGTTCTGAAACGACCTAATGGAATTAATGTGAAAAGGCCAATTTTAATTGATATCGTTTTGTGTGTATCAGGTTTGTGAGCAGGCAAAAATCAAAAATTTCGGTTTATATAAACGGATTAAAGTTGCATCACTCGATAAATACTTGAACTGGTCTTTGGTTTATTTTTCTGTGGCGTAAAGATTCCCAGTCCGTCAGCCACGTCATATTGGGCGAGAATTAAATGTGGTGCGTCAGAAAAATATCTTATCTATTGATGAAGACGATGTCGACTTGTTTCCTTAAGCGTGTGGTTTATTTTTGTGTTAAACAAAACATCCACAGGAAATTCCATTAAACTGTGAATCTTACATATCAACTGAAGCTGGTAAACAGTTGCCAGAATCCAGGTTATTCTCATGGGAACAGAGCTTTATGCTGGATAGCGATTTCGAAGGGAATACAACAATTGTGTCACGTATAAGGCATGCAGACATCAAACAAATTTTTCCTTTGTTTGATTTTTATTTAAAACATTCCCTAAAAATTCCACCCAGAGTCTATTTTTAAAATTCCACCTTATTTGGTCAAGCAAATTCTATTCATCACATGTTCCACTAACACGTCTTTCCAGTTGTTTTGCATTGTACAGACTTTTGCAAATATTTACTTGGCTCTTGGCTTACATAACCAAACAACCCTCAGAGGATTCTTGTTTACTATATCGGATGCATAGGAATAAGTCACGTTATAAACAGACGATAAAGTTAGGACACTTCACAAATACTTATATATGTATGTGTGGATAGAGAATATACCCCCATATTCATGGACTAGTTGATGATTCGCTAATGTACGAAATCAATCCAAAGGGTTGGCTCCCTAACTGCTGGGTTGTGTGAAGGGTGATATTTGGAATGTAAGCAAATAGTTACTCAAACGTGCAGTCAGACTACCCTTTTCTTGGTTGTGCTTTGTTTTGCTGTTTTGCTGGCCATCCAGCCTTTCATCCCCAGTGTGTTTGCTTAATTGATTTTTCAACCTTTGCCCTAGGCTACTCAGCTATAATAGGCACAACATTTTGGGCAGAGAGTGGGTATGTAATGTAATGTCTATTTAATTGTTCTCCTTCTCTTTATCCATGTCAGAGAAAGGAATATCATCCCTGAAGGCGCTGTATAACTACTTTTGAAAAATTGCGTTTTTGGTCAACTGATGAAAATCTATAGTAGTCACGAAAACTTTATGAAAATTCTATGTTTACTTTGCCAATTTTCATGATATAAAAAGTACCATGAAAATTGTTCAATTTTCCAAATTAAAAAGTTTATTTTTTCATTTCGAAAATTTAGCTGATTGGGATTTTCCAAAAGTTCACAACGTCAACGCGACTACGACGACGATTCAGCAAAAATAAACTTCTATGGAACAAAACAATTACCGCTACAGTTCGTCTTTTATTTGTATTAAATTTAAAAATGTTTTAAGTAAATTACAAACATTTTTCATCACCCACTCTCAGTCCAAAAGCTTAAGAATAATTTTCGTTAAGATTTGTTGAGAATTTATCTGAACAAACAAAGCTTGACCCTAGAATGGCGTCGTAGCCATGTGGATACAGTTTGATAAATCTTGAAATGGATTTGCGTGGGAAAATTTATTTTGACGGTGATTAATGTCGCAAAAACAACCTACGAAACGTATTACATCCACAAGCGATTGCAATGAATCCTACGCCCCTCGTACTATGAATTGCAAAAAGGAATCTGATCTTGGAGGATACTTTGGCTTTTAGGCTTCCAACTTCTAATCATTCCTTAAGGTAATTTCATTTCATGGAATTAGTAAATCAGCTGAAACTCCCACAGAATTGCAATGCCAATCCTAAGAAAATAATCGACGCTATATGATCTGATGTAGGATGCCTGGTGTAGGTTACAGGTTTCTGCGAAGAGTAATTCGACCATCAAGACTTTCATTAAATCTCAAAATTAATCCTTTTGAGTATCCTGTTGTTCTTCAAAATTGAAAAAGAACATTTGCCACGTTTTAACTGCTTTCTGAAACATGAGAAAAAGCAAAAATTCCTCGAGTTCAAGTTTAGAGAAATTGTTTGGTGACAAAGGAAAGCTTTAGGACAATAGAGTGTTTGATATATTATACTTTTCATTGACGAAACGTCTGCATGAAACTCCTTGTGAAATTTAAACAAATTCAAGATTTAAGTTTCACCAACAAATTTACTTACTTTAATTTAACCTGTTTAAGGAGCCAACGCAAATACACTGCGGGAAAATGCAGTTAACTTAATTTTCAGTTGTGGCGTACGCTTCTTGACCATGTTCCACCAGGAATAAAGTCTTCAAGGAACGATAAAACGCTGTACAAACTATGGGCAACTAAATCGCACAATCTCATCGGGAACTTCTTCTGAAGTGTGAAAAGAAATTTATGCGTCGAAGGTACACCTCCGGAATTTTCCTGTGTGTAAAGAAACCATGGAGGGAGAATGTATTCACTTTATATATATACAGTAATATATCGACTTAAGCGAACCCACAGTTAGTCTTTTGTTTGAGGTATGACCGTCACTCAACTCTCGATTATCAATTATAGACTTACTGCCTCACACTTTTGCTCAGATAATGTATGTGCTCGGACTTGTCGTCTGGAATCAACGTATAGCTACAATTTATTTTGCGTTATGTATTTATTTCTTATCAACGGAGTCCGTTTTTGTTATTACATTTTTATACCCCGACTTACGCGGTTAGTACTCATTCCCACATATCGCGTAATCTCGGGATATGAGTATTGTATATAAGTTTGAACTAAAGTTTAAAGATTTGGACGAAAGTTAATTAAATGTAAATACCATATTCGCAATTCGCTCCCTATTGTAAATGTGCATGATATGATTTTCAGAGAGAAGTAGAGTTTTAAAACCAACGCATTTGGTTGTTCTTCTGAAGTTTCCGAGAATGCAGAAAAGTTTTTGCCACGCAGAGTTGAAAAATTAAAAGTTTTCATTTTCGTAAAGTTTCTGTTCAAATATTTTCAATCATTTATGTATTAAAAAATTTGTTTGCTTTAACATATCAAATTTAAATTTTATTCAGGACATTTCAAGAATAAAAACATGAAATCAAAATTTTGAAGTAAACTTTTTTTTGAAACAAAAACAGAAACTGTTCTTAACATGAAAAATTATTTTCGGAATTTTTTGAGGAATTTACAGAAAATCCTTCAAAATAAAAAAAAGCATAGTTCTCGCTGTAAGAAGGATACAAGGAAAAAACAGACCGAAACCAGCTGCGGGTTAAGTCAAGTCTATTATTGGATCATCCCAATCGATAAGCTTTCAGGATATTAGCTTTCAATTGCGTAGAAAATGCCCCTACCCTCATGGATATCCCACTGATAATTCCACATTCTTTAAAGACAAAAACATCTTTTGAAAAAATTCTCTTAAAGCCATTTTGTCTCTTCCTGCAATTTTCCCTTTCCGAATAAATGCGTTGAACGAGCGAAATTTTGGCAGGATTCAAACACTTGATGTCCTCACAAGATCCGCGGAACATTTTGAATTTTTTTTCCGGATAAGGAAATTAGGAAAATTTTCACGTGAGTGTACACGACAAGAATGGAAAAATTTAATTTTCCTAAATTCAAATTTGGATATTATTTTGAAATCGGGAAAAATTGAGGATTACCATAAGCTATATAAGACACGTTCAAATCAGCTTTGGAGTCTTACACAATGTCCATGCTAATTCTGAGTCACGTAAGCCATTGTATTACACCTAATGAATGTCGGAAAGGATATGGGCATCCTGATGGTGCAATTAATGTCGAAATCACTTCCTTTGATGAACAATTATTTATTAAAATAGGAATTATTATATATATCCTGGATTTGACATTCAAGTGTATTCAGCCTCCTGCAGACAAGAGACACTAGAGTAAAAAATCTTCTATGTTACGTAGAGTGTGAAATAGAAGCCATTTATCAGGTCATCATCTAGCCTCCTCTTAATCCTTTGTGTACCCTTTTGCAAATCTTGAGAAGGGCCTCTTATATCAATTGACAAACAGACATTTTTCTCATTCCCACTAGAATTCAAAGTTTCAATTTAACTATAATACAAGGAAACAGTAGCCGGCCAAACAAACAAAACAAGCACAAAAAAATATTTCTAACCCTTAGTGAAAAATATCCTTCTTTCGTTGAGGACATCCTCTTATCACTGAGTGTTGTTTCGAGATAATTGCAAAAATTACGTAAATAAATTCCTTCTTCTATTTTTTTTTTTATCCTTGTATTCCTTACACTTCCTGTTACGTCCCTTCATTCACTTTGTTGGACAAACACTAGAAATAGGAACATACAGAAACCAGGAAATAAGTGCAAATAAGGCACCGGAACAAGAGTAAATGGAAAAAGCAAAGTGTATTGCCGGACATTGCAGAGAGTTTTCATGTTTTTCTTTTGTTAATTTTAGGGATTTCTATTTTAAATTGAAACTAAAACACAATTTCAACGTACAAATGTAAAAATGAATCGTAATTCAATTTTCAACTAATGAAGTAGAGATGTCGCTAGAGATTGTTGAGTTGTGGGGTTCTGCTGCGACCGTTGTCGGGCCGCTGTGCGTCGAAGTTGCTTGAGTTGATGCATGCATTTGTTCAAGTGTTCCACGATTACATGATCACCAAAGAGTTGTGCCGACTTGCAATAAGTATATGGAACACGATGCTTGCAAATGTGTCTGTAGTCCATCAGAGGCACCAGATTAATGATTAATTGAAGAAGTAAAGAAGATGTGAAGACCCCTGATTGGATAACTTCGAATATTCGAGTTTTGTGATTTGAAGTTTTTCTGGAATTGATTCTTTTGATAACCCTAAAGTACAACTTGATGTCTCAAGCAAATAGAGTCACTAATTTGAATGATATTAAGAAATAACTCAATCAACGTCTATTTGCCGACAAAATATTAATTAATTAATTGACTAGGAGTCATTATCACGAATCCAAAGTTATGTGTTACTGACTGTGGACGAAGGGCTACAATCGATTGTTTAAACGATATCAACTAATGACGATTCGTGCCAATAGCATTTGCGATAGGAAAAAAAACTTAATTATAGTATTTTGTCCAAATGGCAGTCATTTATGAAAAGTAACTTTAAATACTGTTCTTGCAATAATTACTCCAACATAGGCCTCCTCAGAGTTTAATTAGGCAAACCATTACAATGGTCTGTTTATTGTTGGGGTGATAAAGTTTTTCGATTTTACTTTAATCGAAATTTATTGACTATCGATAGTAATTGCTGTAGATAAATGTTTCTCTTCAATTTCTATTGGCAATAAAACTTTTAACAATTTCCACTAGGTATTATTCAATTGGAAAAACTTTCCTGTTTATAGCATTTGTCTCCAAAATACTTTGAGGTTATAGCACAACCTTTAACTTTAAGATGATTCAAAGGAGTGTCAGTAAAAGTGACACAATGAAGGACATTTGAAATTTTCCAGGACTATTCACTAGAGACACGTCTTTACTTCGTACTTACCGAAATTCCTCTGGTGATTGAAGCGGACAATCTAGAATAAAGAAGAGGAAATTTTTAATTTGAAATTCCATACTTAAAAATACCGCATAGACTCTGATGGCATTAAAAGCAAATTACAGTTCAGGGAAAATTCTGGGAAATTTCTGGGTAAAATAGGAAAGTTCATAAATTGAGGAGCAGAGCTGGCATGCATGTAAAAAATTTAATTAAAAACTCACTTGGTTAACAAATATTGTGATACCTTGTGGGTATGGAAAATAGAATTTTAAAACAATAAATTTTCGGTTGGAAAAAATTTAATGAACACTCCATTTGATTCAGGAACAAAAGTGGGGAATAAACATTTTTCTAAGGACATATTGGCTGACCAAAAGGCGACCGTGGATAAATTTGATGTTTCGCAATACGTGGAAAGATGAAAAGCACAAAGGTCGTTATTTCCTTAATTGTGGCAAATTGGGAGAATTGTTTTTCACTTCCTTTTGGAATAGAATTTTTCGAATGTAGGTAATGTCCGCCTGTCAAGTAAGAAAATCATTTAGGTCCCAAATGAACAGGTGCACTTCCAAAAAATTAAGGAAACCAATCTTTGTATTACTTACTTATTAAATTTTTCATAACAAGGCTTACAGGAATATTTCTTCATTCATTTAAGCATGAGGGGAATAAAACATTACTCACTTGAGAAATTATAGGTATGGCAGTGCAATTTCTGGTGATTTTCATAAAAGTACAATGCAATATTAAATTAGTGTTACTTGGCTATTATCAAAAATTAGGGTTGAAAAGGAGATGTAAATTTATTAAAATAGGTTCAGTGAATTAATAAGAGAAGTGACCGAAGTGGTGAAGGATTATTATATTAATTGTACTTTTGTCAAAATATATTCGCATCAATTTGTTTATATTTGTATAAACGTGTTATTTATTGAATGCTCATTTCAAAACATCAACGCAGTAAGTAGTGATGGTAAATTTTATGTAACTAGAATTTTGGTAAGGAAAAGGGTTCTAATTTCCGGATTATGAACGTAATATTTTTGGAATCAATTTCAAGTGCTTATTTGAAAACCGACTTTAACCAACTTCAGCTAAGTTAAGGTAACAAGTGAGAGGCTCATTCGAGTTGAATTTTCTCCGTTTCTTTTGTTTCTTTTCTTCCTTCTTCACACATATTTTCCGTAAAGTAAATCATGATGTCATTTCCACTTTCCTAGTTCATGTATTTATTGAGTGGTGCAACTTTTAACCAGTTATTATCGAACATTCAAGAAATGTATGGAATTTGACAGCTATCAATTGTTGTGCTCAAAGCAATACGCCTCTTACGAGTTAACTTTAAAGTTTGTTCAGCAACTGTGATCCTTTAAACATATCATTCATGATAACAACCCTCATGACATAAATGTTGGAAATTTTCCGGAACCGGAACATGTTCGCGAGGTACATGTACCTACATACTTACTAAGAATGTTCACATCAGTCATGCCGAGTATTTGGTGTGGTTTCCAAAATCGTTAACCGCATTAACTAATTAAATCCAGTTTGAAGGAGGTTAGCAGTGGAGTATTCTAGCATTTCAGAAATTTTACAAATCTACCATTGCAAATGTAGAAATCCAATTGACATGGAACTGCTGCGAACGATGGCTTAACGTCGATCAATGGAATAATTTAGTCAATAACGAGAACAGCATCAGCTGCTAGTGTCTTCTATATCTGCGGACGAGTATATACTGTATTATTCTACAGAATGCATTGAATGCACTGACACCCACTTTGTGCATCCATTTGACATTTTAAAGTAGAAAAACAGGAAGTACCAAGAGGAAAATATTGTTGCGCAATGGGAAATTGCTTGGAGTCAGTGTTTGCTCTGGTTGAAATCAGTGTCGCCAACTGAACTGACTGACTATTTGTTTTTTTTTTATGTTTTGTAGATGGAAAAAATGGAGGACACGATTTTGCTTAATGCCAGACGGTCGATATCTCACAGCTGAAAGTGTAAAATGGTGTTGCATTTAATGACGGCCTGAGAATTGAGACAAGGACATCTGTGAATGTTATAGAAAACAATTAACCTGTTACTGGGATATCAGCTAATTACCACGGATTTATTCAGTCAAGATGGATGATAAAGAAATTTTGATTGATCCCTCCAAGGAAATGTTGTATATAAAATTGTTAAATTTATTGGAGATAAGCTAGAAAAAGTTCAATGTCATAATGATTTTAAGCATTGCAAATATGTATGTATAACGAACCTTGTTTTGTGTATCCCCATGAAATCTCCAAGGAAATCACAGCAAATCGTTTTCTGCATCATGCACAACTGATTGATATCAATGTGAAGGTGAAGGTATCAGGATCGTTTTCAATTTGCACAGAGAAGATGAAATGTCATCATATGAAATGCATTTTCCAGGATATACAATAACATGAATTTCCCAAAGGCTTTGAGTACTATTAGGACGAAATACATTTGAAACAGATGAAGCAGGTTCACGTTCAAATAGCTCACTTCAACTTTAGTAGAAAAGTGTTCTATATCAATGAGGTATTCTAGTCAACATCTCTAAGGCCTGTTTGTGATTTTGGCTAATAGCATTCCTTTGGGAGGATATAAAACGACGACTTGATGGTACGAGCTAATATCAATTAAATTTCCAAGGACATTAAAAACATTCCAATGCATGTAAATGTTCATTTTGAGAAATTGTCCTTGTTTGTAAGTGATTAAGGAAGGAAATACATATGAATTTTAATACCATAAAGTTAAAATGATTTTCTTAAATTAAAAACACTTTTTGTGAGAGTAATTTCGTTGAGTTGGCATTATCAGGACTAAAGCAGGACAGTCCGTAATAAATAATGAATCATATCCTTTTCTGAATCAAACATTGTTCCTTTTTGTAAACATTTTCAAAGTCAATTCAAAAGACAATCTTTCACACTCCACCACTTTACAAAGTTTTAATTTTTCATAAACCAGATTTGAAAGAAAATTAGTATTATCTCCTTATTTCAACCCTAATTTTACGTCGTGGTAAAAATTAAATACTAAAATATTCAAAAGGCCCAAACATTTAAGGGCAAAGATGGATTAAAGCTTCATTTCTGGTTCTACCAAATACAATCGTTAATAATTGATGTATCCAACGAAATACCTTCCCGAGGACGAAGGATTGCTCCCGTAAGGATTTGCCAGGATAATCGACTTTGATTGAATGCAATTATAATGATTGTGGGCGGATACAATGCTTCCTTGATGGTTTATCAAGCGCTTAACTTGGAAATTTCTGATGGTATGGTTATTGTGTAAATAAGGAACCTGTTGGCTTTTCGATGATTTGGTGGTAATTGTGGTGGTGGTGGATTGAACTAGTCAATAAGTCATTGTCCCATTTATAAATCAAACTACTAACAGTCCAGGAGGTAGAGATTGAGTACTATAGGAAACCAATCAACAGAAATATCCCCATGAGACTTCTGTATAACATCACCAATTATCCTGCGGTTATACAAGATAAATTGCTTAGCTCTTGCATGCTGCTTTTTGGATCCAAACAGTGAAACAAACATTTAATTAATTTAGACGCCACATGCAGCTATAAGACAGAAATCTATCGTTAAAATCACATGTCGGGTAAGTCAACCCTTAAAACTTATTCTATAACCGGAGAAACCGGAACTTTTCCGAAAATTTTTTTCACTGGCACGTGGGAAATAGAACGGAAAAACCAATCGTTTTCAGAAAAAAAAACCTCAATTCATTGGTTCACTTCATTTGCCGTAGATATTCTGTAGAGTCTTCCAAACAGCCGACGAGAGATAATTAGCTGGTTATGCACTGAATAAACTGCATCCAATTTCAATTGATCAATCGAACGGAATTCAATACATAAAAGTGGATTCGATAAAATCAATGGATGCCAACGATTTTGCAATTCAGTTTGAAAACCTCAAATGAATGGAGGAAAATAAACAAATTTAACAAGAAAAAAAAATTATTCGTTTTTCATATAACATCCATATCCTCAAAGTCATCGAGAAGAATCGGGTTTTCCAATTTAATTATATTTTTTTTTTTGCCAACGTAACATACCTGTGTTCTACTTCACGTACTTCCGGCGGAAATAAAAAATATATGAGTAAATTAGAATCAATCGTGTGTGGAAATTTGAATTCAGAAAAAGCCTTAAGGGTTAGCCCATGTTTTCATAATACGATAGAACTAAATTACAAAAACACGAAAAACAAGAATTGCAAGACAGCGTGTGTGAAGTCGTCTCTCGCACGTTTCATAATTTGCGACACTTTTCAAACGTCAAACTTGAAAACTTAAAGCATGGGGTTTCACTAAAACATTCCTTTGCGCTTTAAATCGAGGTTCATCGTGCCTCTCTTTTCAATTTGCAACTCTTTTCAAACGTCAATTGATAGATGAGTAGAAAAAAGTATTACCCGATGAACGGTAATTTTCGATCAATGCACAACTTTGCTTATGCTCCAGCGATTTCATGCTTCACGTCCTCGTTGAACAATTGTTGATATAAGAAGTTTAACGTGGCAGGTACACAAAATAGTCCTTAAAAAAAAACTGGCCATGAAAAAGATTTTAGAGAAAAGTCCGTTTCCTTGTTATATAATCCTGGAAACTTTAGAATTTTCCAAGGATAAAAACGTACGCATCGTAAACGGGAAATGTGAAAACTTACTTACGTGAATTGACCTTTAACGCTTCAATATCCTGGTAACATAAGAGAAAGGACATTTGTTGTGAAATTTGTGACATTATTAAGAGGGACAAATAAGTTTAGACTTGAACAGAATAGTAGCAATAAAAATGTTAGCATTTCAGCATTTCAAGGTATTTGCGGTTTATTTCAAATAACATTGGACCAATACCTGGCATTGTTTGGTCACAGTTGGGTTGTCCGTATAATCTGCAACGATTTTCCGGTTCAATAATGGTTTTCTATAGCTTCGAGCGTTCAGAAAATAAAACCAGAAGTGAAGCACTAATCACAAAAGTAAAGAGTTCTCTATTGACCAGGACTGAAACTAAACCAGAATGTCGAAAGATACTCCAAGGAAACATCGGACAATGGGTAGAGTTTTTATAATTTGGTGATGGAAAAATACCTGATATTCCGAAAAAGTAGCTGAATCCCGGGAGACTAGTAATGGCGACGACCATCAGGGTTTTAATCCACTTAGGGCGTTGTAACGTTCCAATGAGTACTTGGTAACGATCCAACGTTGAAGACATTCGAACTGAAAGACTGGATAAACCTAAGAGATTCTACAGCTATCACAAACTTGGATAACTATTGAAAATTAAATTTAATGGAAGTTTTCAATTGAAATCTCGTGGACTTGATCCTGGGACAAATATCAAAAGGCTGTTCCCGCTCAAAGTGCAATTATTCTGGAGGAAAACGAGGTTAGATTCAATAGTTTTAAGTGCAATTCTAATTTTGAAAGGGTATTGCACTGAGGATGTGATATTCCGTGAAGTTGTACAATAAAAAATCAAAATCGTCTGGGCAAACATTTAATATTTTACAAGTTTCATTTCAAGGAGACTGTCTTATTCCCTCGTAAACCTAGATTGAATATACGAGGAAATATAATTGATGTATCGATGTATTGATGGCGTTACAAATCGATATTTGAATGGGACAAATAAACTTAATGTCCGTCAAAGTCCTTTTCAGCAATTCAAGTCCTTTTCAAGGGGACATTTCAATCACAGTTGGTGGCGTCAATAAGTCAGTCTAGTATTGAGTATATAGATATTATGATTGGAAAATTATTAATGTTTGTCTTGACTGTGTACGTAATGAAATTAAATTGAATATGTTAAATCATGAAGAATTTTATTAAAGTTAATTTCCTGAGAGTATACTTCCTTATTTTTCCAGGACATTTCCTGCTTTTTGGTGCGTTTTATAACGTACTGAATGTTGTGTTGTGTATCATGCTGGATTTTCACTCTAATCGATGTATCTTTCGCGCTACTTTTTCCGCCCATGTGAAATCTTCCTTCCTAATACAGAAGTAAATATAAGGTCTGTTCACGTACAGCTTGAGTATACTAGAGTCTACTCGGCTGTAAATGAGCAATTTGGGAGGATTTTCATAAATTCTCTCTCGTTACTCGAAAAGTACAAAAACGTATTTCAAGCACAATTTCAAATTTTGAGCGTCATGACGGATCAGTAGCTCCTGCCAAATGAACAAGATTTTCAACAAGCTTGAAGTTACTAGAGCAAATTTGTCGAGAAACATCTAGCACATTCAAGCAAACTTCCCCAGTTTTCGTGAAATTCTCTCAAAACTATTTTTTTAGAAAGTACGAAAACGCCAATTTGGTGCTCGAAGCATATTGCAATATGTTCCGAGCTAGTACGTGCACAGACCTATAGAGAGCAATTTCGTTATTTAGTGAGCTGTCAACCTGCTTGCTACATGAATAAGTAGAACGCATTTGCGTAAAAGCGGAGACAGACTATAGAACTTAAACCGGTTCATCTCTGTTATTTAGTTTTAGTTCATAGTACCTACAGAACCAGAGAAAATAAAACCGGATTTATTTAAGGTCCAGTTTGTTTGAGGTGTTTTGATAGATAAACCGATAGTCAAGGCTAGTCAAGGCTATAAGCTTGCAGTACGTAGTTAGACCTAGTTAAACCTAGTAAAGGCTATAAGCATGCATTACGTAGTACAATTAACAAACTGTTCTCACGGTTGGATATTAAACCGAAATGTTCTGATATTTGAACGTGTGAAATTTAGAGATGGTAACCATGCAACACAATGTTTATTTGAAGATTGGTTTTATATTCGAAGAAATATTTTGTGAATAATTGAATTTGTTGAAATTCGAAACAATCAAATGTTTTCCAGCTAGTTTTGCGGATAAATAAACTATAAGTCCAGCAGTTTTCCGGATAAATGTCGACAATGTGCAATTTAAATAAACCAATCAGGTAGGTAATATCAATTTGAAATCTACAGGAAATTAATTAAAAATTCTATGTTCATTGCATTTGATTTATATCAGCCTACGCGGTCTGAAGTTCTGCACATTAAAAACAAATACTGATTTGGATATTTCCACTATTCTTTTACTAGTATTAATAAAGAGAACAAACATTTGAGAATCATTAGAAAACAAATATTTAGGATTTGATGATCTAGTTCAAAATCATGTACGAGCATGAAATCCTTTTTAAATTAAAGCATTATCTGTTCTTCTACCGGCTTATATTATGGTTGTGCCACATTTCACATCAAGTCACATTTGATTGCTAATTGAAGCCAACCCTGACACGATCAATGTCAATTTATTTTGCCATTGAAAATGCCAAAGAGATGCGCCATTCGCATGGCATGTGTGCTTATTAACTTTCGCCAAATATCGCTACTACACCAAAATCAAACCACTTCATTTAAATAATTCATTTGCTTATTTCGGACATGCGTTACGTGATCATTTGTGATCACTTGTGAATTCCAAATTTGAAGATTTTGTAAATTTTATTATGCCACCAAGTTGATGGGGAATGCTTAAAGAGACTGAATGATTGGTCTTAATCCTTTTGATACGATTGTGTTTGTTCAATCTAGAATCCAAAATAATCTCCTTCCGAAAGGACTCACACATTATGTAAGGACAAATTCCACAAATTCATCAAACAAATCGTCTCGAGGCAAATGTGATTACGAGTGTTGCTCTTAGCTAAAGGATAATAGCTAACTAATGACTTTGCCTCAACGAATGAAACTTTGTGTGCCATATCAAGGACCTTTAATAGCCATGTCAATGTGACATTTGTTGCCGTTACAATGGTTTCACATTGCAACTTTGGGTACTTTCCGTCAGCTGGTCGTTTAAATATGAAATTTTAATGGAACATTCAACAGGATGTTTGGCCGAATGTTTCATAATTAAATGATTGTTTCGTGATTTATGATAATTATAAATTGAACTGGAAATGATATTGACAGAAAGACAAAAGATTGCATGATTAAATTGTGTGCTTTTTGAACTGTGAAAGTTAATAATAAAATTTTCTTCAAGAATTCAAGTAATTCGACCACCTGTCTACGTTTCCCGTAGAGTTTAACAATAACAACATTGAAACGAATCTAATTTTGTAGAATAAATGTCAACAGCAGATGCGTATCAAATGGGATTTCTTAAAGTTCACAGGAATTTCACTGAAGAAAAATTAAAGAAAGTCATTTCAATTTAACTGAGCATAAGAATTGTTTTGATGAAAATAATGTTACAAAAACATTTTTGGAATTTTACCTATTTTGGGATTAAGGTATTTGCTTATGTAACACAGAGGTTGATGAATTCATCTTCGTGTATAACATTTTGAAACTATTAAGGCACTTCAACTTTCGAGCTAACATTTGTACGGAAAAAGAAATTGAGAAATCTTAAAATGGGGAAACCTACAAGAATGACTTTAAACAATTTTATTAGATTGAGTTTAGTGTGTTTTTGAAGAAATGTTTTTACTTGATGTAAAAGCTACAAAGCTCGTCAGTGAGCTATAAAGAATAACACTTTCGCGGAAAATGCTTTCGTTAATTTCGTTACAATTAATTCAAATTGGGCCTTTGCCACGAAAAATTGATAAAAACCTAAAGACCCACTATTGAACGCATGATGGTTGTTCATTGAAAGAGGAAGACACTTGTGGAAGTTCTACTGCGATTACATGTAAAACCGGTTTTCGATATGAAACTGTGCATGCACATTGCACGTTTTGTGTTCCGTTGCAAACAGTTTATTTGATTTGGTACTATTTAGTGTTGAGCATTGGTGCTATTACCTTCAGGGTGAATTACTCTGTTACAATTAACAAAATTCTTTTTTGCTGAACCCATAAAATTTACTTCACAGTAATTAAAGTCCTTCGGAAAATGTAGAAAACTTTTGTTCCCCGAAAAGTAACAAATTCTTTAATACCCCATTGTCAAATGCAGGATTTCCTGGTGGTGACTTGGAATTGACGGGCAAACTTATTTCAAAGTTCTTAAATGAAGGTTCAATAACTACCCACTTTTCATTTGTCCCTCATATTTTCTACAGTCACAAATAGTTTTGGGTTGCATTCGATTCATATATTTCCTCTAGAAGAAATTTATTGTTGCTGCGCTAGTTCCTGGATCATGGATTCACTCTTGCAAAAATTTTAGAAAAGTATACATCCAGAAGATATAGAATCTGTCTCGGAGATATTTTATCCTTTTCCCCATTTGATGGAATCTCTGTGTCCTATGACCCTTGAGCTACTTTAGAATGAACAACCATCAGACATTTAATCGTGGGTTAATCCAGTAATCATGTGTAATTTAATTCAACGATAGCAGACATTTATCTTTCGAAAAAAGGGAAAACCCAAACCGCAATTAATTTGTTTTTGTTCTAACAAAACTTTAATATGAAACGTGCCCAATTTAAAAGTTCATTGCCCAGGGATACAGTATCTGAAGCTAACGAATTTGGGAATTTACTCATTTGAGGTTAAGACAAATTTTTAAGTTATTGCATGTAAAAGCCTTAGAAGTTATTTTAGCAAATACTGAGAAAAAGTCTTTGGGTAATGGATCGTTAATTGCTTGTTCAATGCATTCAATGATGAAAACACATTAGATATGACAAAACTTCATATTATCCGTAAAATCGACAGAAGTTAATTGCTTTCTTCAAAAATTTGAAGACATTTATGTGCTTTGCAAAATACAATAAACACTTCAGGTTTACAAGACTTTAATTGTTAAACAAGACAAAAAGTTAGCTTAACAAATCAAATAAGGGTTGTTTATGAAATCCCTTTAAAATGAAATCTTACCCCCAAAAATTTTGTTTAAATGTCTTTGGCAGAATTCACTTCCGTTATAATTTATTTCCGAATTTGTATTTTCCGTACAGATTTTCCTTTTTCATTTTTCTTCCATGTTCTTTCACTTGATTACACGACCAAAACTTACGGCATCATTAATTTCTTCAAACAAAGTTCAGTAAATTTCAATTGTTTGCCGAAAACTTTATGAAGGGTATGAAAAGAAGACGCACAAGAACACGAAGAGGAGCAAGATGACGAAGAAGAAGAATTGTGGAAGAAATCCTTGAGAGTATTATAAATTATCACATGACGGCTTTTATTTAATAAGCTTGAGTTAATTAATAATTAATAGAAAACTGTGCCATGACTCCTGACTGAAGAACAAGAATAGAAGAATTCGTTGGGAATTTTCAAAACAAAAGAAAGTTTCACCATGTGCGAGGGTTGAAAATTTCCCAGACGGCCAGGGGTAGGGAATAATTGCTTTTAAAATTCGTGTAGAATTTCTATATTTTTTTCGTAGAAAATTCACGAAGAAAGTGTCGTTGACAGAACATCCTGGAGAAAGGTGAGTGCGTTTTCATTTTAATAGGATTTCCCAGGATACTTGAAATGGAGGAATATATAATAGTATAAGAAATTGTTGTGATGAATTCTCTTGTGTCAATTCAACATGTAAACGATGATATTAAAATATCGACTAAATGATATTCAACAGTCATTTCTACGGGTATTCGTCTTTGTAACGAATATAAATTGATCCTTTATATGACAATGACACCAACAAGACGAATGAAAAATGTCTTCAACCCCAATTACAAATGTAACTCGAACACAACAGCAACATGACGTGCCATCATGAATCAAAACAGCAGGACATTCAATAAAATGCCGGTTGATTCAGTATTTTGTGGGTATGTCGGGAATATGAGGAAGCATTGCGACAAACCGCAGGATTTTTTTGTTGTTGCCATTTAAATGGAATAACGCCCTCGTCCTGTCGGAGTTCTTGTTCAGGGTCAAAATCCATCCAGTACAAATGTTTTTAAAAATTGAGTTAACTTACCACTTATTGAGCCATTTATTAGCAGTGTCCGGCACTGAAGGTGCACATTAACCCGGTTACATTAGCCCTACAAATGGCAATTTATGGTCTTAATTCGTATCCTACTCAAAACGCTGGGTGTCGCTTAAAAATGTCATTTTGTCCTCCTGTGGTGGTGTTGTTTGAAATGTTGCTTCATTTTTAAAGGCAATAAAATGAGGTTTTTATTAGGGAAGCATAGCCGTAACGAGGATATAAAGATTCAATTTGAATATTTTTTGAACTTATTGAGACATTTGAAATGTTTAACGATGAACTTATTAAGTTACAAGTGAAATTGTGTCTCATTTAATGTTTTTCAGTATATTAAGCTGAAGACACCAACTGTCAAGAGAATCAATAGTCAACACTCTGACCTCAGAAAACCGGTTTGGTATGTAATCTTATACCGCGCTTACACCGACCTATATCTAGTAGATTTAGTGAGATGATTTAATAAATCTCCGCTCTGCATTTTGGCGTCACTAGTTGTTTAAGGTTGCTTCGCGACCATTATTCCTTTCATACTTTATAAAAACGTCCAATCAAGCATAACTAAAATTAAGTTTTGATTTAATGAATTTACTCAACGAAATCAGGGCGAATGTGGTCAAAACCTTATCAATTCAACTATGACTCCCATTTGGTTAAAGTTCAAACCAACAGTTGACTAGATGGCGATGGGGGAGACTCAGATTGTTTCATTGTTTACGAAATTACGCTGGCAAGGCGGTCATAAATTTAATGAAACGCAAACAAAAACGCGGAAGAACGAAGCAAAAACAAAAAAAAATATACAAACGAAGTAACATAGAAAAATGTTTTCTAGTCATGAATTACACTCGTTAGGCCTATATAATGGTGCCCAGTTCCCCAGTTACCTAAAACCCGAAATTTTCCAGTACTGGAATTTACCGTGATAGTAGAAGTCATTTGTGATAGAATTCGCGAATAAATTACTTTTATTGTTGTGTTGTAAATCTAACGACAGAATGTTCTTTAAGGGTACGTTTATGGGGTTGTACCCTGAAAACCTTGAATCCATTGGCCACACCACCGGAACATTAAATTGTCTCTGAGGGTATAGAATTTTCTATGATTCAGATTTTGGGCAATTCATTCAAATGTACAACGTGTCTTCCTGTCGAATCGGAAACCTGAATAGATTCAGATCAACGAATCAATCAAGGGTGTCTTTTGTTTTTTTAATTTTCCAAAACAATCAATCTCGCCGAACGCACCCCACTCACTACAGATGTTTGTGAAGCCAACAAATGAAAATGCCGTTAAATCATCGTCTCCAAATCATCTGTTCTACTTAATTTCTACCAATGATCCCTGTGGAGTCACGAACACTTTTTATTGCCCTCAGTATTGGGGGTGAACGGGTTCCACGATTTGAGCGTAACAAAGGGGGGAAACACTCTCTGCGACGCATTTCTTTTATAAAGACAAATTACTTTGATTACATCAATTCGTTTCAGTTCAAGTTAAAAGTTTTGTTGCAACGGTTGCTTCGAAAGTTGAATTTTCGATATGCGTTTTGCGTTGTGTTCGATTCCAAAACACCCTAAACTCTTATACTACTTTACCACACTAGTGCGTAAAGTACAACTTTATGTAATACATGGTGTTCTCGTCTTGTCTGGCGCTCTCGACTCTCGTCTCGGTGGTCCCGGCTGCGTGTCGGTATTTTGCGCCCGAGTCAAAGGAGTATGTACATGTATGCTCTCGTCGAGTGTGCACAGCCGGCATAACAGATTCGTGTGAATATTAATCTCAAATTCATCTTTCCACGAACATGTTGCATAAACTATTGTATTTGTATACAGTTGTTGCTGCATTTGCGTTCGGTAATGATGCGTTCGTACAAAGACGAGTGTAGAAATTCTTTCATTAACTTTTGTTCTTGAAGAATCCTGAGAGTTTAGCGGGGTGTGATTTGTTCCTCCAGTGATCCAGTGATTACTAGCTCGTTCGCAATGATCCTAGCTCGTTTGCAGCTATGAAATGTGGGTAATGAATGAAGAATTATTTACAGTCAATTTCATGCTGAGATATGTCACATTTCACATTGGATTTGTGCACCACTTCCCAAAATAACAGAGAAAAACAGGACACACATTGAATCAAGCGTGAGATCACCTCCTTAAATCCATGTCTCACCAACAATGTCTCAAAAATTATTGTGAAATTTATTTATAACATTCAAGAGCAAATTAAAATGTCAATTAATTAATTTCATGACATTTTGGTTCAAACGAAAATTTTCGCTTTGTGCCAGTCGTATGAATTGGGCAATAATGCTAAAATTGGCCTGCATCCAATGAATTCGTTAATTGTCGGTTCAATTACAAATTATCGAAAACTCAAAAATGTTTTACTCAAAAAAATATGACATCTGTGAGTAATATGATTATCATATTTGCCAAAAAATCATGTCGAAATCATGTGGTTATTGCCACAGAAATAGCAGCGAGAGATTTTATATCTTATTAAACTCACTTTCTATGATCGTCAATCAAGCTTCAAAACGTATCCATGAAGAATCATTGAAATTTTCTCTTAGTAAACGAATAAAAGCTTTCTTTGAATGATTTTATCAATTAACAATCCGTGGAATCTCGCAAAGCTGCCAACGCTCGAACAAAAAATATATGTATGTATTTCGAAAATTTGGCTTCTCAGTTTCGCTAAAAATAACTGAAAACGCTCAAGGTCCATCGAAAGCTGCGGAACAAAATATTCCAACAAATCAAATACTGATATTAACGTATCAGATTCGTTTAAAGTTTCAAATTTACTTCGCCCCAAGCGGACTATCTTCGGAAGGTCAAAAGGTCTCGATACAATGATAAGTTTCAACAGAAAATATAGACGTAATTGGCAAAAAATAATTAAAAATTTATTGCTAATTTCGATGATTCAAAAGTTTCCATTACACACTTCTTGTTTTATGCTTTGATCAGTTTGGAAGAGGTCACTGCAGTCAGTTATCCTATCTTCATGAAAAATATCCTATTTGCACGCCACTCTAAGCAATCTGGATTACTGACTGCGAAGAACATGCAATCCACTCCGGGTCAATTCCATGGCACTGAAGTCAAAAAGCGGTGGATGTGGTCCAAATCCGAGTCTAGAGTGTTTCACGACAAGCTTATGACGGAGTGTGTAAGTGCGAAACGAGTTAGACGTCATGGCGCAAACAATTTCTAGACAAACTTTGAGTCACTCAACGCCAAATAAATCGTTACCACAGAAATCACAAGATTTTATTGTTTTAATTAAAGAGTGTCACTCTCAAAAATCACAGGCTGATGATGCTAATTGTTTTATAACCTTAAGAAAACAAGTTGTCTTACAAGACGTCAAAATACGGAAACAAACAATGGACCCACTGCATCGTGTTGTTTTGAATGACATCACGACAAAATTTTAGTTTAAAAATAAATTTTATGAAGAGAAAAAGTTAATTTTAGTTATTTTTATTAAGAATTTCATTTTTATTTTTAGCAAAGTATCGAATCACTTAAAGATGTCTGCCATTTGCCGACAAGGGGAAGGTGGTGCGGAATATTTACTACAATATATTTTCTTCCAAAAGTGACATGCTATTGAAAGTGATACAGGAAAAAACACAACGCGGTGATTGTCCGCAAAAGGTAAACAAATCAAAGCTTTGCCAAGTTTGTGAATGGTTAAAGTGACTTTCTGGTAATGAGGCCATCCACTCAAGTCATGTGTTGACTTTCTACTTAAGTTTCGGAGTACTGCAAATATTTGAAATTCAACATTTTTCTTACTCCGTCTCACCTTAAAGCTTACAAAGAACTCAACTTGGGATTCGAGTTAATGCAAATTTTAATCATAAACCTGTCACTTCATAACACCGAACAGGACCCCATTAACCTCATTTGAAACGCAACTGAATTTTGGTACACATACAAGGGGGATAAAAGCTTCCACATCTCCATGAACGTGCCCCAATTATATTTGACTTGATATCGAGGACAGATCTGTACTTCTCAACAAAATTTCGACAACCTGTAGACTAAACCTCATTGCAAATTGGATAAGGTTTTGTGTTTGTTTATGTGGAGCTGGATTTTTGGAATTTTCAAATGAACTGTTCTGTCAGACAGCCTCTAGCCGGATCACACTCCTACACCGAACATACACAATTATAGGTTATCGATTTCGTATTTAATTGATTTTGTCAATTTCAAAGGAATCTGATTATTTCGAATGTATTTGCTTATTTTATTTCCTTGTTCCCTTAATTTTGTGATTTTAAACGAAATCAAATGAAATTGATTTTGTTAGGGATACCATCGAATTAGGGAGAGCACCAGAAGAAGTCTTAATCGTGGGAAAATAAGAAAAAATTTAATTTTTTTTTTCCTCATTTTCCCACAAAATAATTGGATGTCTTGTTTTTGAACCAGAGTAATTAAAAAAGTTCAAATTTACTCTGAGGGAAATAATCCAGACTTCACTTAATTGGCGGTTTATGTTATCCTATCAGTGGATAAAAAAGCTTAAATTACCTGAAAGTTTTAGAACTTAAATTGTTGCTTAAACGCAAAATCTTCTAGGGATTGTATTCTGTAAAAGGTAGTTAATAAAACGGAATTTATAAAAGTTCAGAACTGTCAGAAGTTGTACAATGAAAATTATTTGGCCATTTATCAGTTATTAACGTCAAATGAGTAATAATACATAAGAACTGAAAGAGGATAGAGAACTTAAACCAGTTTATCTCGACCTAACAACCGGATTCTCTAGAGCTAGTTTTATTTAAGGGATTAGCTGATTGTAACCCAACTTCAGATGAACCGATTTTAGTCTGTTAGGTGACATTGGTTAAATCGCTAAAACTTTAGCTGGTTTCAATAAACTGGTTTAAGTTATGCAGGGTTAATGCTTGTCTGTCAAAGTAACAAAATGGCTCCAGTAGATCCGGTTTTTTCGGAAAATGTATTTATTGAAAGGAAACACATCTATTGGTCTGTTTACGTACTTTAACTTGAACATTTGACAACTTTGACAGTTGTCAAAAATTCTTTCAAAGCACCTCAACTTTACTCGACCAAATTTGTCTAGTAAAATTTTTCAATCTCGACCTCATTTCCCCTCCATGATGTCACACGAAACTCTCTCAAAAATATTACTCGAGAAAGCACGTAAACGCTAATCTCGAGATTGAAACATATTCCAATATATTGCAATATCTTACGTAGACAGACCTATTATAAAAGTGCACTTGAAAACGAAAAGCATGCTAACAAGACTGAGATTTACATATATAAGAGCGGGTGAGATGTCTTAAACACTGTCTAACATTGTGTCTCCCTATAAATTTTTCAAACGAAACACTGCACCCAAACTCACGGAATCACACCGTCGACGACTGAACCTGGAAATTTTAAGTTAACTCAAAGAACTGTTCAGGTTTTAAATAGTATTGACCTTGAGGTTATTTGACTTCCAGACAATCTTTTGTGGTTTTGAAGTCATTCAAATATATAGCAAGAAGCAAATAACAAGAAAAAACCACATAGCAATTATGTGTTATTGGAAAATATTCAACAAATTAGCACGTTTGAAAAATTGTGGCTTAACATTAGCAGACAAACTTTGTTTGGTTTGACCGTTCTAAATAAGGAAAGCCCACTTTGCACGCTTTCAGTTGCTTCTGACTAGAGCTGAGTTGGTAATTGATCGAAGGCCATAAAAAAGGGAAAGAAATTAATTTAACACAAAGTTATTGAAGAAAAGTTTCTTGTAGATCAATATCCGTTAAATTGTATTTCACTGACTTTACAAAAAAGTTGATACTCAAAGCGGAAACATTTGGGCTGCAGAAAAAAACCCAAGTCGCTTAATTAATAAAATTGAATTTTTCCAAAGAACTACGGAATTTTCCGGTGGTTTAATAGGTACAAGAAGAGCCCAACTGGGTTTTATTTTCTCCTGACACTCGTGACTGTCCTAATTTTCACAGTATCGAATTTAATTAATTTTTTGACTATTTAAATTACCAAAAAACATAATTACTTATTTTTAAAATAGCCACAAAACCAAGAGTTCCAATTTAATACAAGTCAAGAGTTCCAATTTTATAAGCGACTGGTCAGAAATTTTTGATATGAACATCTCTGGATAAAATATGATAAATAGCCACAGATGCCCAGAGGTCTAAGGGAATTGTGTCAGTGAACCAAATCCACATAGGAAAGAGCTATTATCCAAGTAACTATCAAAGCTCCAGATCCAGTTCCAGAACTATCAATCACTTTGACGTGACCCACCTTCTTCCTGTCAATCCACAGTGTCCATTAAAAGAAATACTATAGACGCGTGAACCATTTAAGAACAGTAGCACATTCATGAGTGGAAGAAGTTTGCATTATGACCTGTGGAATATACCGCAAGAAGCCGACATTCCATTCAGACAAATAAATCAATCATTCGCATATGAAAAGATGATTGGCAGCTTAAAACGTGAATGACAGAAGAAAAATTATGCAAAATAATTAAACTTTTCTAGGCAATTGGATCAAACCTACAAAGTCTGCTAAAAATCACATCAGATGTCTTTAACACTATGCAATGCCACATGGCTTCCGGTCCACGACGTGGAATGTAAATTTATACCGGAACGTTCCGGTGATGGCAGTAACTAACTGTAATGGTCGATTTCGTCCAAACTTTTGGGTTGTTAAAACAAAGCTTAATGACAGTACAAACAGGATAGTATCCTCAGGGACACCGTAATCCAGTCGGACGTAACGTTATCTGTCGCAGAAACATGCATCCCGAAACTTCCTATAGCCTTCCGGCAGTGTTTCGTTTACGTATCCTTTTGAATGGAACAGGATATCTCTTGGGGAAAAGGATTAAAGCGAAGTTAAACGTCAGGATTAAAACACTGAACCAGATCCTTGTATGCACTCACTGCCACCTACTCGATGACATTCAAAAAATAAAACGATTTTCAGGACATGCATGTACAGCACGTCAATTCCATGTATGATAATTAAAACGTTAACTAAAATTAAAATTTCTTTCTGTCACATAATGTCATTTTATAATAAACATGTCACAGATTGAAAATCGTCAATTATTTATTGACATTTAATTTATGATATCCGTTCGTTTCGGATTCACAATGAATTATGAAAGTATCATGTGTGATTAACCGAATATAATTTGAGATCATATGACAATTCGGACGAGTGATCTTATAACCAATTAAAAATTTAACTGCTTGTGCTTGTCTCATTTCTAAGATTAAAATAAACAGGAAAAATATACGAAAATCCGCACAAAGAGGAGATACCGAGAATAGTCGCCGGTCGGTTTTTCTTGACTTACGCACATTTTACACAACTGAGGACGAACTAGTTGGCAGATGAACTATAGAAGATTGCCTTTATTTGCGGCGAAGGATATGCATGACATTTCGTTGACATTTCCTGTTGCATTTGAATGGCTAATTAGACTGATAGTAATTAGACTACAATTCCTAATGCAATTAACGTCGACAAACTGTTTCCATGTCTACATTTGTATTACATAAAGTACGATTAAGAGTTACAAGAATAATTAAAGATGGTGGAAATAAATTTCACTGGAAATAACCAACTTCTGCTTGTCATAATTTCCGTGAGTACTGCATCAACTGCATAATCATTTTCACAGACAATGCATGCAGTTTTCGTGCATCGCTGCAAATCGTATGCATTTTTTTATTTCTCTCAGTTTGTAGCGGAAACTGAAAGTGACTTCTCCGTATTTTCTACTCCGTGAAGCAAGAAATTTTGATTTCTTCTTATCATTTCTTAAAATTTATACTTCAGTTTGTAGTTTTTACTCTTCATAATTGTACCTTATCTCGTAACCTATTAGGTTAAACTGATGAACTCATGTCGAGTTTTCTTGGCAATTTGAGTGATAAGATCCACATGAATTTAAAAGTGGATTTCATGAACACTTCTCTGAAATATTTTTCGAGATAATGGAGTGGTTCAATATCACATCAAGTTGCTTCAATAACTTTCAAGATACATATTTCAATTCTTTATTGACTTATAACACTTGGAGGAAGGTTGCTTTATGATATATGATTTATGATACATGATTCTGGTTTTAATGAATTCTAATCGGTTGTCCCAAATCAGGTACAACAAAACAGTGGTTCTCTAGTATTGCGAAGAGTTATAGCTCCATAAAAGTGTTGTTAGCCCAATAAACTAGAATCATAACATCTCCAACTTCATAAATAGCCTTTCAAATATTCAAATTAAATTAGAGAATCACTAAAAAACTTGTTTTTAGAAAGCAAAAGTTTTATTTGATTAATAAGTTTAACACATTCGAGTCACAGGTTATAATACACTTGAATCTTTGAATCGAAAGCAGGTATTCCTCAAGAAGCAATGCATAATTTATTAATAAACATTTATTTGATTGAATTCTAATTTTTATTACCTCATTATGCGAGTGACGACAAAGTAGCTGTGAGTCATGAATTATTTTTTTTAATTTTTCAAATTATTGTATGGATTTATGACCTGTTTTGGCAATTTTTGGAGTTTGCTTACGAAAATTTTATTGTCTTCATACAGTCGTTGAGTCTTTGTAAGGTTTTCTTTTATGGATTTTCACCTTAAATGGGTTATTATGCAACAACCTCAAAATGTTGTTGAGAGGTGGAGCTTATTGAAGAATCAGCCAAGATTATTCAGAATTCTACGTCGTCTTTAGATGACACCATGTTATCAAGCGATCGAATTCATTCCAGTTACGGATATTTGAATCGATTTTTACGTTCAATTACATTCGCTAAGCTATCATTAGAGTCACGCTCTTAGTGGGCTCATTAGCAAACCCGAGGTTGATGTTGTTTCAAACTGTAATGATTCCATGATCATAGTGAATGATGTAACGCTTTGATTAGCGATTGCAGCTTGCGTTACTTGTCGTGATCAAAAGATCGTTGGTGTCATGTAATGCTCCATTAACCTGGGGACCTACTGTAGGCGAGGGACATCATTCCAAGGGTGATCTTTCATAACAAGATGATCTCAACTTTCCCCAAGTTCCCTGTAGTCCCTTCTGCTTGGTGCGTTCCAGTACATATACTTGGGAAACAGTTAACCTCGAGACCACTGCTCGTGAAGGTTTCAAGAGTTACCACTTTCCATTCAAACTTTGAGTTTGAAGTTCACGGAACATGAACTGCAGAGTAATCTATGACCGGAATCAAAAATTCATTTGTATTTTTTCCAAAATTTCACTTCTCTGTTTTCAGCAGCAATCTTTATTACGATCGAGTAACTGCTGTTTCTACGAAACAAATTAAAAACAGTTATATTAAACGCAAGGTTAATTTTAGTACATCATAAAGCCATTATTAGCATCTCAACACGCACTCATGCGTCAATAGAAATCACTGAATTTCCAGACGAATCTGTAGACCCTGTCAATTCAAAACCCGAAATAACCTCATTGGAAATCATCAAAACTATTGATTTGTATCTTTTCTAAATCCGGAAGTATTGAAAATTTAGCGGAAAATTAAATTTTCACGCGTGATCGGATAATCAAACACGTGGTTGTGAAAGAGGTTTAGCTGAGCTGAAAGAAAACAATTTTGATAGCTTTATAAGAATTAAAATTGAAATTAAAAAACTGAAATTTTTAAAATCCATTTACTCTACCTTAATCGTTTTTACTGAATTACTTGAAAAAGTTAAAATCACTTTTAAGTGGAAAAACTATAAAAACTTTGAGAAAAAACTTAGAAAGAAAATAAAGCAAAAACTTGAATTTTTGTTTTTTGCATAGTTAAGATATTGAAAAACCCACAGGAAATCTTAGATGTCTCGTGTAGAGCATCATTGTATCCGTTTTTGTTGGAATAACTTTGACGAACTTCGTGTTCTTCTGGAGGTTAAATTCTTAAGGCAAGTGGAGAATTTTGATGAACTTTGAAAAATGTGTTTTTATGGCACTATAACCATGTAATAATTGGTACGCTTTCTCTTGGAAAACAGGTCAGAATTGCTATTGAACATAGTTGATCCTGTGTCGAGTCAAAGCAGGCCAGTCAGGTTCTTTTCGTTTTTCTTTTAACAAAACAAATTTTCATCTTTGCGGTAGAACCGGTTTGTGGAAGAACAGTTCGAAGACGTGATGGTTTACACCACATCCTTCACAGTCGCGAGGGATGTAGGAAACTAATGTTATAGAGACATTGATGTATCATCCTTGATTCAAAACACAAATATAGTTACTGGAAATTTTGATGCCCTAGTATGAGTATGAAACATTTAGCCGACATTCGTTGGAATCCTCTGCAGAACAGGATAAAAATGAGAGAAAAACTAGAACATCTAGGACGAAAAATTTGCACATTTTATGAGTGAACTAGGCCATAAAATCCTCACAAACAAAGAAATCCTGCGGGAAAAAGCCCAGAATAATATTTTCATCACATACAGCACATCCAGGACAACCAGCACAACATAACCTCTAAATTGTAGCGCTTGAATATCACTAGGCTTAGCGAGTTCAAACCACAAAGCGAGATGATTGGAATGAGTTGAGTACGGGTCACGAATCCTGTATGAATAAAACCACTCATACACAAACGATTTCATGTCATCCTGGCACTTACCATGTCGTCAGGACTCATAAAAGCGTAGAATGCCACGAGATGTGACTGTCAGGACGTGCAGGAATCAAGGAATTCCTAGTAAATCGATATTATCTAACCCACATTGAATGACATCCCTCACACACACAATTAAATTGGAAGGACATTGCGTGTGTGTGTGTGTGTCTACACTAACCTGGATAACAGAACAAACAGAGCCAGAAGCCGATACACAAACCAAATTCCAAAGCAAATCGGAAGTCGACTTTCGTTGAGCCTTTCCGGTGCGGGTGCCTCACGAACAGGATATTTGTGTTTGTTTGTATGCACTTGAGTGAATTGTTCTAATTAGAAATAAATAAATATTACTTACTTTTCAGGGTGTACCAACGAATTTAGTGAGTTTACAATTCGACAAGTGTCAAACGAAAATAGCACCGAGAACGAAAATAAAAAACGGATTATGCGCGGGACACGGCTGTCAAAATCAAAAAATTCTAAATTCTCGATTGGAATTTTTGTAAGAAACCAATGAAACTTTTGGAATTTTTCACTTTACCGTGTATTGCACACGAAATAAACAATCAATTGACACATGAAATCTGATAGAAACAACGTAAACTGACACATCTGATATGATTTCACTTTGTTTTATGCACAATCTGATTTGACAAGTGACACCTTTACGAATTGCACAATTGTGGTTTTGTCGGTAATTTAAAAAGAAAATGATATTCTATCAAATATCGTTCAAGTTATAACACTTTATTCCTTATCGAAACGTGATGAATTTTCACTGAAAAATTCGATTAAAACCGATCGTCCACCTTCTCCTCCAATTGGAATCACGTTAGATTCGCTTTGTTTTCATTTCGACTGAAGAAGGAAAAATCACACGCGAAAAACAACAAATAACAAATCAACACAAATACATTTGAAATGTTTACGAAACACACATTCACACAATTATCGCGGTTTTTCTATTATTGTGTATAAGAGAAATCGACGGAGACACTCGTTCGCAGCAAGTTCCGATGCGAACTGAAATCAAATTGGATCTTCCTCAACAGAAAGATGAATGTGCGTTGGAACGAGAGAGTGTTACACGCATCAATGGGTGAACGACAGAGAGGCGACGATGTATTACACGTTTCCACCTATTGTTACTATTCCAATCCAACTAGAAAATAAGTGCATGAATTCGTAAAATTTTTATTATCAGAATCAATATGAAAAAAATGTGTGTTTACATTTACTCCCTTCCCTTTTCAACTCGATTCAGTTGTATTTTCCTTCTCTTTCCGTTTTGCTAGCGGTCATTTTCGAATTTGAATTCAAATTCAAATTTCAATTCAATTCTGATTAGATAAACATTTTCCGTGTTTTGCTGTTGTTGACCCTCATTACAAAATCAAACGTTATGTTGAAGAGAGTATCACGCAACCACCGGCTACTCATTTTCGTGTACGAAAATAGTCCGCCTGACCTACACACACAAGTGGGATATTTTCATTTTCATCATTTTCCCGAATGTCACCGAGTGTTGGTATGGAGAGAAACAACAACAAATTCAACGATTTTCTTATCAACCAAAGAGGTAACGAGTCTCAAGAGAGGGAGGTCAGTTGGAAAGAGAAACCGCCGAGGAGAGAATTTCATTTGATAACAATTTTCTTGTTTACATTTTTATTATACGAGCAAGTGTAGGAGGGAAGGTGTGTGTGTGAGAGAGAAACAGTTAGAGCGGAAGAGTTAACTGGGAGCAGTGAGATACTCAAATTCCGATGCAATGTGTGCGAGTGTGTGTGTGTGTGGGCCAGTCGATGCCAATTGGAATTCGGAGTGCATTTTGTTGTTTGGGAAGTGAAATGTTGTATGGCGAGGGTGGAAGTGCAACGTAAACAACATACATACAACGGGCCGGGACGGGAGTGAGTGACACACGGTGGGTATTGTGCTGGATTCTAATCGGGAAATAAGGTAACCACTCTTGCTGGGAAATTGACGTCTTGTGGAGCAGCTACACCACGGGAAACCTGTTAAGTGTTCTACGGCGAATGTGTCGTGACGCGTTAGCCGGTATGTGAGTTCGCTACGATGTCGCACTCTCCACGAATGTTTCTTTGTTTTCACTCATGGCTTCGTGAGTTTTGCCCCAGAAAACCGAAACCGTAAAGGTTCAAAAGGTCGTCTGTCGAGACTGGCTGCTTGCAGGAGGCGTAGTTTTTGCACTGACCGGTGTGAGCAAACTGTGACCCGTATGGAATTTACTATGTAACAGTTCTATCAGTTTGGTTCCAAAGCAATAAAAGTGGGCAAGTGCGAGTCGGACCCGTGCTTGATGGGTTCCGTACCATCGTAAGCAGGTTAACTATAATACATAAGTTTTATGAAGTGTATCTGTATTTTGGTCACTTAAATTCTACTGCATGCTTAATTTGAGTCACTGCTTTTCTCTTCACTGGTCTTTGCCTTTGCCGCCGGATAAAAAAATCTATCCAATGAGGTTTCTGTCCCGACGTTGCTCGTATCTCAAATGTTACTCATATTTCAAAACAAAACTTCGTTCGCTCGACGGCTCGTATCTCAAATATGTCGTATGTTAGGTCACTCGTATCTCCAGGTACCACTGTATTTGTTGTTATAGCAACCATAATATTGTAGTACACACTTCGTGAAAATTTGAAGTGTCTATCTACGATGGTTCAAGAGATACGGCCCAGTGACAGACAGACGGAAAGCGAAGTCGTATTAATAGGGTTCCGGTATCACCCTTTGGGTAGGAACCATCCATCACACCATTTAGTTATTCCTTAAACAGTTCTGCAGGGTGCTATGTCATGAATTTTAAAAGTTAAACTATCGGATCCTTGATTCAGGGATGTCTCGGGTATAAGGTTAACCTGGGTTGAGATGGACTGTTGAACAACACCAATCGGCATAGTTCGATGCCAGATTAACCCAGGTTAGTATGGATCGGTGAATACATGAGGTAGACTACCTACTCAATTCGATAGTCGCAACTCTTCAATGAACGCAACTAGCTATGGCCAAGCATATGGGGTGTAAGGAAACCCAGTTGAATGTTTCAGACGTGAGAAAGGAACAAGATAACAAGATTTAAAGAGTGATAGGGCAAGTACACTTAGATATATATATCACTTTACTTTTCCTTCCTAGCCATCGAATATGTGTTATCAAGTCTGTACTGTCAGTTTACAGACCATTTTCAGTTCCAGAAAAGATTAAGAATATCACTTAGTTACTTATCATTGGTTACGCTGTAGGTTATAAGAAAATTACCTTTCCTGTTTTGAAAACCTATTCTGAGATTTACAATATAAAGTCGATTCAAAATTAAAAATGTAAATGAATCAGCTAAACGTAATTGTGAGTTGGCTATAAAGGATAATGTGTCCTCTAGATGTAATTTCGATGGAATTGCGTATTTGTGCACCTGATCAAAATCGTGAAGCTTGCAGACATTTCATTTACGAAAACCCATTTTTCACAACAGCACATTTAAGGACATCATGAAACAACTGATCTGTTGAAAATCGTTGAAAGCACAAAAAGAACATATTGACTAATGGATTAAGTAATTCAATTGAAATGCTAGGATATTTAAATAAATTTTTTTTTCACTTCACAGTTGGATAATTCAACAATTTGGAGTATTTAACAGAAGACAATGTTTGCCCAACATATTGTACAAGTACTTTGTCATTTTTATCAATAATTAATCCATTGTTGTGCATGCATATGGATATGACAAGTCGATAGTCAGGAAGTTCGTGGTGATATAACTATTGGTTATTCAATATGTAATAATTGTATGTATAAAACGTATTTGATGGGCATACAGTCATATTTGTCCTGTGGACGATGATAGTGTAATTAAAAAATACTAAAAGCCAAGAGATGTTGGAGGTTCGACCACAGAATAAATTGATCACCACTTGACAAATATTTTTCCCACAACTGTCACAAAATGCCACAGGATAATTGTATGCAAACAACGTACTGGTTCATTTCGAAAAATATTCATACGTCATAATATCACGACTCAGGATATTCATCCAATGAAGTATGAAATTTTTCTATAGACGAAGGTATAAAACTAGAGGACAAGTTTTTCATATGACCAGGTCTTCTGTTTAATATACATAGAATCCTTGAATCCTTCTCTACTTCCAGCGATGGCATAAGGCATCTACCATCACCCGCATGATTCATCCAAAACCTGTCAATTACTTTCATATCAGAAGATGACTCTACCCGGAAAATTAATGAAAGTATTTCTCGGGTCATCCATATTCATGGAAAATAGACAGAACGGATTGACGGGTAATTTTGCAGAAAACGAGCTTATAAAAGCAGAATACTCAAATATTAATGAAGGTTTTTACGTTATACAGAATTGGTAAATAGAATTTGAATATAACTAAATTATAAAAGGGTTTCCATCCACTTAACCCATGGATTTGGCTAATGTATGAATTGTAATCATCCTTGAAACGAGATGAAATGTATGACAAGTTTTTGGGTTACTTGTAATTAATGACAAAATAACCTAAAACCAAAATTTTGTTACTCGAATAACAATTTCAAAATGGTGACATCGAAAATCTTGTTTTTTGAAATTCGAAATAAAATTTTATTTATTTAAAATGATTTCATGAGTGCCTTAAAATGTTACTTTCTCAAATTTATAAATCACGATTTTGACGGGTCATACCCGATGATGTTTCATCTATAATAGGAATGTACCAACTTGAGACTAGTGATGAATTTAGTAAGAATGAAGAAACGTTGTCGTTGTTGTCATGAAAATCCTGAATTTCAATTTGAGGTTGTCGGCACGATTTTCATTTTAAAAGATTCATTCAATTGAAAACATCATGATCTAAATAAACTTGTAAAATCGAAACCATTCTAATGTAGAAATGATGAAAGATGTTTCATTTTATCTATGAAATCTTGTACTACCGCTTACTTTCGAAACGGTTGTCCCAAAGATGATGAAAAATATTGTTGCAATCTTGAATTATGTTGTCAATTGTGTCCAATTAAAACTAATGCCACGATAATATAATATAAGTCCGTGCAGAGATTCTTGCGACATAAACATATATACGAGTATACTGTATAACCCAAACCCACATTAAAGCGCACTCTGTAGAAATAATTTCCGTTCAATCAACCGGATGCATCCACAACAAACCCGTTCACTTATTCCGGGCCGGAATATTAACCATCACGTTCGAGTGACACAAGAACCTGAAATTGCTTCAATTGAACCGACAACTGATTACATGGACAACAATGGACAGAAATTGGAGATAATCGTCGTTGATGCAAGTGATTTGGTCTATGACTTGAAACGATGGTAGACACTTGATTCCTACCTAGACAAGTCACAAAGATTCTCCAGATGTCATTTTAGGGACTCTCCAGTTTCAGTCTTACAACAAATCGATTATGACTAGTTGCTATTAGCTACACAAGACTTTCCTTTGAATAACATTCCACAAAATGTCCAGCAACACTACACCCTTTAAATTGGTATTAAGTTATGCCATTTGGCTTGATGTTATCTATTGATCTAATGTTGGAATGTCAATTCAAATTACTTGCTAATGTGACCCCCCACAAATACGATGACAAAGTGAACAATTTCTAAGGCACAATTGAAATGTGTATCTACTATACTTCAGGCTGTTACTATAATGAAGAGCCTGTGAAACTCATTTCTCGTTGGACTATAGTGGAGCATGATAGAGGAGTCATTAATTGGTCAAATCTATTCTCGATTCCATAGATGTTACTAACCACAAAGAGATAAATTAGAATCTCCACTGGCTTTTTTTTAACAAATGACATTTCGACGACACTATTCGATGGTATCTGAGACAAGACACCGACAGTCATTGATGGACAGGAAGGATAGCTAGCCTTTCGCACATTTGTCTCATTCCACGAAAAGGATAAAATAATATGATTGACTAATTTTGGATGGTGTTAAGTTATAATTGATGAGATGAAATGAAGTTTAGCCAAATGCGATGGTGTCTGTAATACTCATCTCGATGGATACTGAATTATCTAAAAGTCAAAATGGCGTTGATAAGGGAATTCCAAACTCAATTGCTATGGTTCGTAAGCTCTAGAAGTATCGATCCATTTCGTAATCAGAAACAAACCAAACATAGTGAGTTGCTACAAATGGGGAGCTGCTCCATGTGAATACATTAAACATTTGAAACATGAAAAATATCAGAACCAAAGCATACTTTATTCATGAGGGATTTCATGCTTGTAAATCGTGTGTACTGTATCTAAATGTAGTTTATTCATGCAACAAGCCGTTACCCATTTATAGAGCTTACAAAATTTTGGGTACAATATCCGCAAATGTTTGAACAGTTAATTCTTTATACGTATAGCAAACAAATTTTATCTGATATCTGCGATTAGCTTACTCGGTATCTTTGATGTTGAACATCGTTATCATGTGTTTATGTGAATTTTATAGACCAAATCAGATGTTGTCGTCCAAAATGGACTTTTGATGGATTGATCTCAAAACATTATCATAAAGTCGAAAAATACAGCTTACATATAAAGAATAATAAGATAAGTTTATATCATAGAGAATAGGATGATGATAATAAATTGAGGAATTAGATGGGCCGACAGAAATTCTAACAAAATTGGAACACATCTGCGGTTTGCACCAATTTGCCTTCTGTACCTTCAAAAATTTGAGCAATAAAAGAGAGACCAATAACTCTCAGGTATATTTCTCCTCCTCATGAATAGAATAGCTGATGCACAATTTTGGTTAGCAGATGCACAATTTGGTTTTAACAAAGGAAAATGTTCCTGATCGTAGGTAGAAACTGTTACCACAGAATATGTTGTCTTTGCTGTTACGCAAAATTCCTGCCATTAATTTGTCAAACAAGAGTCAATCTGTTGCGTTATCGTCCTTCAACGTACACACCCTCCAAAAAACGAAAGATTTTCAAAGCCACATTTTAAATTCAAATTTATTGCAAGTTCAACGATGCTTTGAGAAAAATGAAAAATCGTCAAGGATTCGCATAGCTTTGGAAAATTGTACTCTACAGGGTGCATATGGTGCCGCTACGATAGCTAAAAACATTTTATCGCTTCAGTGAAATATTTTCTAATTCACTAATACACGAGTTGACTTATTTATATCCCTGAA
The DNA here is from genome assembly GCA_963971475.1 of Chrysops caecutiens. Taxonomy (NCBI): domain Eukaryota; kingdom Metazoa; phylum Arthropoda; class Insecta; order Diptera; family Tabanidae; genus Chrysops; species Chrysops caecutiens. The sequence goes on along the minus strand of OZ020569.1, from coordinate 40,233,183 downwards.
AGATTTATTATATGGAAAAGTTATTGTTGACTAACAAAACAGAAACTATACTTCCACCCAATATGGATAAGGATATGAATATGGATATGGATAGGAAAGAAGGAAGTTCTTCTAACTAAAACGACGAACTATGATTCATAACGTCTATGACAAATCTCCAGAGCTATTTGAGGTTTCGTCGCATGAGGTTTGATACATTTTACGATCGTAGAAGGTAATAAAAGGTAAATAACTGAATGATTTATACTGTTTTTGTTCACATGATATAAGCTTTAAAATTGTTTTGAGTTTTCAGTTTTATGAGAATTTTAGTGGCACACCTACATATACGTAACCTCTTTGGTTTGCATTACATACAAGGACATATGCTCTTTCTAACCTTTCAGTAAGTTTTCTGCATTTATGTTTCAAAACTTTATAGGATATTGTCCTTGATTATTTATAGCAAAAATTTTAATTAACTCAGGTACAAGTATTAAAGTTAAGTTTTATAATTATTGCGTTCCACTTTGGGATTAAATGTTTGTATTAACGAGAACATAACCTCACTGATATTATGCTTTCTACACTTTTCTACTAAATACCTTCTACAGTGCTATGATTTTTTCCACCTCCACCATATTTCTACGTAATTCGAAAAAGTTGTTTCGAATATGAAACAATTTTCAGAAATTTCTTATTAATATTTCCATGCTATTATTTGTAGTTATGAATTTTTAACGCAAACTTTATATGAATGTTTACAAAATGAAGATGAAGGGCAGTCTTATGAACATGTATTTCCATAATTTTTGTTTCGCATAACTTTCATGTTTTAAAATTGATTACATTTCCGCTCAATGATAAATGTTATTTGATATTTTCAAAAGCCAAACAACGAAATAAGAATTTCCTGGCTTCCAAATATAACTTAACCATATTTGATATGAATTTAAATTTTTATCAGTTCTACAAAAATTCATTTTCTTTACAAAATAAAATTTCAGGTTTTTATTAACAATCCTATGTGAATACTTGATCAGCTATTTCCCAAAAATACTTACGGAACCAAAAACACTTGTTGCAGTTAGAATTGAGTCGTTCCACTAGGACTTCACTTCACAGTACAATATCCACTTAATGTCTTTGAGAAGAAAATTGTCTTTCTACTTTCCATTTGAATATTGACTAATTTTGGTAGCACTCACTTCCCACAATTGGATAAGTTTGAAAACTTTAAACAAACTAAACCCTTTCAAGGCTTCAAGGTATGTAGCACCTTCAGAGAATGTCGCAAACCTGTAGGTTAACGAACTGACGATGATCAAAAATGTTTACCCCAATTAACTTTCTTATTGAAGACTCGTTTTTTGTTAGTGACCAAAAACCAAAAAACGACAGCTGAAACTTTGAAAATTTATTAAACAGGATTATTTTTATGGGCTCCAAATTTTGAGTTTCTTCGGGTTGGAAGTGATGCAGCCTGATCCAGAGGGATAGGTAGGTACACAAATTTTCAAATTCATGGAAGTGAAGTTCATTGAAGCGTTCTCCTTCGAAAGGGTAAAAGGTTAAATAAACTTTAAGTTCGGAAATTTTGGCTGACATGAGAATAAAATTGTGCAGAAAATGTTAAAAGTGCATCGATGCAGATTTTTATTTTTATTTCTGTTTGTTTTTTGGAATTTTCATCTTAACAAACTTTATTCGTTGTAAACATGCACCTGGAACTGGTCTGTGGACCTGTTTTGCAGTTCGGTGAACTTGAAATTTGATTATGTAACGGTAAGTCAACGATAACGTCGAGTTCAAGTGACGTAGGCATGTTGCATTGCAATGCATTTAAATTGTTTTAAAGCTGCATTCCAAATTGCACTCACTTGAGTGCATTCATTCGATATGAAGTGATTTTCTTGTAGGTGAAAAAATTCACTTTACCCACTACTTGGACGTATGTAACTAATGAAGTTTTGTTGCTCCATTTCTGTTTGTGGATGTATGTACGTGGAGTAACTAACGTTAACCAGTTTATTGGGTGGATTTTGCATTTCCTCAACTTACCTGGACACGTTTCGTGGGTTAACTATTTACGGCACTCAACGGTTTATCTATAAAACTAGTCTTGGTCGACTGACTGACTGCCCTTGACTTTCAGGCTATTTTCAGTTCGATGAAGTTCAAGGGAGCAGAGTGTTTCCAACTCCAATGCTGAGGCTTTGACCCAGAAAATTTTGTTTCGAATTATCGATTTACTTGTGATAAACTTCGTGTTATTGAAAATCGAATTTGTGGTGTGGATTGTGGACGTGTGTTCCTGCTGTAGAAGCTTCTCAGCATTTTTCAGTCCATAATCCTCTCGAAAAAGTCACTCTTGTTCTACTGAGTAGAGCAACAGACAATACAAAATGCTAGATCGTATACAACAAGTTGTAACCAAAAATTTGTGACTAATAGTGGTTAATTAGGAAAACCATCTGCTTAGTCTAAATCTTGGAGATTATATATCATAAGATCTCCCTATGCCATGCTGCTCAATTTGCATATGTGCGGGCGTGCGAAAACTTCGAGTACAGTGACGGATTAAAGTTGATACGGTAATAAGAAAACAGGCGGTAAGAATTTAAGAATATTGTTATGAAACAAGCGATCTACTTTAGTTCCACGAGCTAACAAAATCTATTGAACTATGATATATTCTGACATATGAACAGACAAAGTATACGAAGATCCACACAAAGAGAAGATGGCGAGAATTGTTAGAATACTTGCACGTTGATAATTTTCACTACAGTTGACATTAAAATAACTCAATACTAAAATTGTGTGTGACGTTGATAATTTTGTGGGTTTAGAATTTTATATCGATCAAAACGAATTTTGACATCAACAACTTGCACCAAGTCACGCTCGGAAAATATTTAATAGTGTATCATTCTTAGTAAGCAAGTGATTTAATTAAATTTGTTGATGAAAAATTCCAGACATTTTGATAAAATTCATGTTAAATTCAATATCGTTTTAAACGAATAGTAACAGACAAAAAAGTTACCACAAAAATGTAATTTTGAAATTGATTTCCTGGTTGCAATTCGCATTGCCCTTACAATAAAACTGGACACTTTGGATTTATAAAAGGATTTGTACATTTTTCTATCCATAGATTTTACTAGCTATGGATGGAATCCAACGCAAACAGGTGCATGAACATGTAGCTATTCCTTCAACATATTGACTTAAGTAATGCAGTGCAAATAAAATGAAGGATGCATTACGGGAAAAGAATGTCCCAAGATTTCCAAGGAAGTGTATCTTCCATTCAACAAATATGTGATTATATGAGATATGTGAAAAAAAGATTTAATGGATTTGCATTTGAATTTGAATGGTTTTAGAAATTGAATTAAATGTGGGCAAGAGTTGTTATTTGTCAGGTCTATTTCAATGCCTCATTGAAATATAAGTAAGTAAAACTTGTTCTGATTATCTGCTCAGCTACAATAGTTTACCCGTCACAAGCACTGCATAATTATAAATAAATTTATCACAAGTTTAAGAATACATCCTTGCAGTTCTTTCCATTAGCCTCATGGAGAAAGTAACTAAACGCTTTTTAAAAGCTCTCCTTATGCATTATATAAATTTTTAATGCTATACATCAAGTGGTTGAAGAGTTTTTCAATTTCTAGCCATAAGTTGATCCCGGTTGAGTTTATCATAAACTTTACTGAAGATACATTTTAGTGAAATTGGTTCAAGTATTTTGTAAAAGTTTTAATTAAAATGCACATTATCCATGTTTGTCAATTACCTCTGTAGTTATGAACAAACTATATTTTAATATGCTTCGGAATTTCTAGAAGCCGATAAAACTTACTAATGAAATAAGTGTTCAAGTCATATGAATGTGCTCTTTAAAATCAGTTTTTCATCCATAATATTTGATAAATTTTCACAGACGTAAGTAGCTCCTGTGAAACCTACTCGTTGTAACAAAATCATGACTGGCAACTGAGCCTGTGATCCGACGGCATTAATTCATGAATTTGAAGTGATTTAATAAAATCAAAATCCATAGAAAGCTCTTACAGTCTGGATATAAATGTTGAATTTCTATAACAACATATCCTAGAGAAATTATTCAACAATAGTCGAACAATCGAATGTATACATTTAATGTTTTGTGAAAATCAATGTGATATGAAAATGAAATCAGAACATTTTTTAATAACATCATTTTCATTGATTTTGGATTTTCAGGGACACCCTAGTCTTCCCACTTTGATATACATAAATGCAACGCTTCGTATTGGAAAAAATGGGATTTTAAAATTCGATTGTTATTGATTTTCTGCATCGTTACGAGACGCGTTTTAATATCTTTCATCTAGTTGAAATTCGCTTAACCAGACGACACAAGGACATTTTGAACATTTTTGAAACGCATTCGTAATTCAGGACAAAAACGTTCTAAAGGAACAAAAAACATTCTTCCCGAATGCAATCAATTGCATAATTCAATTGAATTTATGACACTTTTATCGGCCAAAATTTCGTTTTAAATGGAACTTGACACTAGCATTGCTTTATCGAATGACAATCCTTCGAAAAGTTTCTTTTCATACTCAGGGGAACGTGCTTCAACTTAAAACTCCAACTGTACTGGTTGGAATGGTTCTATATAATAATCGGAAGGAAATGCCGAAAGGCTTCATGAGATAAAAATTTCATTTTGAATCATTTCCGTTTCGTGAAATTTTCTGATAATTAAGAAAGTTTGTCCTAAAATTAAGTTTTTCCGTGTCCCTTTGCACTTTTGTAATTTAAACATGACTCCGTTTTGGAACGTGCTTCATGTCAGTGATATTAATGGGGTTAATCTAGCTAGTGGTCGTCTATTGTTGGTTTTATGTTTTGGTTCTTTAAAATTACAACACACAAAGTGAGATACTTTCAAGGAATTTACATGGAAGGGAGATAGGCATCTTAAATGAAAGCTCTGTTACAGAAACGGGTATGAAAGCGTGAGTTTATCCCGGGATACTGGAAATCAAAAAGGCTAGTGCAGCTGGCAGACGAAGCAATTCCGAAAGTTACAATTTACTGCGACCGCCACGATGCATTCAAAACTCTGGAATCTAAAACAATTAGATCAAAGGCTGTGATTGTATGCTGTCGCCTAGCTCCGTCATGGATTCGGGGTAACATTGTAGAAGAGCAGGTCGTCACACAGAGCTACAAGCCGAATATAATATCGCAGTCCATCATGACTAACCTAACCTAATGAATTTAAAATTTATCCTAGAATTTTCATGTGTTCTATTTTCTGATCTGAAACAAAAAAGAATCTACTTAATTCTAAGAGGGTATTGATTTTCTGCAACGTGATGTAGAGTGGGTGTGACGATGAGTTATACTAATTGCAGAAACAAAAAAGGAAAATTTGAAATTTGATCCTTCGAGGTTACCTATATGTACTTGTTGTGGAGAAAGTGGAGGTATATAAATATCCCTGTAATTCGATTTATAGATCGAATCAATATGGTATGTTTACTTTACGTTCCGAGAAATCGGATCCTTGTGTATTTCAAGGAGAGAAAATTCAATTGTCTAAATGTGTTGCATTAATATAAACAGATTTACTTTTGTTCAAGTCTACCATCCAATGTAATATGGAACAGAACATCGTACATTTGCACTTCTCCAAACGATGTACGAGGGAACATCTATGACTGAAGCAGTCATGCATTGACAACATATGGGATATCGAAAGTATCCGAAATAGTTCGTTGTGAATCAGCCAGGTGGAAATTGATATACAATCCTACCCACTTAATGTAGTTAAACGTACAAAGTCCTGTCCATCCCGAAAGAATAAGTTTCGCTTCAAGGAAAACAAGGATAAAAAAAATGGGAGCAGGACCGAGGAAACTTTACAACTGAGAACATATGTATTTCAATGTGCTTGTTGGATATCGGATAACACCTTCTATAGTCGTTTGGATAGTGTATTCATAGCAGCTACATCACGGTCCATTTATTGGACGAAAACGTTTTTCAGAAAAATACAGTTGAGTGTATTTTTATTGGAAGACTACCTATTCGTGTTATTCTGAATCGGGATATTCGGGACAGAAAATCCCTGCCTGAGAAGATGACTTGGATGTGATCCGTGTTCAATTGGAGTCTACATGAAAATTTGCTTGGATAATGTTGAAACGGACTTAAGTCCAATACAATTTGAATATATTTTACATATTAGTTTTATTCCGTTCTTCTTATGGCTATGGTATCCATTATGAACATGTGTAAAGGGTTTTCGAAACAGTTTCCGATTGGTTTTGGCAGTATATCACAATGGAATTTCCTTCCAAATGTATATTTACATCTTTACATCGAGTATGTCATCAATCATTTATAGATAACAAGTATTCGTAGTGAACGTCTTCACAAAATTCTACATGAAAGGACAAACAAGTCTTCTGTTAATAGTTTGTATGAGGTTATTATAAGAACATATATTATATAATACACTTTTAGTTTAATAGTGTCTTCTCCTATACCCGGAGAAGGAACAGTTCTCCAATGTTATGTTATATACTTCTTTGTATTTTTTACAGAACGCTTGGTCAAAGCGGTTCAGTAGCTCACGTTGAGATGCATAATTGAATACCTGAAATTAGATGTAATGTATTTGAGTTCAATTAGCTACTAAAACTTGCGTTGTTTATTTGGATAGATGGCACAGATGCCAGAGGTATTTGTTCAGTCTTTATGCTATAAGGCGTCAAAATGTCTACAACACTGCGGAAGTTCTGGCACTCCCGGACTGTTTCCACGTTGAGCTGAAGTTCTTGTGCGCACTGAAACGAAATTAAAATCAATAGACCAAAGTTTAAGGTTTAATTCTTAGCTTACAGCATTGAGCTCAACGTCATTGTTTCGTGATAAACAACTGATTAGCTCCAAAGCGTTCCGTGCATTCATCTTTTCTATAATACATGCATGCAGAGCATTACGGCGGCACTCCCTGGGACCTTGTTGGCAAACAACTTCTGTGGAATTCGTAGCCTCATTGAAATAGTGCTGCAAGGAAGTATCAATTTATTGTTAAAAAATTATTATCCTTTTTCGTTTACAAAAGCTTTTCCATATGGAACCAACGTGAGGTCTGTGTACTTCAGACGATCCTTCGAATTCATGGACGGATTGAGTTGTCTTATGAAGAATACTCGGCTATCAATGCAGTTTGCTCCATAGAAAACAGTGACATCTAGTTTCTTATCCTGCGTGAATATGTTTTTTACCTTAAATTCGATAGTATACAATTTCACTACAAACTTCTTCTTGCACATCACTCAGTTTAACACCAGTCACAGTTACAAGAACAAAGAACACAATTTTTATTAGAACAAGCGACATTTCTATTAACAAAGCAAATCATCAACTAACTGACAAGTCCACTCTGATGTGAAATGCAGCTTCGAAAATCTCTGGATCACAGAGATCAGTCGCCAGAGTTGATAACAAAATCATTTTCTCAATTCAGTTGTCTAGGGCTCAGTTAACAAAGATTTTCTTAATCACTCTCAGATTAAACAGTGTCTCACTAAAATACGTCTTTAAAACATATTAGGCTTTTGTTCTTTGAAATTCATGACGAGATATCGAAAGGTCAGCGGCGATAATCGTGCATTGATTTTTGGAAAGTTCCTAACATTTGGGCCATGAGATTATGTTCAACATTTGACAGTTAAGGGGTTATAAATTCTAAAAACATTATTTCCATGGATGATATTCAGGACATTTCTCTGGATTCTCTGGTTTGAAAAAATTCAGATTCAGGCTAATCCTTCAGTAGCAAGTCAATGCAGAGTCTCTGATGACACGTTTAAAGGTTAAGCTTAAAGTTTTTCTGATAAACGAAACTTTCTCCAGAACTTATCCGTTATCATCACGAGGTAGCCAAGTCAGCACAATGAAGGCATTTGATATGAGGAATGGGAAACTCTCATTTTTCATGCAAATGAATGCATATGAACTTGTCCAAGAAGAAGAAATAACAGGGGATGAAGTCCGGAGTACATAATTCAGGGATTTTTTTTGTCAGAATCTTCCATCCAACCACCATCTCGACGTTGAGAGTGCAAATATTATGCACGAAAAATATGAACTGCATTTTATCATGATGTTGAACAAAGCTCTACCTGAGCCTTAGGTCTAGGTGAGTGGAGGTAACGAAATGCAAACTTTGCAGCAGACGTTGTAAAAGAATATAAATAAATTCCAAACTTTTCTGTTGAATATTATATATATTTTTTGTCTGTTTCCTGAACATGTACAAGTATGTATGTATCTATGTGTGTTGTGGGTACTATGCAAACAAAAGCTTTGCATTCAATTCCATCTAGATATAAAGAACCGATCTGAACGAGTTGGGTTTGAGAGTACGAACGACAAAACAAATGAATTTCAGTTGTTATCAAAATGGAATTTTTAGAAAAATGTGTAAACTTACGATGTAACAGTGAGAAAAGTTTGTTTGAAAACTTTCTCTTACTGTTTTCAAAATAGGTTTTATAAAATATAGTCCACAGGGCAGGGACAACCGCAATTTACAACATAAAAATATATATATGTCTCAAAGTTTCCATGATATAAATGTATCCATATCCCAATAGTACAACCATTACCTCACGGAAACCCGATTTAATATCTTCGAAACATTTACAATTTTACACGAAGAAGTGTTGACAGTTACATGAAAAAGGACTTTTAAGTCTTTACACATGATTCAAGGAAAATGAGCCCGTTCGACCTTTATCCATGTTAATCATGTTAATTGGGATATCTCTGCACAAGAATCATTTTATTCACTGAATGCATATCAGGAATTGGTTATAGCACGCTCACATATCCCAGCAAATACAGTTGTGGTATTACTGATACGTGCTATGTTACGAGTATCTTGTTATTTTGCAAAGCTGAAATCCTCAAAGGAATTCCTTCAAAGGGATGTTTCTGAAAGAAGCCAGGCATCAAAAGGACTAACAAATTAAATTACTTCTCGATTCTGTATATAATCTGTTGCTCCATTCAGATCCACTTAAATCGGTACAAGAAAGGAAGTTGTTGGCTCGAAGCTTCAGCATTTTTGACTTGGAAACAGGGAATGAATCAATATCACATCCTTGTTCAACCGATTCCTAGGATATTCTTATGCATAAATTCATATGATTGTTTCCAATTGTGCTATGATTTGCATATCAAATGCTTAAAGGTTATAGATATGTCCTGGTTTAACCTTTCCGAGATAAAAGGAGTGTTAGAACGAATTGGAAGCCTGAACAACATCAATTGAACAGTTTTTTAAGGTTTCCTTATTCACATACCTAAATTCAAGGTCTGTTTCATGTACTGAATGACACGCACGACTAAACGTTTTGTGGATGAAATTGTAGAACACAAAAATAAAATTTTAGGATTTGCCTGAAACCTTTCATGTTTTTCAGGTTTTTTTTTGTATCTTCGCGTTGTTCGTTTCAAAGAATACCTAAAGCACCATCAACTGGTTCTGAAATGGCTATAATAAATTTTCTTGGAAACAACTCTGAATTCAGGATTTCTCCAGGATGCTCGATTCAAATGTCCTGCAGTGACAGATATTTGAAAATTGGTTAAGAAAATTAATAAAGCTCGACGGAACATCAAAGCTAATTCATTATTTTGGTTAAATCGTGAGAATATAAAATCAATGTGTCACATTCAGGGTTTAAGTTGAAATCGTTTTTGATGCACACGTTTTAATTTCTTCAACGGCAGCATGACTTTGAGCCTTTGCTGTTGCGAGGGTGTCTGATATGCAGGAGAACGCAACAGAGCTGACGGTTGTGGCTGCATTGAAGGCCACGAAAGCCTTCTCAATAACAAGAGATACAGTGTCTTGGACAATGCTTGCCTGTTTAAAAAAGAAAGTTGAGAACTTCTCTCACATGGAACGTATGTAATAACTCTTACTTGATCTACAGCACATTTGACGGAGCCAATAGGGTGTAAAGGACTTAGGCAATCTTTGATAATATTACGTAAAGCAACAAATTGGTCATTCAACTGAGCAACTTCTTCGATTATGCTACCATGGACATAGAGGGCATATTCCATTGCTTCTGCAGGACAGCTCTTGAGGGTATCCTTAGCTTCTTGATAGACTTCACTAACTTTTGTCTTGTATTCTTGAACACATTTTTTATAAGAAGCCCCTTTAGCGGCTAAACCCATTATCTTAGCATCTGTACTAGCTATAAGATTTGAAATTGTTTCAACAGCATTTTGGCTCATAGTCGAAATCTTGTCCTGGATATCCTGCACCAAAGTTTTAGCTTTCTCAATCAACTCATTCACCATTCCCTTGATTCTGGTTATGATGTTTTCAATGTATTCCTTGAGGGTGCTCAAGACACCTTCCCTCATTGCATTTTCTCTGCTTAATCCTTCATTCTCCTGTACAGCTGGCAACGCACATGCTACAGCCTACAGACCCAGATATACCACATGACAACCACTATTAATGAATTCACCTACCACTAAAGCAGTCACTGTCAAAGCTATTAGAAGCTTCATAGTGTTAGAACTTTATCTTGTTTGGAAAATGTCACTTATGACAAAAAATGGTGTCTCATGGTCTTATATAGCAAACAGATAATCTTGCGAATAAATTTTGTCCGTGCAGGCGATAGTGGGCGACTGATTGACGGATTTACGTTGTTGCTCAATTCTCCTCTATATCAGCTGATCTTGAATGCAGATATAAGCTATTAAAGTGATACTAGATACTATTGTTATGTTATATAATCAAGTTTTATTTTAAGTCCGAATTGTGTCTGTTGTTTTCCACTTCAGATTAAGTCGGTTTAGCTACTAGCTTCAAGATCTTTGGATGGATTAACCGTTGGCCTTGACCGTGATCCATCAAAACTTGCTGAAAGGATCGGTGCAAAAGTGATCACCAGCAAAAGTGTTATAAGAATTTCTACAGTGTTTTGAAGTCATGCTTAATGGTCAATTTTGGATGTATTAACTGTTTGAACTTGATCGAAATCCATCAAAACTTGTTGAAACGATCGGGATCACCAGCAAAAGTGTTAAAACAATTTCTGCAGTACTAATAGTAGTAATACCTAATTATCAATTTTGGACATATCAAATAGACTTGAAGGCGATAAGAACATGTGAAAAAAATTTTTCGTCAAGTGTTACATAAAATGATAAAATAAAATTTTTCCTTGAGACAAATCGTACCATCTCGAGAGGATTCTTAACAACATGTGAAGTTATCATGACAAAAACAAAACGTGTTACAGATGGATCAGATAGACATACATCAAGGGATGATATATAAACCGGTATTAAGTTGGAAATGATCATAGCTTCTTTTGTAACTCCAGAGAAAGCAGCAATACAAAAATGAAATTCGCTTTACTTTTCGTTGTCGGGCTTTTCGCCATCACCGTGAGTTTAAAATGAAAGCTTAACATTGATTGTGTGATTAATCCTTTGTTTAATTACAGGCTCACGCTTCCAGCTTCGAAACCTACGAAAAGGAGGCCCGGCTTTTGGCTGTATTCAAACCAGTATACGATCCAATGCCCCGTGATGGTGTCGTTGACTCAGTAAAGGAATACGTTGAGGGTGCTGTTGCTGCAATCAAGGAACGTGTTGAGGCTGTTATTGCAAAGGCTAAAGAAATTGCTTCATCTCTTAAGGACAAAGTAGGAGATGTTATCAAGACAGGAACTGAGAAAGCCATTCAATTTGTATCTGAAGTTGACGAAAAAGTTCGTGACCTCAAGGCTAAAGGTGAAACATACAAGGCTTGCGCTGAACAATACGAAGGAAAAGTTGGTGATTTGTTCTCCAAGGCTAAGGAAGATGTTAAGAAATGCACCGCTGATGCTCTTGCATATGCTGAGACAATCCACGGAAACGCTGTTGATCAATTGTTGGTTGTAACAGAGCAAATCAAGACTCTTCGTGATGCAGTTAAAATGTGCTACCAACCAACAAGTCCTCTTGCTTCCATGACATGCGCTGTAGCCAAGGTATGTTCAGAACTCTTTCTTTTAATTTATATCCATTATAAAACTTTGAATTTATCATTAGGCTAAGGATGTCAAGAATGCTGTTGCTGACATCATCTCAAATGCATCTGGTGCTTTGACTGCTAGCTCATCCATCGCCACTTCCTCATACTCTTGCATCAAGGACTCTCTTGCTGAAAACAAGGCTCAAGGCGAAGCTCTCGTTGCTGAAATCAAAGCCTGTGCTGCCAAGAAAAGTTTCTAAGAAGTTTTCTAAATTGTTATTCATAAGACCGAAGAAATAAATTAATTTGTAACTAATTTATATGTTTGATGATCTTCGTCGTTTGTTTTTATGTTTATAAAGTGCCCAGAAGGAATCCATTTCTGTTTTTCAATGTTGGAGGAAGTATCCTTATCCTGTTTATTACCCGACTGTTGATAAAATTGTAATTCTACATAAGCCCAAAATATTTGTTCACCTAAATTATAATCATAAGAATATAAAACTTTAAAATAGGTTTTAGCATAGGAATTTCCACAAAACCTCTTAAAAATGTTTTCTTAGATCGTTGTTCTGCTAGTAAAGCAGTTGAAATTGATTTTGTCGATCTGGAAAGTATTTTAGGAATTAAGACCATTTCTTTCATGACCGATTGTACTTTGTTATTAGCTACTTGCACACTTAGAAATGCATTAAATAACTTGTGCTCATTTCGTAAATAATATTATATTCAAATTAGATAAAGAAACAAGAAACGATAAATCGACGGCAAAGCTGATAGATCAGATAGTGAAGATTTGTACTCTACAGGAATCAGGTTAAAGTTGTACCACTCGATAAATATTTGAACACACATTGATAAAGTATTCAAAATGGAACGAAATGTTGAAAAATACGTCGAAAGAAGAAACAGAAGAAATAAAATAATGGAAGAAAATTCATCTCAACCGTGAATCATAGGCTCTCCTCTCCGCACACGGCGCTACTCATCCAAAACTCAATTAAATGACTCAAATTTTTTTGAATACTCTGGAAGCTGAAAATTATTTAACACTTGTTTCTCAACTTCCACGGTAAGTAAAAAGATTTGTTCGTGATTCTGAATTTTCTTGAAAAAAAAAATGTCGCAATCTTTTTGTCTCAGCGACTGGACATGCAACTCCGCTGGTGACTGATTACAAATCAGTTTCCAGGAATCACAAACCAGTAGCACCGTGTGCCATTTTGTTTATATGGGAAGTGATTCAAGAGAAACTGGTTACTATTTCGAGTCACTAAGCAGTTTCTTTACGGTAGCTCTGTGTGCCTTACGGCCTTACAATGTCAACTTAATACGATTGAAGAGGGTTATAGGTGACAACTTTTACCATTAATAATGTTAAAGTCCAGACTGTCCCTATGAGACTTCGGATTTGTCTGTAGTTGAGCGAAGTGGTGCAAGTGGAACAGGCATCTTATTTGTCTTAGTCTGAAAAAATTTATAAAGTTAAATTGGAAAATTTTTCATCACCCGCTGTCTGTTCTTGCTCCTCCCGTTTTCCTAGGATCTACCTTATTCTCTCGAAAGGTAATTTGAATGCGAAGGAGTTAGTTCCAATGAACGATATCGGAAACTAAGAACATATCACTAATAGAAAATTCAAAAACTGTATACATGCCACCGTTCATTATTGACTTATAAGCACAACATATCATATGTACCTAACACTTTCGATTGTTTTGACTTTTGGTCAAAGTGGAGACCAACTTTAGGTTTTCAACAATTACCGAATAATGTCAACATGACTTCGGAAGACATTATCCTTTTTTGCAAAAGACCGGCTTCACTTGTTACCTCCAAGAGAACTCACCAGCCAGTATCTATGACATAATACATATCTATATAAGAACTCACGCGCTGCATTGTCGTAAACAACTTGAAATTCTATTTCAAAATCGCAAATTTGACCACTTGAGATGGAAAACTCTGGAATAACCATCTTCAAGTAGGAGAGATTAATAAGCTGGATTTGGTCAGTTCTCCAGCCTGATCTAGTGACCTATCTAATCGAAGCTATACAATGCGTTTTTGATTGCAAGTCGTGTAGGTGTAGCAACAGTTATCACATAGAACTATCAAGCTATCTGTGGATAATTTTGGTAATATTGAATCTGATATCGAGTGAATGTCCATTGAAATGGAAAGTATATAAACCCCAATGAATCCATTGGGAGGTATCTGTATATCTCTTACGCTTGGAAGAACACTTGGAAGTATCAACATGAAATTCGCTTTGTTATTCGTTTTGGGCCTCTGCGCCTTCTCAGTGAGTATAAAACAAGATCCTGCTTGATCCTTTATTAAATTTGTTTCTGTTACATTCTAGGCACAAGCCACAAGCTACAAGACACTTGACAAAGAAGCCGAGCTTTTTGCCATCTTCGACCCAGTCTACACTCCAGTGCTACGTGATGGAATCTTCGAGAAAGTCAAGGAATTTGTTGACAGTGTAATCGAATCCATCAAAAACACCGTACAAGATATTGTCGAGAGGGCTAAGGCAGTCAGCTCATCTTCAACAGACAAGATCATGGACATGGTCAAGGTTGCTACTGAGAAAATTTTAGGATTTGTCAATGACACCGATGCCAAGCTTGTTGAACTCACCAACAAAGGAGCCGCCTACAAGAAATGCGTTGAACAATACAAACCAAAATTCGATGAACTCTACGAGAAGGCCAAACAAGATGTCAAGACATGCTCATCCAATGCTCTAGAAACTGCTGAGAGCCTCCACGGAAACGTTGTCGACCAACTCCTTGCCGTCAGGACCCAAATCACTTCTCTCCGTGATGCTATCAAGATGTGCTACCAACCATCTAGCCCAGTTGCATCAATGACATGTGCCGTTGCCAAAGCCAAGGATGTCAAAGGAGCCATCTCAACAATCATCTCAAGTGTTACTGGAGCTGTCAACTCAGCTGCTACTCTTGTCTCTGAGGCATACACCTGTGTCATGGGCTCTCTGTCTGAAAACAAAGCTACAGCTGAAGCTATTGTTGAACAAATCAAAATCTGTGCTTCTTCTTAAGCGCTCTTCATCCATTCTTTTGTAAACAGAACAATTCGATGTAAATAAATAACCTGAAAGCTTAAAAATATGTTGTTGTCTCTTGAATACTGAAAAAATTGCTTCCTGAAATTTGGATTTTTCTTAGTATTGATGTGTTTTCTCCTTGACTTGATTATTGTATGACAAAATATTGCCTTTAACACGACTGGCATAATGCTGGCGAAGGTTATGTTCTGGTGTTAGAGATTCGAGCTGAATTAAGCTTGTGTTAAGTTTTGGAAAGAGATCTGCACCCATTTGAAGTTTTCCATTTGCATGGGATCTGCAGTTTCAGCTCGAGGAAAATTTGTCCTTAAACTAAGAGAAAGATTTGACATCCCTTTTCCCTGTTCTTGAAATTAAAAGTGTTGGCAATAAATTGTCTCTAGAAAAGATTGAGCTCGGTACGAAGATCATTAATGAAATCATCTCTTTGGTGATTGATTTGGTGTTTTAATGCCAATGTAATATAGGTAATAAATCTCTTGCAAGGGTACCCCTCTCTATTATAAGTAAAACCACTGTTAGAGAGATATTTTCATTATAGCATTCCTGTGTCCGGTCGGAGTGGCACACATGAGTATAGTGGCCAAAATTGACACAATTTTAGAATGTGCTATCTGAGTTTTGTAGGGGACACGTTCTTATTATCGATTTTGAAGCACCCTAATCTTGAGTCCATGAAACGTTTAGATTCGCAAAAAATTTTTTGAGTTGTCAATCAGAGCTGACGATAGAAGATATAAAAAAGATCACTTGAGATACTTGCTTATAAGAGCTTTCATTGTATGCAAACTATATCAGATAGTTTAAGACATAAAAGCAAAGAGATAACTAGAACTGTTATCCGATTATTGATAATAGTATAAAAGTGTTTTTGTAAGGGATGATTACTGATTAGACAAATTTGGAGTGTTGATAGCCTTGAGAACACATATCACGGAGAGGTATATAACCGTGGATTGAGGCCTACTGAAACCACATTTAGGCAGTTACCACTGAACCTAACGCAACCAGAACCAAAGTCATGAAATTCGCACTTCTTTTCGTTATGGGCCTTTGTGCCGTTTCGGTAAGTTTGTGACTGTGATCAAAACATAATGATACTAACTTGTTGTTTGATAGGCACAACCCTTCCTTGAACAGAAGGAGGCTCAAATTTCAGCCATGTTTGCTCCAATCTACTACCCAATGGCACGTGATGGAGTCCTCGAAACCGCCAAGGAATACATTGAGAAGGTCATTTCAAACATCAAGGCTAAAGTAGATGATCTGATTGAGAATGCCAAGACATCAGCAGCTTTTGCAAAGGAAAGTGTTCTCGACGCTCTCCAAAGTGGAGCTGAGAAAGTTGCCGCATTTATCACCGAGACAGAGGGCAAGATCACTGAACTGGCCAACAAGGGAATGTCCTACAAAATCTGTGTTGAAAAATTCAAACCAAAGGCTGCTGATCTATACAATCAGGCTAAGGTAGATGTCAAGGAATGCACAAAGGACGGACGTGAATTCGCCGAAAATGTTCTTGGTACATCATTGGACAAACTCCTTGGATTGAAGAAATACGTTGTAACCCTCCGTGATGCCGTCAAAGAATGCTACCAACCATCAAACCCTGTCGCCTCTGTATCCTGTGCAACTGCCAAATTCTCAGATGTAAAAGATTCCATTGCCAAAATCTTCAAGGATGCTGCTGATACATTCAGCTCAGCCGCATCAGTCGCTACAAAATCCTACAACTGTGTCAAGGATTCCACTGTCGCCAACAAGGCTCAAGCCGAGGCTATCGTTGAAGAGATCAAACAGTGCGCAACTGCTTAGTGTCATGAACTTAAAAGTTTAATTTAAATTAAGAGGAAGCCAATAAAAATTTTTAAAAGTATCCTATGAGTTATTTTTATGTAAAATTTAATATAGAAAATTGCCGTTTTTACCATAGGGTTTCGAAGCCGAACGGCAAAAAACAGACCCCTTATATTTTCGTGATGTCCGTCTGTCCGTCCCTCCGTATGTTACAGCCTCTTTATTGGGAGAATTTGGATGAAATTTGGAAGTAAGGTGTCTCATGTAAACCGCTACGCAATGCAGTAGTAAAAGTACCGAAAAAAGTTTTATTAATCCTGGCACTCCATGCATGTATCTGAGGGATAAATTTTTTTATTTTTCAGTGCACATACCAGTGTGGTATATTTTTGGATAGATTTTTAAAAATGAAAGAGATGTTATTTGTAACTATTTTCATTTACGCTAATAGTTCGTGAGATATGCGTTTCTAAAGTCGACAAAATTGTGTCCCCCTCCCTCTAATTTTTGAACGACGGGCGTACAAATTTGAAAAAATTTAAGATAGTAGAACTATATAAAAACATTAAATGATTTTTGGTTTGAACAATTAGTGATTTTCCGTTGATCAGATATTCGAAGTTTTAAGTTACCAACAAACGTATAACTTTAATTCAATACCATGTCGGCATTCCATGGAACCCTGAGCTTATGCGTGTCCAACACGCAATTGGTTTCTTTATTTTCTCTTATTAATAACCAAGGAACAACGTTACCTTTTTCGATCAACAATATCTTTGCGAACATTATTTAAACCTGATAAGTTAATTTTTAAACAAGATGCTCTAAATTGTCGCGTTTAGCTTTAATACAGAATTTCAAACACGTAGGGAAGTTATCAATAAACGCCGTTAGCTGTTCAACAGTTATTTCGTTCCAGGTTGTGCTTTACGGAAATGTATCTTTTGAGCAGGCTTTCGGCTGCAGAATTTACCACATCGAAAAATTGAGAGGGTTTAATCGAAGTGTGGATATAAGCGCTGGTCATTTCTCTCATTTAAATGTTTGTCTGCTTTAAGGTAACCTTTTACCATGTTTCCATTTTCCAGCAGGTAGTGTCTCCGTGACAAGGGAAATATCAGAGAATAAATAAATTGCCCTGCAGGGAGATATTGAAATTTCCTATATTATATCCTATTTGAAATATTAAACAGCGATAGAAAGTTTAATTTTCATGGAAGGAAAAAAATTGACTTATTAGTGGTAAAACTGGCTGCATATTAGCTAAACTTGCGCTTGCTGATGGTCGAAATTCGGAGACAAGAATTCACGATAGTTACATTCTGGTACTCTTAAGTGATTCTTTGGATTGACTAGAATTTGAGAGACAAGGACCAGGAGGGGACAAGTTCAGAGAAATCAGGAATCATTCATCATTCTGATTTGAGAAAAAATTATCGTCTTGAAGAAATTCAAACCAATTACCACCAGAGGACGTGATAAAAGAGGTGAAAACATTTCGTTAAGGATATGAGCTTATATTTTAAACTATTTTAGTTTGTTACATAACAAAAAGCTTAGAAAAGGCTTTGAGCGGCACATTTCTTGATATCCTCGACAACAGCTTGGGCAGCTTCCTTGTTGCTGGCAACAGATGTGTAGATGCAGCTGACAGCAGTAGAAGCAACAATTGAGGCTTCGTTGAAGACCTTGAAGGAGTCAGAGGCGATTTGGGAGACAATGTCAGTTACAAGTCCAACCTGAAGATCAGAGGTTTTTATGAGTTTGGAACACTAGTGTTGATTTGATGAAAGCTTACCTTGCCAACAACGCAGGAAACTGAGGATACAGGGTGGGTTGGCTCAACGCACTTCTTGACCTCTTCAGCGAGATTGACCATCTTCTCCTTGAGTAGAGCCATGTTTTCAGCAACTTCAGCTTGAATGTTGTCAGCGTATTTGAGAGCATTAGCTGAACACTGCTTAACTTGTTCTTTAGCGTGGGCACGGATTTCAGCAAGTTTTGGTTTGTATTGTTGAATGCAAGCTTTGTATGCAGCTCCCATTTCTCCCAATTCCTTGAGTTTCTCTTCAACGTTATTGACAACTTCAGAGATCTTCTCAGCTGCAAGTTTGATAGCGACAGACACCTTCTCTTTAACAAATTCAGTGACTTCTTTGGCTTTGACGACAATGGCGTCAACTTGCTCCTTGATTTTGACGACAGCTTTTTCTACGAGTTCCCTGATTGTGTCCATGAATCCATCACGTGCCATTGGCTTTAAGGATTTAAGGTATTTTGTTAGGTGAAGGTTAGATTTGAAAAGTGGCAAAAAAACTTACTGCATGTTTGAATTCAGCAAACGTAGCACTGAGGACACCTTCTTCGTAGGCTGACTCAAAGGTTGAGGCTTGTGCAGCGATGGCACAGAGGCCCAAAATCAAAGCCAAAGCGAGTTTCATTTTGTTAGGTTATGTAGTTGCTTTCTCTTCAGATGTAACAAACTTCTGATGCGTTGTGTTCGCATCTTTCCGCTTAAATAGCATTTCCAATATCACCGATCAATCAGGGGCTTTCTTCAATTCGAAGGTAACTAATCAGAGCTTGGGCTGCTTATCTTCCTGACAAGAGAATTGATTTATTTTTAACATTTTCTTATCATCATATTAGTAATTTGCGTTTCTAGGTTCTAGAAAGTGATTTGCACAAAAGATAGTTCCCATGACATTGAGTGCCAACAATTGTTCCCATGCAAAGCTACATAGGCTCCACGAAAAGATTTCGAGATGACCACTGATAAGGACATCAGATCTCGGATCAGAAATGGATTTCTTATTTGAAAAATCAAAGGTCAAGGATAACCATCTTCACGTTTCTGATATCATTTATAAAATCCGCACGCAAAATTGATAAGCTTGTCACAATGTGATTGAACATATGTTGGATTGATGATTTTCAAGTAGATCTATATCGATGTGATTGACAAAAATGAGTTTTTGAACAACTTATGATAAGCACCTGATTCTATTGGCATTCAGACATGTGACATTCAAAACACTTTCGATATGACATAATAATAACGTCGTCTTGGATTGATAAAAACTTAATTATTCTTTTAGAGTTGCATAATTAGGAAAGCCCCGAACATTTTAAAGAGGGAAAACGTACTTTAGACGATCTAAAATTTTGAATTTATTTTATCTCATATAAATTGTCTGTAAGTATCAAATTATTTTTCGAAATATTGCAAATATTATAAGCTTCAAAATAAATTCATCCCAGTGAGGCGGACGAATAAATATCTACATTCTTCCAATTTACAGAATAGATAACTCGAAAATTTACTGACGTATCCTCATCCCGCACGAGTGGGAACGCTAAGTTATGCATTTAGTCTGCTCTGGTGCTCTGGTTATCCTGCTAACCAGACCATGGGATTAAGCCTTCACGACAGGTACTCACGTAAAACTCCTTAACAAATTCTGACTTATCCTCATAATAGAAGAATATGAGTTAGTAAGAATATGAATATAATTGATTTTTCATAGTTATGTTAAAATTGTGCTCTTGTTTGTTTCTAATGAAATAAATAAAAATTTTTGTATCGTTGCACAATTTTATATTACAGGAGTCCTGACATATGGATCGACTTTAAAGAAGATTTTCGATAGGATTTAGTATGAACTGCAAAGTATTATATATGAGATGACAATGACCAAATATAAATTTATAATTTTTGGAAAGTAAATTTGTCTGGAATTTATTGTGAATTGCAAAATTTAACTGATTCATTCAGTTAAATGAGGAAATTGATCTAATTGTAACTTCAACAACAAACAGTGATCTTCATTCGTTCATTGCATGACAATAGTTCATAGCTAGGGAATTGACTCTGGGAGGTGAAACTTTCAAAAACTACTGGAAATTAAATATGCAAACAAAACGCAAACTTGTGCAAGACCCTTGAAAGTTAGACGGTCTGTTAGAGCATCCTCATCTTCCATTTCCCTTTGGAGTCTCGTGTTATATTCCCATTTTGGTTTCGAGGTGTAATTACAGTTGGAGAGACTTTAAACTTCTTCCATGGTTCTTCCAGGCGACAAAACCACGCAGAAAACAAGAAAAGTAAAAAAAAGATTTTGAATTCATAAAAGTTTCTAGTTAAATATCATAAGTTTCTTCTTCTTATTGATTATTCGCAGGACTTTATGGTAGCAGAACGAAAGTTACGCCATCAACGGTGTTGTGGTAGCGTCTTCATCGTCCTTTTCGTTCCTTGTCGCAGTGTATTCTGATCTGACACTCACAAAACTTACATCTGGTGTGTTCGGGATAAACTTTTTCGAAGTGATAATAAGTTTGAAGATTTTATTAGAAGGATTGTTTTCCAGGATGTGACTATAATGCTACACGTCATTTACGTTTCACCAAAAACTTCTTGCAACTCCTTCGAATATTGATTCCTTTATATCGTTGGGGGAGTAATTAAAAATTAACGAATTCTGCAGATGTCATAAACTCTGTGAAAGCGATTAAAAGTTTAGTTTTATGTTTTTACTACTCATCGTATTGAAAAGTTTGGATTGATTTGTATGCACCTTTCAAAATGATGAATTATAATTAAGAAACTTAAACTTGGAGTCAAGTAGAAATAATAATTATGTACACAAGATATCAAAGATAGATTTCTTATTGGATAAAAATATATTAAAGTTCAACTTCTGTTAACCACATCACCTTAAAGGAAAACAAAATGAACACAAAATTTATGGCATTGTAACTTCATTACAGTAAAGACTGTGTAATGAAGTTTAGATTAGAAAGCACGAAGGTGTTCTTTATCAAATTAAGTAAATGTCTTAGAATTTGTCTCTTTGTTCGAGCAGTCAACAAGGACATCTTTCAGAAACGTGTTACAGGGATCTGAAACGTTATAACATTTTCTGACATTTTTCAATGTAGGCGCATTTGTCAGACATACCTGCGTGATCCCAATATATTTATCCCGTCAGGATGTTGTTGAGGGTAGAATTTAAGTTGATAAATTGAATAAGAACACTTGATAACAACATCAATATCTCTTTGCGGGCGTGCAATTTCGTTAAGTAAGTTTGATAAATAGATAGATATAATTGTCTTTTGTGTGATGCGTAAATCTTGAACTTTTATAAATTTTAAAGCAGTAATTGATTTTATTTTTCTATTGAAAGAAATGATTGGGCATCAAACAAAAAAAAAAGTTCTTTTCGGATCCATTTTTGCTCTCTCTGTCATAGACCAATGCTATATATATATTTCAAGTGGATATACTTTCATGATAATGATATCAGAATAATATCGAATGAGCACTCATCCAAGTGTGTGACCTGGTAAGTGGATCAATTTACACACACGTGGTTTTTCGGAAAACGTTGTTCATACATAAGAGCCAAATACTTCTAAGGATAACCAAACGTTTACCAGCCATTTATTCAAATTTAATAAAAGCACGAGGATTTAGGCCACAAAGTGGGTAAAGCTCACTGACCCGTGTACGAAGGGTCTCCTTTTACGCTTTCTGAGTTATGATTTACGATGAGTTATCCTTGTCTGTTGGTGGTGTTCTTGCCACAGAGTGTGCGTACTTTTCGCTTCAACCACAAAGGAAATTGTCCTTTAAATATGCATTTAATCACGAATATATTTTTATTTTCCTTATTGAATTATTTGTTGAATTTTCATAAACATTTTCATGCTTTTCGAGATAGTTCGTTTTGATCCTGATTATTTTTGAAATTGACTGCTCCCATTATCAAAACCACAAATGAAACATCACTTGCATCACAGGAAAATGTCATAAAATATATGTTTTAAAATTTACTTTTCGAAATGCATTTTTCACCTATAAAAATTTGGTGATATGAAATATAAATTTCAATATGATATAAAACCAACAAATTTAAAAGCTTCCATCGAAATAGGGTTGACCCCTGGGATTAGTGCTATATGGTAGTGTAGCTTACAAAAATTATTCGATAAAATTAATACCTATCGAATGAACATGTTTCCCGAAATATATTGTGATTAATTGTGGCATGAAACGTTTATATTTTTTTGCCAGTACCTATACGAAAATATAAAGTTTTGTTTAACAAAAATTTCATGCAAATTTTTATTGACTTCATAACGAAATTGTTCACTGGTCCATTAAATATGGTTTCCGTGCACTTAGCTAGTTCAATAATTGGTTATATTATGGTATACAGAGTGAATAAAAACATACACATTTGGATTTCATTGAATTCAGTTAAATCACAATATTGAATTGAATAAATATATTATCACCTAAATCATTTATGTATCTATATTTTAGTTAAAATTATAAACAACAAAATTGTTCAAGGTTTTGTTAAAAGAAAACTTTAATATAGAAACTAAATTCCTTAAACCACTTAGTGGAGGAAGAAAAAT
This sequence comes from Chrysops caecutiens, assembly GCA_963971475.1. Lineage (NCBI taxonomy): Eukaryota > Metazoa > Arthropoda > Insecta > Diptera > Tabanidae > Chrysops > Chrysops caecutiens. Next base: position 40,209,802 of record OZ020569.1, on the reverse strand, counting down.
GATTTCCTCGAGAGCTTCCTGCATGAATGCATATGTAAATTTTAGTAAAATAAACAAACCGATTAACTAAGGTTTTATGTGGATATCGTCTGTGAAAAGATAATTAAAATCTTACAAAACGTTTCCTTGACCCGATGGAATAAATTACAAGAAAAGGTTTAGGTATCTCGTAAGTAAGAGCTATTAATATCTCCTTTCTTTGATTTTTGCACAACTATGATTCTATTCGAAATGAAGTTATAAAATTTTCTATGGGTTATATAACTTAACAACAGCTAAACCACACAACACATGGTTTACCTGGATCGCACCGAAGACTTTTAGCTTGGTTTTAAGCACGTAATTTGGTCATAAATCTCAGCAAAAGAGGAAGCCGGAAGTTAAGTAGCTGCATTTAAAATCCAAACATTATAATTTGGTTGGTCTACTGTTGGTGAGAGAAGTTAGGAATTTCAAATATGCAGACTGAGAAGTTCCTTGTTTCGCCATGGTCATGGTGGTGGTGGTTGTGTACAGATTTATGTTGGTAAATTGCAAAGATACAGACTTGCCTGACTATATGAACTGTACATACTTGTAGATACAAAGTTATATAGATGTTTGTTAAATGCAAGGTTTTCAAACTTTAGCCACTGATTTATCTGACAAGACTAAAAAGATTTTCTTAAACAATCTCAGTTAGGCTCTACTGTGACTTCTAATAGGTTCTTGAAGAAAACCCTGTTTTATGGTTAAACATATTTTGTCTTTTTAAAATATTTATTTCATTGGCCTTCCGGAAAATTACGTTACGACCAAAGACCAAAACGAACTCCTAGATAACTTCGTTAGCTCGAAATGATGGAATCAATGCCATTCTAGGATAAGAGAAAACCGTTAAGGTTTCACTTAAATTTCCTTCTTCTGCCAAGGATAATATTGAGTCTTGAAGCAATCCAGAAGCTCAGGAAACAATTCCCAAAATAGCACTAAGAAGCAATAACAAAATGAAAAAAAAGCTTAATATATTTCCTTAAATAAAGCTCGGATGAAGCTCAGGACCTCAATGGGAGTAGATTTTTTCCATCTTATGTACGTAATTTCCGCAGAAAAGATGATGATGAGTATGACCTTCTTTGACTTGAAGAAGGATACGCATTTTTATGTATGAGTGTGTACTTAAGTCAACAGGCTAGATGGTGATTGTGATGGTATGGTATCAAGTAGAGCTTAGAACGTATAATATAACGTTTTCATATATCCGTTTGAAATATTTTCCATATACGAGTATATATGTGCAGTAGGTATAGTCTAAAGGAGAACATTTCTAGAAGTACTGCCCAATCCCACATTTTGAAGGACTGCTGCTGCTACTGGTACTTCCTGTGAGCTTGGGGGTTTAGAGTAATTTCAGATAAAATCTGGATAATGTATTCAGTCTTATACGAAAGCAGTCCATAAATTGTACTTTCATTTGCATATTTATATGATTTCAATATGCGTCTTCAATATGAAATTTATAAAGCTGTTTAAATTCATGATATCTTATCGTAATGTTATTTTTGTCTTACTGTGATGATGAGGGAATATGATTTCAATATCTCGTACGCAAGATTTTATGAATTTTTGTGTTTTATTTTCAAATCAGGGCAACATTTTTCGAGACATATTCCTCTTCTTCCTTTCCGAAACCACAAATGAATTGACAGTTCAACTTTGAATGATATAACTTGTCATACAAATAACTGAATTATGTACCTACAAATGTTATACAAATGACAATTAAATTGTGAATGTGGTAAATTACAAGTTGAATTGTTTTGAATTTAATATTTATGTTTTAATTACCATGAAAAGGCTAAAAGCGAAACCAATAAATCACATGTTTTATACGACCATTAGCGCTTATTGTTATATAAATTATTTATGAATTTCTTAATTGTAACTATACTATACATGTTTAAATGTATAGCATGGTATTACATTGAATACAAAATTAACAATGCAATATAACTTCACAGACATACAAACATTTATATAAAAACAATTAAACGAAATCACCAACCATAAATTTTCAAGCGAATTAAATAGTTATGATACGTTTGCCTTTTGTATATCCTTAATTATAAGATCCTGCTGAGAAGGGTGTGCAAATGGAATGTTAAAAGACGAGAGGATTTTCATAATTAAAAGCGACAAGCAAGAAGTGGACTGACAGTTTTTGTCTTAATGAATATCCACATTGGGACTTCTTAGGCAACAAAACTAGAAACAAGGATATTCTATCGATTTGTACTTTATCAGGTGAAAACTTAATACGAACTACAAAAACTCTTCTACACATATAACCATATAAAATATTCTTATCTGAGTATCACGTGCTAGACAGAATTTCCTAGACAATTCATTTATTACAAAGGTGGAGCTTTTATGGCTCTTGTGGCGCCTTTTGAAGTAATCAACTCTTTTTTGTTGGATAATCCATAAACAAAGTTTTCTACTATTATATAATCCCTTCTTGAATTGTGTGGATTCACATTAGGAAATTAATTAATAGTAGAGTTTTTGGTCTGTTGATTTCACGTATTTTTCGATAGCTTAAGGGGATTATCTGTGAATGATGAATCATAAAATTGTTTATGGGGATTAAATGTGTCATAGAATGACCCTATATTATGTTAAATTCTAAAATTTGTCACATTCAAATATGAATTTTCTTAAAACTATTTTTGAACGTTCATGAATTGGAGGAAATTAAACAATGAATTCAATGAATGTTGTTCATTTGAAATGTTTATAACATTCAAACTTGTCTTTGAGTTACTGCAAAATTACCCGCAAACTTAACAAAACTTTCCTAAAGAATCCCAGAACTATGTTCTGCTTTGGAAATCTTTGTATTGTAAAAGTTTCAAGAAAAAGAAATGAAATCTCCAAAATATTCATTATAATGCTGTGTGAATATTCAAAAGAATTCAAAATTTAATTAACTGCTCAAAGTTAAAGTCCTAACCCATTGTCATTAAACTGAGACAGAACTGAGAAGAAGCCCTAGGGTTTGCCCAGTTTTTTATCCTGTACCCTTATTTTCATAGTTTTCGAAGCATTGGCCAATGGTTGTAAAAAGCACTTTTATCCTTGCCCTTAAAAAATAGTTCACCAGATATGCTGGTATTGTTTTCTAGGAGACTCAGTAAAATGCATTGTTTAACATTTTCATTGTAGGTATACAGAGCAGTTGTTTGTTCTAAAGCTATTCTCATCTTCCATTGACTACAAACTACGGAACACGAACCTTAGGTGAAAAAGTCACCTTTTTGTGTTCCTGTAGAGAAATGTCATTGGTAAAGGCATGTAACAAGGATTGCTGACGGGTAGATACTGTAAAACCATTACATCGTAATTAGTGCTTCTCATTGTTTAATGGAAACAGTGCAACTTTTTTTCGAAACTTTGCCATTGCACTGTGACTATCAAGTATCCTAATGGATGCATTACAAAAATTCCATGAGAACTTGTGTAATAGTCAAAACATAAAATTGTAATTTGATTCATTTGCAATTTGAGAAATTCGTTATGTTAATTTGCAATGTATTACCAAGATAGAAATGGACAGTAATTATGAGTTTATTGTAAAACGATGATCATTTCACCTCGCTTACTCGTTCGTATAACATTATGCAAATCACAAACATTTACCTACATTGAGAGCTACTCAAAAAGTAAACAGAAATTTTATCACTGATATAATAAGAGCGTTTTGAAATGGCAACAAATGGGATATAATACAAAGAAGAGTTTGAATACCAACCACCATTTGTGTTGATCTTATTAGTGGCATTAATGAGAACCCAGGTATCAAAAACACAACAAATTTTGGTGAATCAGTTTGATCCGGTACCCAAACATATAATTGAAAGTAAAACATCGCATTTCATATTCGATTGTATAATGAAGATAAAGTTCATTATTACTTCAGGTGTTAAAGCACCAACGACATCGACAGCAGGTACGCAAGTGTAACGAAAGTGTAAGCAATTATAATGAAATGAAAGAGGGTAAATTTTCCATACTTCCAGAAAGCTTTTTGAAGTTTTTCCCGATTTACCATATCAATGTCAGCAGAAAACTCATTAGTGTTTGTATTGTCACGAAATAGCAGGGTTCACACAAAAACCTTACACACAATGCAAATGTTTTAATGAGTATTTTATTAATAATAGTGTAACAAAGTTAAATTTATTGGATTGGGTTGTGTATCCGTTAACCCTTTTGACTCACCTTTGAACCAAACGACTTGAACTAAATAAGGTCCCGTTTTTAACAGAACATGCAACGATTGTAGGTACCTACGTAGGTACATGACTCAGGTATGAGTTCCAACACTTTTCTCTTTTCGTTGTATTTAACATTTCTGCGTGTTGCACGGCACAGGATAATTATTTAAATTCGCAGGATATTCGCGTGTTCCTTCCACGGACGATGAGTTTAAAATTAGTTGCACAAGTTGATGGTGTTTCCATTTCATGTTTTATTTTTGTATACCTACGAGTATTTATATACTTTTTTTTCTCCCGTTGTCGATGTCAGGATTCAGGATTGTCAGATGGAATTAGGTTCAGGTATTTTGGTTAATGAGATATAACATGAGAACTGGACTCTTTTTCACCCATTCTGGTACATTTATAGATGAGTTCTCTTTATCCAGACAGGAGATTAGCAAGTACCCATGGATAATTTGCATCTTTTAATAACATGACCCTTTTCTGTCAAAAAACGTCCCCATTTCACCTTCTTATTTCGGTTAGTGGATGCTTGGTTCTCTAGTCTCAACCAATTAACATCAAATTTTAATAATATGCAATTTTATATTATTGAAAATTCTGTTTAGACAGGCAACATGTAAGATTTGATAAAAGGATAATGAATGAATCGCATCCTGCAGGCACTAAAATTATTATGATTAAATGCAAATACCCACCTGCCTTGTGGAATCTTACACTTTTCTGCACTTTCAAATGATAGTGTTAGTGGCATCAAGATGAAATTGAAAAAGTTTTCCCTGCATTGCTACAGCATATTACAGGGAAAAATATGAAAAATATTACTCGACACAGATGACTCATTCATAGAGTTGGTGTGATTGTATGCCTCTGGGGAATATTGTTTTGGTATGCGACAACATCTTGGAAGATCTTATTCAGAATATCCCCAAAATGCACAGTGCAATCCATCATCTTGACAACATCTTGGAATCAAGAAACCCTGTGGCTTAGCCAAAGATTTATCTTAACAAGAAACTCAGCACTTTGCTTATTTGTCAAGATGAAAATTAAGTCCTTGGCTTTTGATTTACCAGCTAATCTAGGATATTTTTCATTGTCCTACATATTTGGGATGTTAATTACAATTTCTGGTAGCCATTTGAGGCCATCTAGGGAATGTTACACATGCCCGTGGTTCTAGGCAGGATTAAGTGAAATATGTTCGGAATATGCTAAAACTCTAGTTCATATCTTTATCTTATTATATATGTAAAACAGAATGAATAACATTTTTTCCTTTATAAGCGAGTGGTAATAAAAATATTATTTGACTGCGACACGTCAATATATAATTATGCTATCCAAAGGTGCGCCAAACCACGATTAACATGTAGCGGTGCACACGTCTACTAATTATAAGGTAAGGTGAGTAGGTGTTATTACCACGAAAGTAAAATACTGCTGCAAGAAACCTTTTCATGACGGAAGTTTGTTCTGCAAGCAGAAACTTTTGTGGCAGCATAAACTTTGAAAAAATGTTTAAATAATAATCAATACTAATTTTTATATTATACGCTAAAAAAATCTTGTGTGTCAATATAAATTACGTGATACCTACCATAGGTTAGTATTTGTATCGAATTGAATGTGTTACAAGTACAAGTTGCACGCAAGTTAAGTAAATTACAATTATTCACGATATGTACTATAGACCGGATTAAAATAAGCAAATTCATTTACACTTGTCATAGCACGTTATTTGTGAATAAATATGTGAATGTCGTGTAAGTCATGCTGGTAACGTTACAAATAAGGGGTTACTGGATATTACCAAACAAGGTGGATCTTTCACAAACCAAACTTGAACGTATTTCCTGGTGAATTTTTTTAGCAACAAATTACAACTAGTGGTGGTACATGATTATCCTTAAATTTGATTTGAATTGGGATAAAGGTCACACAAATTACCAGCCAAGTTAAACCAGGTTAAACCGTGGCAACCAACTTCGTTTGACTGATTCATTTTGGTTTATCTATCAAAATGAAATGGATTTGCAAATAATGAAATTATTAATTGCAAAGAACAATGAAGTACACTGATGCTTCGAGATACGAGTTACATTCGTTCCGTAACCTTGCTCGTATGACAATTTTCTCGTATCTCTAAGCAATTTTCCCAATTGAAATGTCATTAATCCGTTCCAGCCCCCCAAAATGTAACCCTAGTTGTGCTTGCTACGTGTTTTTGAATAAGAAAAATGTATTTACAAATGACAAATATTGTATAAGAGAGAATGTATACTAGTTTTATAAAGTGTATTTGTAGTGTGGCCACTTAAATTCTACTGTATGCTTAATTTTGGTCTTTCCCTTTTGCGCCGGATAAAAAAACTATCCAAGGAGGTTTCTGTCTCGGCGTTCCTCGTATCTGAAACGTTACTCGTATTTCAAAACAAAACTTCACTCGCTCGACGGCTCGTATCTCAAATATCGTATGTTAGGTCACTCGTATTTCGAGGTACCACTGTATAATTAAATATTAAATTGAAAACTCATATATTAACTGAAATGAATATTACTCAACGTCAAATATTTAGCCGAAGTTGACAATACAGCCAGTTCGAACAAACTAATCCCTTAAATAAAACCGGTCTTAGAAAGTCCAGTTGTTTGGCCGGTAAGCTGGTTTTATTTTTCCCGTATAGCCAAGATAAACCGGTCAAGTTCCCTGGTCTGTCTCTGCTTTTACTGGACGAACTTCAAGTGTTCACTGAGGAGGAAGGCGTCTTAAGTATTTTAAACAATCTCTGTCAATTCCAGAAAGGCAAGCTGAGGGTTTGAAGTCAGAAATGTTATCGTCAAAACGTTTCCAAGGAAATGCATCTTTTTGTATTTTGTGATCAACATCCTGTTGGACTTATTCCATATTCTAGATATAAGTGGCTCAATCTGACACTGACATTTGGGAACAAAATTTTCCAAGCTCTGCCCGAAAGGATTCAATTTTGTCAGTGTTTGTGTTCCGATTCATCCTGATTATATTGTAAACCACCACTTTACACAAAATTTATATTAAAAATTTTGTTATTTTCTCTCATGCTCAACGTTACATTTACATAAAATCCATGTGAGTCTTCAATAGAGCATGAAAATCATTCATGTGCAAGAAAATGTAAAAATATGTACGAAACAGATTTAATGCTAAGAAAACGATTTGAGGATGGGTTTATTGGATTTTTTTTATCATAGTAAGGAGCCACATTCGGTTGCACAAAAAGGATTTGAAGCAGAAAATTTTACTTGAAAATCCTTATGATGCAGAATTGATCCTTAGATGGTTGTTTGCAAATTTTCGATGTTTCTTTTACGAGAGCTATCAAGACGAAGATGAAAACGACGAAGCGTAGAAGGACGAAATATCCCTTAAGGGTAATTTCACAGAGTATTCAATCCTTGATTTCATGAACACTTTATTCAAATGGTTATGCAATCGTCATAACGATACTTTAAATGCTTCAGGCATATTAAAAATACTTTTTGTATATAACCAATTCAGGTTGTCATGCTTAAAAGGTTGCTACTTGAAAACCAGAAACGTTTTTTTATATTAATATAAGCATACGGTTAAATGTAGTTTCCATTTCAACAAATTCAAAAATTCAAAAATTCAAATATTCGTCCTTTTAATCCTTTTGATGCCTTCTCAAGTTGCTATAATTCCTACAATTTCATTTTGTGTTTAACATGCGAAAACTGAAGGTAGTCCAAAAGGTATACCACGATCCCACAAAGTCCACCAACCTTTCCTGTTTCACGCCCTTTAAAGCCTCATTATTGATTGTAGGTCTACCACAAAATAGAGGGGTACGGGATGAACATAAATCAATGATTTTATGCCATACAAAACTTTGCATGCTTATATAAAATCCATCATGCGTTCATATATCTTGGTGCGCTTTAATTTGGCGAAACTGTTTTTGCATAAATTCGTAGAATTTTCTATAATAAATCTTATTTAGTTGACACGAATGATTTTGTTGAGAGCCTTATAACCATTGAAGGCTTACTTTTGAGGATTTGTATGCAAATTGAAGACATGAAATGAAATGCCTGTGAGTTGTGATTCTGTGTCTTCATTTGTGTAATCTCCTTATGTGATCACTAAGATCCTTTTATGTAAGAGAATTTCAAGGAGTATTCCAGGACATAAATACATTCTTCAGAATCCACATGAGGTTCTAATTCTTCCTCAAAATCTCTTGAAGACCACTTACCTTGACTTTTCTTTTAAAAGTTTCCTGCTATACTATGCGGGACAGTAATCAATTACGAAAAACAAGTAGCTTTAAGAAGCACAAAAGTAACATAAAAGATTTCAACTTGAAAATTGTGGAAAAATTTTTCCTGTGGCTTTGCATGATCTACAGCAATTTATATCCACGCCTGGCAATGAGGTGGCAAAGGTATTCGTGTTTCATGTCCCGTGTTTGGTACAGAATTTCCATCAAAGCAATTTCAAAAACCCAGAAAATTAAGTTATTCAGTTTTTGTACACTATGCAGCTACACTTTAGTCAAGTGCATTTTTGATGGGTTATTGCATTTTTATTTTTCAAACTGAAGCATGTTATTCTTGGTTTACCTGGAAAGTTTACCAAAAACCTCATTTCAAGCAGAATTTATTATAACAAAAAGCATTTATAATAATTCGTAATGACGTTGATGACCAACTACTTATATTGAAATTAAATGCACTTCTAGTTGCATCTGCAAAATAATTATTTCCAATGCACATTAGAGAATGCAAAAATTTTCGTCGAAAACAGGATTTACAAAATTTACGAAAATTACAAAAGTTTGTCAGAGGATTTTGTGGTAATTTGTGTGTTCAATTACTAGTTAAATGTAAATTTCATTAAAAAATTATATAATCTGTCTCTCACGTTTTAATCCTGTTCTGTTACAGAAGTGAATCATCAGGATTCTGCACAGTCCGATGGAATACAGATTTTAAAACAACTATCACGTTCTATGGTCACTTTTCAAAAATCTGGTTTTCAGCCTTTCTGTATGTCCTTTGAGGACTTTTAATGGGAAACTGGAAGTTTGATGGAACTAAGCTAAGCTTGAAGCGAAAAGTACTTTTTGAGAGGATTGTGGTCGTTTTTATTACCACCACATCACGATGTATGTTGTCTTTCCAAATTTGCACATTTTAGAATTAGTTTTTCTACTTAAAATATAATAGTATCCTTTTGATACCTTTCAGATATCTTAATAATTTCAAAAATATTCCGATCACTACAGTTTGAAATTTCCAAAGTAGTGAAAATGAATTTCGATTGTTCATTTTGCAAACTACCAGGATTGTGCACTTCCTGTGAAAAGGACTATCACTTCCTAAAGTCAAGCCTCAAAAATCCGATTTTTATAACCCTGTATTCGTATTGCGAGGGCTTTTTATGAAATACGCTAAGCTCGAAGTAAAAGAGGCTTTTCCAAAGGATTGTGGCTTTTTTTATTCGCTTCGAATCCCTTTGTAGCTTTTCACGTTTTCACGTTACATGATTAGTTTTCCCGTTCAGTAAAGTCTTTTAATTTCTTGTGCCCTTTTAATCCCACACTGACATATAATGAGGATCCAATCTCGTAGATCTCGACACGTTAATTTGATGAATATTCCCAAGAAAATCACTACAGCCAAGTGTTTTCATAGTAATACTACGCGTTTTCGTGGAAATGTTTTGAGCTCATTTATTATGCACTTTTATAGTGTGAAAAGCTCTACAATATATTATTCAGTTTAACAAGTCAAAATGCATTTATAAACCCTCTTATGCATACCAATGAGTGACTGTGCTAGTGTTAGTGTTATCAGACAAAAAGCGTGAAAATGCCAACCCGGAAATTGCTGCCCTTCATCTTGAGAATATTTCTATACAGTTCATATTGTAAGTAATACCTACTACAAAGTAAATATGTGCAATTCATTTGAAAATATATTTCTCTAGCATATTGTAGTGAAACATATTGTATGTTGTTAGTATGTTCTCGATTTTCTGTATTTGCAGGTTCTTTCCCAACTAAAAGAATTTGCATAAAGTTTTTGCAGAATGTTCTCCGTCACTGGGGTCTCTCCGGGTGAAGGTACCTTTAATAAGAAGCTTAACTTTATACCATATGAGCATATTTTATTTTGTGTAATAGAAAGGATGAATGTGTTTTTTTTTTGTAAGGAAAAATAAGGATTTTTCATTTAAATGTTGTTTGGGAATGTCTGGTTTTATACAAATGCCCTTGTATAGTTCCAGAGGGATAACTGGGTTATGTCCCTCGTTTCGGGAAGGGTAAATCATAAAATATCATCCTAGATTTCAATTGTGGATTAAAATGAACCCAAAATGTTTTGCGGATTTAAGAAGATATAAGTCAGTCCATAAAATGTTTTACATATTTTGCCCTTAAGGCCATGAAACCAACTCAAATTCGTCTTTTGGCATTTACCAAATCAGCAAATTTGTCACTTTTTTCTCAGAACATTCAGGACACTTTGCTGAATCGATCACAAGGTAATTTCATCTTACAAATCATATTTGCAACGAGCCCTTTAATTGAGTGAATGTGTCTTACAAGGCACTTTTTCGTGCCAGACCATTAAATAATTTCTTTGAAGTATTTTCAATTTTCTCATAAATATTCGTCTCAAACATCAAAAGATGATGGTAATGAAGGAAAAATTTCTGTTACCTTTAATATCCCGGGTAAAAATATCAGGCCGAATCGACGCCGAAATGAGGCCGAAAAGTCTGTACAGGCCGAATTGAGGCCGAAATGAAGCCGATAAATTTTTACAGGCCGAATTGAGGCCGAAATGACGCCGAAAAAAATGTAGAGGCCGAATTGAGGCCGAAATGACGCCGAAATATTTTTAAGCTATTAAAATTTTTAGAGGCCGAATTGACGCCGAAATGGGGCCGAATTTACGTCGAAATCACAGATTTCGGCGTGTATTCGGCCCCATTTCGGTGTATATTCGGCCCCATTTCGGCGTCATTTCGCCCTCATTTTGGTCTGAAAAACACTAAAATAACTAAGGAAAATTTGAAGAAATATATATAATATTATATTATGTACGAATATTTTATTGATTATACTGAAATGAACCATAAAAGAATTTTTAAACACATTTTAGTTTATAATTTTTTATTTTAATTTTATAGTTACAATAATTTTTCTTAGTAACATAATTAATTTCAATTTACATAAAATAACATTTATTTATATTACAATAAAATTCAGCGGAATTTACAAGTTTAATTATAAACACGTTCCCATAAGCATTAATAGTAACACAAATGGTTTCTAAATCCTCTACTTTCACCACCGTACTGCATCCATTTTCTTTAAAAATATATACATAAGGGATAATAATTTTTTCATTTTCAGTAAGTAGCAGTCAGTAACCCGTTATATATTATCATCAAAGTTGTAGCCTTAAAAATTTCCTTCGAATTGTACTACTGGTATCATATAAGAGGCCGAAATGAGGCCGGAATCGCGCCGAAATGGGGCCGAAATCAGGCCGATTTGACGCCGAAATCTTTGAATTCGGCCTCATTTCGGCGTTAATTCAGCCTCATTTCGGCGTGATTCCGGCCTCATTTCGGCGTCAATTCGGCGTTTTGTTCACTACCTCGGCGTGTTTTCGGCGTCATTTCGGCCTCTATCTATATGAAATGACACGCCGAATTGACGCCGAAAACACGCCGAAATATTTTAAATTTCGGCCTGATTTTTTCACTCGGGATAACGATGTCCGAAGGTGATGTCAAATACAAACATATATATGTATGTTCCTGATAGCTACGTGCGATGCTTCGCAAATCAAGAACAGGGATACCCATTTCCCAAAACAATTTTATATTCGAACCATCATGTAATCTTATTATGTCAGACTATCCCATATCGAAATGGATAAACGAAGAAGCTTATAGATTGGTTTGTACCTAGCTTTTGGTCGTAATGCTCTTATGCAGGGTTTAATTTATGTTCAGTTTGAATAGAAAGTAAGAAATTATTGAATAAATTGATCACCTGGATTCGAAGCCATTTAGGCTTAAAATTATTTATATCAATAAACAAACTAAGCGTTTCAGGGATAATTTACTATGGCGGGTTCCATGTTTGATGTAATCCTGTAATCCTTGCTGGCCTTCATACTTCACTCTATTGTAGTCAATATTCTGTAAAACAAAGAATACATGTTGACTTTATCTTACTAGCGATCTCAGCCAATCATCCAATCATCCATTTCTCAAATAATCACCGACACCGTATTGAATGTGTATCCTTATTTAAACACTTCTCCCAGATACAATTTGATGAACTCTAGTTAAGGAAAAAGGAATTTCAGGATGCATCCCTTATGACTCCTGAACCTCAATTAGATGAAATCCTTAAAAATCGTAAATGAACAATATAAAAAGAAATTTTTATATTTTATTGTTAAATATTTTTCTTTTATTGTAATATCAACATAAGGCATTTTACATACTTTTCTCTTATACATTTACCATTTTTGTTTTTGTTCGATTTTGACTTTGAGTTTTGTTGAAATGCAAATTACCGAGTTTCACATAAATGTAATGTTTTAATTTACTTTAAATTTTTATACTTTATTTCATTTAAAATACAGCATTTATGGAGATATGTATGTACATGACATGTTTGTTTTTGGTGTGATGATGATTTTCCCATTAAAAGCTCAAAACGTTGTAACTGCTTTCAAAAAAAGTATATTATTTATTTTCAAATAACTCATAAATTAATATGAATTAAATTTTAAAATTTCTTCAATCAAATAAACCATGTGTTTTCCCATGAAAATAAATTGAAACTATTTACATTTACCAGTTGAATTTTATTTCATTGTTAAAAACCAAACATCATGTTGTGCGAAATGTTAATAAATACAGATATTTGATTCCTGAAAGTTTGATAACCTGTACTGGAACTGGCTTTCCATAAGAATCAAGAAAATTATCTTTAACCTGGTTTCTCAAAAATTATATTATATCTAACTTTGGCTCGCCTCAGTTTATTTGACTTTCAAAATAGTTTATGAAATCTTTCATTATATGCATTTCAACTGATTCTGTCTGACTAAATAACAAAAATTTAAAATTTCAATTTATTATCTTGTAGATAATATACTCGTATATCTGAACATTTACTAACACGTTATGACCAGGCCTATGAAAATGTGATAAAACAAACTGCAAATAATAAACAAAATATATATTTTCCAAAAAGACGTTCATACATTCTGAAATCACAATTTTGGTTCTACTTAAATTTAGTTATTTCTAATAACTAATAACTGTCCGTATTTACACAACTTTGAATAGATCAATTACTCGTATAAGTGTCCAATTTATTTTTATACATACTTAGGAATGAATATTAAATCTAGTATAATTATGCTATCATTATCATTATTATATATGTTATAATTATTTAGTTACTGCAATTATATCAAGTCGTAATGGGTTTTTATTTTATTATATATGTATATGGTTTTGCTAAATTCAAATGATATTCTCTAGTTTTCGTTAAAACTATTTACAAATTCGCAAACTGCATTTTCATGAAATATAGTTTTGCAATCGCCGCAAAAATTAGTGTTATGAAATTAATTAAACATTTAATACACTTACACAAGGTTTTTATAGTTTTTCAAAATTATTATGGTTTTTCGTATTATTTATCACTTTTTTAATTTTCTCCCATTTTTCTTTTTTTAATGAAAATATGATTGTTCTGGTGAATATCCCCTTATAACTATCATTAGATAATAAATAAAGTATTTACTTTGACTAATAACAAAACAAACTATTTAAATTGCTATAAAAAAATTTAATTACTTAGTATTAAATCCAATCCGACTTATAATTTCGTATATAAACTATTGATAATCCTAAAATGAGAAGAACTAAATTGCACGATGCACGATGCGCTGAACTGAGAACTGAAAAGGAAAAATATCAAAATTTAATTATAAAATGGTATGAATTAAGGACATATTTATTTTGAAGTATCACAAGATGAAACATTATTGTCCTTATATGTCCTTAAGATAAATTATCCTTCGGAGATTCTTCTTAGGAGAAAAATAAGAAACTACTTCCGTGTGACCTTTCTTGATCTTCGTCCGTAATTTGTGGATCTGTTTGTGGACAGGGATGGAATTATGGACCCTCAAAGTTATAACAGGAACTCATTTGATATTCTTTTAATAATTTATGCATTAACGTAATATAACTTCAGGACTTTACAAGTCAAATTGAATTTGATTTGAGGAACATGATTTTGTGACTTTTTCACAAAAACAAAATTTTGACCTGCTTCCTCTGTCCAGTTTTATTTACAAGATTTCAAGAAAAAAAGGTAAAGGTAATAAATCTAATTTTCTTATTTTTGTCTTTTAAAACTTTTCGTAAAATTAGCTGATTTCAAATATTCAGGATGATAACGTGAAGGGAAGTTTTTAAAATGTCCCGAGAAGTTTCTTGTAAATTTTCATTTCTCGGAAATGTGGTCTACTCACCTAAAAGCATTGCTTCCCTATTATCTATAAGTGCTGGTCTCCTCTGTACAACACTCTCCTTACCGCCCTTCCACAGAACAGGTGACACACTTGCTACACATTTAACGTGCATAGCACCATCTTGGAAGTGTCTAGCATCCAGAATTGATTGTAAGCCTAAGGTTGAAGTAATTAAACCATGAGGGTGGATAATGTCCTGGTAGTGTACTAAGGCGTTCGAGTGTACTACCTGCAAGGATAGAAGAATAAAGAAAAATATAAGACACTTCAAAGCATTTCCTCTACACGTTCAAGTGAAAAAATGCATTCGGAAATGAGTCAAACGTTTTACAGCAAAAGGGCAAAATCACTTTCGCCTTAGGGGTGTCCTTAAAAAGAAAGGCGAGGCTAATTACTGCTGTCGTGTCGTTGTATGAATTTTATAAAGGAATTTAAGAAAGAAGGAAATTTATAAAATGTAACAATATAAAAAATCCCTAATGAGCTCTACAAATACTAAAGAAGCTACCGAGAGCTACTAGGAACTACCAAAAGGCAACGTCTAGAGAACAAGTCTAATTGCATTATTGCTGTGTCATTATATTGCGAAAGGATACATGTATGTATGTATATCTCTTTCTCTGCTTCTTTCTTCATCTACTAATACTGTATAATTAGTTTCTTGAAAGGTTCCAGCTACTCTGTTACTTTTTTTATATAGTGTATCTTATATACACTGTTGGCCACTCAACTGTATAGCTCATGAAATATCTTGAACAGGACTCTGCGATTAAAGTTTCAAGCATAAAGTGGATTTCATGTATTGTACTTTGAAACGGTTCACATGTTCGTTGTAGGATGATGATATATAAAACCTGCAAGGTTCACCTGTGGAAATTCTTGTACGTAAGCCTAGCCTTTCTTGCCTAACTTTTATTTCAGGATAAGGACATCATAGTCCTTCATCCGTTCGTTGTATGTTGTGAAAGTTGAGGTAAGTTTTTTACCCGCAATTCCTTAAAAGTCTTAAACTTTTTTGTGATGTATATTTAAATGCTTTGAAAAATTAAAGTATTGTTACGTCGGTGGGCTGACACGTTTGCTGCACCACGAAGATCGTGCGTAATGGGGTGAGGAGCAGCATCAAAGAAGGTCGGAAACCTAAAGTGAACATCTGCTTGGGATTTCGGATGCCCCGAATGTTGATCCCTCTCTACGCACATAATTCGATGGAGATAAATCCTGACGAAAGACGACTGCGACATCGAATTATATGGGTAGCAAAAAAATCGATGCCGGTGGCGATCGAAGCAAATCCCAATCGTGTAATAGTATGTTACTGGAAGGGAGTTATATCACAACTTTAAACTTAACATGCGCACCATATGTAGGAAAATGCGTGCCAGTAAATTTCACTTTTTCAACTCATACTTTTTTGGACAACCTCATAAGATATTGAAAACAAATTTGTAACCATAATCATATCAAAGCCACTTGATCACCATCTGTCTGGTATGTTTGTGATAGCAACAGCACTTCGTTTGCCAGAGATAAAGAGAAAACTGTCAAAACAAGTGGAGAAATGCGATGATATGAAAACTCTAGTTGTCCCTAAGAACCTGAACTCGTCTTCGTGATGTCTTTACTCTGATAACACGAAAGGTGTAATTTTTATTTACAAAAGTATCCGAATTCAGTTGTGAGCTCATGCCCAGTAACACAGATCATGAGGAACAATTACCTCCTACACTTGGAGTTCTTAAGACTGAAGGCTTCATATTGAAGATAAGAACAGGGCTTATCACCATCTTATCGCCTGGTTCATATAAGTGTTTCATTGACGAATCAAATTTAGTGTTACCTAGTCGGGAGCAAGGTGAGTCTAGAAAAATTTGTGTATGGTAAATATTAACGGTACTTGATGAAATTCAATTTTGTCTTCCAGATGAAGTGTTTAGCCTTTCTTTGTTGTGTCTTTGTGGTTAGCCAAGCTTTCCCATTGCAATGTGGACTGCAGCGTGACCTGGAAGACTTCAAAGCTCTCGTTCCCTATGAGAAGATTGCGAGTATTGTTGACTACTATGTCGAAAACGATCGACAAGTCTCCGCAATTGTCTACGTAGCTCAAAATGAGCTTGGATTCAACGCTCTTGCCAGAATATTCTCCTACACGGAAGTCATGGAAGTGTACGAGTGGGCACTTCTCCACTTCAATGACCAATCATGCTACCCCCTGGGATCGGCTCCAGTAGATGTCGACAAGTACATTCCTGATGAAGACATTACCAAAAAGGGTATGAATGGATTGTTGAATGCCATCATGCCTTTACTGGCCGAGGAAGAACTGCTCTACCTCGCCAGGAAGAAAATTTTCGAAGGTGGTTCATTCTCAGAGCTGTACTTCAAAATTAAAAAACTAAGAAGCAGCTACGAACAGATCATTAAGGAACCTCCAGTGATGGAACTTCTGGATACTCTGTATCGTATTGATTTGGAGAAACACGTCAATTTAGTTGATTATCTTATTAGGAAGGCGTTTGGTTGGATGTGAAAAGTAGTTTAGATTTCATCCCTCGTATATAATGTGAAAATACTCCTTGATCCTGGTGATATATTGTACAACCAATAAAGAAATTTCGAAAAGCTTGAGTTTTTTTTCGTAACTGTCTGTTGCCCTGGCTATATAACAAAGGATTTTTAAAATTCATACAAACTCACTTAATATTCCCGACAGAATAATGAAGTTTATGAAAACTTAATGAAATCCCTTTTTGAGAATCCCATCAAATTATAAATAACCGAAACAAGTGGCAATAAATTCAGAACTCTTTCAAGAAGGTTTTATTTTAATGAGAACCAGAGAACACCGGATATCCACTATATTGTAGCAGTTAGCAATGTAATAAGCTGCTAACTAAAGGACAAGTATAAATATTAATGAAGCCAACACATCGGAATGTCACCGTCAAAAACGAAACAAATAATCAAACAAATGGATTACGTGTAACAGGTATTCAGCACGTTCAGGTAATTCTCGTTAAGTAACACATGCTCAAAGGTGAGATGTTACGAAATATTTCATTAAAACAGGATCTGTTAAAAAATTAAATCCATCCCATTGCAACAGAGCAGAAGGCGTATTCCTAACAAACAAAACAGAACAGAACAGAACAAAAACGGATTATCATTGCCGGATTATAAATTGCGGTCATATCTCATGCGATAACACCATACCCCATCTTCTATATCACGAACGTAACACATTCGAAATCCTTTCCAAATGTTCAAGTTAATATGATACAGGAACCAAAAGAGACATCCTTACCACTCGACATCCATGGTGTCGTCCTGTCGTCCTATCGTCCTGTCTTCATCATCTTTGTATGAGCAATAAAAAAAATTTTAGTGTCACGTTATAAGTCTCAAGATGAAAGGATGCTGCCGGTTGTGGCAAATATCTTAAGTAAAATCGTATTGTTTCCGTCTTTTACGTTTCAAGGATACCATCCTTCCTTTTGTAGGATCTCCAGTTGGCTTCTAGAAATGGCTGAATGAAAAAAGGGAAAACTCCGTTGCGCCTCGTAAAACGTGAAAGTGAAAGATGTTATAATAATGCCACGTTCTTCTCATTCTATCGTTTTAGATAACTCCTTCTTCAAATTCAAGTAGGAATTTTGTTTTGGTTATGGTGTCGGTGTCGGTGTCGTCTCAGTCAGAGGCAATAGAAAATGCTAAAACAATTTTAACTCCACCACATTTTGAGTGTCCTTAAAGTTTGTTTTCTTGGATACAACCTCAAAGAATGAGGACCATTAAGTTAGCACAACTCCAAAAACATTGTATCATCTAAAACACACACGTTCACATCTCTAAAACTCCTTCTGTGCTCTTAGAGTTGAACTTCCCATTTTCTTGGGATGAGGCCAACGCTTAACAGATGTTTGAAACAAGAGTTCGTTATGCTCCTTAAAGAGCGAAAGGAACAATATGGCTATATGACATTATTTATGAGGTAAGACTTGCTGATGTTGTCTGTGTTGTTATGTTATATTGTTGTCTTATAGATTTACCACAATAACCATCGCATCCTTACCATTGTGGCAAATAGAGATGCCATACTTGTAGACTATCTTATTCTTTGGTGAAAACTTTCAACTTTATAAATAAAAATGTTATATTTTGCCATTTAAAGTAGCACTCAAGTGGAGACCAGCAACAATGATAAGGCATGAAAATAATGTACCTGAAAACTTTAGATACTACTATACTTTAGATACTGCTACAGTATCACAATTTATTCGGTAAGATAACTTTTCGACTTTTCTGGCAAAAGTGAAAAATCGATCAGGTCCTTTTAGACTTATGACTTTATTAAAGTTTTCAACTGATAAATTTGTTTGTTTGTGGTATTTGTCCGTTCTAGAACCCTTCTTCTGTTCAAAGGATTATTTTGTTTTTTTCCCAATAATATGAAGGAAGAAATTTAACTTGAGATAATAATAGCTTCTTCAACAGAACCATCTGATAAATATCATTCGTTAATTTTAGTTAAATTTAGAACTTTATTTGTATCCGTAGTTTAAGGATACTATGAACATTTACTGAGTCATCACAAGGAGTTAATACTAAAATACGAAACATGTTGTTTTTCTGTAATTTAGTCAGCTACTATTATTATATAACGTAATCCAATTTCCTGGAAAACGATCAATAATGACGCATAGTTGCTTAATTAAACGTTGGTTTTTTCACCATAACATACAAAACCCTGCAGTAAAACCGCAAAAGCAAAAGCTTTTCATGCAATATTGAAAAGTGTTTAATTATTATATGCAATAATCATGTTAATAATTTTTCAATTAGCAAAACGTTTATTGAATATGTTTTAACATAATTGTTTTTTATCGCAACGAGACTTTTGTATTTTTAAAGGCTTTAATTAGTGGAAAATTCCATGAGAACGAAAATTTATAACGAATTTTATTATATAATTCTGCATTTGCAGTGAACTAATCTAGTTATAAGATAAAATTCCAAATGTAAATTACAATGAAACGTGCTACATAAAATGTACGTGACACCGTCTGTGGAGCAGTAAAACCTTTTGTTGGCATATGCAACCGATATCTGAATCTTGCACCAAAATTAGAAATTCTAAATCCAGAATCAGAATGGATGGTATCGTCTTAAGGAACGAAATACAAGTGTCGATTGAAAACTATATCATTTCCAATTAACATGACTTTAAGCCCGGACAAAGTTTGTTTTTAAAATTGAATTAAACTTATTGTAAGTAAAAATTTAAAAACAATTTGTAATTGAAATAAATGTTTGAAGTTAGAATAGAATTTTGTTGGTGATAATAAACCCCAGTTGAATTTTTTTCTATATAATATTTACAATAACACTTAAATTTCAAAACCACTTGGAACCAATTGACTTGGATAAAAACCGAAACCAATAAGATATTATTGTGTTATTGTGTCGGGGTGGTGGTGCTTAAGATAATAAAAGATTCACATACAACCACATGTAAGAGGCTACATGGTTGGATATAAGAAAAGAAGTGGCATACAAATCATGTAACAAAAAATATTTGTCTAAAATTTTATCCAAATAACAGCAGCTGTTCTAAGGATTTTAAGGATGTTCCATTTCCTCACCGCCCAAAAACTTTGAACTTTCCCCAAATGTGGTATACCTACCTACATTCAAACATTGCAAGGATAATGTTTTGAATGAAACAGAAACAGACAAATACGATTCAAGGCTTTTATTCGTACATTTTCAGCGTAAAATTGCTTCTACACGATTAAGCTTAGTCACTAGAAAATCCCTTTATTGCATCAAACAAAGGATGAGATAAACTTGAACGGATAAAGCTTTATTTGGACAATAGAACTTAGTGAAATTATGCAGAAAATTTTATCATTTTTGCACATCTGGGGACGGTGGTGGCTTACATTCATGTTCGTTGGCTTGTGCTGCTATTAAGGATCTTTGGATAGCCTTAAAGCCTACACACATACCATATATATATTCTTCCTTTTCCAAAGAAACAGTGTGGGTGTTGGTTTAATTTTCCCGGATACTTTTTTGCCCTAGATGTGGAATTATATTAACCGAATTGAGAAACAAGGACTTACATGCGGTGCTAAGGATCTTAGATAAAACAGAATAAGGATGCGGTTTAAACAGTTGAAATGTCTTTATTATGAAATCAGTTCGTTTTTAATATGAACACTTAAGTATTTAATAAAAAATTTCGACAACTAAATTTTGTTAAATTCAAATAGTCTAAAAATAAAGTCCTTAATAAGGAACATGTTTGTGTCACTAATATCTCCGTATCACCTTGTGTTGTAAATATGAAAATGGAAAATTGTCTCCATCCAAGAATATTCTAAAATTGGTTTTGAGTTTATATCCTTACAGGATTCTGTACAAGTTATGAATATTCGTGTTTGTGTAGGTAGAAGGATAGGAATATCAAATGGTACAAACAAAAAGGACTACAAAACGTTTTCCGAATTTCGAACTTGAAAAGTCTCATATATCCTTTTTTGTATCATTTTAATTTGGTAACAGCATTTGATTTGATCAAATACCAAATGTTTGAATTTTGTTTGATTCCTCAGGGCAAACATTCTTTTGGTGGGATCAAATTTTTTAACATAGATGAATTTACAAAAGGATTTAGATCATTCGTTGTATGTTCTCGTATCTGCAGCCTTTTGGAAAGGTATCTTATAGAATCAATTTTATAAAATCCTTGAAGATGTTGATGCGAATGGATTTGTCTGCAGGACCGATTTTATATTGATAGAAAAAACCCAAAGATATTACTTAGTATGAAAGGTGGTACATGATACGAAATACTTATGTCGATTACATGTTACATGATGCCAAGATACATTACAAAAACTTTTTGTTATGTGATATAAGATTGTAATTGTGATTCCTGAAAACTTTGTGCAGCTACTAAATTATCAAACACATGTATCGATACAAAGTTTGTTTAACTGTCAAAGTTGTTGGATTGTTTTTAACAACATAAATTTAACCATGAAACAATCTTGATGAAATTGGGGTTGGCAACAATTGACATAATCTTGTTAAACTAACTAAAACTTAATAACAATCCGCCGTAAAAGTTTTCTTATATACACAGAGAGAGAGAGAGAGAGAGTTCTTTGTAACGCCAACAATTTATGTCCTTGTATTGACGGAGACTTCCGCTTTGGGACTTGTCCCAGAAATTCTAGTACACTTAAGGCTTTGTACTCACTTGAGGGATTTATTGAGTTAGGTCAAACAAAACATTTACAAAGTGTCATTTTGCAAGGGAAAGTTTTCTTGTAAAATTCTTCTGACCAGAATAATCTAAATACAATTGGGAAATGACTTACGTGTCCCCGGACTCATTGGATCCATCCAACTTTGTCCAGCATCATTTTATAAAATTTGTATGAAATTTTTTAGAGAAAAAATTGTTCACGAATTATATAAGCTTTAAACAAAAACCAAAAATAAACTTTTTCAAATCCACGAAATACACCTAAAATTTACTTCTCGTGAATGCCAAATGAGTTGACCCTTTTTTGGTATTAATTTATTGATAACAACAAAATCATAATACCCAAAGCTATGCAGGTGGCAAGTTAATCATAACAATTTATTCAAATTTTCAAGAGATATCCGATAGCAACCACAATTTTCCTGAAACATATCAGAGTGATTTCTCTTATTTAATTACAAAAGTCAATTATCCTGATAAAATGTACATTCAACTGCCAGTTTAGCGATATAAATTCCATTCCAATGATAAATACACAAAATAATCATGTTTACAAAACGGATTATCCCCAAGGGATACACAGAGCCAGGATACAAAAACTAGGTGTCAGATTAGCTGTAAAATGGAAAATTACTTTTTTGGAGATTTTCTTTGTACCTTTAGCTGTTCTACTGATTACATTGTACTCACCGGTTCGTCATTAATAAACCATTGCAAATGTGAAGCTGGATGAGATTTCCCTGACGTACAATTTAAATTCAGGATATCGCCGATTTGATATTGATCCTCTTTTCCGCTTATGTGTGGCCCATCCTTTGGAAGAACTGTAATGTTAGTGAGAAAGAGAAGAGATTAGATTAGGAACTATCAATTGTACTAAAATATTTAAAACTCAACCATACTACACAGTATCGCGTTTGACCCAAAAATCACCCTCAATTTCATACCCTTAACATTTCAACATTCACCGTGCACCTGTAACTTTTCCTTAAAGCAGGATTTTCGAAATAAGATTATCAAGGATGGTACATTTTCCTCGGATGACTTTCACCAATTTTTTCCTTATTATTATGCTTTTTTTAACATTTTTGTTCCAAGTGATTTTCCTGTCTGCCCCATTTTCCACGTACTACAAATTACACAATTTTCCTCTCTAAGACGCAGATACGTACGTAACGTTCTTAAAGTAAGTCAGAAAAAGTCCTTAAATTTTCCTTTGTTCCTGGTACGCTGTTGTTTATTAAAGGAAAGCATCTCAACTGGAAGTCCTAATTTGCTGAGTTTTATTTCAATAAGAAGGATGTTGTTGCAGGATGTGATATTTTTCTAACATCCCACGAAAGAATTAAGTGAAAATAACTTAAAGGGAGAATTCCTTATGGAAGTGTAATATTACGTGGACTTTGTGAGTTTGTCAACTTAATTTCAATGAGAAACTGTGCAAAATGATCCATACAACGGATTTTACATTGTAGCATATAGCTTCTGGAGCAAGAAAGTCATACATTTCGACAGACCACCCGTGGTGCGCTGCGGCTAGGAACATTTAGAAACGATTCCCACTATCGTACCGCCTTCGATCCGGTCTCGGTTTGCTCTCGATCCGATACAATATTTTTACAAGAGGAACAACGGGGCTGGTTTCGCTGCTATCACGAAATCATAGTTGTTTAAACATGATCAAGTAAATTAAATTGTATATAAAACATACATATAATATTTCGCCTCAAAATTAGTTTCACAAAGTAATACAAAACCAAGAAACTCAAAAACTATTAAGCTTGTCCCTTTGGAAAATTTTAAATCCACAGCTGAAACTCTGCCCTGTCCTACCACAAAATCGCTGTAAAACAGAAATACCAGATTAACGTTTTAAGGACACTTCAAATCCTTTTTGAGCAAGACAGCACCTCTTGAACATAAGTGACACGTAAATCAAGGTTACGTGGTTGGTATCAAAGAGAAATAATGGAAAAGTTTCCAACAGATTTTACTCAATCCCGGAAAGTTAATGAAACTTTTTTCTGTTCTCATACCCCTATTAACTTAAAATTTAACCTTTTCTGGATAGTTGTTTCGTCCAAACTTTCCGAAAACCCATGGAAAGCCATAGTTCTATCGTAACTATAAGTGTGCAGCACTGGAAAGACGTCAAATTTTCACTTTATCCAGCATTAATTGGTAAAATAATTTGGTGCTCCGTCACTATTTCTTTCTCTTGGAAAGATTATAAAACCATCGCGTTCTGCAATAATGTCAGCAAAATCCGATTTAAAATAACCTCAAGGCTAGAAAATCTTTTATCACTCTTAAATTTTTAAAAGCTTTCATCTTGAAAACTTGAAATCAATTCGGTCAATTGCAAACAATAATTAGAAAATTAAAGGACGAAGGACACAACCATCAGCTATATAAAAATATATTGTATAGAGGAGTCAATCCCAAATCTCATTATTCTATTACATTAGGTTTAATTTCGATTATTCGGCTTAGGTTCTCACTTTGCCAGTCTCCATTTGCTTTCATTAAGGAAAAAAAGCTCCCCTTTTTAGTAGATTTGTTACATTTTCTTAGAAATTCGAAAAAACATCCTTCTTCCTGTCGGAAGTCCTTGTGCCTTGTATTATTTTTCAGCTTACTTTCTTGATACCTTCACCCGGTTTGTTTCATCCCTCCAACACAAAGTGATGGTATTGATTTTTATCTCGTCCTTAATTCTATCAATTTTCAAATATTTGATTTGGAAAACTTTGACAAGTTCCATTTCATAATTTATCTCTTTTGAACGGAAGGAAAACAAAAACGGACTTCGTAGAAGTATACATCTGTGTGGGAAAAGGATAATTTCGTTAATTGAATTAAAAAATGCCAATTGATAAGAATGTTTTTTTAGGAAGTCAAATAGATATCAAATGGATTTTGTGAAGAAGATAATCTTTTGTTAAAAAGGATTTGACTTTGTCTTATTCCAGGATATCTATTGCATCATTTGTTAAATGAAATAAGATTTCCGAATACGTTAGAGGATCATCAAAGAACAAATTTGGCATACGTTGGGAAAATTTTTTTGGGGAAAATATTTTACCCTTTCTTTGATTAATTAAATCCATTCATCTCTAGCATCTACTAGATAAGTGTCCTTATGTTTTAGAACAAAAAATAAACTGGTCAAAACAAAGTGATTTTTCAAACTTTATAGTCCTCAGAAAATTGAAATGTTGCTTTTATCCTTTACAACCAGCAATAAATTCTGTTTAGATCCTGTGCACAAATACGCAAATACAAGTGTCCTCTAAAAGCCAAGCCAACCATAGTTTAAGTCCACCTGTGTGTTTAGTCCTGCGACTTTTATGTCCTGTCCCTATATCACTTCACAGAAGCATTGTGGCAAAATGTTACAGTTCACTGTCAGAGGGATTTATGCTCCTGTAGAGCAAGGACGAGATTACTTGTTACCTTTACTTTATTCCACATCACAGTTGAATATGGATTAAGTGGATTTTGGTGTGGGTAGATACTGTAGTGTTTATTGTAACCAAATAGAATGTCTTAATGATATCATGTGGAGGAGTTCTGTTCGAACTTAAAAGGTAATGTTTATTTTACCTTAAAAAAACTCACTCTACTAAAATGTTATCTTATGAATTGCGGGAAACTTTACGATTGACGTGGGTGTCTTAAATGTTTTTGTTTCAAAATCATAATACAGTAATGATGTTATTTTTAAGCAACATTTATCCAATAGTTATATATAAATTGAACTCCACTTATAAGATATACTCGTAAAATACAATTTTTATTATAACAATATCACATTGTCATCTATTTATGTAAGTAACGAGCATTGCGTACGTTATGAACTGTTAAGGATTGTGTCATTTAAAGGTAAATCTAGTGGCGTAATTGAAACACTTGACTGTGACACTTTTCAGAACCTGTTGAGTACATAAAATCCCCTCGAAATTTATACAACTTGCCATATTGTTCACAGCTTTCTTGTAGATGTCCAACCCTTGAACGCAAAATTGGGGGTATAAACAAATCGATTTTATGGTACCCTTAATATTTGTTCCTGTTTTGTGGAAGATTTCTTTTGAACAACATAGTCCAAACGAAATGTTTTGACAATTTCCCTTGAACCTGTGACAAGGGGTAACTTCCATGTTTGTATAAAACTAAATCCCTATATGGTCGGGTAGTTGTGAAAAAGGAAAAGTTTAACGATATAATTTATGAAGATGTTAAGGGAATGTTATAAATCGGGATTGTAAATTTTGATTTTGTGTTCGGATCCTGTCAGGAAGTTCAATGTACATATTTATGGGTTTTGAAATAATTGTGCTATTGTATTAATCTCGATACGGTCTCGCTTCGCTCTCAGTCCGATATTTTAACAAGGCAAAAATTAAGCTGTTCATGCTCCGATCGCATTTCGATCCGATTTTTCGATTGTATGCGAAAATTGAAAGTCATTGGCATCAAATGAAGCGCAATCGAAAACCGAACGGTAATGTGAGTATGCAGTAGTATATAAATGGAGCAGAGAGCGAACTGTCTTATAAGAGAAAATGTGGTAAATTTCGTTATGTAAACTGGACAAAACATAATCGTGACTTAAGACCATTTGTAATTTGCAAGAACAAGAACAAGACAATGTTGCAATGAGATACACAGAAGAAAACTTTTTTATTGTCTCACGAAATCAACTTGGGAATATAAATTTACCCAGCTGCATGCGGAAAAGAGGATCGGAAGGAGGTTTTACATTCATTATGAATCGTCTGAATCACGTCCTTATCGAAGTCAAGAAGTTTTTGAAATCCTGCCAGTCTACACAGTCGTGACGGAAATAGTTTAAGAAGTTGAACAATTCAACTGTAGTTGTAGGCATTCATTTTGAACGTGTCCAAATTTAAAACTTGGCACTTTTACAATTTACAATCATCGGAAAGGAGAAGCAAAGGTACCAAAGACATTGAGGCAAAATTTAACCAAATTGCAAAACAAGTTCAACTAAAGAAGCTTATTAAAAACAGACACATATTCAAAGGTGTCCTTTTCGATGTGCAACAGAACTTCACAAGATATTGGTTCCATACATTCCTCCTTGTGTCCATACTATCCATACAAAGGATTCGATGAACTTGCATAGTTTGTTTTCACATAATGTTGATCTGCAATGTTGACTTATAACTGTAAGGGATCCTGCTTGAAAAGAATATTTTTCAAAAACCCTTTGTCGTGTGTGGTCACAAAACCAGATATCATAGTTTACTTCAAGTCAATATAATATCATGTTGGACAAATTGAAAGGATTTAAATTGCGTAAGGCACTCAAACAAGGATATTAGAAAATTTAAAGTTTAATTTTAGTTTTCCTCTCATACACGAAAGATTCAAACCACATAAAATGGATCCTTTGGCACACGGACTACAGCGTCCTCATCGTCGTTATCGTTGTCGTCGTCGTCATCGTCATCGTCTCAAAATTTCATACAAGCAATATTTTGCTCAAAAATTTGCATACCATTATGCATGCAAATTCAATTCTGTGGGCTGTCAGTATAAAAAAGGACGACAATTCATTCACTCCAAAATTACGTATTTACATACTTTAAAAGAACGAACAAGGACGATATCCTTAAATGCAGAACCCATTCTGCCTACTTGGGAATTGAGATGCAAGGCTCAAGTATTGTGGTGGAGTCTCAGACCGAGACCGAGATTGTTTGCTAATGGGGAACCTTCAAAAAAGCTAATTTACAATTGAAACGATCCTGTTCACCTTGAGGCATTGGTTTATCCACACATTGACCTTTGTATGAGTAACGTCTCTTCATTTACGAATTTCGAATAAAGTTTTCAAATAACGTCCATTGTTTGTTTGGTCGAAACTCGAGACATTTTAAACATACATACATACATTTACTTCACCGTTTGGCTTGTTTTCATTCATGTTGTTGTGGACAAGGTTATGGGCTTTTGAATCATAAGTCATGTACCAACTTATCACATTAGAGTTGGTGAAGCACTAAGAAATTTCAAAAAATCGATTTTACATTTTTCAACACCTGACTTAAAAAATCACTTTTTGAAATATATTTCATTAATTTCAGTGTAATATCAGTATAAAACGGCTTTCAAGGCGCATACGTCTTTGAATCTTCCAAAGAAACGTAAAACTTTGAATGCATTTTTCTTGAAATGATGTTTTTCCGGGTAACAGAGGGTTTTACGCCGAGCCAGATGAACTGATTCTGGAAAATCAGTGAAAATATTAAGAGTAAACCATGTAATTGAATTTCAATGTAACACTAACAATTAAACTACCGAATATTGATAATCAATATCTAAATCGTTTTCTATACTATAAAGCAAATAGACACACCAGCCTCGTTTTACAAGGATAAACTTGTGTGCTAGTGATTTAGCACTTCAACTGACATAGAACTGAATTTGCGCTGAAATTTTGACAAAATTCATTCACTGAATGAATGTACTTTCATTATTTATTACGAACAGGTTTATCTCCCAATAGAATTTACATAGAAATGATATCATGCACATACTACCTAACTGTAGCTACAGTCTATACAATCTCTCATCATCCCGAGGGATAACAAAATCGAAAGCATTTTGATCTGAGAAAATTTTCCTCAATCGACTAATAAATATAAAATCTGACGGAATTTTATATCTATTCAATAAAACATTGAGTAATGAAGGAAAAATTTATGTAAACATTGATGGGTAATAAACCCGGAGAAAATTCCAGATTACACAGACCTTGAAGCGTTACATGTCTCAGATATCGAGGGCTATATAATTTTCTAGGTTTTCGGGTTTGAATGAATTTAGTATTCAACTCGCGTTCAAGCTACGAGAAATCCAATAGAGATAAACACTGATAGCCTCCTGTAGATCAAACTGCTGTAGATTGAATCCTGTAGATTGACTTTTGGATTCGTAATGATGGAAATTACGCACTGACAACAAACGAAATTTCGTCAGCAAATTAAACTTACAGGATTTTATTCAGTTAAAGAATTAATTAATTGAAAATTACTTTTTGTTAAACATTGGAATGGAAGCCTTAAGTGATGAGAGGTACAGAAATTAATTCACTTAATTACTCACAGTGGCTTCCCCAGGTGAGTCCTTGGTAATTTCATTCTTTATTTTCTTTGAAATGTTAAGAATTTTTATAAACTTGACTTCTTGTTTTAGCCACGATTTAAGGGCGTGAAAAAACAATTGAAACAGGGAAAAAATTATATTACCAGGAATAAGGGAATAATACCCTCACACAGCAGGCTTTCCTGTCATTTTTGTCGTTTAAAGGGAAATCAAATCAACATAATGAAATTTTGTTGAAAATTCAAATTAGGTAAGAAATGAAGAACGTGATTCGTTTTCTAAGCCTTGATTTCTAAACTTACCACACCACAGTGCTATTTAGAATTTGATCAAAGGAATCAACATCTGCATTGTGACGAGACCGCGTTTAACATAATTTCAAAATACTTGGTATCCTGCAGGGTTTGACAGTGACCCTTCTGTGTATTTTGAAAATGCTTAAAAGAATCCATTTTTGGCTTTGAGGCAATAGCGTTGTCAGTTAACGCGTAAACGTTTAACTAAATCTGTCATTTGCATACTAACCGTTGTGGCATGCTGGGTATCTTTATCAAAGATTGCCTGAAAGTCTTTTATCATCAAATTTCGTCTGTTCTTTTTTCTGTAATGGAACTTAAGTCTATTACACGTGTACAAGAGATAGCTACTCCTATGTGGTTCAAGAACATTAACATGTTAGTGTAGATACATCATTCATCGGCTTATAACCAAATCAATATTACAAAATTATTTCAAAAAATATATTTCTTTTGCTTGTGTAAAAGTTTGAGACTGATTCGTTTAGCCTTTCCCGGGAAATCTTGCTCACCAGCTGTAGAAACAGGTTTGAAGTCTCTAGGGCATCTTGCACATGTGAATAAATTCGAGAATATTTGTCGGATTGACTTGAAACTTTCTGTGTATATATCAACATTACGAAAATTTAAAGAGAATTGATTTTTGAATATTCTTACAGCGTTTATCTCTTTAAGTAATTCTCATTTTGATTATTTGAATATTTGTAACTGGAAGGTGAATTAAATTGAATTCGCTTTAATGCACTTGTTCAATTCAAAAATAGACTAACGCCAAAATCTGTTCCTATTATAAATCTGAGGAAGTTATGATCCACATCCATCTCACAACGTTACAATCAACCCCAAATGTTCAATGTAAAAGTGGTTAAACCACGAAGCCAATTTTAAAAACAAACCCTCTACCATTTGAGTAAAATTACAAACTGTGAAATTATAAATGAAGCCGATGTAATTATTTTGTAAACAAGAAAATTGTATTCACAAGTAACTCCACAACAACCCTTAATAATTTTCTACAACATTATCCATAAGGTTGGACCCTTTAATTCAAGGGTAGTTTTAATTTTTCTGATGAAAATGTTGTATTTGTACCAGTCCTTGTAGTGTTATATTAGTGCTGTTGCTATTTATAACACCTTATTCGTGACTGGAATTAACACAAATGCTTAACTAACACACTCACATGTATATAAATAAATTAAATGGAGTTGTACCTATATTGCTTTGCCTTCCCTTAAACTATTCAAGTGTATGTAAACCTTTACTTTTTTTCCACCCTGTAAAATATGTTGCTTATACAACTTATTCTTATTCCACTTTGAAATGACTATTTTTGGTGGTGCAATGCGCCAGCAGTGCTATATAGGACACATGTGGCTTATTTAATAATTAGGGAGAATGATCAATATTTTGTTGCCAGAGTGCTTAAGGGTAAGTTGAAGTTGAAGTTGATTTCTTCATTTTATCCTTACACATATGTAAGGAGAAGGTTAAAGTTAATTCAATAACTGTTTCAACTATATTGTTATAAATGTACATATCAATTATACTTACATACGATATCCATTCGTCCTTCACCCTGCACTGATGAGAAGTTTGGTGCTTCTGCGGATACTTCACATCTATAAACTCCTGTCGATTTCAGCGTTAACCCCCTGAGCAGGACTTTTGTACTATCCGAGTGTTGATGCTGATAATAATAAAGGGTTCATCTTTAGCAACAACAATAATAACAAACATCTAACAACTGTTGTATTGTGATTATGTTGAATGAAAGGATGATAAGGACATCATCTTGGCAAAGGATAACTGACGTGACAAAATAAATAGAATGAAACTTGTTTGTAGCTGTTTTAGCTAGTGACTTCAAGGATAATTAAATCGATGGTTAGGATAAACAAGAAAAAGAAGAAAGGACACAACTTACCTCGACACGTATCCCATCAACTCTGTAGCTCTGTTGTGGAGGATTTGCCTTTGGTACATAACGATAGAATTCTTCGTTATCCTTGTACCATTTGACCGAGTACAAGGCTTCGCCCTCATCATTTTGTTCGATGCTATCGTACGAATAGTGATGTCCTCGTAATCTCAGCTCTTCGTGATTTTTGTACTGTTGATCCTGTTGCTGTTGCTGTAGATAGTGCTGATGCTGATGATTTTGATTCCGATGGTAGCTGTTCGTACCACCACCATTCGAGTTGTTTAATTCGTACTGACATTCTAATAATGCAGATTCGCCACGTAATTTATATGCGGGTATAACCACTTTTATGAGTCTAAGTCCAGATACACCTGTCGAAAGGTTAAAATAGATATTAAGTACACAACGAAATTAGTTTTGTTCGAGAATCTAAAGTCAAACTTTAATTAAACATGAAACTTTGTATGTGGTGGAGTATTTAACAAAATTGCTATAATGTCTGATAACTTTTAGTGTTGGTTAAACGTTTACATGTTACGATTTTCTGAATTTGTCCAAACGGTATACTTGTCTGAACATCGAAATTGCTATCTAATAGCTTGTCATTACCAATTTCGAGAAAATTTTCTGTTTCAGGTACTTGTTCATGATAAAAATTTTCCATACCTTTTTGTGATTTGTGTGCTAGCGAAACGACCCTTAACTGATCCCATTGAATTCAGGATTATGTGAAAGTTTTAATGGAAAACTTAACCACAACATACAAGTTGGAAAATTATATAATTCCAGTTCTTAAATTGAACTCAAACTATACTTTAACGAACAAGAACATAATTGAATATATGTAAAATGCAACCAATGCATCTCATTTGTGGGAATGCAGATAATGACATCATTCTGAAATTTTCAACAAACTTGTTAACAAATGCGATTTAACTAATTAAATTCAAAGGGTTTAAGGAGCGTCGCATTTGTGTCATGACTTTTATAGAACTTATCCCATCAAACTCATTATTGGCAATTGTTATTTGAAAGCGTATTTCTCTTATGAATCTTTTCATGAATTTCTGCCTCTATTAAATCACAAGTAGATAATCGTTATTCGTTATTATATTCTGGAGAATTGCTGACATTTGAATCAATCCGTATCTATGAACTTCTGTAGAAAACTGCTGAACGGGTATCTTGATTAAGGAATTCCCTACGAAAAATTTTATTTTTAAGATCAACCACTACGTTTATTTCTTACAGAAATTCTTGTAAGCAATATCATCATTTGAGAAACTGTTAAATTGCATATAGTATTTGAAAAACGAGTTAATGACTTGGGCCAGTCAAGATCTAATGCAGCATTAGAAGTGAAACTTTTTATGGAATAACCAAACTGTTGACAGGATAGCAAACGACTATTCTTGGCATTTTCTTTTTGTGCGCATCTTCACATACAAGAATTCGTCGACATGGAAGTTGAGAATTTCAGTTCACAAGTTGTCAGATCATTGATCGTAAAATAAATAATTCAGCTTTCTTATTATATTGTGCAAGTTGTATGACACTGAGTTAACTTAATCTAATTATACAATATCCTCCTAACAAACTCGTTTTTAAATTTAACCACCTTACTTATTTTTTACGGAAACTTTCATAAGGTTGCAGTTAATTTTTAGTGGACAAAATGTCAAATTTTAGGTATGTTAAATGAGTTTTTGTTTTCATGTGGAGAGAACCTCCCAACAGGAATAAAAACTCTAACTGGAAAACAAAAATTTTCATTTCAAAATATTAACAAACTAAGTAAAAACTGTTCATGATGTGCCAACAAAATGTCGAGCATGGCTTATCAACTTAAAAAGGATAATTTGATTTATTTGAAAAATTCAGTTAGGTAAATGTTGGTCAGACAAAATTAGTTGAAGTGCATCAAAAAAATTCTATATAATTTCACGTGAAATTACATGAAATTCACTGGAAACCATGTTCCAGTGGGTAGGTAGTATATAATTAACAAAAATTTCATTCTTTTCATAAATGTACAAAAACGGCTCCACCCTTAAAGTGTTCGTGACATTCTACAATACATCAAATCTCTTTCAGGCTATTTTCCACAAAACCGTGTGGAGGCGATGTTTATTATTTTGAGAATTTTATGAATTTAGCTTTAGCTCTTTTGAATATTTGTTTCAGGATATTTCAGCGTAGCTCCAGGCTACATGGTCTCTGACATTTAAAATGTCTGCACCTTGGTGTAAATTAAACGCAAGGACGGACTGTATCATGAAAGTTTCAAGTACCCAATGTGGATGAGGTAATTTTTGAATTGAATTTTCAAAACGCCTTTAGCTAATAAAAGTATATTAATTTAATTAAAGCTACACGTACTTGAAATCGTTACACCGAATTCAGATATTAATGTGAGAGAAGAAAATATATATATATGACCCATATCTAATTGAACTCTACGGATATTCAGGATACGAATTGTAGATGACGAATCAACAAATTCGATATGTAGCAACTAAAAATATTTCCATCACCCCAACCCTAAACTACAGCACCTCATACTAACAATTGACAATCAACATTAAACCTTATGTTATATAATCCACTGGCGTTCAACCGAAACCTCTTTATATCCTTCTTCCTTGGACTACCAATAAATCCTTAACCACTTAAAGACAAATCGCTCTAGATAAGTGAAATGCCTGATGTGACGTAAACTTAATTTTGGTGGCATACACACGTGGGATAGTAGACAAGTAGTTAAACTCACACTATCATAAACAAACACATACACAAAAGTTATCCTTGTTCTTTTACAGCCTCCAAAGTTGTGGTTCTTTGGGTTATGCCAGATAAATTGTCTGGTAAAATTGCGTGTTGGGTTCGAAATTTCTTGTTACCCGATATTAGAAGTTACCGGTTATTAACTTATGTTATAAATTACATCCTTTCTTTGAGTAATTGATTCTATTACAAGAGTGAATTCGATGAAAATGCAGACTTTCAATTTAATAAGGATATTCAACATTTTGGATACAGGCTTTTTTTGAAATCTGATTAATGTTTAATTTCAACTCGAACTGATATACCTGATATCCTAATAGTCTAAGAATTGTTTCTTACCAACATGATAAACTTTCCCTTCTGATAAACTTTTGTGATAATATTAAAGGCCAACTATACCATTTATATTTTACTTGTTGTGGTTTTGCCTTCAATTTATTCATGTTTACTTGCCCCTAGAGAGACTTGTACCCGAGTGTCTTAAGTCTAATTAGTTTAACAAGAAAAGTTTTGATTAAAAAAGCTAAACTCGTAGGATCCTGGATTTCTAGAAATAAACTTGAAACTTTTTATCGGTATTTAATTGAACAAGTTTCCCATGATAATTTCTGATGAAAAATGATCTCAAAATTTTCATATTTCATATTTTTCGAAAAAAATATAATTATTTATTACCATAAACTTTTATACAAAATAGAAAATATAAGTTTCACTTTGAATTGCAATTTTAGTTTCAGTTTAAAACTCCTTCAATCCTGGTTAATCCTTCAATGAAAGTTAAGTTCAATCAGGTTTAAGAAGTCTTTTTTGTTTGTGATAGAATTTAGTAAAACTTTATTTAGTTTTTCACGGAAAAACCTACAGCTTCAAACTTAAAAAAAGGGGATAGTTAACAAAAAAAAAGACTTTAACTTAGAAGTTTTTGCAGCTATTGAACTTTCCAGCACGCCCTGTTCTTCAGGAAAACGTAGTTTGGACGGTTTGTTAAGTGTTTCCGGGATCCTGATTTAATCCTGTAAAAAATGTTTTTCCAACTACAATGAAATATTCGCTCTGACTTTATGGCAACCTAATTTTTGTATCAACAAGTCCTTAAACGTTGAGAAAGCGAAGTTTTGTTTGGTCGAATTTTTATACAGGTGGTAGTGTTTGCTTGGAACTTTACTTCTCTCTCAGTTCAGTTTTTGGTGGCTTTTATCACTTCATATCTTTGGGTTGGAATATCCTTGGAAGGAATAGTCGAGGACATAATAAATGTTTCATTTTATGTTGGTGTAAAAGACATTTACAGCTATTTTTATGGTCCTAGATCTCAATAAAGTGGTGATGTTGTATACACACCCTATATGCAGGTGAAGGTACGCACCCTATAACTAGGGTTGTTGGTGTTTTTTCGTTTTGTCCGTTTGTTTGTTGTATAGCATTATACATAAATTATAGCGAACTTAACACACAATAGCAATGAATTACACTTTTCCGTAAGCCCAAACCCTGTATTTTTGCTATAATAGCATACTATCATCCAGCGGATGCTCCAATGGGATACAATAAAAAGAACTTCGTCATGGATAAGTGTAAAATTTATATTATCACAATGAAAATCACGTGTACTTGATTCAGATTATTCCCAACACTATCATACATCTATTACTAAATTGAACACAAATTTTGATAATGCTTTTCGTATAAAGGCGTTTTCGTTAAATATTCAGATGATATATATGAATGGTTTGGAGCTATTGAGGTGATACTGTCTGACTTTATATAACGTTAATACATAAACATGAATGTTAAATTATTAAAGTCATGTATTTTGGAGTAAATAATATTAGGAATGAGGCACGGGATGTTATTATGAATGGAGTTCACTGAAAATTTACAATATAGAAATGTTCCAATTATTTGAAGCTAACAACGCTAATTAAGAATTTGAAAATTTGAAAGTTTTGAAAGTAATACCTACTCAGAAGTTTCGGTTAATAACTATTATTATAAAAGATAAGCATTAACAAACTGAAATACTATATTCAATTAATTAGAAAAATTATTTAGGCTTTATCTCAACGAAACCAAAATTTTGTTATTCGTTGGCTCTACAGTAACCTGCTTTCAGCCTGCAGGCTAATGAGCTCATAAGGTTTTGTTGTTTCGCACAATAAAATTTTTTAATAAAATTTCTTGGAAATATTTTATCATATTTAGACAACAATACAATTACTTGGATACCTTGAAAACAGTTACTGTTTGCAGTACCATCTGAAGGCGAACCAGAATCGACTTGAAATTATTTGAATAGCAGAAATGAACTTGAGTTCCCTTTGATACTATATGAAGTGACCTAATCTTAGTGGTCTTGTGTCAGAAGCAACAGAGGAATGGTTTTAACGAGCAAATGAATTTTTTCGACATATACGTATCAAAGAAATTTAAATTAATTTTCAATAGTGCCAACAGCAGAATTTCAAAGAGGAATCAAAGGAATTAAAAACTCCAAGGATCTCGACAAGTTGAGTGGACAACGAGAAACGTTAAAGAAAAACTTAAACCGTTTTAACGAGGTTAGTTGCATCATCACATCTGCATAAAGGAGTCGAATGATTTTCTTCATTTTCTCAATCGTCAAAGGATTAATGAAGAGTGAAAAAAAGGTGCTTCAAAAGGATAATCCCAAGATTGAAGGAGATGTCGATGTTTTTTTACGAAGTTTTCACTTTGTCACACAAATCCACAGGTATGGAACTTTGTCATGTTCCGCAGAGTGTCCTTTCGACCAAGTCCTGATTCAAGGACTTGCAATTGAATATGGCACAGAAATTTTGATGGACAATTATCCATTTCAAATCAAAGCTTCCTTCTGGAATTGTGTGTGTTCATTTTCTTGACAAACTCTGGATGGAATATGAGACAGGATAATATCATCAAAGTGTAGCGAACACTTGATACCTGGGCAGGAAATGTCACTCCAACAGCCGGATAGACCCTATTTACCCTGTGCGTGTGTATTTCCCTTCAGGACAACGCGGGTAACTTCCCTTGAATAATATTGTTAAAGTAGAATAACAAATAATTATGAGGATAATAAAAACCCGAAGGACTACAGAATCACGTGAAATAATCCATAGTTTATGGGGCCTACGGAGTCGGTAATTTTTGTTTTATAGTTTTTGTTTGTTGGGCTTAGGTCCTGTTGAAGTTGGTTCGGACGGTGGAGTTGGAGTGAAAAACGCCCGAGGTATATATCCGATAAAAACACAAGTGAAATTAAATTATTCAGAAAATAATTACTAATTGTCGTGCATACTATCGTTGTATCTTCTTAATTGTAAAGGTGGAATTTGGCTGTTATAGCTGCCTTGTTTCTGGTTGTTTCTTGTTTTTAACATTGCGTGTTATGAGCAGGATACTTTGTAATGGTATTCGTGAACCTTGACACAGGCTCGCCATTTTCATAATCAGACAACATTTTATTATTTTGAATTACCGAATAAAAATGACTTTTTCTGTAACACTTTATTTGCTTTTACGTTTTGTTCAAACTTTGGAATGTTTGTTTCGTGTTGCTTGGAACGTGAATCACCGAGAAATATTCTTAAAGGGCTGTTAAATAAAACGATTTACCTTTTGTTTTTTGTAGTGTACTTATTCTTGTTTTTATTTGATTGTAGTTTACTTTAAATTCCTTATTAATATGGAAATTACAAGCCTTTGTAATTCTTGGCTACCCTTTCACATGATTAGCAGACCTTTCAGTTTATTTTTAACACACAATGTTATTTCGGTTTTCAACAGAAAATTATATTTCTCTCTAACATGTTAATACGGACAACAATTCATAGCAGCTTATATGTATCTTCTATTAGCATGAAAATTGTGAAGAACGAAGTGAGAAAGAAACATAAGCAAATTTTGTTTGAGTAAATTCACCTCAAACCGGTTTACGTTGCTTTATGCGTGTGTTATTATTTTTCTTTGAACACATTATGACATGTCGTATACTTTCCTTGTTACATCTCGAAGATCTCAAGAAGGTATTTTGCTCTAATTCCATTAAATTTTTAAAAATTTTATATTAAAACCATAAAAGGAAAATTTTATTTTAATATAAAAATATTTTCTTTCCAGAATGAAATAACTTTCTTTATATATTTTTGATAAATAGTCACGTCAAACTTTGTCAAATACGAGAAAAGTTACAGCATTTTATTGAGTTTTGATTGATTTTCTGTCATACAAAGAAATGTCACATAAATATGACAAAGATCGAAAAAGATACATGTATCTTTTGACGATGCTAACCTGTCATAGATGGGATCAAATAACAGGAAAAACTTTTATAAGAAACAAAATAAATTCAAACTTCTGACCTCATAAAAGTTATTGATAGTCATTCCTTAAAGTAAATGAATTGAAAAGTGAAAACTGGAAAGTGGAAAGCCACTTACGTGAAAATTCTTTATTTTTTACGTGGGTCTTGTCGTAAAACGTGGAATAAAAAGATTTTATGCGAATTCCTGGAAGGTATATAAATATCCATAAAGTCTGTAACGTTCTGTATATAATATTTTGAATTTTTTTTTTCATTCTTTAAAAATGTGTATCAATATTTGATATTGGTACATGAAAAGATGTTCATAACTTGTCATATTGTGTAATTTTTAATATCATATATTCAGTTTGAGTTTTGTATAAAATTTTCCCGAAATTTCGAATTTACGTTATTTTAAATTAACCAGATTCCATTTTATATCTGAAAATACTTAGAAGTGTGTTTGATATAACGACGTTTGTAAATTTCAAATAACATTTGATTTGAATTAATGAAATGAGAAGTAAGTATATACTTGATCAGACTTAGTGACCAATTTCGATAACGATGAAGGAAAAGAAAATCTTGTAAAAGTTTCTTAAGAGATAAGAGATACTTTTTCCAAGCATTTAATGCTAGCAACAAGATAAAGTTAAAAATCAAGAGTCACTTGCTATCAATGGATCCTTTGCAGTTATTTTATCTGATCCCTGTTAACCTTAATGACTTTAGAATTATAGATCTACAATAAAACTTGAACAGAAGTATGGTTTAACCCTTTTGGTTAACATCTCAAAAGAGTTTTAGATTCTAAGTAGATTTGAAGTTGTTTCCTCTTCAAAGAAAAATGGATTATTATTGTCTGTAGCCTTTAAGCTGGAAATCAAGTGTGCTTATAAGCAATTGACTTATGCAAATTTGCCTTTATATTTAGTGATTGCTCTGTTTTATGTCCTTTTCCCATTTGATATCTTATCCTTTGAACGTGCACAAGTGGATGACACAAAAGGACATGAAAATTACGCTGAATCCACTACATACATACAGATGATGTGATATGTAGTATGTTCAGCAGTGTTGCAAATTATGCAGAATTGCATGACCCAATTCCGACCTAACCATTTCTAGTTCGTTTCTCAAAATATATGCATGCTTGCAATTTCTACTTCTTCCATTTTTTCCCTACTTTGCATTCGCTTCCTTTAATAGTACAATTTCTGTATCCAATTGTGAGAGTCTTCCGTGATATTTATAAACGTAGAAACTGTTTCAAATCCAGGATAATGCATACAATCAAACTTCTAAATCATTTGCGTGTAGAGTTCTTTGGTAATTTTCACTCTGACACTAATTTCACATGAAATACACAAACATACTGGTATGCATACTCGTATTTTTTCCAATAATATTGATTTCATCTTATTTTTGATTTATGGTAACCAATACGATGGCAAATAAACTTCTTAAATAGGTTGAAAATTCTGCTGATTCAAAAGGAGTTGCACGTGGAAAGGAGTTAGTTATCATCTTGGAAATGTCAAAAACATATTGATGAATTCCAGTGAAATGATTCAAAACGATGATACCAATTAAAGTAGAAAAAGGAAACTCCAACCATTAGACTGGTTGACAAGGTAAATCTCCTTGAAATCTGATATCACTTCAGTTGATTTGAAAATGCGAAAATGAGCTTAGAAAAAGCTTAGTATTTGTGTAAGGAATGTTTCCGAGAAAATTTTCCTTTGAGATCACGATTAGACGATTTTCAAGCACTTAATTTGGTTATTAATTCCTCATCAATGGAATCTTCATGTTTAATACTTTCTTAATGGAATCTCAGTCCAATTTAACTCTCAATCCATATATCATTTCCACTTGTGAATTTAGTACAACGTTCTATTCTGTCTCTACCACGATAACCTAAAAACTTGAAAAAATAGAATATACTTTTGTGGTCCCATTTCGATTCAACCCTTCTAATTCAAAAGGAAGGACATCCATGCATTTTCTGAAGGAACACATAGTCCCAAGGAAAACCTATTCAAGTCTATTCAAGGAACGACTTTAAAGTTCAGGTCACGTAAAAGATTTTCATCTTAAATTTATTAAGAAAAGAGGAAAAGCCACACACACGTACAAAGTTTGATTTATTTCTGGGCCTGGAATCGTCGTTGTCGTTGTCGTTGTAGTTGTCGAGTCCTTTTTGTCCCTGCATCCCTTATGTCCTTCATCATAGTGAATTCGTTTGCTCATCCCACATAATTTCAACAAAATTTATTTCATAGAATTTTCTATCATTTACTTTTGATCTTTTCTAGATTTGAACATCTTCGAATTCAGTTCTCTTGTGTACTCTTATAGGTACATATATACGAATTGATGTATTTTGAAAAAGGACAAGTCCCAATATCTTTTCTAGCATTGTAAATTTTCCCTTTATTGTAAATATAAACGTAATACTACGACAGGAATAAATCAGAAAATCCCTAAATCCTTTCGAAGGTTGGAGTAAATACAATGTCCGGTTTATATTTACAACCGAAGGTACAATTTTGAAATAATAAAATCTATAGTAACACCAGATTGAGTGCTAGCTTGTGGTAGACCATTGTCAGTTTGTATTAAAAGGGAAGATTGATCAATGCCTTATCAAAATTATCACACCTGGTGAGTCCTCAATATCGAGGTAATTTTGCCAGGACTGCGTTCGTCTCAATGACAACTCAAACGAAATATTTTAAGATTAAACTATTAAAGCTCATCTAATATATAGGTAAGATATGTATTTTATAAACGTATTAAAACTTATAAAGATGGGATTAAAATGAAATTACATGTGCGGGAATGAAAATGGAAAAATTATTTTATTGCCTCTCGTCAAGATGAGATCCTAGTTTAAGGTTGTAATCATTTTAATTGTACCAGAACATGTCTCCAATGTTAAGTCCTTCTAGCAATTAAAAACTAATCTTCATTTTTATCATAAGTTTGTTTGTATCCCTTGGGATAGATAGTACTTGTCCAGGTGCACAGATGTGTCATTAATTAATGTACAATCGTTGCTCAAATGTTGAAGAACTTAAATGAGTACTTTAGGCAAATGTCTGTGCTTTCTAGTTAGGTTATATATTTTTTAAAGGACAAACAAAATGTTTCCATAATTCAAATCTTAATTGCTTCACAAAGAAAACGACTCTTTATAGAGAATGAATGAGGGTTTGTGACATTGTTTTACCTTTAAAATTTAGTTGTTATCTTTATACCAAAAAGGATTACAGAGCAATTGCGCTCACCAAAGCTTTTGACTCAATGAGTTGAATGTGTTTTTTAAGTTAAGGTAGAGAGGAAATTTTCCAGGATTCAGGCTATTTTCGTAATAGAATGGTCGAATACTTTTCCTAACAGAAAGGATTCCAAAAAGGATTTCATTCCGTTTTAAGTACACAAGTCTTGGGATAATTACTCTTTCTATCCGGGAATCAATTATCTGTAGAAATTTTACTATAAATGAGAGTAAAAAAAGGACTTTATTTTAAGTAGGTCATTTTATTTTATACATTTTTTTCATAAGGATAAAATTGAACAATGAAAAGGATTTAAGTTTTAAAATGAAAGATTTTTACATGGCTTCGGTTAAATTGGGTTAAATTAGCTTTGAGTCGAGCTTTTAAAATGAAATTGTATTAAATTATTTTTATATGTTTGAACTACAAAGCTTAATTGTGAAAATGGACTTAAAGTGAATGAAGTGATACAAAGTTAGCGTAATTAATTTAAATTAATATTGAACTCAATTAAGTACATACAATATATCATTGATCCTCGAGAATCATATATCACGTATTAGTTATAACATAAATTCAAAATAACGTCTTCAACATCTGCTTAAGGCATTCTATAAGAAAATGAGGCTGTCGTCGTGAGTACGGTATCAATTTTATGTTAAATAAATGCAAAGTGAATAAAAATATAAATTCACTTTCAACATCCAATTATCGAACCCAATTCCAGGATACTACAGAATAGTAGGTATATACTTGAGGAAATACTAGGGGATATAGATACTAGGGATATAGAAAACATTTGAAATTTCATCCAATAAGGATATAACTTGAAAAGGTTTGAGGTCTGTATCCATAGCTCGTTAGGAGAGAATAAAATGATACTAGGTTCCCAAAAAAGAAATAACCAAAATGAATATATAAGAGTATTGCTGTTAATATTAATAGACAAACGAAAAGCCACAAACATCGAAATTTTATATTTTTGATATGGCTATAAGACAGGAAAGGGAAGAACGTGCAGAAATGTCTTCAAAAATAGAGACATCCTTATGAATGGACCTCATTGAATATTCAATTTAGCTGAAGTTAGGTCCTATACACGTCTGTATACTTTTGGCCGTATGTCAGTTGTAGGTTTAATAGCCCCTAAAAAGGCAAACAGATGTATAAGGTTATATTGTATAATATCTATCTACACCATCACACAAAATTTTAACCACAAAAAGATATCTTTATTTCTTATAAAATAATTTTCGTAGTCTTACCAAAATAAATTTTTCAAAGCATAAAATGTCAGAGGAAACGATTTCAATTATTGTCTTTTATAATTCTCAATTATATTTATGACCAGTTATATTTAACAGACAATAGTCCTTGCGACTTATAAATGTCCTTTTTAGTGTTCGTGTATGTGACATTGAAAGACGATGGCCTTCCTGTTCTGTCTTCGAACCTGATATCACTTATGAATATTTTATGAAGTTCAAACATTAATCTGCCACAAAGACGCCAGTAATGACTATATACCGCATATAATAATCCGTACAA
Source organism: Chrysops caecutiens (assembly GCA_963971475.1). NCBI lineage: Eukaryota > Metazoa > Arthropoda > Insecta > Diptera > Tabanidae > Chrysops > Chrysops caecutiens. The sequence goes on along the minus strand of OZ020569.1, from coordinate 40,166,398 downwards.
GTAACAACTATTCCTATTCCTGCTATTATTTCCTATACCCCAATAGTATTTATTAAGGGCGTATATTAGGAAACTACCTACTAAAACCAAAGCTTGGACACAATTCTATCCTGACAATAATATATATGAAATGAATATAAAAATATTCAAGTGGTTTTGAAAATTGTCTTCTTTCAGGATATATGAGAGCAATTTATCGGTATCATTTTGACGATGGGGTTTGGTTTGCAGAACTTTTAGCAATATGCTACTATGATATGATAGCTTTCAAACAAGATGGGTTAATGTTAATAAATTGGATTAATGCTATAAAATTTTAATTCGCGCCAAAGTGTTTTCGGTCATTAGTTTCATCTAAATGCTTTCGAAAATTTGTCAAGGGCCACTCGTACCAACTTTGTGTTAGTATTAACTCAAGATTATATAATATAATTGTATAGTATCACTAGAACCAGATGTTATATAGGTACTCTTGGTTCTTGCAGATGACACTGTTCGGGGTAATTGAGTGAATAAATCAAAATTGAAGTTGCTTCTAGACGAAAATCTTTTGTGATTTTGTCCTTTTGTGTAACTGTTATTTATTGCTTGGCTTAGTTGATTTTGTTCTGTATTGTGGTTGTATTTGATGGTACAAATGTTTTGTGATATAGAGACAAAATGTTTTTGGTTTCTTTACTTGAACATACAAAGTTTATTTCGCTCATAATTTACTGTATGTCTTGTACTTTTATTCAATATCGACGATGTGTTTTGACAATTTACTTTCTCTGACAGATCTACGGGGAATAGAAACCACATATACTATACTAGTATGAGGACAAATTTTGAAAAGGGTAAATTGTAGAATGCATTAACATCAATCACACTTATTGATATAAATTTGAATATTATGAATAAGAACAGAATTCAGCACTTCAACAAAATGTCTCTCAATATTTTTAAAGGCTATTCCTCCTCATATATTAGATTTAGCCAATTGGACTCCTTTTATTTTGCATATCTTGTGTTTCAAAGTTTCAAAGGGATTTCTGGCAAAAATTGATTAAAGGAAATATGTATATGATTTGCCTCAAGTCTTAAGAAGTTATAATACAAGCATAAGGAACCTTTACTCTTTTACCATATTTCGCCTTTTATGAAAAATAAAATGAATATTTTAGACTAAGTACACTTGTATTTCTTAAAACTCAAAGAGGCTAACACATTCAATACGTTTTTAAGCCTCAATAGGGCTTACGTTTCTTATTCATTATGAAGAGGGTATGAAGTGTTTTAGCTTTTTGAAAATTTAATGATTCGTGTAAGTTTAGAATACTTCTCAAAGTAATAGTTTCATATCGAATGAATGGTTTCAAAACAAATTGCTTTCCTTCATTTAATTTGCTTATACAAAACTTTAATGTAAAATTCTCTTGAAATTTAAGATATTTTCTTTGGTTTCCTTTATATCCTATCAAGTACTTAATTTAATCCTTAAAAGATTCTTGGAGGCGATGAAATATTTATTGCACACACAAAGGGATCAAAACCGTGGCACGTGCGCTTTATAAGTGTGTGGTGAAAGTTTGTAATTTATGACTTTTTCAAAGTATGTATGTTATAAATACATATGTAGAAAAATCTTTGTGATTAAAGGTGAGTTTTCAATGCCAGCTTGGAGTCTGCCACTTTTAAAATGATTAGTGATAGTTGTAGAATTGTTATTTCACTTTATTAGGAATCAATAGTAACAAAAAATCAATAATTCTACGACGAAATGTAAAGTTGTTTTAATTATGAAAATTATAATATTCCTTCCACATAAACAGAGTGTGTTTGAATTATTATCTCCCCATTCTATTAAAAATGAATATTTTTCGTACCTACTTCTACTAAAATAATACACAAATTTGTCACATGTATCCAATGATCTCGTCACTGTTCTGAAACAAATTTTCGACACACAACAATCCTGCCACTCCAGGGTGGAAACAAGAATAGATGCTATTTGACCACGCCACGCTGACCAATCTAAATGACAGATTGCGCGAGAGAAATATATGTCGGTGTGCGCGGGTGTGAAACCAGCTGAACATAAAATCCGCTCGGAGAAGAAATAATACGACATATGTAAAATATGTATAACTCACTGTTGTGCTTGGAAGAAGCGGACATCGGAAATTTAAAAACAGAAAGAAAATGGCGGAATCACAATAGGTCCCTTTGTTTTGAGCTCAGAACAGTGACGAACTTTGTACTCAAAGTACAATTTGACACTTCTAGCTTTCCACTCTGTTCCAACAAACGCGGAACTTAGTACTAAAAGTATAATTTTGTATTCCGGAGCAGTTCCGAACTCAAAACAAACAAACGGACCTGATGATGGGTACCAAGACCTCATAAGAATAAGGAAGGTTGCCACAATATGCCTATAAGGTGACTGAGTCTATAAACCTAACCTATCATTCTTCGGTTAGAAATATAAATTCACCTATAACTCTTTTTCAATTTTATATAACAACTTAACTCAAATGTGAAGACGATGCTGAATATATATAAATTATTTTTTCTCTTTTCACCTCATTTCCATCTTTAAAAACTTTTCTCAACTATGTACATGACCTCATTGTAATGTACAGGTCACTTGATAATTTGCATACTTCAACTTGTAGTTTCAAAACAAAATTTGCATAAATAAAGTTAATCGAATGCTAACTTGTGTCTAATTAACCCGACAGTGTTCCACTTGAAAGAACTTTAACAATCACAAACGGAACAAAAAAGTATACAACAAGAAGAAACAATCAAACCTCTTGTAGCCTTACTAAGTCCTGCTTAAAGCTAAAAATCTTCCCTCATACTTTGTTCAAGAAAGAATTATTCAAATTTTAAAGCAAATATTATTCTATTGTTTCGTTTTACGTGACTGAAAAGTTTTACATTTTAGGTATGTTTGCCTTTTTTTAAGGGTTTTCTCTGGATTTTTATTAAAAAACGTTTTTCTTTAAAAGTCCTTAAGACCAACTGTACCAACACAATGAACAAGAATCATCCCTTCCATGGAAACGTAGGACTATCAACGTTTTTCCAATTTGTCTTGAGTTATCACGCTACACTTTAACTTATCACGATATATAGCCAAGTCAAGCCCTCTGTGTGTGAAATGTAACATCTTGCTGGGCTAGAACAAATGATGGAACTCCGATATAGATTGTTGTAATCTGGATAATTCCCTGTTGTCTTCCTTTTGCAAAATGGTGTGTTTCATTGTCTTAAAAGCTTTCAATTTTAATGTTCTTTATTTGCAGGAAATCATTGGCGATATGGGCATATTGTAGTATATTGTATATTGTAGGTAGGTATGTATATTGATTTGGTTGACTGTATGGCTTTAGGTTGTTTCTTGTTTGATTAAGGGACGATCTAATTTCTTTTTAAACATTAAACCAACGCTACTAATGCATTTAACTTCTACGAACTGTACTGTAGGCTTTAGTCTTGAGCGTTGCCGAACGTTTAACAGGAAACAATTTTATATCTGATTTGATTGAATTGCTCTGGAGACGCTTTTAACGTAATGAACTCTGCCCTGGTTTTCTAAGAACATTGGCGTCAATTAAATGTTATCATATTGTCAGGGATGGGCGTCAAGGATGTGGCTGTTATTGTGATAAAGGAAACAATATCAAGTTCATTTGTTTAAGCTCTTTGATAATGGACTAATATTTATTGTTCACGCTACTTGAGCTAAAACTCAGTTCGAAGGAAGATTTTCTTGGAAATTTTGGCATAAAATCATTTATTGATTGACTTGAAAAGATTTCAAGATTTATACGTGATGTATGTGTATCCTACTCTGATTATCCTTCACTCTTATACTTACAATTGATTCACATAATAATACTCACAAAATAGTCACCGATAATTAAGTGTTTATCCTACCTGGAAGAGAAAAGTGAAAATTTTTATTAATATAAGAAACATTTAGATAAAATCATTCTCTACTACAAATCACTTAACCAATCAATTTACAAACTTCGTAAAGATTCCGACATAAGCTAAAGTAAAAACTTTACAAAGCTATTTATTACCACAAAGTAATAACTCATGAATAAATGCATACGAACTACTTCGAAGCGAATCGATCGAAAGGTTAAACCTTTTAAGCTCAACATATAGGCCCTAATCGAAAATCGATTGTCGACTGATCAATAAATGTATTCTAAGTGATTTGACGTACACCTCAAGGATATTAGCACATAATTTTGACAAGATGCCTTTCCGAAACCAACCAAAAACAAGATACACCAAAGATGCTTGTATCTTCCTTGTGGCAGACATATTTTCCAGTGAATTATGGTAGTGCTTAAATTATCCTTATCAGCAAAAATTTCTAGAAGAGTTGAATCAATAACTTTTCAACGCAACATAAAATTAAGGTATAACGATATATGAAGCACTTTTAGTTCTTTTAAAAAGAAATGTCAAGGTTTGCTAAAAGTTTTAACTCATTGCAGATTAACTCTGTTTACGATTTCAGGAATTGGGAAGGAATTTATTTGCTAGCTTCGGTTCATATTGAACTTTATGGTTGTTTAGTATTCAGGATGAAAGCTGAAAAATTTTATCAATGAAGTTAACAAAACTGCGGGTGTTATACCACCTGCTGTTTGAGAGAACAAAAATAAAGTAGATGGAACCTTTTCCCGTCCAAACCCAGTGGGGGTAAAGTTTATTTGGAAAAATTTCTACTATTCACAGACGAGAAATCAATAAATCTTATGAGATGATAACAACACAAAATTTCAACTTGACAGGAATATCAATCTAATTGATATATGATAAAGGAAACCTAAAGTTTCATAACAAAACTTGAGAAAACATTTTTTAATAAATGTCAGAATTTTTTTCTGACTTTGACTTCGGCTTGCTAAATATTTGTCTATCAAAAGAGAATATCAATGTTTCTTATACAGCAGAACGATTGTGTAACATTTCAGGTGATAAAGGGCACATCATGAAGACAGTTAGGGAATGGACAATCCTATTGAGCTGTGTCACTCTCTGTGACAATTTATGTATTTTATTTAAAGGAAAAGCTGAGAATTGTGAAAATAAAAACAATTTTTCCAAATCGATTAAATTAAGACATCGTGACAAATCTGATATCCAAATTAATAAGATTTATATATATTACCAACATCCGTCACGTTTCCTTCGAATAGAATTTACTTAGCAGACACGAATTTATATTGAATTCTCAAAATTTATTACTTTGCGAGATACGTTATCAAAGTGTGAGATCAAGTAAGGGTTTGTTACCACCTGAAAAAACCTGATAATGATATCACTTGATATTGCACGCACTGTGTATAATTCCTTTCCTCTTTAGAAGGAGATATTAAACTTGACAAATAACGATTTAACGTTTTCATCGTGTAATAAAATATATACGTTTTCACCAAAATTAAAGAATTCTTATATATATGTCTGTTTATTTCGAGACGTTTTTATTAAGAATCTAGTAGCTACTTATTAAACCCATCTTCATTGCATACTACTTTAGAACACGAGATTGGTTCAACATTTTCGTGCCAAATTTCCAGGAATCGATAAACGAAATGAACATCTAACAAAACTGTGGGCTAATGTGTTTAAAAGGCATGTACAGTTCTTGGAAATTGAAGCAATCAGGCAGCCATGAATTTTACTGGGTACTCTAAATTTCATATCTAGTATTTTCGAAAGCCAGTTGGAGAAGGACCATTGGACTGGAAACATTTATTGAATGAGAAATATTCTAAAATATTTGAATAAGAAGTAAGTTAATTTAGAATTAATTAAAATACTTTGCGTTTATAAAATCCAATACATTCTATTCTAGGTTAACCTATTTAAAGATAGACATGAACATAATACCCTGTGAAAGAATGTTGAGTCAAAAGAGCTTCCCAATCAGGCTGTGGTGCGTTATGAATTGCAGCACAACTTCAGATGTCCTGTACTGGAGTGAAGATGGAACAAAAGTTATTGTGGATTTTGTTGAATTGACCAACGCTATTTGCTCTAAGAGTAACTTAACAAGAATTCTAAAAGTTTGGAAAAAGAGTGATTTCATTCAAATGATGGAAATGTTTCACTTCAAGAGGTTGCCATTTGAAGAAGCAAAATTTGACAGATCATTACGTGGTGTATTCCGGCACATTTATTTTATTAGAGGCAGAACAGATCTTTTCCTAGAACTGCTCAAAATGGTTCCGAAACCAATCAACAAGTTAGACATTCCTCCAGATCAAACATTGGAAGCGGCCAGGAACAAACTTCTACGAGAATTTCACATCCAGCAACAAACTCGACTCCTAAAGAACAACGAAGCTTCAGACAAGAACTCAATAATCATCTTGAAAAGTTTCCAAACAGATTCAACATCTTATGACTTTTGTAATGACCCGCAATCTGGTGCCTATAGAGGGCAATATCTGGGCAGACCTGAAGAAAACCTGGAACGCCAGTATCTAGTCACTCATCAAGTTTATGACGCCCAGGAGTTTGAAAAATTCTTGAGGTTTTTTACTTCTTCCAGCGAGAAAAATTAGAATAATTTATGTGTTATAGTTTTAAATGATATTACAAATAAAATTTAAATTGAAAACTGGTTCACGTCCTTCTTGTTTGCTGAATATTCTGAAGGTTTAAATACTTCTGGTAGCAAACCCTTTCCAAAACCATTACGTTCCCTATTACAACCAAAAACAGACTTTTCAATTTTCTCTACGAAATAATCGCGTACCAACGGCAGCCTCAGGTAAATCATTGAATATTTAAATTTAACAATAAATATTAAAACATTCCCTTTAAAGTCAAAAAACATAACCGTGTATGTTTTAATTTCTCCGGAGCTTTGTTCGATAAAAATATATAAAAGCTTCCCCGTTTCATATTCCCAAAGCATACTAAATTCGATTAAGGAAATAATTTAATATTGCCTTGGAAATATCCTTTTTTGGGGGTAAGGTTTTGTGGAATATATATTTTTATGCTGGATTTATAAAATATTCAAATTGGAACTTTTGATCATTTCATAATAAGAAGGAAGTATTTTAAGAAAATCGACTTTTGTTTGAAACAAACTTTGTGCCTGTGGATGCCCACTTTAGGAATACAGGTCACTGGTTTCGACGTCAAATTGTTTAAGTACGTGCAGGTATTAAAAACACAGATATGTGAATATTTAACAATATTCAAGTTTTATTGTTAAGATAACCTTATCCAGAAGATCACATCAGAATGAGATTGAACAGCTTTACTTTTCCCGTTTCGTTTCATTTTCCTTGCTGCGGGATGTTTATTATGTTTTTCTAATGCAAGTCTTGTTTATACTTTGAAGGATTCCATTTTTCAGAAAATCCCACAAAGTTCAAAAATTTCCCAATTTGATTCAGGATTTGGTAGAATAAAGATTAGTCTTTCGACCTCAGCAATGCTTTATGACAAGAAAATAAAGATTTGTGTTTTCACAAATATACCCTTTTATGTTATTTTGGAGAAAAAAGATTTAAGGTCTCGTAAATCTGAAGCTTTTAAAGTCCCAAAATATATACAAAAACATTTTCACATTTACACTTTTGGCAAATATTTGTGAAACATTCCAGAAAATAAGAAAATTTAAGTTATGTCCCTTGAACCACTGGCTAGTGTAGTGGAAAGTCTTGTAATTATGGGGTTTTGCAAACTCCAATTCAAACTTGAAATTTTGTGAAATAATGAAAGAGAGTAGCGGCTATTTACAGGGAGCAAGATGGGTTGGATGGATACAAGTGACAATAAGTTTTAATGCAAAAAGGGAGTGAATATTATATTTATTATAACATCGTCCTGGTAAATTTAGGCTTGACAAATTTTAAACTTGAAGAGGGTGCACAAACTGGGATAACATGACAATCACGAATAAATAAATAAAACTGAGCCAGCGTTTTTCAGGACGAAAACATAAACGTATGTATGTATGCATATATTATATACAAATATATATAATACTAAATTTTACCCTTTAGAAAGAATGTCATGAAATCTCATCTTTTTGCATGTAATACACGATTTTCCCTTTTAGAAAGGACTCACTCGTATATGAACAAAAAAGAGGAAACAATTGTCTAAAAGTAGAAACTCAACGTTTTTCTCGAAAAGGACATTAACAGGATGACAGACTCAAGTTTATTTCAAAACCTTCCGAGTACTACATCTTAATGTTTTGTAGCCCTCTACCGCAGAAATGGATATTCATGGATGGATATTGACCAGCGAAAAGGGTCTACCGGATATATAAATTGGTCATTTTATTTTTCGGGTTTTCCACAAGAGAAACCGGAAAAAAATATTGTGCCAAAGGGATGTAGCTACATTCCCATATAACATCATTCTTTTTTTCTTGCTTCCAACATCCTTTCGCAAACACACATACTCACATATACACTTCAAGAAAATTATATTCATGAAGTGGTCCAATGCTTTTTCCAGAGCATCTTCAATGGTTTTCAGGGTTTCCTTCATTATGAGTTTCAGTTATGATGCTTTCACTTTCTATTTTATGTTTCCTTAACATAATATCCTCGAAATGGACTAAACGTTCGATGTATATTAAAATTCCAAATGAGATAGAAGGGAAAGATCCATGAATGAGATAGGAAATTTCGTCCCTGTTTGAGTAAAATGACCAAATGATAAGGTGAAGTTTGTTTAATAAAGGACTTCAGAAAATTATTCTCATTCAGAGATGTGTCGGTATGTGTAAGCATGTAATGTCCTTAACTGAAATTCTAGTCAAAGGGACAAATGATTACTTTCCCGGCCTTTTAACCATTTAAAATGTGGAAGTAATATTAGTGCCAAAACGGAAGTACCCAGTAGAGTTTTGTGGTTATAAAGGACAACTTATTGACTATACTTCTTATATTCAAGTATTACTAGATATATAAATTGAGAATTTATTATCAATCGTATCGATTTTTTTGTTCTCAAGATGCTGAAATTTCTAAGAATCATTTGAAGAAATTGTATATTATACGCTTTTGAAAATATGCAAAAGATTTCGATTTGATTGAATGCCCGAGGAGTTTGTCCTGGAAATTATCCTTTGAATGATGGTTAGTAAAGGAACAAGAAATTATAATCAAGTATTGATTATTCAAATTTTTTATCGACTTTGTATATCCAATATCCATCAGAATATTGATTCATGGGATATATAAAGACATCGGTTTTTGTAACAACATGATTTATCTTTAAATTTTGTGTAAGAAAAATTTAAAAGAGCACATAATTCATCGTATAACATTATGTTACAACCCAGAGGCATTTTTGATATATATAATATATGAAACATCCTGTTTTCAATACACGCGCACCATTAACTTCTAAACATATCCCTCGATTTGGAATAACATACAAAAACCGAAAATGCTCGTGGTGTTTATCACATTGACATGTGCCTGGGGAAACCTTCAATTTTGCTACTGGGCTATTGGAGGAGGTCCTTAAAAAGCTGTAAATATAGAAAACAAAAAACTTTACTTCGACATCAACAGGTTCCTCGTTGTTGTACACTGCATCATTTTGAATGTTGATTTGTTTGGATTTGGAGTCTCAGGGAGTTCTTTATTCTTGGAAGATTTTCCATAAAAACTCTAAGTGACTTGATCGTTTGGACATGTGGATAAATGCAAACATTCACGGAAGCAGAAGACCCCAGTGTAAATTTCCCGTCGTGATGAACACGCAAAAACAAACACAGTAACACACTATCACTCATCAACAAAACCTTGCAACACGCACAATCATCTAGCTCTATAAGGTGTATCAACACAAAATTCTCGTAGTCATCAATCTCATCAGCTCCGGCGAGGTATATTGTGGCGCCTGAATATGATCGTGGGACATGAGAGCAAATGCAAGCGTTCACGCTGGCTCGAAGGTTAGAGAAAAGAATTTGATTCCTCCAAAGAAGTTTAGATCTAAATTTCCCTGAAGCTATCATGTGGTTATCTTCAAATGCAATCAAAAATGAAGCCTCTAAGCACAATTGTGAAAGTGTTCCGGGGATTTTATGAACCTTGAAAGTTTAAGGGAATTTTTGAATTTCTTGCCACCAGAAAACCGAAGAAACCAAAACCAAAATTAAAGATTATATGATTGCACAATACACGAGGCATCCCTGAAACTTCGTCCAATGTTGATTTTAAGGCCTTAGGACCTAACTTAATTATGCAAATCAAAGTCCTTGCAAAGAATTAATTCAGCATTGCTTTGACCCACATCAGTGAAACTTTACGATAACTTCTAGAGATTGTCGCAGTTTTTTGAGGACAATGTGGGAATGACTAATGGGTCTTTCTTAGAGGATAACTCCTTCTACATCCTTTATAAAATGGTTCTCCTTTTTCTGAGTAGTATAGAAATCAATTTAGAAGTTTACTTAAATCTTCCTAGAACTTTTGAGAAAAACCTAACCCAATTCGGTCAGATATTCCTTTTCAGATGAGGACCTGCTTCAAGCACTTTCGGACCCTCATGGGTTCCATTTTGGTATTATAGGGTTGTAGATTCAGTGATGTCCTTAAAGTTGATACAAAATTATTGACTTTTCATTATCAAGTTTTGCACTTAAAATTTTGGGTAAAATTTATTCGCTTTAGAAACTTTGATCAGATACAAGCTTCGGGGGGTTAAAATTTATTGCCTAGATAAGTTAACAGTCCTTTTTGTCCAGTTTTTTGGGGTTTTGGGCTACTTAAAACCCATAAAAGCTATGGTTAGATAAAATGATATCAGAGATACGAACTTTCCTTATTGTTCTTATACGCTTGACCACATTTTATTCATAAACAGATAAAACTTTTCAAACTTTCTAATGTAAATAATCATTTGAAATACGTAAAACATTTCTTATAACATTTTCCATGATATTAATGTGACATTATCTATATAACAAAATCATTCCTGTTTATTTTTACATTTAATTGAATGCATGTCCATTCAAAATCTTCGAATATTGGATTGAAAATTGAATTATATTACAAATCGTAGAATTTTGTCTGTACGTACACATGTATATCCCCATTGTTCCTCATTCGTTGTAGTATGATGTTGTATAACACATGGTTTATCGAAAGTTTCCCAATAAGTTTCAAATATCAACAATGTATTTATAATTATACATGATTGCAGCACATCTCCAGTTCGTTTGAAGACGAGTTCCAAATCTATCATATTAGATACTTGATACTTACTCTCCAGAAATAACCAACTAAATGATGGTCAGTTATATTATGGACAACTCCTGGATGGTCATGAAGAATGTTATTGATTTTACTATCCTCAGGAGATATTTGAGTCCAATTATAACTTAGAGGAGCTCTTGGTTTCGTGTGGTCTATTCTTGTCTATTATTCAATTGCAAATATTTCAAGATAATAGTTTGGTAAAAACAAATAACGAAATTTGAAACCCTCGAACTTTGAGAGCTTAGAAATCATCAATTTCACATTAATCCGGAACAGGAATTATTGATCAGTTATCAAAAAAATGGTTTCTGAAAACAAACTTAAGTCCAGTATGTGGCACAAAAGCTTATCGTAAGCTCAAGTTAATACTCTGCCATCAATACCCGATAAATACTCTACCATTCAGTTAGTATTGATATTACGGTTTTCCACAAAGTTCTGTGGGTTTTCTCATATCCCATGAAAATGTTGGTCAACATGCAACGAAAATCTCTGATGAAAAACATAAAACCGGGTATGGGTTTATGATATCACAACAGCTAAAGTGTTACTTGTTTCCTGTTCAACTTTAAAAGTTTGTCTACAAAAACACAAAAAAAAACGAAACTTTCCCCTTATTACACCATTATTCTATAACACTATAACGTATAAAAGTAAAGCTATCGAAGAGAAACTTTTTAACACGAAAATTATGCAACTCATAGGCCCAGGATTGGATCCATCGAACAAACATTCGTCGTCGGGCTCTCTTCCATAAGCCTCATATTTCCATACACAATATTACCCTCTCACAAAAGGTGAATTGTCGAAGTTAGCGAATAACTGAAACACTTGAAGGGAATACTTTCAGGGTAATGTGTTTGCTTTATTGGGGCTTTTGAGCGCAATACAAAATACTTTTTAAAATGGCTTCCGTTTCCGTTCGTTGTGCTGCTGAGTAGAGTGTGGAACGAGAAGAAAACTTTTTATTTTTTAAAGTATTAAAACCTTCCAAGTACAATTGCAATGAGGCTAATGTTTTTAGTAACTCTACGAAGTTGTAGTTATCGAATACTGTATAAAGTTCTTTCTGGTTCTATGGGGTCAAACGCGAATTGCGAATTGAACCATAAAATAAACAACAAATTTTCGAACTTTCAGGAATACTACAATGTTTGAAAACTTAAATCTGGTAAACTCTTTCAATTTGTAGTAATTGTCAGTATTTCGGGATAACATTCTGGATTTGTTGCAAATATTCATTCTTTTACTTTCAAATTGGATTTTGGACCAATTGTACATATATTTGAGTGTGAAAATTCCAACAAGCAAAGTATTTTTTTAAATAAGAATTGTGCATTAAATCTCTCAATGTCACTATGAAACTAGAGCACCGTGGAAGCTTTTGTTTTACACTGTAATAATATCCTTCAAATGAAGCCCATTAAAATGCTCAAATTACTCCGCGATTTCAAAACCGCGTAAGTGTATTATTAAAAGTTTTCCATTGTACTATAAAACATGAGATATTTAACTTGAACACTTGGGAGTATTTCCATAGAAAATCTGCCAGTTGAAAGAACACCAAATGCTTCCAATCCGATATCTAAGTTAATTACTTTAATCCGATAAACTAAGTTGAAGAACTTGCTTTGACGACACAACATCTTCAAATAACAGTGATATCACGGAACGATACCTTTTGATTCATCATACTTTGCTCTCATTGCACATCGAACAAGAACGTATAACAAACATTTGCTAATTTTGTGACAACAAATGTCAAAGAGTCGTGTAACTTACATTGCAATTGTCACCTTTGACATTCGTTACTTCTACGTGAACAAAATAATTAGTCAACAATACCATAACAAAATCCCTAAACACTAGAACCAAGTATGTTCTACAGAATTCCTTTTGTGACAAACCATCACAAATGAAACCTGCAACTCTGAACTTTTGCCTTTGAACCGGTGTATCTCGTCTAAAGTTAAAATAATTTCTCTTGTTTCTTATAAGCATACAGTTTCAGTTCTGTTTGCAATCTGATGGTTGTATATTTGAGCCAAACTTAAGGTTTGTTCCCTTGAACCGGAAGACTTTCAATGAGTAACACTATGTAATCGTAGCGAGAGAACTCCGGAAGTAGTTATAGTTTCTGCTGTTGCTTACTGAATGCAATTTATAAAGCTTTGAAGGATTCAACGTGCATGTTCACTTGAACAAAACATGTAAATGTCATTCCTTTGACTTAGATTAAATTCTGTTACAGTTCTGGCAGAGATATGTAAAATTTTAAATTTCTACACAAGTTTTAATTACAACGAAATCAATGTTTGGGATAAGAGAATGTTACATATATATATGGTTTGTTGATTTTAGAGGACATATTGAACTGTAATATTCATTTGGTACTAGAAACATTATTAAACATCCCTTGTAAGTATGTTTTTATTCATCAAACAGAACTGATGTTTCAACTAAAATGAAAAATTCCATGAAATCAAAAACGTCTCCATTACAAGGATATGCAAATTTTCTGTTTATAATATAAAACAAAACGGAGAAATGTAATTTAACCTTTTTCATGAATACGAAATAATTCAAAACTTTCCTTTTACTGTTGAAATTTTGGAATAACAAAAATTTTAATTAATTATTCTATTTTCAGATTGACTTCCTTTTCATGAAGTCTAGTTTGGATGTTTTAAAACAGTCTGAAATGATAAGGAATGATAATGATTTTGGAATTTAATTAAAAACAAATTAAATTCATGCCAGAATCATTTGAGGAAAAATATCAAAATATGCCCTCAAAAAGTGTCCATACAAATTAATTATTGATGTTTGGCATGAAGTGACAGCCACTAATGAAAGTCTCTGTCAAAAAACTTCACACTGTAGTGGCTTTCTTGATACGGTCTCGATTCGCGCTCAGTCCAATACAAATCTATAGCGCTGCAGTCCTCTTTATTTAGTACCAAAGCCTTTTAATTTTTATGGTTCGCACAAGTCCTATATCGCTCCGGTAAAGTTTTCGTAGGTTTATGCACTTGTAAAAATATTTTATCGGATCGAGATCGGAACGGTAATCAAATCGATTGCGGATCGGTGAAGATAGCGCGTTTGTGAAAAACAAAATCTTGATCTCACTTAAAATGTGTGTGGTAAGTTATTATTGGCAACCACGGACAACTATTTTCATGAAAGATTACAACAAGCAATCACGTTTACATCGTGCGTTCAAAACACAATCCCACCCGTACAGATTCCTTTTCGTTTCTTTTAAAATCAATCTAAATAAACTATTCTTTTCAAGCATCTCCTTGGTGTCAAACCCATAAGAGATCTCAACCTGTGTCCAAAATAAATGTCAAGGCTGAGGAAGATAACATTGCAAAGAAACAAAACCGCTTAATCTTACAACCAAGGGTCCTGAAATACATTGAACTTTAGAACCTTTCGCTTTAAAACATGCCAAAGACGTCATATTTTGTCGTTTCGAATGAACCGGAAGAAACCCACCGAAGCTGTAACGGATGATTTACAGTTTCTCGTATACAATGCATATTGCATTCGTTAAAAGGATATGTCGTCCTGTTTTCCAGTCCTTGTAGTGTATAAAATATTTTTATTGGATCCTTACAGCATAAATAAAATTCAGGTTTCCCTTTTCTAAAGCACTTTGTGTCTTAATGTATTGGCATGTATGTTTCCTTGGGGATAGCTTTATCGATTTATTGTGAAAGCTAGACATAATCAAGACGAGGGGGGAATGGTACTGTAGGTCATTTCTTGTTGTTTCACCTACATTATTTTTGTTTGGATTTGACTCTATTCAACATAACTTATGATTACTCCATAAAGTCAGTGAATAAATTTACATATGTATCGTACGTAATATATTGAAAAAAATTTCCACCGAAAACTTACTCGAAAGAATAACATAGACGACGTGGAATGTAGTTGATATTTTTGACGAATTTGTTTTGAACGTTGCTCGTGTAGTTCAAGTTGACGTGTAGTCAAGTCAGTATGAACGTAGTACCTACCTACCATCTCTGATATAAAACGTGCAATTTACCATGAATGCTTGAATCCAACGTCATGTGTTAAGGATATTTATACAGATATGTGTATCCTTACATGTGAAGCGAACTCATATTTTACCACAATTTATTCTCAAACTTCTTGAACAGTTAATTCGAACATCGATTACCTTGACTCCTTCGCAATTTCACAGAAAATCTATAGTGAAACCAATTCTATTTGAAATGTAAACTCAATAACGAATCATATAATATATTTTTTGGTGAAGTGCAACTTTGACTTGATTCAAATAAAAATGTTCGATTTTGAATTCAAGCTCGATAACTGTCAGATAACATACTTATATAGAACGATGTTTTGTTACACCCACCACGGTAACAGTGAGAAAGTAACCTTTGAAACTCCTGGATTTCGCATTTGGACGCGGTCCGTAGAAGAGGTGCTGTCAACAAGTTAATAACCACAAGAGATTCCATACTACGAATTACTCGGAGCAGGACGACTAGGCATCAGTCTACAGCATAAAACATTTCATATATCACTTAGCCCTGAAGATGAAATTTATTGATCAGAATATTCCAATGCCCGTCATTTACCATTCCTGCATGTTCATTGTTTCAATAAAACCCTCACACTCATTGACCACAGATTACCTAGCATCGAACTAGTAATCGTTTTTCATACTTTTGTGTTTCGATTGTCGATGGAAAATAATAACCGATCCACATCACAAGCATGAATGAGTTCAATCAATTTTCACCGAACGGATCCATTCATCGTTTTAGTCCACAAATTCAAACGTTCAATTATTACTTTCCATTAGTTAAACATATATCATTGAATTTATTGAAAAATACAAATTGAACTGAGTAACAAATCCATTTGTAATTCAATCAATTTTCTATGATATTTGTTCAATGTTTTATTCATAATTGTATCAATAGCAACACCTGTACCACCAGCTACCATTTGTAAAACCAATACTAATGCCAGTACCTACTATGTATTTGAAAGCCCTGAATGACATTCAACTTTATAATCCTCAATTGGCAAAGAATAACGAAAGGTTTAGTGAATTCTTTCCGGGGAGATAAACATTTGGTACCTTTGCTTTTATTACGTATTGCTCGAATCCATATTTGATTGCAAGTTACTAAATAAGCTATACAAAATATTTAACACATAAAACAGTTAAATGATTGCGTCTCTTAGCTGAAAATTTTTATTATATAACGGGAACATAAAATAAGGGAATATTGTTAAAATTCCGTGGAAATTTATCGACTGAACAATTAAAATTTTCCGGATTGATAGGAAAACGAAAGGGAAAAAATTGAGTTATTACAGGGTTAATTTTAATCCCAGCTATAATTTGTGGGTTTTGTTGTAATACCGGTGTATAAGGACATTTTAATATCCTCGTTAAAACCATCTTAATCCACGATAAGCCAAATTTTATTGTTCTCACCTTATGTGCTATACGTACTGTAAAATTCTTAATTCCAACGTTTTGTAGGTTTTAATATCGCGTTGTTTCTATTGTCCTGGATTAGATAGTACCTTGTGGCCACTTAACGACAACACTAAAGTCTTAAAATATATTTTTTACCCTCATTTTAATATTAAACTTAGTATATACGATATTCACAATATCTACCTCGTTCCAAACAATCCATGCTATCCATTGCCATCTCTAATATCCCCTACAAAGTTATTTATTTTGTTTGTCTATTTTATTAACTACCGCAATCTATCTTTTTTAGCACTCCCGAGGATATTTTATGGGGATATGTATATCAGCATGAGCGCTAATAAAAATGAAAATTAAATACCTTTTATAACACCACCACACCATCATGGAGGCGCATTAAAGTAGCTAAGAAAGTTCTACATTTAAACGTTTAATTTTTCCTACAACCAACCATAGACTATCCCCCCAATTGAAGTGTGACATTTCTATGCTTTAATTAAAATGAAGGAAATTATTGATCACGCTGAGCTGTCACATACTGTAACACTGACATATGTATTAATTAACAAAAATTACACTTTCCCATTGTTTCAGCAAAAAGAATTTCGTTCCAATGAAAAAGCAAAGTACATGTATCTGGTTATAATAAATGGAATAATGAGAAGGACACAGAGTGGCCTGTATGTATCAGGGTACACTCACACAGTTATATCCAAAATTATAATAGGAATTAACGGCGAGTGAAATTTCTGTTATTAAAATTACGTGTCAGATTTAATAGGGATTATGTTTCAGGGTCCTTCAAAATTCATCCACTAGATATTGCATTAAATTCTACATAACATTATTACTGCGAAACCAGGTTAATCTCTGGGATTGAAGCTTTTAATAACTTTTAATGAATAGACATAGAACGAGATTACAACTATTTTTGACCAGACACTTCGGAGGTAACAGAATAACAGAGTCAAGTCCAAGCTTATGTTTACAAACAAATTTTGAAATTATTTTTATCAAATCTTAGTTGTGTCTTAAATTCATTTGCTGCGAACAGAGCCATCTGTGAGTGGAAGATTATTTTTTCTTATGATGAATGAAAAACCTACGGTTTATCAAAAGCTATTTGAAACATCTCTATGACGCAAATATTATTACTCGTAAATTCATCTGTTTAGTTTAACATGAAAAAAGTTAACACGTACTGTATTACCTTCACATTTCGGACAAGAATGTTCTACTAGAATAAACAAAAACATTGTAAGTATATCATGATATCGATTTTCCCATCCACAGTTCAATTTCAGAGCTGTCATTAATCTGTGTACCAATTGATCATAAGAAACGTTTCATAAATTCTGTAGAAGATTGAAGAAAAGTTTGTAGACGTTCGCTATTTTTGGGGTTATCTAAACAATAAAGTTTTGATATTATCAACACTTACAGAAGCGTTACAAACTTAATCCAGAAATTATAATCAGTTTTTGATGACACGAAGGACCTGAAAGTTGATTTATCAACTCCTAAAGCAGTGTTGTGGGTTTGTTTATTATATCTTTTTGAAACCGTCAAACCGTAACTTGATGGAGTTCTAATATCTAACATAACTTCAGAAAATCAGTAAAATTAATCAATCGTGTTATAAATCTTACAGATTTAAGACCATTTCAAAAAGCACCCTAAAGCTGTTGGGATTCAGGACTGGGATTGTGTGAAAAATAATATCTACTTGACTGAACTTTATACTGTGAAAAGTTCTACTTCAGGCATTGTATGTCGTTGATGATATAAACGTGTAGCCTGGCTGACAAACATCACGGAATAGAAGAGAAACATTTTCAGACTCTTGAGACTTCAATTTCACTTCATTGTAATTGAAAACACGAGCAACGACATACATACATACATATATAATTCACATCTTCTATGTACAATAACTACATGAAATGGGAATGGAATCATCAAAAACGTTAATGAGATTGAGTTGCCTTTAGCATTTCACTGAGTTTTATTCACTAACAGCAGGAAGGCAAACTATTCCATGAAATTATTCAATTAATAAAAGTCACAATCAGCAATAATTAACTGAGTAAATATACAACATACTCGTAATTTAGAATTCACTTCTGTTGAAATTACCTAAGGAAGAAAATTCAAAAACTGAATGAGTTTGTTTGACAACTTTCAGGATACACAATTTGTAATTAAGGACTGCAATGAAAGACATGTTTCAAATTTCAATTTTGTCTACAATTCACAATTAAATCAAGTTTAAATAATTTGTTGGAAATTTTTTTGAACAAACCTGCAACCAAAATTACTGAATCAATCCCTTTCGGAGCCGGAAGTAATTGATATTACACAAGAACAAGCAATAAACCGAACATTCAACGATGTTTACCACTTGCTATCAATTTTCCAAAGGTTGGAACCAGCAACGTATTGGATAGCATCATAAATACGTGGTATTAGTGGGAGGATAATATTATACGAATACTTTCTAAAAACAGATATCAATAAAAATATTGTTTTTCTTAAAGGGAAATCTGTCAATATATCAATATCATTTCGTTTGTATGTGGTTTAGGTTTTAGTAAATACATGATGAACGTTAGCCAAATTGAGTTGGAAAATTTGCAAAATTCCATATGTACGTTTATAATATAGGTAAGTCTTTAGCTTATGATCGCGTGATATTTGGAATTTAGTTAAAGTCGAAAAAATACTCATTTATAAGGCTCATGATGTTTTCCGTGGAATATGATGGCCTGCTATCAAGCACAGTTCATCATCATCGTCAATGTTCATTTTTCATAATCGTAAAAGCCTGATATATATAAGTGATGATGTGAAAACTAATGGAACTGCCTTCATATTATATTTAATAAATTCAATTTGGTTAGGGAATGCATTCAGTCAAATCTATTTTTTTGTCGGTTGATGTTACCAAAGAACCGAAAAATTAGGTGTGGATTGTCATTTATATTGAAACCTTCGATATATTGCTTTCATTCTCCATCATATAACATATGTGTATATGGTAGGTATCTGTTTGTTGTATAGCATGTTTCGATCAAATATGAAAACAAATTTTTTTCTGTCTCATATAATTTTCTATTTGTGTCCTGATTTCGGTTTGTATAACATCAACGTTGTCGATTACAACAAAAAATTTTTGTTTTAATTAATTTTATTGTCAGTAAACATATAAACTTTGCAAAGTGAACATTCATTTTGTGTTTTACTGAGAAACAAGTAAATCCTTTCAAAATATATTCAAACCACAAACCGATAGTCACATTTTTAAGAAGATGTGGTTGACCAGATGTCTTGAAAATGAACGAAGTTATCACAAAGACTTTCAGTCCAAGTCAGTTACAAGAAGCACAAAGTATCATGTTCATTTGTTTCCTTTTTATCTTCAAGTTAAAGCTTAGAACTGTGGTTTTAAAAGAGTTCTTTACTGTCTCGTAATCCACAAACTTTTACCTGGAATTACAAGGAATTTTGTATTGCTCAACATTTATTAAATGGCCAAATCCTCATGGTTTTGTTAATTTATTTCAAACTTTCAATTTCTATACAAATTTAATACAAATTTAATGTCCTTCAATTATATCTGAAATCATAAAATGCACTAAACTAGCCACAATTGTCGACATGATAAACTTTCTAATTCAATTTGAAACTTTGTTATCAGCACTTCAGGTGCATTTAACAATAATTTTGTGAGTTTTAGTTTTAGTTATTTAACTTGAAGCGTTAATGCTTCTAGTTTTCGTTATAAACTTTAGATGGATCATTTGATAATAACTCAGTTATTATTCGAAATATTTTACCTCGTTTATGGTTTTATATTCTCAAATCAAAATCTTAGCCTACACGAATAAATTTACTAGTTAACATGGTCTTATAAACTCCAGTAAATATAATTGAATGCTCAAAATCTGGAAAGTTTAATTTATTATCGCTTAGTCGATGTGAATATTCATACAATGTCACGTTCTTTAAGGATTATTTTGTATCGTACTTCTGTTCCTACGGATTTGATCCTTTTCATTTTGTCAGGTTCTGAAATAGAACTTCAACTGACTAGGATTACAAGTTTCTACAAGACCTACAATCAGTGAATCACTGTTCCGAAGTTACGAGATAATATATTTCACCTTTGGGGCACTCATTCTCATTCTATACAGAACTGAAGCTTTGTTGCACGTAAAAGCACTTTATTTCAGAAGATTTTTGTTTAATTGAAGGGTTTTATCTTTGTATCTGTATACGTTCATATATAGATATAGTAATAACAACAAATAAATTAACTGAATTTTGTTACTTTCCTATATCTGTCTGTTGACATGTGTCGTGTCAACAGGAATTTAGTTCAAATGTTGCAAATTTTTCATCACATTTTCATCATCAAGTCATCGTGACAATTGGTTAAACTCGAAATCAAATGTTATCTAAAAGTATTTACATTCACCACAAATGATCTAACGACTTAACTGATTAAACCACAAACTTAAAATCAACTTGCTGTCATCAAGGTTCAACTGATTACAACAGAACATTCAATTGAAGTACGTACCTACATGAAAATTACAAGGGCATGAATAAATATAACATGAAAAGCACGTCAACAAAACTACGTCAAGGAAGTCACAAAATAAACCAAAAACTTTATCCTTACAAACACTACACATTTGTGTGTGTCTGTGTTTTAGTTTATTTGTTTCAATTACTATAGCCCCTTCATGATTTGCAAACAAATGTAAGTGGCACTTGAAACATTTCGCCGCTCGCAAGGAGCCACTTTGTTCAAGAACACTAAATTAACTAAAAGCCCACATTCACTTAAAGCTTTCGAACATATAAATAATTTAGACTCAGTAATGAATGTGTAACTTAACAACACTATTGCTTTGATAATTTTTGTTAATTTCTTTAAGAACTGTTGAACTACACTCAAAGGTGAATGTATGTCGTAAGGGAGTTTGTGAAAGAGGAAACATATTTTTTGAATTTTATTGATCTTAAAAAATTCACCATTAATTTGGGTTAAAAAACGAGGTTAAAACTAATTAATGCCCTTAATTGAGGAACAGATGTACCAAATCACTTATTGATACACACACAAATTCGTTTATTAATTTAATTGTTTGAATTATAACGAGAAAAACTCACCCAATTTAACCCATTAACCTCAGTAATTGGTTTCAAATATCACTATATTAGGTTTCTATTTGAAATTCGAAAAGTTTCATGGAAATATCCAATCATTTCTTATAAAATTGAAAATTCTATCTTAATGAGTTAGGGTAATAAAGTGTAATTGGTGTCTGTTACATTTGACTGTAACAACTCTTTGAAGAACTACAACCGTCACAAAAAACATCCTGGTTCATTAAGGACTGTCCGACTTATTTCCTATTTTTCCATAGAAAGCTCCCTCAAAATCGCAACTCCGATAAATGCTTAAGTAAACAAGTAAATTGAAAAACACACACAGGACCACTTTCCGCCTTAATTAACTAAACTGCCGAGACTTCCATCAAAAGGAGTCAACTCGCCCTGATGTTTACTTTAAGGGGATGTTCCGTTAAAAAAAATATATACTTTTTTTATGCCTTGAAAATTCATAAATACATAAAACCTTCACCCTTGAAAGGCTTTTAAAAATGTCAACTTTCTAAGAAAGTTTTCTTCCCTCATATCACATCGAAAGGATATCAAAGCCAACTGGCTAAATATAATCAACTCAAGCCAATAAACAGGACCTTTAAGGACGTTTCCATTTAATGGCTTAATCGAATCTTATAAGATGAAACAAAGTAGGTACATGGCGGTTATATTATAACTCTATAATTAACTTTAGCTAAGTTAATTCAAGGTTAGGGTGCTACGAAACCTTCCAATCCTATATACATCTTTGGGTAAAGCTTGATGATGATGGTGGTAGGTTAAATCATGTTTTGAGCGATTCAAAGTATTAAAATAAAATTAGATCAACGTTTGGCAGTTAAAGGAATTACGAGCATTTCTTGAGGCATATTAAAGTTTATTAGCTTCAATATCCCGAACATTTCAGAGAAGAATGGTGGAATGGAGAATGAATGTGGGAAAGAAAAAAGGATATAAGCTTAAATTGAATGCGAAAAAAATTGAGTTTATGGATTGTAGCTCATTTTATGAGGTACAAAATTTTATTTTTTCATGAGTAAAAAATGTAACAACATTCCGGAAATTAGTCTTCTACAGCTTATTTATTTACTACGAAGGACAAACAAAGTGCTATGGTTTTGTGTAGATCTATTGGACGTGGAAAATTTTATGGTGTATCGTTAATTCGCGAGCATACATATATTTACCCATCGGGAATGAGACTAATTTCAGACAAATTGTTCCTCATTAAAAGTATTGGGGAAGAGAATTTCCTCAAGATAGATTGTAGTTTGGACAATCATGATGATGGAACTATTTCATAGTACGTGGGTTGTTTTGTTTTTGCGGACTTGAAGAGATTCTCAACGAATCGGATCCAAACCAACTGTTCTCTTCGTGAATGAGCAGAATCCTTCAGAAGGATGAAATAAAATTTTACAGTTTGCTTGATTCATGAAAAATACATTAATAATAAAGCAGACCTTGAATGGTTGTATAATACAAGTAGGTTGATTGACTAAAGAAAAATTACTTGTTGCATCACCCAACGAACAGAGGAGAAATAAACCAACTTCTCACTCGGCTCAATCACCGAAAGCCCTGCATCGCGTACGAATGCTTTTCGGGAACACATATTATCAAGCGTGAGGATGTATGAAATCGTAGCTCAGTGGTTAAAGCATCTGTCCGGCAAATAGAAAAGTCGTCTCTCGGCCGCGAAGCATGTCTCATAGATTTTGTAAATATGACAACTCTTCCTGGTTACACTGTATTATAAATGACTCTTTTGGATACGGAGGAATAAAATTTTATATAATAGGTATATCAAATTGATTAAAAAAAAATTATGGACAACCTTGAGTTGTGAATATTATTGCGGTCCTTCAAACTTATTTGGAACCACCTCACGATTGAATTCTCAACCAATATTTGTCGAAACCATTAAAAATTAATTACAGAAAATATATTTGAATTATTGAAACAAGTCGAAGTTTGATTTTATTTGATTTACTTGTCGAAAAATTTTAATTTATATTCCTTGAAAGTACTTTGGTATTTTTTTACGGACTTTGTACGTATTTGGTTAGGCACATTTTCAATAAACAATGCTACAAATAAAGTTTGCCTTTTGAATCTTATAAATAATTACATTCGAAACTCTTGAAGGCTGTTTGGAAGTGGGTAATACGAAGAAAATCATTATTCCACCCTTATCACATCAACTCCATCCCCAGTTTTATAAATTTTGAGGGAATGAATGTGAACAATCTAACCAAGTTTTGTTCCCTCGTCTTGTATTTTATTTCACTCGTCTTATATTTTTGAAAACTAACTTTCCTTTTTATTGGTCGAAATGTAAAAGTTTTGATATTCTAAAAAAGTTTAATTTTTATGTATACAACATCAAACTTTTCGATTAACTTAGAACGGGGAAATTTGTTTTCTTGGGATGAAAGAAAAATATTTTTTGACATATTTCATATTCTTAATATGGACTTATGAAAACAAACCGAATGATTTAGTCAAATGAAATTCGTTTGAATATAAAACTACGACCTTTTGTTGATTATTGAAGTTGAAAATTGAATTTGGAATAAATCAAAATTTGAGTATTTCGTATTTTCCAAATATGTCTCATGTGAAAATAATTCCTTTCTTCTTCTTTACTAACTCACTTATGATTATGCAGGAAACAAAACTTGTGGGAACTTCAGAATTTAATCATGCTAACGACATTTAAAATGAGGTTTCCAAACACCTGCCGACACAAAATTTTTGTGATTTCATTCCCTTGTGTTCAAATATTTTTCTAGGTTAACTGTTGTCTCACTACCTTCTTGAATGGTTAGAGTGTTTTTTTAATCTTCTAAAAGTTCCCAAAAAAAAAAAACCGTGAAATAGTTTGAAATCCAACATTTTGTAATATATCATGAGTACATAAAAATTGTTTGTACTCTTTGACATGAAATTCATTATTCCTCGCCATAGTTGAATGGAATTGGAAATTTGCGTGCAAAATTTGTTACACCAAAGCAAAGGAAAAAATATAAATTTTTATACAACATCATTCTTGTGGAAACCTTGTCACAAGGTGCTTGACAGAATAAGTGGCTACTATTGCACGACAAAATTCACCTTTACATAAGGAAGTATGTCAGAAAACTGTTATTGATTGCTTACGATATTTTAAAATAAATTGGACTTTTGCTTGTTATCCACCCCTCACAGAACTGTTTCACCCATAACAAGTTGAGGTTTCGGAGTGTTTAAGTTATTCGTAAATCGGGAAATGCTTGAAATGTCACCCGTCATTATTGATTTCGTATTTTAGCATATTCAAATGAAATCTTGTTTATGCTATTTATAACGAAGTTCTCTTGTGCTTATGGTTAAAAGTATATAGCTCTAGAGAAATATGCTAGAATAACGATGACAGGTCTTGTAATTTCAACTGGGCTGACATGAAATACTATGAAATTAACTATTCATTCCCCAATGCCTAGAACTCGTTACAAGCCAATCTATTCCAACTACCCTTTGACAGAACAGTTGTAACAGATTATGTAAAACGTGTTGTGCCAAAACGGTTCCAAAATGTTGTACCTGCAACAAAGTTTCAGTGCAATATTGCGGGCAACATGACATTCACTCAGGATTTTGAACAACAAAAAGAATACTCCACAAATCTAGATTTATCCATAAGTCGCCTTCAATCATTTGGATCACTACTACCCTTTAAGCTGGATTCACTGGTCCGTCCGGCGTGTGCGGAACTGTTTTTTTTATATTGAGTTTTGACAACTCTCATGCCGTACTCATTTTGCGGCGAATTCAGTTCTCTCTCCGCCAAAGTTGAACCAACTTCAACTTTCGTGCGGAAGATTTTCGTTTTCATCGTGAATGTGTTCCGCGACGCGTGGTTTAATTTGTGAATTATTCTAGAAAGTGCGGCAGATTCATGACGAACGAATGAATCATAACCCGAGACTAATTTGACGCGAAGAGAGTGTCTTTGCTCATGATTCATTCCTTCGTCGTGAATCTGCCGCACTTTTTAAAACAATCCACAAATTGAACGTCGCGACGCGGAACACATTCACGATGAAAACGAAAATCTTCCGCACGAAAGTTGAAGTTGGTTCAACTTTGGCAGAGAAAGAACTGAATTCGCCGCAAAATGAATTCAGCATGAGAGTTGTCAAATTTCCATATGAAAATAACAGTTCTGCATGCACCGAACGTACCAATGAATCCACCTTTAGAGATTAAAACGAATTTATCCATTAATTTAGATAAGTTGTATATCAGATGATATTCAGAATGATAACACCGTAATCAGACAGCACACAACGTGCAGCTGGTAATTTGAATATATATTATAGTCCCTTGCTCCCTCACTACGATGTACCATAGTACAGTAAACATCAGACACTAACTGACTACGAAATCGGTATAAAACATTGCAGCTACAAAAATATAATACCAATAATATTTCCAACTCCGAAAATTGTGATTGATGGCACTTCGCGAAAGATGAAATCATTAATTCCACGAATAAATACAACGACTCCCCAAAGATTTGTTTTTCATTTAAAGGGAATTAAAGTTCCACAAAAATTTCTGTCCGAGAATTTAAAAAATCAATCACCATAAAAACGATGTTGAAATTTATCTGTTTTTCCATCGATAAATTCTCAAGGATTTCATAAATTTAATATAAGGATCTAGACGACATTTTTCCACAGCACTGTGTGTCCAAATATAATAAGCAAA
Source organism: Chrysops caecutiens (assembly GCA_963971475.1). NCBI lineage: Eukaryota > Metazoa > Arthropoda > Insecta > Diptera > Tabanidae > Chrysops > Chrysops caecutiens. The sequence continues at coordinate 40,139,707 of OZ020569.1, read as the reverse complement.
TCGATGGCTATGAAAAAAATAAATAACGTTTTTATTTGATATTTTCCTTATGATTGATTGGTGGTAAACAATTATCCTTCCGTATATAAGGGGAATACATGACAGGATATATGACAATTTACGATTATACCGAATGTGGTCACATAAAATAAGCAAAATCACTGGCAAAAACGAATTGTCCACATGTCAAGCTAATAAATTAAATAATAATACTCATAAATCTGAGTGTAAGGATGAAAAAGACAAATAGATATGCCTTTTATTTGACCCCAAAACGAAAAAAATATATACAAAATTTAGTCCTCTGGAAGTTTTGTTACAAGAAAGAAAAACAGGAAAAACGTTTTCCTTCCGGTGAAATATACCGAAATGTCTGCGATTTAAGAATGCCTATTAGGAAAACAGAATTGTACAATATCCAAGAGATTTAGGTGATATGCCTGCCTTTTAGGCAAAATAACAACAAAAACCATAAAGGGAATTTACTAATACATATCTCGAAAAAAATGTATGTATGTACCTACAGTAGATTTAATTTACTTTAAAGTCACTTTAAGTCAATATTTCAAATTTTTCAATATAATATTCGAGGTGATATTCTAGCATATATCATGCACGCACCTAAAACAAAATTTTTTTTATTAAAACCGGAAAGGGAAACGGAAACGGAAACAGAACTGGAAATGCTCGAAACACAGCATACCGGAAGAAGAGTAATAGTAACAATAATTTTATTTTTATAATCATTATGAAGTGTTATATATATATGGATATGTATATATATTAATATATTTTTTTTGTTTCTCCCTTAGAATATCACATAAATTTGTGAAGACAAATCCCTGAAATTTCTAAGATTTATTGAGGGTAATTTTTTATCATATGAACAGAAGTCGAATGAGGGTGTTCATATGGTTTTGGTGTTATATCCCTAAAAATTTACAATATTTGTATATGCGTTAGTGTGAATCAAGATAAGTGAAATATATGTACACTTGTGTATCCTTAAGGTTTCCCAAATAAAACATACGAAACTTCTATACGAAGTGTTATAGTAGGTACGTTCAATTGGTGCCTATAAAGGTGCGAAACTGGTTTACTTGACAAGGGTTGTTTGGTACAAGAAATACTAGAAACTTTTTGGGGAATATGTAAATTACGTTAAAGGAAAACCATCTAACAAGAAATCAATTTTCACTATTTTCAACAAGGTTCTGAACCCATCCGTTCGAGAGATTCAAGACAAAATTCAGCGATAAATGAATAAAACATCAATAAATTGATATAACCCCAAACAATTTAGTGAACTCCCTTTGGAATGGGCCTATGTCTTTGAGAAGAACGATCATGGTGAAATGAAGGCATGCTAAGGTATTCTTAGGTATTCTTAGGTATTCGATACAATAAGGGTTAAACAAGACCTTTTCTAAACTACTTAATTCAATTTATTCAAATCGTGGTTATACTTTAAGGAAGTTTAAGGAATACATTTCCTTAAGGGGATAATGACAACATTATGGAAAATCCTTGTGTGAATATGTTTGTGACAAATTTGTATCCTTTTGTATGTAAATCACTAAAAACAAAATTCCATCGTTCATATTATTAACAAAAACCTTTTCTTATCATAAAACTTTTTGAGTTAGTGACAACAAAGTCGCCCTCGACCCTGTCTGTCAATGATTAAATTGAACAAAATATAAAGATATATCTCGATAATAGACAATTTTTCGTCCCTTAAAATAGTTTAAAAGGAGAGAAAATTTTCTATGGTATAAATTCATCCAATTTTCAACCTAGACATCGTAAAGCTCATTAATAACGTTATCTTAAACTTTCTAGATCGCTACAAATGCCATTCGACGTTGTTGAGAAGTAGGTCATCTATCCCAAAAGGAAGAGGGGCAGAACCATAACCAGACCTAGAACCAACACCAGTACCAGGACCAGGACTAGGCAATGGAAATGGTGATGGTACCTGGTCTGGATTTGGAACCTTCCTTGTGCCAGCATTGCGGCTGTGTTGTCTTTAGTTAAGGGTTTTCTACATTTTTATATCACTTGATATTCTAGGCTTCTTTAAATTGAGGATAAGTGGGAAAATAAGAAGATGATGGTGGAAAATTCTTAAATCGAACATTTAGTCTTTATAAAACTTGAGTTTTACGTAATGCTTGGTGTGGCTGTTTGGAATTGATAGAATGGAAACTGGGTAAAGTAAAACAGAAGATTGAAGATATAAGAAATTGCTGAGACGAAATGATAAGAGAATAGAATAAATATATTTTTTTAAAACAGCACATTTTAATCACTTCTTATTTCAAATTTACGGAGCAGATTTTTGTTTAAGATTAACTACGTTGTCACTAAAAGAGTGTTTAACGTTTTTAATACATTTAACTGATAATCAAATAACGTGAGGGATTTTGATATATAATTTCACAACCTGTTTAGATGACCAAATATACTCAATTTTTAATGCATTAATTGGAAAGTATGAGTAAATATGCGTCAAGCAACATCTAACGGAGTTAGAAAAGAATCTCTTTATGGAATGGCTACGCTGTCAACGAAGAGATGCAGCAGTGTTATTGTGCTGACTTTTCTCGGCTTCTTCTCTTTGTGTGGATCTTCGTGTATTTTTTGGTCTCTTTCTTTATTGGTAGTAAAAGGAATACAATTACCATAACTGATACTGTTCGCTCGACGAGTTCTTTACTTTGATTTGAAATTTCAATTTTGAAGAACATGAAACTCCTGCAAGTTGTCTTTGATAAAATGGCAGCTCACTACTCCGTTATTTTAGTCAGAAACAATTCGAGAAAATTTTAGGCCAATTATTAAAACATGAGCAAAATAATCATAAAGCTTCAAAATTTCAAGTAATCATTATCTTTATCAATATCCAAGATCGAAAATCAGCTTTCTAAATTTTTTGACGCATTTCCTTTGAGAATTCGCCAAACATTTGTGTTTACCCAACTTAGAAATGAGCTTTAAAAAAGCTTCAAAGTCTGACCCAATTTTGTAATTTGGTTGAAATAGTTAATCAAACTATTTCACAACTTTGTTCAAGTAGAATGAAAAAACTTTAGGGGACTGAAAATCTACACCGACACATCTGACATCAGGTAGATTTCCTTGAATCTCTAATAACTTTTATACCTCCAGGTTATAGTATTCTTTCACAGAAACAACCTTCTTTGATAAAAATAGTTTAGTGAAACTTCTGTGTACAGTTGAGAACTCTGCTAAAATCAGAATCTGTGTAGGTAGTGAAACCTACAGGGTAACGAAAACTCACAACGCTCTAATGCCTTCTGGAAGGATTGTCTTCGTTGTATTAATAAATGTCATTCTTGAAAATACTTTCAGCTTATGATCTTTGACAAATCTTCCCTTTGATGTAATATTAAGCCACTATCTTCTGTAAGATATATGTCTCCCAAAATAGAAGCAGGATTTTCTTCAGGCTTTCGTATGCAACTGACAAACTAAATAAATAAACTTTGATGTAAAGTTCTGCAGAAGAAAATACTTCTCAAGAACAAAATCATGATTTAATATTTAGCTTTCATATTTCATAATTCGTCCTGTCAACTTTAGCAAAACTTTAAATTGAAATTTTTTCGAAAAAAAATATTTGAAATAAACGTACCTATATTAATGTCATGTTTGCACTTATATATGTACATGAAACTTGGTAAAGTTCAACTTTTCAAGGATTAGTGGAAAAAATATATATAAATTAAGAAATAACAGAGTTAGGTTACCGGCTACTTACTTACCTTCACGTATAAAACAAGCGTGCAATGTGAGTAGAACTGCAAGGAGTAAATTCATTTTCGAAGCATAATCCTTTGGATATGGTCGCAGGATAAAATGGGAAATGAAAAAACAAATTCTATTTTTTTAAACCTCAGCTTAAATCCTTAAAACTTTGCTCTCGTTTCAGTTGGATTTAAATTCTGTGCCATTTGTATAGTTAAGCTTGGCTGTTACCATTTTAACTGTGTCTCATTATGTGTTTGTTGAATACACAATTTTAATTAAATCACATCACAAACGCACTATAACTGCATGTTCAAAGTGTTGGATTGCGGAGCACATTTTACCAACTACTTTCGGATTTATTCTACAAAATAATTTCCGGTATATTCTACTACGTATGACTATATCTTTGGAGCACTGTGTACTTTTGTATCTTCTTCTTGAACACACTTCTTATTAGATAAGCGAAATTATTTCGAAATTAATTTAGATTTAAACTCGCTAAAAATAACATTTACCATCTAGACCGGTATGAATGAAGTTACCGTTGCACCGTTAAAACATTTGTCTAATATTATGCATTTGTGTTATATAAAATAACTCCAGAAAAAGCAGTGGATATTAAATTTTAATTATCTTGTATCACCTGCTTTTGCTGTAAAGTTTCCAAAGCGAACAGAACATTATATCCGATCGATATCACTTTGAAATTGTTACCAGTTGTGGAACTTTATCTCCATTTGTTCTTGGTATGAAATTTCCAAGCTCCTTCTGGAGTAAATCTCCTTACTACTTCCTCTACTTTGGATTATTTATTTATTGAGACTTTCCGATTAATTCAAAGAGAATTTCACCAAGCTGTTCCATACTTTTTACATTTTTCTTGATTATCCTACAAATGTTTCTGGAATTATAAGAAAATTAAAAAAAATTAATTAATTGAATTCCAGGAAAATCTTTGAAAAAATTGGATCGAAATATATATGACAGGATCATAGGAAATAATAATGGGGATTAGATAATATGTACCTCTATTTTCATATATGACAGGATCACAGGTAATAATAATGGAATAACATTATCTAATAGAAGCTAGCACAACATATAGTGGTCGTAAACTCGAAGGGAAATAACTTGCTACAATTTTTTTTTAATAAATATATTTTTTCATCTAAAAAGGACTTTTGCGGAACAAGCATTTATGACATATGTATCACCACGAAAAAATGCATGATAGCTGCAGTAAATCGAACCTATTCGTTAAACAGGCAATGACGTAAAAAAGGATATTCAATTGATATAAGGAGCAAAGGCAAAAGGATATGAAAATGTTTTACATTCAAGGCATACACTATTTGACAAAAAAGGACTTTCTCCCATCCCACATTACAAGATATCGTCAAAGGCGTACGAAAGAAGAAAGAAGTTTAAGAATCTGAAACGGCAAAGGACCTCAATCAACAGAATGTACAAGGATTTTGCAAAGAAAGTGGAAAATTGTCATAGTTTCGTGTCAGTATTGCCACTGCCCTTTTATGCTGTTGTAAGATTATTGCTGCGAACATAACGTCAAGATTAGATATGAATCGTTTTCACTAGCCCCTATAGCAAGTCCATACATGCAATATATAAACAAGAATATATACCTATATGTATCACATACATATGTTTTCGAATACATATAGGATAAGGACATAAAAAAAGGATAATAATATCATGGATTGTTGTGACTATTGTCGATGAAGGATATTTTGTCATTTCATGTCCTTTTCCCTTGATTCCTTCACTTTTGTGTTTATTGTACAATACAACATATTGTAGTATGTGGCGGTATCAAATATATGATATCAAATATGTCCTTTTTTATATCTTTTAGTGATTTGATTCGTACATAAACAATTTAGATTTGCTTATGACGAATAGTATGTGAACGAAAAGGAGGATAAACTTCTTTTATTATACCCTTTGTAAATGTTTATGAATGTGTTTTATGCACAGATATTATACAGTCAATATACAGTAAATTTATTTGACAATTGAGTGTTTTGATTAAATGTTATTGTCTATGTGAATGACCTTTTTAAAAGAAATCAATTACAGGATCAAAAGGATATGACTTATAACAAGGTATGTACTAGTGTGAGTCAGCAGATTATAACTAACAAAACAGGATGTTGAATGATTATATGGGAAATCATATGTAATTACAGGGCATACCAATATAAGTGTGTGGTCATGTGGTGTTTATAAAGGATATATGCTCTATCTCGACTGTAATGAGATACTAGCATTACGTTAGTTATGCTGATAAACAAAGAATTTGTATTCTCTTATGTGTTATCAATTATTTATAAAACTGTAGTGTAATTAGTTAATGCTATATCCAGCCTGCATCCTTTACACACACAACCGGATGAACAAAAGGAAACAATCAATCTTTCGCCGTAAGGACACAATTTCTCAGTGTAATTAATTAACCATTACATTGAGTTCGTAAATTTTGCAATATAATTATCTCGACATTTTTTTTTATAAATAAATAATTGAATAACAAGTCAGAAAAACACAAATTTTATCGCAAATTAGATACTCATTAACTGATTCTGTGAAAAGCTGGAACAAAAGACAAGAGTCAGTATTCAGGAATGAGATTCCTGGAGATTTTCTGCTAAGGATCTTGAAGTCCTGTTGGTGTTTAGTTGAAACCATTTTTGCTGTTTCTAACAATTAATTACGAAAAGCAGATTTTTGTACTGTGGTTACTACTAGCAAAAGGTAAAAGGAGTTGACTATAAGAAAACCTTGGGAATAATTGCTGTGAGCAAGGCTTCAAGTACAACAGGACAAAAGTGAATTGTTACTACGAAAGGTTTTATACGTGTTTGTGAGAAAGTACTTGGTTCTTCATGTCGTCGTTAATTTGAGAGAAAAGGTAGGTACTTATTAACGACTGATTTTAGTTGTTTGGTCATATTTCTGGATGAAAGACCAACAAACCTTTCAAATTTCTCCTCTTGATTCCAAGGATTCAACCACTACCTCAAATTGACTGTGCTACTTATCTGAGTTCTTTTATGTTCAAAAGATTAAAGCTGACAAGCAATGTCCTAAAATGAACGAAACTTAAAGTCGAGTTTAAGGTATTATTCTCAGGAGAAAACTTTTAACGATTAATCATACAATGATTTCCTAAATGTCATGACATTAATTTAAAAATGATTGATATTGAAATTGTGAATATGTGGTTGAAAATCTCCTGAACTGAACACTAAAGCCCCAGTGCACATTCAAATGTCGTTTCACACAGCAACATCAGTATATCAAATTCGGGAAGCAACAAGAATACAAATAGCATGTGCTCTATATTTTCTTTAGATAAATAACTCAATGACTTGAGGTACTAAAGAAGTTTAAGCTTTGGCTACCGCCCATACTTTGAGTGCTTATCTCTAAAGACAAAATTAAAAAGGACGTCATCCAAAGGATGTTTACTCAAATCAACCTTCAAGTCCTTGTGTAAATATTATACTGTCAAAGCTTTATTTCTATTAATACCCAGCTCCAAGTTGTTTCCTTTATTCTTAATAAACCTGCCATAAAGATGACGAGTGGGTGTAGTAGGTAAATTAAGGATGAAAACAGAGTGAATGTGAATTTCCAGGACATCGAATTTTACAGCTAACAATATGATGACAGTGGAAATTGCTTAGCTTATAAAAGTTTGATGATTGAGGTTGCTAATGGAATCTACTGTATGAGGGTAAGGATTGTTTGGAATTATCATATAAACAAAATTCAGTAACATATACCAACACAAACGAATATAGGTACGAACCTTCGAAACAAATACTTCGTCTCTCTACATGGAAACTTTTTACTTGATTCAGGATAATATACTCTTATTTAAATATTTATTTATAATCATCCAAAGGACTACAATTCTTCCAATTGTGGATTCCTTTTTTTAAAGATGAACCCTTTCTCTCACTGGCATACAACACATTCACATGGTATGTTATATAAATATAAAACTTTTCTTAATAATTTATTTTACTTTCAAGTTATATCAAATTGGATTCACTTGAATATTTTTGCGAAACAGCTTCACCCATTCCACGAATCTACAAAACACAAATTCACAATTATATCCTGTTTCTTTTGTATTTGAAACCTTTCAATTTAACGTGATACAGAGTGTTGTACAAATGATATCCTTATCAACTCTTCACTATCATATTAACCAGATTCAATTATAATCATCAATTAGTGATTGCTAATAACTATCCTTCTTAAAGTATCACCAATTTAAAATTTCACGTACTAAGGATACACGAACAAATATTTTTTATTAATATTCGACCAAATATTTTAATATCCTCAGAGAAAAACGTTCTACACTACCGCGTTCTACAAAAACCGTCAAGAAACTGTCGGATTTCCCTCTAATACAAAATATTAAAGTTGTTTCGGTAAAAGCTCTTTTTCTGTCCTTTTATTCAAGAGATCATGTTCTCTAAAATGTTCGTAAACTATAACCTGTCACTTTTTTGTGTGTGTTCCAAGAACTCTTTGGAATGTATTGTTTTCGAAAAATGAGAAAAGCTTGTGAGGAATTTCTCATTTGGAGAGAACTTTACCATTTGTTGTTCCTAGAAAGGACTAAAGGATTTCTCTTATACACATTGATTTCGAAAACAATTAAACATCGCATGTATAAGAGCTTTGCAATGTTTCAGCTTTCAAAGAAAACATTTTCTGTTTGTTAAATTTGTTTGATATAAATTTTAACATTTTTAAATACTTCTAATTAAATTCAATTTCTTATTAATATCTTATTTTATATAAAGATGAGAACGAAACTCATTTTGTGAGAAGATTCGAAATTTTACAAATACACATTACACATGCGCTAGTACGATAACGTATTAAAGGACGAAAATAATTTGAATACAAATAGTATAGTACGAAACTTTAAAGGATACACAACCTTTTCTGTCGCACAATGTTGATTGTATAACATCAACAGTCATTACAATATTTATGTCATATGTCACCACGTGTGGGATATTGAACACATGCTTTAGTTGTTTTCAAAATACAACATGCACCCATAACTTCTAATTCAATTCGATAGCTCAATTTCATCACAAACGTAAATCAATTGAACTCACATAAAAAATAATATATCATAAATGTAGGTAATATCCTGTTCTTTGACAACTCATTGCTATTATCATCACCATCAGGATAATTATCATTATCAGAATCTATGAGCATTTCCATTTAAAATTGTGTTTATTGAAGGGCAGGAAGGGAAAAGGAGCATGATAAAAGTTCAAAAATCAATTAAGTTTACTCACATATTACACGATACATGTTAAAGGATATAAGACATTTTCGTTTGTGTTTGTTGTGTAGTAAACTCAATGATTTGAACATTTTATATACATATATCTTGATAAAATTATCCTTGAATGTTAACTGAATTAATTTTGAATTTTGGGTAAGTTATTTGTTATCTCGTTTATGATGTACAGAGAATTTTGTTTGGATATTAGTGGGTTGTGTTATGTATATGATGATCCGTCTTCATGTGCCTTGAGAAAGCACAACATGTCAATGAAAGAACGTACACACAAGACGACATTGATTGAAATACAGGAGATAGACAGGAGCCTTAGGACAAAAATGTTATCCTTTTTCCATTTAATAGAAGTGTTTCGAGATTCGATCTTATAGATGAAGGTATTAATACAATTCGAAGGAATTTTAGTAATAATATTTTCTTTCTTTCAAAGTAATATTTAACGATATCTTCGAGATAAACCTTCAGATAATGAAATTTAATTTAACGAAGAATCCTTTTCTTCGAGTTTTAATTTTTGATAAATATCAAAAATCTTCTGTGCAAACACGTTTGATCCTTCACATATTTGATATTAAAGAGATAAACCTTATAATCAAATTTTCAATGTCTACTCAATCAGAATTATCTCTTTAACCTTTCAATAAAGACGTCGTTTTCATTCGATGAAATTGCCCTTCGAGGCTTAACCAATCAACTAATTAGGTTGTTGTTAAAATCCGGTTTTAATTGGCTTAAGTTATACACATAAAAATAAAATAAAATATTGTTCCACATATAGATTATAAAAATTACTAGTTGTCTACGAGATACTTACCAAGTGTACATCGTTTATCAAAGTACTTGCACCAATCGGACTGTCAAGTATCTTAAAAATAGAATTCCCTATATCATATCGACATTGACTTTTTTGCTGAGTAAAATACCGATAAAGAATACATGATAAACAGCAGCAACTTTCTGCAACATCTTAACATTCTGACAAGATATTTCCTTCAAGAATTTTTCACTCCTTCTATATTTTCAATACAATCATGGTAGCTATAACATGATAAAGAATTGCTTTGAAGATATGTTAAAGGAACACACTAAGACACATTTAAATCATTTCATATATTCACCATTTTCATAGATCTAGAAAACCACTAGAATCTTGTACAAGAGGAAGTCTGCAAATCCGCAGTTCTTCAAAAAATATTCTTCAACGTGGTACTTCTATTCCCTTGAGCTTTTCGCTTAGCTTTGCGTTCCTTGGAACCCTTTATCCAGTAAAATATATTTGCATTCACGTAGCCACATCAACAGCGGAACCAGTACAACAATGACAGTACAAAATCAGCTTTTCCTTTACAACGAAAAATTCTAAAAAGAAAAATGTAAAAAATTTTCCTTTGTGCTGCCAACGTCGATATCAGGAAAAGTTCGTGGCTCTTGGCTGGTTTCCTAAAATGGTGTAAATACCTTCAAAATATTCTCACCCCTTTTCCTGCCCATGAGGTTTCTTATTTTTCCTTCCCATCAAATGTCGAAATACAAAATTACTTAGACTATTTTCTCACAATCACAAGGGATATCCTTCCTTCCCACCTTGTCAGTGCTGATTTGTATCCAGTTTTTGCTGAGTTACACAGGACTAAAATCGATTAAATGGAATTCACATATCCTTGTTAACAAGAATCGATTCCAGGAAGGTTATTTGCAGGTCTGTTAAGATTCCACTCATATATTTTGAAGATCACTCGCTTATTTTATCCTTAGACTCAAGGTTGACTGCAATTCACTTAAATTTACCGGGATTCCAAGAAAACGGGCATCCTCTGCCAAATTTCAGAACATAAAGGGATAGTACCAAGTGGAACTGTCAAGGACTGCAGTGTTTTAACAAATCTTCACTAAGTGCTACATCTATTTAAAAGATTGTCCTCATTTCATTCCAAAAATGTATTAAAGGTTAATAAATACAAAGCGGTCAAAAACTTCTTAAAAATTTCTCAAATTCCGAGGCACATACATAAAAGTTCATGTCATTTTAAGGAATTGAACAGGCCAGGTATAAAGCTGTTAGATTGGCAGCTTAAAGTGATAACTCAAACAATAATTAAAATATTTGTTAAAATTTCAAGTTCCATGGAAATTGATCAGTCAGATATAATCATCACTGAATCTCGGATATGCAGGGTTCAGCTCTAATATAGTGTATAATACAAAACAGAATGCAAACTGGTAATAATAGTTCCGTTTGTTTTGAGTTCAGAACAGTGTGGAACTTTGTACTAAAAGTACAATTTGACACTCCTAACTAACGCGTCAGGGTAAAGTGAGAACAAAATCGTCAAACTCTCATACCTTCTCATGATAAAATGGAACAGTTTGGTACTACACCAAACTTCATAACAAACGCGGAACTGAATACTAAAAGTACAATTTAGTATTCCGGAGCAGTTCCGAACTCAAAACAAACGGACCTATTGTTGTGTAATATATAAATGGTTTCAAATACTCGTACACTATATAATACAGTATGATTAATTAAAAAAATTTTGAACTAATATAACTTGACGCTTATGTGATAGTGGATATGAAAAATTTAATTGAAGGATAAAAGCACAAATTTTAAATTAATCATGACATGAATAACAGTGTAACAATGAATTTGTTTATCATTTGTCTAGTGAAAGAGAACTAGAAGTGTTTGTGTGTGTGTGAAAGGATGTCATGTGTTAATTTTCGAAACGAGTTTTCAAGTGTCAAATCACAAAAATTCCACAAGGAGAAAGAGTACCCAGAATTCATACAATTGCAGGCAAAAACAAAAAACTTTCTAGGCACAAAACCTGGTCATAGCATAGAACATATCAGCTCATCGCAATTCCATGGAAACCTTCTGGTTGTTTTCACACGTACATGTTGCAACTCATGAGCAAATGTAGGTGAACGACATTTCCGGAATAGACAACTACCACATCCTGTGATTACTAGACACAGATGTGGTCATAGTCAAGGGGGATAGTATTGTGACATTTATATCGATTAAAAGACAAAATTTCATCTATTCATATGACATTTTTCCGACAATCAAGGATACATGTATCCTCAATGTAGAAGTGTGAGGACGTATTTGTATTATTTCCAATAATATCCTAACTGCCAAATTAGATGTTTGTTTATCAAATTAGGTTCACAATATCATTCTAATAACCTTATCCAGGGAATTGCCTTATTGAGTTTGAAATGCAGTAGTGTAATCTTAGATGCTTTCACTAGTGCACACACAATGATTTATGTTTCCGAATTAATCAAATACAAAATTCACTTTAACTAAGTAGATATATAATAATTCAACGATTTGAATTAACGAGCAATTGACATGAAATTAAATTATGTTGTTAGTATCAGTTATGAGTGATACTTTGAGGTGATTTAATTACTATTGGATTTCGTAATTAGGTAATATGCATTTGTCATATTCAAGATTCTGTGCGTGCATTTGTGCGTTAAACAATATCTACTTGTTAATTAAGATTTACTCTCAACATGAGTGTAAGGGTTATCATGTTTTGGAGATTCACATTTTTTACAAAGGAAGCGTCGTTTTAAAGGGATATCATTGAACACGTTTTTTGTTGTTTAGATATTATTTGAAAAGCAAAACTTTCATAAATTATCTTTTTCAAACCCCGACACAAAAAGAGGGGTGTTATAAGTTTGACCGCTATGTGTGTCTGTTTGTGTGTCTGTCTGTGGCACTGTAACTCTTAAACGGATGAATCGATTTGGATGCGGTGTTATTAACTCATTTTATCAACCAAAATCACTTTTCTTTACACTGTTCCGATTCAAAATATTATCATGAGACATGCGGGTAACTGCAAGCGGCAACGGGAGCTCAGTGGTTGAAGCATCTGTCCAGCCAACAAGAGACGACGCACATATTCCCGCATGTCGGAAAAGGTTAAGATTAAGTTTATATTTAACAAATTGTCCTGTTTGTTCCAACTCAATAACTAATCAAATTTGGTAACTCCAAAAATTCACATGCTATTAACACTGAATTGATAAACTTATGTTATGTAGTTTTTCCCTGATTGGAAGTGCATTTATGGGGAATAAGCTACTCGAACAAACAAAATAAATATTGATTCACTCAACTTTACCAGACTTCAAAAAAATAATTTGTTGTCCTGAACTGGATATCGTTACCCAAAAAAAAACTGTTCATTCCCGGATCGATAGACTTTACTGAAGCTTTGATAAATGAATATTGAAAAGGCGTAAGTTTCAATATTTTTTTCCCACAGGCACAGTAGAATTTTTGATGAGTTTTTGTGAACATTTGTGTGGATCCAGGCTCCAAAGCTGATGGCTCCAAAGCTCCATAGCATCCAAAATGGGTCTTCGATTATCCTCCAGTGAATATTTGTACATATAAAGCATTTAGCTGCGAATAAAGAGTGTATATTGAGATTTAATAGAAAATGTTCGAGAAAGTATCAGTTTAATGCCAGTTATTTATAGAAGTTGAAAAATCTGATTCCGACGAGGATTTAATGCTTCTACCACAAAAACTTCTTTATTTATGTATTTTCTCGTTCTTGTTATTGTGGAGATCCTGTCTTTCTGTATTTCTGTATTTCCAGCAACTGCGGATCGAAACCCGCAGAATGAGAAGAATGGCATTGCGATAAATTAAAATCTACTACAATTTTTTCATAGTTCCTTTTCTCAGATTCAAGACATTGGCATTCGCGAAATGTGGTTTGTTCGTTTGCAGCCAGCATCTTAGAATGCTTAATAAGAAATTGAGTAACTGATATAAGCAAAGATGATTGATAGCTTTAGTATATATTTTCGATATAAAACTTTCTTCAGTTCATATTGAGTGATTAGAGTCTGGCTTTCGTTATTTATCATACAAAGGGCTGTTTACCCACTATTTATAGACGTTTTCGCGTTAAAGTGAACTTTAAGGAGTTCTGTTTTGTTATTGTTCTCCATATTTAACATTCTTAAACACAACCTGAAAATACCACATATTCTATCTGTATAACCTAGGATACGATCGAGCACCAGAGTGGACAGTAACGTTATATATTTTATACAACGCTTGCTTCGAAAGTTGAATTTTCGATATGCGTTTTGCGTGCGTAACGTGTTCGATTCCCAAGCACCCTGAACTATTATCCTATTTTACCGCACTAGTGCTGATATTAATCTCAAATTCAACTTTCCACGAATTTGTTGCATAAATTATTGTATGCTCCGCGGGTGTAAAATGACGCTTTCTTGCAGTCGTTGCTGCATTTGCGTTCGGTCATCACCCATTCGTACAAAGACTCGTGTAGTTCTCCACTCATCTTTGAACGCATGCGGCAAGATCTTACACTCATGCTGCACTCCACGCCTTGACCCTTGATACCTTACACCCTTGATACATAAGTAGCTATTATCTCCGTCGTGTGGTGTGGGATTTATTGGCACCGAGAGCGCTTAGCGGCAGACAAAGAAGACAAATATACGAAGCTTGGTCGAAATGGGCTTAAATGGTTTTCGTTAATTTGATTGTCATGTACATATAATGTAATCGAAAACATTCTTGATAAAGTATATTCCACTCAATTTTCGATAATCGGTTACGGTATGTTAATCCGTCAACTGAATTCAGATAATACAACAAAATAAAAAACTTACACAAAATACCAACAGTGAATAAAAATGCAGAATTGCATTTCCCGTGTAATACCGGAAGCAAGTTGGTAGTATTTATGTGAGTAGGTACTATTGGGATATTGTTCAACAAAAAAATACATAGACGAGACAATCCAATTGAAGTACATAAATTTAAGCAATTATTTTAAAATTACTTTCGATCACATGCATTTAATCATTACCAGTAGTAAAGAGTTTTGTTCTTTCGTTTATCACATACGCGCTTTTGTCCTTTTTGCATCACTTTCGGTTCTGGGGATTTACATTAAAATATGTTTTATGTTATAGTACTTACTATGCTAAAAGAAGCAGAATAAAAAGGTATTTAAGTATGGCATACAGTTGAATAATCGCATTAAATGTGAATACAATTTCACGCACAATGCCTTAATACACATTTACGACAACTGGCATATTTTATTACGAAAGGTATTTAAGGGATGATTCTATTGATACATACAAATATCGAATCAAAGGAAGTAAAAAAGCTTAATGTGCCCCATTCACACTTAATGCAATTCTGGAATTCGGTCGGACACCATTAAAGTGTTCATGAGCCCTTAATGAAGCATTAAGGCTATGAATCATGATTGAACAGGATTTGACGGTCTTAATAAAAGCGTATTATATACAATTGGAAAATTACCTTATCGAGGTAAACTTTTTATATTAAGAGACCCGAAAATTTTTATTTAAAGGATTAAGGACAAATGAATTGAGGTACCAACTCAAATTTATCAGCAATTTTTAGGAAAGGTTCGTCCAATAAAATAAAGTATCCCTCTTATATATAATTGACACCTTCTTCAATTTACAGCAGGTAAAATTGCGAGATTTTTCTAGTCAGCATTTTGTGTCATTTTAATTGAATTTTCCAAAATGAAATGAGTCGTTTGCGAAATTGTATATTTCGTTAGTAACATTATACTTTTAGTGACAGTATTAAGTATTAAAAGTTAATTGAAGATCAACTTTATGTCCATCAAAGTGGCAAATAATTTCAGTAAAATTGTGAATTGTGGAATCATTCAAAAGGAATCTGTTTTATCCATATACCTCAAGATATAAAACTGAGAATATCCTCCAAAGCAAAAAATATCCTTCAGGGAAAATATACTAGAAAATATTGAAATAGTTGGTATAGTTGACAATATGCGCCCCATTTCATACAGGACACACAGCGATATTATACAGGATGTATCATATACCATAACAAAGAAGAGTTTGGCAGACTTTAAATCAATTTAGTAGCATTATATCTTTACTACACCTCATACTGTAGACCATTTGGCGTACCTCGTAAAACTCAATTAGTGGAAAATATAAACAAGGATACCATGACAAAGTTTTGTAATAACTTATGCCGCGGTGTAGAATCGGTTAACCGTAACCATTAGATATTCTACAGTATCGAAGGGTTGAATAAAATGGAATATCTAGTAAAAGAGAGTAAGACAATAAATCATTTACTAACTATGAGATTTCGTTTCGAGGTATTAAAACACATTCGGGATGGTGTTATTGGGATAGAGTTAAATTGCGTATTGATATTTACTCTGCAGGTTAATTATTGTTTATGATGATTGTGTTAACAATACGAAAAAAGGCGTTAGTAACTTACTTGTAAATTATCTTCATTCAATGTGATTTCTGCGAGATAAATCTAAATATTATTAACTCAATAACTATTTGCTTTTAAACTTTATCATTCACTTACTGA
The DNA here is from genome assembly GCA_963971475.1 of Chrysops caecutiens. Classification (NCBI taxonomy): domain Eukaryota; kingdom Metazoa; phylum Arthropoda; class Insecta; order Diptera; family Tabanidae; genus Chrysops; species Chrysops caecutiens. The sequence goes on along the minus strand of OZ020569.1, from coordinate 40,123,145 downwards.
TATATAAATTTATAAAATATTAAGAATCTCCAAGCATGAAACATAAATCAAAATGAAATTTAGTCAGACATTACGTATAAGATGTGATATTCGGTCCTGACCATTGGTTTCCTACCTGAAGTCCTTAAGCAATTTTCCATTAAACAAATTCATGAATAATGGTAAACTAGAACGAAGGAAAGAAACTTTTCGTAAACAAATTTTTTCTTATTCTTGAATACATTCAAGAAATGAAAGTTTGAAAATAATTTTAAAAACTAAATTTTATAAAATTTTATGTTATTTGCAAATATCACTTTTCGTTAGCTTATGAATTATTAACTCGTATTTGTAGAAATAAATATTTATTTTTTATTTTCTCTTTCAGGTTGTTTAGCTTCTGAAACTTTCTCAACGTAGATCTACTTGTAGCTGCATATTTTATTTCTTTCAATCAAAGAAGGAAACGTTTACCATTACCCGGACATTTCCTGAATATCGTGAAATAAAGTTCTACTTGAAAGACATTCAGCCAATTCCTGCAAGGGTAATTGTATCTACATGTCAAACCACTTACCTTGTGCTTGTGGGGTAAAATCCTGAATAAGGGAAAACGTATAAAATTTTAAAAATATAAACGTAAATGTTGAAGGATAACATGGTAGGGTAGCTGTGTATCAGGGAAGGTCAGGTGCGGTATCCTCGATTATGTTGAGCAAACTAAATTTTCTTCTCAAGGATAGTAAATCCTTGTCATCATACTGTTCTTAGGGTTGAAATTACATCAAAGCAATTCTTCTATATAACACTTTCCTTGAGTAGACACTATCGACTCAAAAATGCGGAAAATTTCACTTTGAAAATTGAATTTATAATAGGCTAGCTTTTGTAATATCTCATGAAATAACCCATTATCTTTGAATAATTTACATCTTGATGGTCATAATAAATGCTAAACCAGCTCGGTACTTGAGTGAAGAAGTTTTCCTTATAATGACCCACATAATATTCTGTGAAACAGTTTCGCTTGAGAAGCATTATTAGTAAAAGGAAAAACAAGTAAAGCTGGTAACACTGAAACGACCATCATCTCAAGATCACCTATAAACCTTGCCTTAATTTCAATATGATACACACAAAAAATTCAGTGTAAATTGACAAAAACCAGCAAAAATAAATATGAAACCAACGCTGTAAACTGACTCATAACATGTAAACCTTATCCATTTAACATATCGTTATATCCTCAAGCCAGATATGTTCATATATTTGTGTTGGAATAACAAATTATTGGACATGCTACACAGTCCCTTATCGCTCTGAATCAGGTCATCATATTAAGAATGTCAGCAAAATGGCTGTAGCTGTGATGTAAAGTTGGGATTGGATAATAAATAAAGTTTGAATGCGTGGCATTATCTTAAACAATTATCATGTTACCATTGAGCTGTCATAAAACAATCCTCATTTCGAGTTAATACTGTTTGTATCGCGTGATATTGTGAAATTAATTTGATACTAATTGCAATTTGTTCAAGGATTACTACAATATTTTTCACGTTTGTACAATATAGTATATATTTTTTTCATATTTTGAATTCATATCCTTAATATCCTTTGAACTTGGATATTCTCACGCTAGTTTTGGGTGTTTACTATTGATTTTTACGCAAAATCCAATTTGTGATGTTGGATCAAAAATCATATTAAATTTTACTAATGGACAAATGACTAAAAGGAATATAACATCTTGACCTCTTTCATGATATACTACAATAAAATATCCCCAAGACAAAATTATTTTACGACTATACGCGACAAGGCAAATATTTTAAGCGAGGCGTGTACCTCTACTGCCATCATATTTTCATCTTGTAATAAACGTAAATTTTTAATACCACCTTTTATTGGATATTGTCATTCGAGTTAATAAGTTTTATCCAATTCTGTACTTACTACAATTCTCACATAACACACTATCCGCTGATTTCCTGCACCTGAATTAGATTTGTCGGGAAATCTTGAATCAAACATTATCAATTAGATTGACGATATCACGCGCCCTACTTGTTATTTTATAATCAACACTCGCAATGCAAGAATAATGCATAATCCATCTTCTAAGTGATTTATAAAATTCCGTATAAAAAACATTCCTGAAGTCGTTCAAATTGAATTTGATCAATTTCAACCTTTTAAATTTTCACTCTTTAAAATTTCCAGTCATATTTCAACAGAGTTAAGAATCTAAATAATTAAATTTTACTTCTATGAAAATGATATTTCTGTCTAAAGCTTTGGACTCAATTAACTTTTTCTTCGATTCAATTCGATTGTTGATACAATTTCAATTCGATTTCATATTGTAGCAACTTTCCAGTACGATAAAGAAAACATAAAGTGGCAGCTCCCTTAGCATCTTAACTTTATAATTCTCAAGAGATTCGTTAAGTGAAAATGTAATTCTTTCAAAGAAAAAGAAACCATTTCAGCCTGCTTTTAAAAGTCACCAGAACTTTTATGACTTAATCATAGTATTGTTTCTGTGAAATTGAGGTTATCAAAGTTCATTATTATCCGTAAAATGTCGAATCCATCCACCCTCAATTCAATTTGAAATGGATCCTTGTAATTATTCGTTTTTTGTTGGTATTGAAATTTTTATTGAAGTTTTGTAAACAAAAATGATTGAGAAAAGAAAACAATCTTCAAGTTTCAATAATAATTGTTATTTTGTATTCATTTCAATAGCAATATCATTTCGATTAATGTTGTTGATAGCCTGAAAAATTATGCTGCCTAGAATTGGATAAACAAAACGTTTTGTATTGGTTTTACTAAAATGGGGGGATGAATTATTATTTTATTTTTTCATCAAACTCGAATAAATATGACAAAGATTGACAAGTAATTTCTAAGAACTCTTAGCGGAATTAATTCAAAAAGTTTTTTGTGCTTAAAAATTTGATGAGTTTTTCGTTGTTATTGAATTTCTCATTGAGCATTATTATATGAGTATATTGCAGTGAGTAGGTAGGCTGTAGTTTTCGGAATATTTATTAAGATAAATCTACCTTTTGTTTTGTAACAATTCATTTTATTTGTACATCCTACACCTTCATTTCAAATTCATTAATCCCAATTTCCTTCAATTCAATTCACATTCAATGTAAGGCTAGATTAGGAATGTACAACACTTTTTCAATATGTCCACTGCTCTTAACCATTTCCACCTTAAAGTAAAGTTTCGTTGTTGGCTCCCGGAAAGATTTCTTCTTAGCGCCGGTCTTCCGTTTCCTACCAGCTAGTTACTGAGCAGAGGCATAGTAGATGTTCAACTGACTGGTCCTCTTCTTTGTACTCTTTCGAGAGGCTGTCGCTTGTAAGTTTCCATCTTCGGACATTTCTCCCAAGTCCCAAATAGTTCATGCTGATCATTGGCCATTTTCTTTCACACTAAGAACTATTCGCAGAGGAAACAAAATGATGAAATTGAAAATTCAATTTTCCACATGGCAATTTTGGAATCACCTAAAACGAGAAAGACAAAATTCAATGTGGGCCAAATGTTTTAAGATGGAATTATTACGGAAGACATTATAGTAGAAAAAAATCGTTTTGTTAAAAAGAGAAAACTACATGATCTTTTTAAAATTGAGTAAACAGCGTAAGTGGTAAATCCCCAAATTCAGAGATCTACAGATAGATTATGTGACAAAATAAAGGCTTCATTCTTGGCCCTGTGGATGTTTTATATTATTGAAAGACGTTTTGTTACTTCCATCAAAACGTTTCCTTATTTTTCCTTAATCCCATTGAAGAAAGCTTGAAGTTTTCCAAATATCCACTATACAACTATGAAGAGAAAGTAGAAGCTTTTTGTAAGGCTTTTATCTGCATGATTTATCTTCATTACACACTCAAAATATTTCTGAGCTCAAAATCCGGATTTCATTCCGTATGATACGAAGGGTAAATGAAATATTGAAAAGTATCGATTGTGTTGAGCTTTTAAAAGTTGAAATTCTGAAAAGACTCGAAGTTGAATTTTGTAGATTTTAAGACAATGTAAAGAAAATTTACTTCTGCATTCTTGCTTTGAAGTATTTCCTTATTGGTTGGCTTGTTTCTGGTTAACCTGAATTTGTTGCCTTCACTTTGCGGTTACCAAAGGTGGGCATATTCAAATAAGGATTCCAAGCATTTAATTAGAGCTGCAATCTTGAATTAGTCTCATGTCAATACTGGATTTTGTTCTTTTACCATCCTGAAATATCCCAAATTGAGCACATTTCCACTGTTCTATTAGTTTAACCTGATCCTGTGGCCTTCAACTTGTTCCAAGGAAACTTCCGCCGAACAGAAGCAGTTTAAATGAGTAGATTTTGCATTCTGTGCCAATTGTTTTGTCAATGTCATTGTCATGTCACTCGAAATTGTTATAAATTCAACGGTTGATTCAAGATGCCTTATAAAAAGTAAATTTATCCTCATCGTATGACATGCATTTCTAAAACACAACGAATTGACTTAACAGGCCTATTACATTTCGAACTCAAACAATTATGTCACATCCAAATGCTTACAGATTTATAGCCTTGAAATGGAACCATACCTTGCCACGTGTATTGATTTAAAAGGAAAGAAAAAATGCCAGTGAATAATGTTGTTTCGGGAAGACTAGGTTTATTTGCGCAAAATAGTCTAATATGTCGCGAAGTGTGACAATTTAACTTTATTTATGGCACCATTCCCTATATAATTCATCACTTTTCCCAGAATAAAGCTTTCGAGGAATCACTTTCATCATGGCATGAACACAGAATGACTTTTGTGTTGTTTATAATTTTCAGACAAATGCAGTTTTGACACATCTCTGACACTCATATCCATTACATGACAAGTGCACTTGGAATACCATCAAGATATTCTAATTGCTTTCAATCTGAAATGACGAGCAGAAATCAATTTATACCTCAAAACAACGTTTAAATTTTTTGGCCTCGTTAAATAAATTTAATTAAGTTGAATTGAACGCATTTTTATTTTACTCATTTCCAAATTAAAACTACACAAAAATCAATGATGCGGGGAAAATTACCAATCATTGCAACAAATTGCTTTCGTAAATGGATTTTTCGTTCATTTCAACGAATAAAAAGTTTATTCCGTCCATAATGATTCAATCGAAAAATGGTTTTTTTCTCGATGTAGAAAAGCTTTGCAATTTAAAAATCTATGCCATGGCTGTCTCAAAAGTGGATGGGAAATAAATTATCCATATCGGCTCTTCGAAGTTCTCTTTAAATGGTTGAAAAAAAATCTGTCAAATGACATTCGAAATGAATGTATGTATGATTTAATTCAAAGCTTTGAATTTTCTGAAAAATTACACTTTTCATTATGAAATTCGGTTGTTCTATTACACTTGCCCAATTAACATGTGTTTCACAAGGTCTGTTTGAGATTTTAAATAAAATTCTTGGAAGAAATTATTTACGTGTTCACAAGGACAAGAGGAACATTAACTCAAGAATGAAAGGAATCTCTTAACAATGCTATCCATTATCAGAATTCCATTTCTCATCTCACGTGAAATAATCATTATCCAAAATATGAAATCTGAACATTGAAAAGTCCTGTCGGACACGAAGTCCTTGCAAATGCATCTCTGTGCAATTGTACATTGCATGCATTATTCTATGAAACCACAGACTACGTTTATAAGAGGCCTATGTACACGAACTTGTGGAAGGATATAGAATATCCGACGCTTTTCAAATTCAAATTGCTGTCGTAATGTAATAAGTGCAACACTATTGAATTTTAGCTGACTTGAGGCTAAAGCCTAGTCAGCATTCGGTTGAAAATTCTGTCAAATCGATATTGAAGCGTAAGTATGATTGCAAACACTTTTAGTAACACTTACTTTAACGCGGTTCCCTGTAATAAATGAAAGCCTTAATTCTGTTGTATCACGTCAGCGAACGATTTAATTGACATTAATCATTTTTATCAGACCAACAGGATCACATTATATGTAGACATGCAATGCAAAGGACTAAAGGACTATAGGCATTATTTCTTTGTCTTTCCTTAAGAAACCACTCACACAATGAGGGAGTGTTCTTGGAGTCATGAAATGAAGACGAATTTTCTGTCTGCGGTATTCTTGGAATTCCACTTTTAATTTCAAGACTTCATCATGACTATAAAAATGTGAAGGTATATATCTTGTAGCACTATATCTTAATGCGATAAGACCTTAAAGCAATTTCTTATCAAAAGGTAAACGAATCGACTTCGAAGTGGTTCAAAAGAACACTCCTCAGGAGGGATACTTTATCATGTAATAGCGATCCTAGGAACACGTTTGAAACGAAATTTATATCTGAATAATTTATTTTGATTTTTGATGCGTTCTCACGTTGATTGTTATTTGAGGAACATGAAACATTTAAGATGAGGATATCCAATGTTTCAATTTTAACGTAAATTTGTTAACATTTCATTAATACATCATTGTGTTCCTTTACAGCTTTATATGAATATCCATGCAAATATCCGGTATTTATTTCCAGAGAATAATTGTAATTATTCAATTAATCGAATGAATATTCAACACTTTGTTGATTTAAGTAATTATTCGAAAAATATTTTAGCTTTCGTTATCCTTCGTAATGAAATTACCTTGTATCCAGTATATTACTTACACAGTTAAAGAATATATTTTATTAACAGGATATGGTGAGAAATTTGTTCAATACCTCTGTAAAGTAGATTACAAATTTTACCTAAATCTAAATGTGAGTTTGTTTCACAAATACCAACATGAATTCTGGTTGAGGAATGTTAATCCTGTTTAATTTGTACTCAAATTGATATGAAATATTTCCTGTTGTACTTGGAAAGTCCTTCATTATGTTAACATGCCTTTTGATGAAAAACTGTAGAACAGAATTTGCGTAATTGTGGTTATGCGTGAAAATATGCTAACAAAGTGGGCAATTCATAGGAACTGGTTGAATAATTTCTAATTAGTCCTGAAAACAAACACTACTCTAGCAGTGGTCTTAAAATTCTTAACAAAGTAAACAAAGCTATAACAAAGCAAAGAGGATTTTCCAACTATGATTTACCATAATAACGCAATATTATGAATTGTAAGAGATATTTCCATTTAAGAGATTAATTCATTGTCGAATTATTTGATGATAGACGACACAAACTTTAAGATCCTTTCATAATGAAATTCTTATAGAAAATTCAACTTTCACCTAGGTGCCTTTATCCAGACAGTTCTCGAAACTTTACTTGATACTCTAGCGACCGGCGTTTCCCAAAAGTTCCAACTTACATTTGAATTTAAAGGATTCCAAGGATTTTGCTTTGTCAAAGAGTTAAAATACTTTACTATTTACAAAGATATTTCCCAAATGAATAAGACAATTAATTAGACAAATCTGAAAATTTTGACATAACAAATCCCATCCAAAAGAAGAGCCATCAAAAGGATTCATTAAACTCCCATTGCTCCTTAAGTGGTATTCAATACTAGGAATTATATGGTGTATTAACGTCATCCTCACATACAACATATAACGAATGCAGTCAATGTTTATACGACTCCTTGTGGGATGTAGTCAGCCTTTAAGGCATCCCTCAGCGACATGTTAATTAGGCTTTCGAATATCTAGTTGCTATTGTAGCACATGCATGTTTCAAAGTAAACCCTTATCACAAAGATTGTAATTGTAAAGAAAATATTTGATTAAAGCGGATTATATAGCATACATATCGCGGTTATAAATTTTCTCAGACCGTTGGAGGTTTACACAATAAAGCCACTTTCCAAGAGACCCCATTAGTAGGTTTAACCCCATGTGGGCTTAAGGCAAAGTTGAAACGATTAGTTTATTAAGTTTGGATCAACACTTGATTGTTTGGCAATATCGAAACAAACCCCTTTGCTATAGGTTCGCTGTAGGCAGTCTATTATTAAAATCTGGCTAGCTTTTGTGTTAAATAAGGGATAATACTAAGGTTTAATTTGTGCCCTCAAAGTTTTGTGGCCTATAAGACAAACTTTTTCCTATCACACGAATATTTTCGTTTGAACACCTTAGAATAGCCAAAAATTAATATTCAACTCATTATTCATGTTAATCCTCACACCGTATAAGAGTGGCTCTACAAAATAGTGACTTAGAACTTTTTTAATTTTGTTAACAGAAATACAAAAATGACTGGCACAAATTTGAATTTTTCCAAAGAATAATGTTTTCGCGGTATTTAGACGTCACATTACAAACGCACGTACTGAATAATGTATGAAGTATAATTACTATTTCAATTACTATTGTTACCAACTTCTCTTCCGTTTGTTCTGTTTTTCAACCTGCTTCTTTGGCATCTAACAAGCTGGTTAAGGATATTTAGACACTGATAAGATCATTATCGGATAATTCACAATGGATGAGATTTTCTACGAGCTAGGCATGACGTATACCTTATCATGATGATGTAGTATAATTACCATAATTTATGGAACTTTGAAAGTTACTTTCTCAGGGATGGGGTACGGCTCTAGTTCATATCTTGTTGTCCAATATCAAAAGTTTTCCTTCCCCTAGTTCTGTAACCTACTCACACATATAAGAGCAGGCCAACCATGATCTTGATTTTTAAAATACCAAACTTTATAAGTGCTTGGAAATCAATTCTATTTGAAAGTATTTGCAAATTGTGTAAATTCAATGTTTTATTGTAGAATATGAATGTATTATCTATATCATTTAAGAGTTACTATAAAATAAAATGAATAATTGCGATTATAATTGATATGTAGAATATATGTGTATGTAGCAAAAGTAAATACGAGAAGAAGAATAATTCTACTATTGTGAATGAGATGAGGTAAGAAACTTGAAACGAGGTAAGAATCACAAAGACGTGTTGTAGCACTATTGTGACAATGTTGACACTGTCATTAAACAGAAAGTGTAAAGCCCATTTCCACACTGAACGTGCAATGCATTAGAATAATTGGTCGTTTGTATGTTTTATGAATAATATTTCACTTTAATATGTCATAGTTTAGTATGTAAAAACCGTATGACAATAACAATATAAAACAATTTTTTTTCCGTTGAAGTAAATTTATCACCGTTTATTTCGCGAACAATCGACAGTATAAGTGTATATCACCCTGGGAACAACGTTACCATAAACCTGTGAATTGTATAGCACAAATTTTAAATGTACCATATAACCAAAAAGGATATAAGTGTGCAATACATGCACATCTCAAAAAAGGAGTAAAAATGTTTATTCTTAAGTAATCCAGTACGTTTTATGGTTCAACAATATTTATTTCCAGGCTCTGCAGACATTCACAGTACGTGATCAATAACATCGGGAAGTAGCTCACGTTTTATGTGATCCTTAAAGTTGAGTTGACAACATTTTTCGTCGCATGGAACTTGATTATCCTTATCGTCTCTGTTAGCACTTTCTGTTTACAATCCTTATTCAGGATTTTTGACTGAAACATTTTCTTCTTCGAACAACGATAACCAACACCTTTGCTTTTATATTTTTATACATACACCAACAATATCAACATTCACTGATATTGGTATAATATTTATGTATGTGTACAGATGTGTTTGTTAATAAATTGATATCGAATGTTTACTTTTGATTAAAGAAAAATTTTTAAAAATTTTGTTTACACCTTTGTAAAAAAAATATTGTTTTCCATAAAATCGATACAATATCCTGTTGTCATACACATAAAAACACATTCTCATATCTAAACGATCTGTTTTACTATTCACAACAAAAATTTCAATATTCATAAAAAACAAACCTGTATAATATGCACATAGTTATTATAATACACATAACTGGTTTCACTTACTTTTTGGTGATTTTATGTAAATTTAAATCCTCCACATGTGATGATTCTCTCATAAAATTAAATTTTATTATTTAAACCCGTACTCTCATATCCACGCACGTGTTCGCACGAAAATTAAATATATTAATTCTGGTAAACTTGAGCAATTTAAGAGATAATCAACAATATATGATGAAGGTATAACGCGAGCCACCTTGTTTCAGGTGATAAACGCAAACGCATATGTTCACTTGAACAATTCCATTGTGAAATATGAATCAATTATTTAAATAAACATTTTCAGCATAAATTACTTTTGTTAATTTTAATTAAACATACACACACAAAAATAATATTATTAATTATTCAATCTACTTCAACAATATTATTGGTAAAATCATTTTTACTGAATTTAAGTCGATGTAGTTCAGTTTCAATTAGTGGTATATTCTTCGTATCATGAAATGAATATGTTTCTCTAAAACTTTATGATATATAGCTCATTATCTTCTTAATAACAAATGAAATTCATTAAATAAATGCCAGGATCAGTTGCGAAGGACTTTTAAACACCATTTCCTTAAAGTATTCGAGAGCAAATTTTACTTCTGATGTCTGTATTAAGAGATAGGAAAAGGGTTAATGTGTGCCGTTATGGTTATTAGGTTTAATGTTATTGTTTCTTTGATCATTTGGTATTCATTATAGACAATCTGGTTAATGCTTTATCGAATGTTGATGATATTTAATGTTTAATCTATTCATTTGGATGATAGATTTTGATTGTTGATGTTTTGGAAAATTAAAATTTATGGCAGAATTAATGTGAGTTGCAAAATTTTATTTTCCTTCTCTTTATTGTTACACAATTTCGTATATATGTAGTTAAAATTGGTGTGAACTAAATTTTCGAAGAACTTTTGGAAGCCTGTTTGGATGATGCTGCTTCTCACCCTATTACGCCTATTCCGCGTGGTTGTGCATGTATCCACATATCACCGGCGTAACAATATTTTTCGGTGGCTAACAATTCATTTTCTTATAATGATAACCGGTTTAAAGTTTATTTCATAGATCGCAAATTAATTACCTGATCATGTACATGACTCATGAAAAATTAGTTTGTAAAGACATGCGATCATATTTTCCAAATCCAGATCCTCATACTCGTAATAATCTCTTTGAAAACCATCCATAGTCAACATCCCTTCATTGTATTTAAAATGATTCAAGTATAGATAATAATGATAGCAATTTGTTAAAATTGCTCAATTGTTTCACTAACCTCTTCAATGACTTGAAGTAGAAAAAACAGAGAAACCACTGAAAATAGCTTGTAGCTTCTACGTGGATTTGTTTGTATACAACGAAGTGATGAAGTTTGTTTGTGCTACAGATCTACGAACCAACTAGACGAGAATACTTCTAAGGGATGAATGAGTTAGTGAGTCAGTGTAGATTGTAAGTTCTCAACGCAATAAAACACTGGAAAAAGTTTTCCACTAGAAATAAAGCACAAAAGGTCAGAAGTTGAGTTCTGCAATATTGAATGGAAACATGAACAGTAAGCAATGGGAAAATAAAAACTTTTAAACTCTTGATTACTCCAAGGCATGCAATCTTATTGATTTTCTTTTTCTTCACGATTATGGAACATCGGTGTCCTTCCCTAGAGGTTTATTCTTTTGTTTGTTCGTAAGGTTTTCCCTGATGGTTAACGCCTTGAGTAGCTTCCGTTTTGGCGTTACGGATTTGTAGCGTCGAAAGAAATCTTGAAGATCCCAACAAATCCATGCAGCTATGTACATAGTTTCAGAATGTACCTGAGAACAGAATAAGCGTGTAATTAGAAAAGTTTACCAAACAATAATGGAAACACTCTTAGTGGGTTAAAAATTTCATGTTATATAATGGAGTTCAATTGAACTACGACTCCGGGTTAGACATTGATTTGATTCGATTGTTGAAACTTGTACGAGGATACGAATCGATACTTCTTTATTGATAGAGTCACACATAAAATCAGTTAAAAGGTTACTAATTTTATCATAATTATTTTATATTTAAACTGTTTCTGAGAATTGAAAATGACGTTATTTTTGAATTTCTGGTTACAATTCAGCTAATAAACATAACATATATTTACCAGATAATGTAAACAAGTAGCTATTTATTAAGATCTTGAATCTCGTGTTGACTTTTATGTAACACTTATTTTTGTATTATCCTTCAATTTCAGAATTCCAAGTAATATTCATGAATTCAAGACAATTATTTAAAGTAACTGCTCACCATAGTGTTTACAAAATTGTTTGGGATGCAGCATTAACAAAATTGCTTATGAGAATAGCAGACAAAACACATGGTGCATTGCAAAAGCTGCTTGTTTCGTGAAATGTTCCAGAGACTAGTATGGTGTTATTAACAATTTCTTAGTATTATCAGAATGTAGTTGTGCTGTAAAATTACTTTACTCTTAACTGAATCAGATTATTTTGTTTTTATGGTTGTTTTATTGTTACTGTAATGAATTTCGGTGCTTCTTTCTCAAAATGCATTTACATTTTGGCTAATATAAGTCTCAACTTTCATTCTAATTGTTTCTCAGAAGACTCTTTTATGAAAATATTAATAGTAACCTTCTGTTACTGAAAAACAACTCAGAGAACTATGAAAAATTACGACACAAGCCGTAATATAATTTACATGTACTATGTACCCACATATTTTACGGAAATGTAAATTGCGATGTTTCTACATATGTAAAATCACTTACGAATGTAATAACGAATACTAATCCCATTGTGGTGTATAATTAACATAGCTATTTTGTCTTAATTTCCCAACGAAAATTCTCATTAAATAAGAACGTGTCATTGATCGATGTCATTGCTATGATAAATACAATTCATTAGCCAATAAGAGCCCTCAATAACAGGAAAGCTTCTTGGTTAATAACAAAATAATTACATGCTTATTAATAAAAGAAATGTTTGCAATTCATATATAACAGAAACAGAATTTAATACCTATATGTCGAAAAAATCAGAAGAATATTCCACCATAAGTGTTTTAGCAAAAAGAGAAAATTCTTTTGGGATTTTGAGTTTCTGATTAAATTATACGCTACTCAACGTTTTTCGATAATAACTGATATTCAACCAGTCACTGGGGAAACTATTTTATAGCAGAATCAAGTGGCAGAAGTCAGTTACGTTATCAAAAGCTGTCTGCACGAAACACGAGTTTTGGTTACTGGCAAAAGTAAATCTGGTATGGTTCTCTTGAGACCTTCACTTTAAAAATAAAAATATAAACGAAAAACCTTTCAGCAAACCTAGTTTTACACGTAATTTACAAATTGACCGAATTAACCCTCACGGGGTATATTTATGGCCGATATAAGTAGATTATATACACGACAGCTATAATACCTGGTTTCCAGTCAATTTATACGTGCCACAGTGAAATACATCATTCACAGGATGAAAGGATCAGGATTTATAAACACGAATGAAACATATTTAAGCCATTATGCATATTTGTGTGTTGATTAAGCTGTACATAACTGGTTTTATATGACAAAAAGATTAATACTTTATTCAAGCACCCGCCAACAGAGCTGTGGAATTTCGTTTTAAGATTTCTATAATTTTTAATTTTAATCCTGATCCCCGAAAAGGACTCAAAGTACCTTAATATAAAGTCAATGCATTACTTGTGGTATTTACATTGTATAAAATTTTTTGATTTATTTGAATCCTTGTTTGAAACCTTTGTTCATAATTCCACAAAAGAGAGGTTTACCTTATGAAAATACAATTTGATAAAATTTGTATCTTCATTTGCTATCAAGAAATTGATAAACCAAAGATTACAGTTTACATTTAAATGTGAATATATGTGAATACTATAGACGTACAATGTAATATTTCCATATAGCCGGAAACGACATGCTGTATTCAAATGAAGATATTCAAATTCTGGCTCAACTAGGTATAATGGAATTGCAAGCAATTCACTTAAAAGATTGATTGTTCTGAATGTTACCAATATAAATTCAATTAGGTTACTTTTGCAATTTATCTAATTGATATAAATTAGGATGAAATGACGAAGCTGGAATACCTTCATCATAACATGTTGGTAGTTCATGTATTTTGTGTATTCGCTTTAAATATTATTAACAGTGGTTACATGATCAATCGTCATAATATCATGTTTTACCAGTGGAAACTACACGAAACTGGTAAATTAAATTAGTTACGTTGAATAAAGACAATTGTTCAAAAAGTTCATTGAAATACCTTCTGAAGCTGTTCATAATAATTATAGGGTTTAATTTTGAAAATGACGTAGCATTAAATACATGAACCAATTATTTACGAAAAATTAAAAATCATGAAATTAATTTAAAATTAATTCCTCATTTTCGCAAAACATGAACGAATATATGAAAAAGTTTCTCTACAGATCGTAGGTACAACCCCCAATCGATATCTAGTATACACATGTTTTTGATAATCACTTCACAGAGCACACGTTTTTGGTTTAGATAACATGCATTTTCACATGTCAATGTATTTACCTAAATTGTATCTAAAATATTTGCATATTTGCATATTGACCACAACCACGTGTGGTTCGTTGGACTTGTTGGTTTATGAAAAGTTCACCATCATCTGTTGATGCTTTCTACGTGATGATACTGTATAATTTAAATTTGCTTATTTAGTTATCCTCTTTCCATCTTCTTGGTTCCACTTCTTCCTCCTACTTATTCAAAGTACCTGCTCATGTTTTTGGTAATGATCATTTTATGAGGAAAATTTAATCAAGTGCTAAACAAACTCTTCTCTTCTGTAAATGAATGAATAAATTCAAGACTATTTTGCCACTCAGTTCGTATTTTAAGTAATTAAACTCGTTATACAATATTTTGAAATGGTTTAATGAAGAACTGGCTCATTCGTTATTTATTGTATTTCCATTTCTATGCTTGAGTCATTTTAAAGTTATATATAAACTATAACTTAACTGACATCAAAGCAAATAATTACAAAATACAACTTCATATGATTCCTTTATTGATTTATGCTTTCTTACCTGATTTAAAGTTGCATCATTCAAACATATTAATTTCAGAATTCACTTTGCAATAACAGAATTTTTATCATATTTAAAATATATCCAGGCAACCTCTCATATCACATATTATACTTTCAAAAAAATTAAATACAACAACATGCTTCTCTACAGCAAAATGTTAAAGCTTCAACCTTAAACTCAATTTACCCTTCAGGTTACCCTAAGAGACAAGGTACGTCTATCCAAATCCTAAATTCGCAATAAAAACACTAATAAGTGAAAAATAATTCGCGTCATAAAATCATTTTTCTCTTGATTCCTTATATTTTCATGTGCCTTGATCAAGTTAAGGTTGCCCCGAGACCGAGCCTAGTAATTCCACTTTGATCATTATTATTGCTCATCGCTAATATAAATATTATAACCGGATATCATTCCCGGCAAACATTTTTACGAGAACAATAAAATTGTTTATTAGCAAATTCGTTATTCGTTGTTTTGTTGTTTTGTTGTTTCACTGTTTTGTTGCAAGAAATCCTTGCACCCGTCCATCTTAAGACCAAATAAAAGCAAACAAGGATATTCAGGGTTTTTCTTGGATTTTGTATTGAGATATAGCAGCTCATACCGCGTATTTGTGTATTGAAAGAGAATGGTAAATTGAAATTTATTGCTTTCCACAATATTTTCTTTCGCGAAAGAGTTTTCCATTAGAATTTCATTCTGAATTAATCAAAGAAAATTTTAATTTTCTTTCGTTGTATGAATCAATCAAAATTTATTCATTATTCTTAGAAGTGCCGAAATTTTAGATTAAGAATTACTAATCAAATTAAATTGTTTCAAGTTTTCAATTAGCATGTACCCAATTGAAAGTTTTCATTGCTTGTCTTTTAGCAAGGAGGGGTTATGTCAGTTTTTACGCAAATTCCTTAAAACACCAACAAAATCTATCGCATCCGATTGTGGGACTACGTTGCGAAAATAAACAATAAATTTTACTTAAAGCTTTCCTGCTAAATTGCTTGTTTCTATTAAATACCATTTAAGGGAGTCTGGGGTGATTGGGCGACAGGACAGCTTACAGGGGGTTGCTTGAATGTTGCTTAACTTGAAATATAAAAGTTCCGAGGACGAAAATTGTTTGTTTTTTACTCTGTACTCTAGAGATATTATACGAGATCCTTTTTGGGACTTCCTCCGTCGTCTCTTAGTGTCTTCTTCATAGTCATGGTTTTATTCAAAAAACATAAAAATTTAATGCTGGGTGAGATTTTACAATTGTAGTTGTAAAAAAATACCACCTAATACGAAAAGCAATTTTCTTCGCTTACTCTGTGGTTGGATCTAATCCTGCGAAATTGAGTCATAAATTCTGCATTTGTTTGGGGGGCAGGGAGACTCATAAATTAAAGTTTTGATATCGATGTGATAAGATGTCGAAGAGAAATGAATTTATTTTTTGTATAATTTTTCAAACTTCAAATTGAAAACACTCGAAAACGGATGTTAAATGGATTATAAAGTAAATTTAATGTGAAAATAATTTTAATATATTATTAGTGATCATTATAAGAAAAATCTAAATACTGACTAGTATATAATATTTGAGTAGATATATAATAACTTAAGTAGTTACATCCCATTGCGATTTTTAGAAAATCGAAATTTTGTTTGTTGGCTAAAAGAATTGCTTATACTTTTAAAAATATGTTAAACTTTAAACCATTCAAAAATTCAAATTATTTTCGCTTGTAGCGTATTGTTTCTCCTAGTGTGTTTTTCTCGAAATTACATTGTTCGAACTAGTTAACAAGATTTAATTGTAATTCACAATTTTACAAATTTACAACATTGACCACACAAGAGGAAGACGGGCATAACCTGAACTGTGTATGAGAAGTGCAATATATAGCTATCTTCCTAATTCACACTGCATTTTGTCTTTCTTCTCCCTCGTGTAACGAAATGGACTTAAACGTGCCGCGTTCCTGAAAATTCATTCTCAATTCTCGTCCAATTACCGAATGCCTAAGAAGTTTCACTGCACATAAAAATTATTCACTTGGGGCATGGGTAGTGTAACCTCTTAAAGCCGATATTGTGTAACTCAATAAATAATTGTATCTGATTCACATTTCAAATGACAGAAGGAAACAAGATTTCTGGATGTACGAGTAGACATGAAATATGTACATCATTTTGAGCCAACAACTTAATCCTGTTGAGCAAATTAAGTGACGCTTGTGTTGGAAAAGACAACATTGACTTTAGTGAAGTAATTGAACGTTTACCTACATTACAATCCGGACATCACGCGATAATTACACTTCGAAGCCATCAATCAATCTAAATCGACACACAGCTCTTATATAAGCTACAGAACGGTTACATTGAAGCCAGTAATCGGTAGTCAAAGCTGTGTCATGCTCAAGAATGAATAAAAAAGTTGCGAAGGGTTGCTTCATTAATAGCACTACAATTTCATGAGATAAATGATAAATTGTGCATCTCGAAAATGGGGTAAAGATTAAATTAAATTTCCCTTAACGTTCGAGATATCCATTCCAAAATATCTACAATCTCCATCAATGGACATTGGGCGGCTGTTTCTATCCCAATTATCTGCGAGTGTATTGCGTTTACATTGGCGCTATGGGAAATTTTCTACATCACAGACAAACGTTAATAAAAGTTACAACTGTACTCTGGGGAGAAATGGTCCTAACATCTAGGTACATACTATAAAGGATATTCGTTTTCCACTTAACATCATATAATTTTCTGCTACAAACAATACATGCATATTGAGATAATGAAGTTATGAATGTTGTTGATAGAACCTTTGATAGCTACTGTATAATATCACATTTTATATTCATTTGAAAATTATATTTTATTGTCTATTCCCCGGAATTCTCATCTCAATATTCATCCTACTGGCTTCTGCTTAGCTGAAGCTCGAGGTAAAGGTTAAGGTTAGGTTAAATTGATTACTATAGAATACCTTGATTGATTTTGACGACATATCAGTAAATTTAATATAATTGTAAATGATTTCAATTTTTATTTTTACCACTATCACAAAGAATCTTTCAAATCCATTCCGCAAATGAGGCAAATTAGATAACAAGGACTTATTTTTACTTTGAATAAATATTTTATAATTTGCATATACAATCAATAAATTTCTCCTTTATCTCCATGTAAAGTTCTATTTCAATTTGTCAATCCCTTTTGAGATAGGTATTGTATAATACACTGTAATGGGGAGGATTCAATTTTAAAAAGAAGTAACTTGAGAATAGAAATAAGAATAAGCAGTGAGGCATACTTCCATGTTTCCTGTTCCTTATTCTCCTGTCATCGCGTACTTCAAGGATTCTTGCATGTGAAGGAACCTATCCTATACGCATAAATACAACAATTTAAAATCCTCCTTTTGGAAATTTCGCTTTGTTAATAAAATTGGATATATTCAAATACCTTAAAGGAATCACAGTCGACATTATTCTCGATTAAGTACATCCAAAGACGTTTCATATAAGATAAAGAAATATTTCCCAAAACCAAAAAAAAAAAAAAAAGAAACCGAAACGAAACAAAAGGATGTTACCAAGTAGTGGCTGAGTATGACGTTTTCTGCGAAGTCCAATTCTCTGTTCAATGTTCCATTTTGATCGATTATAATTTGACATAAACGTAGATACTCTTTTCGCTTTTCATATCAGCAAAAATTCCCGTAAGGCATTAGATAAGATTTTGGCTGACGACAAGGAATCCCAAATTGTTGGGATAAAGTATAACGGAAGGAAGGAAAAAATTCCTAATTTTCCTTTAGGCACGCATAATTTAGGGTCTTACCCGATTGTCCCTGCTTAGGTCGAATTTAAAATTTTTCCTTACAGATTTTTACGCATTTGTAAGCATCTTGTCCTTTTTAACCGCATATTCCATGTCATATCTATCCCTCAAATACGGTTGATCTTCCTATTTCTTATTAGGATATCTCTCGACTATATGCTTATACTTATGGGGCAGGAAGTTCAATCAAATCAAGCAGATAATTTTATATTTGAATTTTTAATTTCAAAACAAGGATATCATCCCAGAAGAGATCGATACTCCAAAATGACGTCAGTTATAAACTACATATAACACATGGATATTCCTAGCAAATCGAAAATATTTAGTTGCACATTTGAAAACAATTTTTTCCAATAAGTAATTTAACAAAATTCGAATACAAATTAAATTTTCATATGAAATCCTTGCACGACTTTAAAGTTGCCTGATAACATCCATCTATAATTCATTAGTCCTTAAGTTTTATCCCAACAGGATAAACTCACGGTAAGAGCGTAGGTATCGTTAACTTTATTCGGCATCAGGTGTTTTTGTTCTATGAAATTATTTTAGATTATTTCACGGTCGTGCTTTAGCTTCAATCTTTGTATTATCTAGCTAACATGACGTTTACCTGTATAAGAATGTTGGAAATGTTGAAGTTCAAATTCATTTAAAAATATCCTTTTCCATGAAATCTGGAATTCGAAATTCAAAGATAATATGATTATCATTTTTTAATGAACTTTTAAAGCATAGAAATTTTGTTCTGTTTTATGTTCCACAACAACAACTTTGATTTAAAACTAGTCATGTATATTGCATGAGGTTTTATTTTCTGTAAGCGATAACATCAAATACGGAATGATTAAATCGTGGTTGAAGACAATTTTAGTGTTACGTTTTTATCATGAAGAAGTAAACAGTTTCATATATAGTCATTATATTTATGATAAATTATCACATTATAGGAAAAATTCAATAGAATAACCTATATCAAAACCGTTTTGGTGTCTAATAATAATCAAACTAATCTGCATAATAATCAAAATTTTCGTGAGTTTCATTGCATGCTCAATAAAAATGTCGCATTTTCGATTGTTAATCCAAAACGAAATGAAAGCGTGAAAAGCATGTGCCAGCTAATGGAGGTTTACTAAAATTTGCTGTTTATTACTGCGTAAACAGCAATTTTTACCTATTTCTTTATATATTTTCTTATTTATTTTATGATTTATATTTCCAAAAATATCCAAACACGATTGCTTCACTTCTTCTTAACATTTAATTCAAACTACTTCTGTGAAACCGAAACACCAATCAATTACTAAACGAATAGCCGATATACACGAATTATGTTTGTTGTAATTTATTAAGTTATCCAAAAAAAAAAATAAGAATCATGATACATATTTCAGATTCTTGAATTCACGAAGTGAAAATTACCTTCGAATATATTTATGTATATCTTATAGGGATATAACCACAATAAAGATGTCAACGGAAAGTTTAACAAAACGCACGAAAACATTTAAAAAACATTTAAATCCTTCAGTACAAGGATTACATGATAAATGTGTATCATATCGTTGTGCATTCTATTTCTGTGCAACAAAACCCCAAAATCATGGAAGCAAATCACCCAGCAATGCGTGGGCTTAAGGATATAATGAGACGCATTGTAGGAACATAACACAAACTCGTTAGCTCAATATTCAGGATGTCAACTCATAGAAGATGAATTACCATATGTCGTTATAGTTTCACAAACGGAATAAGAACCATGGAAGTGGTTTTATCCCGTCTGGGTTAGTAGCTAACAATGTAGCAAAACTAACGTCAACAAAATGGGCAACTGGTGACTAGCACAATTAAATTCAAAGAACATACTAAACTCACACATGCATGTTCATGAATCAAAATATGAAACTGCATCAATAAATACGGCAATATGTAGAAGTATTGTATGTATGTGTGTTCAAAGTTCATGCATCCTGACATACAGTTCCGCTGGTTCCCGGTCACCACTAAATTATACACATACGGCCCAGTGTCGGCCCGGGTACAATTTAGTAGAATCTTCAGAACTGTCAGGAATGCTGAGGAAACAGAAACCACTCGATGGATATTGTAGTATCTAACATACAATACAAGAGAGCCTACTAGACTTGGAGGTGGACTTCTAATTGGTAAGCATATTTTCAAATTCAGGTTAAGCTCATAAATACGGAAACGAATGCCGCATAGAACATAAAACTGGTTGCAATTGAATCATATACTGCTCGCTTAAAGGCACGAACACATAATTTGAGCTTTTGAAATATGGCTTGGCCATTGTCTGGAACTGTGTTGACCATTAGGACGGCAATTTCAGCCTCAAATGAAATTTTGTTGCTACTGTATATTTTACTGACATTAGTCATGTTGCTCAGAGGTAGCAGTGTTGAGTCCTGAATCCACACTGTACAGAATTGTCCTTCTGTGGGAGAGAAATGAAGTGGTTTTCATAACATTTGAATGCTGTTGTCGTTGATGTTGATGTAAATTCGGGCAATGTTCCCCCAAACCTTTTCTTTTTGCATATCAACAAATTTATTTGGAATGTTCCATGCACGCACAACATACACAGAATCATATTTATTCACACATGCAAAAGAATTAGAAACGTATACAAACTTTGACCAAATGTTGACAGTTTTAACATTTTAGAAACAAACATATACTCTCTGTATTTGACCCTGTAATGCTAATTAACATGGGAATTAATAAACCCAATTCATGTTTGTCGGTTTTGAATGGTAGCCGCAGGCTTGATTTGGGGTTTATATGTGGACAAATTGTATCTGTTAATTTCGCATTATTGCAGTTGCAAACAATTCTAATGTAATCATAAAATAACCTTTTCGTTATCATAAAACGCACTTTCACACCGACGTTTTTGTGGCACAATTTTGGTGTTATATGCTTCTAAAACACAAATAGTTTTGACAGTGTTCACACGTAGTTTCATAAACATGCCAACACCGTAATTCAACCGATTTTGTCATGATTTCATTTTCTTCTGTACACCGAACCTGACTGCTTCTGTACACGGCAACTATTTTTGTTAAAAGAAAAATGAAAAATCTCTCAAAGTTTCTGTTCTGATTTTCTCAGAACTGTTCAACTTTCTTCGTCTTTTTACAATTTGCGTTTCCTAATATGTGTGCTTGCCTCATAAATTTAAAATATATGCTTTATATCATTTGTCTGTATGTATGCAAAAGTATATGCACCAAAAAATTTTGAGTACAAAGAGAATTTGAATGAATTCTCAACACAAACTTCAATTTACGTAAGCCACTTAAGGATACCAACTTAAAATTTTTACTCAACACAAAGTTAACATTTTCATTAAGAAATTAAGGCTGTATCAATTATTTTGTCTGATGTTCGTATTGAATAATTTTGCTAATGGAATAATGTTTCAATTAACTAGCCTTACGAAGGACAATGATCATACAATGTTGAATAATACAAAAGACGACCGTCTGTCTGAGAGAAATTAAATTTTCTTGAAATTCTGCGTATTATTTTGTCAGTCAAAAGTCTTTATCTGTAATTTGTGTTTGTAAATGAATTACTTAAATCGGCCTTAATTGCTTTGAGCAATTAAACATGCAACCTTATTGACTTAAAGAGACATTACATCATTATTTTGATAAGTTGGCAGGAAATCAAGGACTATTACTTATTTCTTTTGTCATATATATATATAACATCTTAACGTAGTAAATAAGCAAATTATTTAAAGAAACGTTTAAAAGAAACTTATCCGACTGCCTAAGAAGTCAATCTCACATAAAAGGACATCTAATCGCAAGAACCCTAAGGCAAGAAGTTAATTATTTAGTTCAAGCTAAACAAAGTCATGCAGATATCCAAATTGTTTATCAATTAAACAGGACCTGCATGTCCTTTTACTGAATATAAACGCTGTCTCTGAATTCAGAGTGAAATAGACTGCGGTCATAGTAAAATCTATTTATGTTTACCTTGCATTTGCATACAGACTATACAGACTAGCAGTATTTTACAGTTCTTTCTCTTTCTCAGCTGCTATAATTCACATAACAAACACGTACAGATCTACATGTAGACAATGAAAATTACCACATTACCCACGAACCCCAGTACTTGCAATTTCCAATTGCAATTCTTCCAGGCAACTGGGTTGCTTCCCGTAAATCATTTTCGTAATGCATAAATTATTTTTGATGGTTCTCAGACCTGCACATAAACCACTACCATTGCCTGAATATAAATTTCTGCAAAGAAATATTAATTGCAAGCAATTGTTCGTGGTATCCTTTAAGCGTTTTCTTTCAAAGAAAGCGTAGTTTTGGTTAAATTATATCCCTTTCAAATAATAGAATTTTGAGCTTTTATTCGTTTTCGTTTCTAAATCATTTTAACCCAACTGGAAATTGTGGTTTGGAAAATGCCTTCAACTCCTTTATTATATGTATATTCAAAACTTAAAACCGTCAAAAACAATTTCGACAACACAACACAACAAGTCAACTTAAAATTGGAAAAAGAAAATTTCCCTTTTAACCAATTAAGGAACAATCCTCAAAAATATTTAACTTATTCTGTTTAGTATGATGTTTGTATAGTTTCGAAAATTTTTTAGCGATATTTTGAAAAAGAGCAAAGTTAACGTAAATCCAAGAGCAGACAAGCCACAAAGTCTACTTTGCAAGTTTTCGGATGCAGATTCAACAAACGAAAATAACACATAATAAAAAACATAAAACTTTAAAATTCGTATGAGTGCAGAAAACTCGAAATGAATATATCCTGCCAACACACATGATAATGCAAGTCAGAAAAACTTGTCTTATACAGAAAGAAACGAGTCGAGTCTGGGTAGATGTCCTTACCATATGATATTTTTATAAGGTGACCTGGTAGATGAGAAGCAGAATTAACGCCGAACGAGGATTTTGTTTTAGGATGAAACTTTGCAAATAGATCCTCAGGATAATTGAAATGTGTTGACGTTATAATTCTGGACAGGATTTGCGGTTGTCTAAAACTTTTCTATGTATTGTTGTCTCTGCAATTTTACCAGAGATATATTAAAAATTTTTAAATCTAGACAGATGTACAATACAATGTGAAGATTCAGTCGAAAAACAGGATCTCATATTCCTTGAATATATTCATATATGCTCAACATTTGGCATGCCTCAGGATATTTTTCCAGTTTAGGATCTCCGTAAGAGTAGAAGATACTTTGTGGACTTTTACTTGATTAAAATAAAACAAGTAGCTTCTTATGAGTAAAAGTATTCAGGTGGTAACTTTATCTCATGTTTATGAATCCTTTAGATGATCTGGTCTTAAGTTTGCACCATGCTTTGTTACTTCCAAACTTGATGAAAATATTCCTGAACAATGTAAATCAAAGAGCGTGGATGAATGTTACAGAATATGAAAATGGGTTATATGAAAATGGTCAGTCGACCATGTGATTTTAACAGTGATTTAAATTAGTAGCCTTATCGACATTTGTTGCTGAGTCAAGGATTTTTATTAATACGTAATCAACCTATATTTTTTATCAGCAATTTTTGTTTCAATTAGAATATTTCGACAATACCAATTGAGGTAATTTGCAAATAAAATCAAATTAATGGAAATATAATCAGGAAAGTTTCATTTTTTTGTTGTAAATTACCTCATTTGGATATGAGTAGCAATTATCCACGCTTGTTTAGTTTCTTGGAAAAGAAAGAGTTGAACGTGGGTCAAATTAAGGAGAACGTTCGTTTGCAGCATGTCAATGAATGCCAGCACAGTACTTTGTCCTGAAATCCTTTCCTTAGTTCAACTTAGTTTGTCGTCACGCAATTCCAAGAAGTCCAAACTTCTTTCAATTATTCCAGCATGATTGGTTTGGTTAATAAGCATTTCCCTTCCTCACTCCTCTTCGAAACCATCCATTTGTCTGAAATTGCGAAGCAGGTTGTTCTTGGAGCGTTCAAAATACCTGGTAAAAATTAAATTTCGAATTAAGTACCAAAGAATTTATCAATTCTTTATTAAAATATTTCAGGTCAAAAACTGAAACGGAAGTTAAGTTTTCCAAGGATACAAAGAGTCCATCAGCATCCGACAATGGAACCAACAGTTCTACAACACAATGGAAAATGTATCGTAGTCGTAGTAGTAAGTACTATAAGTTAATAAATTTTCTATTACCTACAATTTAACTTTTCTTTAACTAGCATCTACAGAAGCTTTTAGCCTATCGCCACAAAAATTGACTATTTTAAATAAAACTTTTCATTAAATTATCTAATACAACCAATCATAAGCTACCGAAAATCACAAAATTATAACACAATTTTTCACATTTTACAAAACTTTTAGAACCTAATTAAATGTAAATTATTCCAGTGATAAAATTTAAATTATAAAAACATCAGGCCATACAACCACATTTACATCAACATCCATTAAATTGTTTTACAAAACAAAATAGAGGATATTGAATATTAGTATAAAATTATTAGCAGTATGGTCAATTTATTCAATTTATTGAACAAAATGAGTTAATAAAATACGATGGCATTATAATTAAATGGAATAACTCATTCGCGCCATTAAATGTTTAATGGTTATATAAAATAATTTTAGAAATTTCAATGTTTTGTGGAATCTTCTTTAAATGATGAGTTGAGTATGACTATATTTTATCAGTTGAACGCAAATATAAAATCTACTTAAGCGTCTATTACATTTTCTGTTAATGATATCAAATAAACATTTCATTTTACATAAAGGAGGAATATACTATTGTATTGCTAGTGTTGCATCCTTCCTTTATATGTTCCAGAACCTAAATTTTGTAAACATCTCCTTTCTCAATTGCAAACGAAGCCATATCACGGCCACTAAAAGTTTATAATTAACTCTCTTTTCCACTTTAAATAAACTCAGAATTTCGATTTTATCAAAACTTAACCGAAAAATTTTGGAAAAGCGTTAAAGTTTATACATTTTTTTTCTATTAAAACATTCACAAAGTATTGCATATGTATAACATTTATGTATGAATGAAAGTGTGATAAGTTTAACATTTTGTAGTGACGTCAAAGTAAGATTTTATATAAAAAGCCCTCATGAATATCGTGTGCATATTTTACAAAGTTTAATTAATTTTTAAACTTTTATGGTTTTAGTAAAATAACTTTGACGTTTTGAGTATCCCACAAGTTTTTGTTAAGTGGATAGAATATGTGTGTAATATGTGATAAACGTAAATGTTCATAAGTCAATTGTTGTTATATAACAGAGAGATAATCACTTGAAAATCTCATTAAACTAAGCAGAAAATGTTCTGTTGTTTGATTATGTTGATATCTTTGGTTGTGCCTTGAGATTTCGACGTGGTTATTTTCTAACTATAGTAGATGTTGTGTAAGTATATAATACAGTAAAATTGAAAAAGATTTGCTTACAATTTTAATAAACACGTTTATGAAAGTCATAACTTTATAAAAAATACACGAGATTTCGCTTCACATAGAATAGCTGGAACAGATTTTACGATAAAAATCTCCTGAGGATAGAGTAACCTATTATGTTATACACGTAAAACAGATGCGAACGTAAATGGAATCGCATTTCATGTGTTTTGATAAGTTTTTATATCTGAAATGAAATCTCTTTCACGAAAGTGTGAGTCAAGATTAAGAGTTATTTATAAGACATCAATCTATTTGTGAAAAATCAAAACATTCAAGATGAATCTCTTACACGAACTAAGCTACACTGAATGAGTGGTTTCTTTGTCCTTTCTCATGTATTTTTAAGCATACTTGAAGATTTAGTAGACTCTGCCCTAACCATCAGAACGTTTCAATGACATTAAAGGATATATGACCGTTTTCCTTTCACAAGTACCATAGCTGAATCGTCCCTTCATTGTCACTGTAGCGACATCCTTTCTTTATCTCTAACCATTCAGACAGGATGGCTCTTAGGCGAATAGATGCTGAAGAACAACTTAAGAACAACTAAAAGCGACTTCTGGTTAAATCTTTTATATGTCCTTATTTTCAGTCACAACTCTTCGTCTGTAGGCAGAAACCAACAGCTGACTATAAATAAATAAAATCTAGAAGAAATGTATTTTTCTTCACAACAATGAATCAAGCGTCATGCATTTTTAAGAGGATAAAGAGACCTAGGAAACCAGCGCCTGTATTTATATATCTCTGGAACACTTTAGACACACTCACAGAAAATGTTCTATCGAAAACAGATATTTGCAGAAAATCTCCAGTTCAAAATAAACCAGAACTAAATACATTCTTCCTTTTTCCATGTTTTAGTTGACCTCCGAACCGGAAGATGGTTAAACGGTAAATAACTTTAAACTTTCAATTCAATCTATCATGTCGAACACGATATTCGTTGTTACCATTCAATCTGGTCTAGATACAAGTAAAAAACATCTCCAACGTTTCACA
Organism: Chrysops caecutiens; assembly: GCA_963971475.1. Taxonomy (NCBI): domain Eukaryota; kingdom Metazoa; phylum Arthropoda; class Insecta; order Diptera; family Tabanidae; genus Chrysops; species Chrysops caecutiens. The sequence goes on along the minus strand of OZ020569.1, from coordinate 40,095,806 downwards.
ATTTCCTTAGGCAAAATGTATCCTATACACCTCATACCCATTATACCAGAGAGAACCTTAAAATATTTTCCTTATTTTATCTAACGACTTCCTCAGTTCAATTGTGGTTAAAAGCAGTTATCATTAAACCTTGTGTCTCTATAGGTAAGAATGAGTCCAAAATTAATTTGTCTGTTATATCTAAACAAAAGGTTTAGGTACCTTCGTCTTATAACCATCATGATAAATTCAAAGTAATTTTAACCAACAGAGGGTTAACGAATGGTAAACCTTTGAGTGAGAAGGCCAACATCTTAACCAAAATTACAATAATCGATTACAATTATTTCAGATTTACCTCAACCTTATTTCAATATGGTTATGAGATATTGAATAGATATTAGGTATACAATGGAAACGAAAATGTTTATACTTCAAACGATTTCGAATAATTGTAAATTGTGTTGGAATGAACGTTGTTATCGTTATTTTCATTTATATGAAAACATATTTTTGATTGTTTCCTTTTCGCAAATATTTAAAAAACGGATCAATGAATAAACGTATTCAGGCTATTGAATAAATACAAGAAAATCCTTTAAGCTATATGAAATTTTTCCAACCATAACCAACTCAAATCCCTCAATTTACTTGCAAGGGTTTCATATAATAATATCAAAGTATTATACCTACAATTAGTCAAAACTAGAAAGAGTTAACACCGTACTTCAAGTGATAATAAGCTTACAAGCTTTGGTGCAAGAGAAATTTTTGAATTTATTAGACAAGAAAATATATTTTAATATTTTTAAGTGTACTATATAGTTAAAAAAAAAACTTAAGCAGCAATTAACAAATTTCAATTAAACTTAAAAATACAATTATCAAGAAAATGAAACCATCAAATGGTCTTCAACAATAACATCTAAGCAGTTTTGTATCCTTATGATTGTTTTCGGTTCTGTTGTTTCTGTTGTTGTTGTTGTTGTTGTAGTTATTGTTGATGCTTAATTATCAAATGTACTTGTTCATGTCAAATATTTGGTTATGACATCCCTTGAAACGTTTCTGAATAGATAACATTATGAACTTTTACATAAATGAGGCAAATCTTCTCTAGAGTACGATGACAAAGGATTAGAATTATCCCATCCTTGATAACTGTTCGTACAGAAAATTGGATATTTGTTAGTGTTCTTGTTTAAGAGAAAAATCTACATGAACTACAGAATATCCTGCCATAATTCATAATATACTTCGTAGTCCTTTCTGAATGTTGTAACCATCTTGTTGGCTTGTATGTTAGTTTTCCCGAGTTCCTTCACCCCTCTGGGGATTCTAACATAAATTTGTATGTATTTGCTAATATAGCCTCCTGTATAAAAGACTTTGAACAAGAACCTACCAAACGATGTTGTCGTTAGGCAACAACCCTACGATAATTTCACATAATTTGTATTAATTTCGCACGAGGTCTTGTCTGTTTCAAAAGACAAATATACTCGAATGGTATGTCCTTTGGGATTTTAGCCACTAATATGTGTTTGACTTTTTGACTGTGAAGGTTTTATTTTACATTGGAGGAACATTATCTTGCCCTTGTTGTGCGTTCACTTGTTAACCATAGAATAATGAGCATCTAGATAACAGAGGTTTACCGTCTATAACAAAGTTTTTTTGGGGAAAATTTTAAAATTCTTTATGTATAATTACTTCATAATTACATGTTGTTATATAAGAAAAGTGTCATTTTCTTTATTTCATTTCAACATTTGGTTTACTGGCAATTTTTAGTCCAGCTAAAGATGATAACACTTTGAGTTGTTGATATCCACTTAATCTCCTTATCACTATGTTTTCCACATCCGTCTAATTTTACGGTTCGAAATATGAGCAATCTTATAGTAATCTTTTAGTTTTCACTTATCTTACAAAATAAACATTGCTGTACTTAATAAAATCTGAACTCATCGATGGAAATTAGCCTGCTATGCAAGACCATCTAGAAGACATCATGTTTGGAATGCACTATGATATGGTTTATTTGAGTTTACCAACATCTGAAATGAATCTTTGTAGGAAATTTTTCATTAGCATGTTAACCCGGTGTTATAAAATGATTACTCAAAGCACTTTCTAATTAATTTGAGGAACATTCAAAACCTCTGCCGAACAAATCCCAGCTAGAAAAAATACACAGTTCGTAGTATGGTAACCAACTTCCATTCGAACATGTGAGGATCTAAGAATTCTGGTATTCCCACGTCTCATTCATATACCCTCACTGTTTCCCTTTACCAGTGTTGTAATTAAATCAAGTCGAGCTAATTGTACCATTAGCATTGTATGCAATTGCACATACGACTGTGTATATGTGTGTGTTAGTTTGTCAATGGCTTACTCCTTGTTTCATCATTAATTATATAGTAACATAGCTACGCCACAGGAATTTCTGTAGAAGAGGACGTAAGTGAATGGAGTCCTTAATGGTTAACGACTAAATAATTGTACAGCCTCAAAGTATCGAATTTCTCCCGAGGTTCTGTTATATGAAGATTGGTATAGAGGATAATGTAGTTGTAATTTTATTAGCATCGTAAATTTATAAATAATCGAAAAAAGGGATTTCTGCTTAGATAGTGCCAACAATTCGTACAATATCGATTTTCTGAATTAGTACAATAATATAACTTCAAAGCTAGTGGAGTGGTCTTAATTCAATCTGATTGTGTTATAAATTACACACACTAGAGGAATTAATTCTGGACACTTTTAAAAAAATTGATAAATTCTTCATTTAATTATTATATATCCATTATGATTGTATTTATTTCATATGCCCTCAACAGTATTATCTTAACCTAACTTAATTCAACTAGTCAGTTTAAAATTCAAACACATAAAATGCAGGAAAACAAAAAATATTTAAATATATCAAAATTAGTAAAAAGTGAATAAAAATAAGAAGGCATTCCCAGATTGTCTCGTTGAGATAACGAGACTTTTTAGTGTTGCCGTTTCTCAAAAATTTCAAACGAAATATGCTTCTTTGAGACACGCACTGCTTTCATTTTCTTTTTAAAAATGTTGAAATAATGAGAAAAACAATCGTAGATTAAAAAATAATTGTTAAAGTATTAATGTAGTACAAATTACAATGGAGTCTCATCTTAACATAACGTGTTACAAAAGTATCCAGAATTAATTCCACTAGTGTATCTCAAATGACCAATACTTTAATTGGAATAGAAACTTATTGTAACTTCGCCATTCTGAGAGAGAATTTGCATGAATAAAAATAATTTCACATGAATCTCGAATACATTTTATGGAAAATATTAATCAAAAGGAGTAAGGAAATTTTCTACGATGACCCATTTCGACGTTATTCACTTGTAAGCCGCTTGAATCCTGATTGAAATATCAAATGTCCTTTCTCACAAAACTGGACAGAAACCAACTTCCAAGGAAAATCCACAATTCCAATAACGTGTCTTGAATAGATTGCATACGCCAAGCTCCAGTTCAAATTAGGGACTTCAAGTGATTTTATACAAACATTCAAAGACTGGATAAACTTTAAATGCAAACATATTTTTCTTCGCAAACATTGAAAAGAACCGAAAGAAACTAAGACAAAGAATCTACAAAGGACATATGTATGTAGACTGGTGTGTTTGGCCAAAAGTGAAGTCACAGTTTATTCAGTAATAAATTTCATATAAAACAATTTTCGTAGAAAAGTTTTTCATCTGAAAGAAGAGAAATACTCAAGATTTGTTGAAGAACAAAAAAGTTCTTGTTGCCACAGTACCTACAGGACAACGAACTAACCAGAATCTCCTTAGTTCATGGTAAAATAGTCTGGACAGATTGAAGTTCTAAGAATCTTCCTGGTACAAACCACACATTTCCACATAAAAATTCACTTTGGGTAAAAGTTCTTGAGAGAAGATTTACAGCACAAGGAGAACCTTTAAACATCTACCTACAAACCAACTAAAATAAGTTAGGCATCTTAAACATATTGAAGAAGGACTTTGGACGCATTGTGCATTTGTATTAAATGAAGGAAATCCTTTTACAAAACAGATACCGAAAATATGGAACAATATTCTACCGCAAACATAATATGCCTCACATATATCAGGCTTATGTTACTAATCCAAAAGCAATTTATTTCTTTTACGTTTTGTGACAGTATCTTAGACATAAATTTTTCAAAGTGCTCTCTTTCTCGGTAGTTGTATTTTGTTAAACTCGACAGTCATATCCCTTTGCGGTAGTTTTATCGGTTTAACAAGCTTTCAAATGTGTTATTGATAAGAAACTGCGTTTGTACTCAAACAAATTAATGTTTTACCACAAAACTCATAAGTCCAAATCATATGGGGTCATCGATGGTTAATTTTATTTTTTGTTTTATGAAAGCATCACGCATCCTTGAAATTTGTCCACATAGTAACGAATTATACTACTATAGTCCTTCAATCAAAAATTTTCCATTAGGTGAAACACATGCAATTACATCACTTTTGTGCAAACAACATCAACATGGCGACATTGTTGCACTGTTTGCATTGAAGTCATGCAATGAAAAAGTATATTCCCAGCAATTAATTCACCAACAAGTGTTCATTAATGTTGATACTATGTAAGGCATAGTGTACTCACTTTCTTACAAGAAAGATCTAATTTCAGATAACTTCTTACTGTCGAATACGAGAAGAAGGCATTGAAGATGTTGTTCCAGAACTTCTTATCATTCATTCGATAGATCTAAAGGGACTCCTTAGTTTCTGTGACACACTTTCAGGTTTCCATAGCATCGAATGTTTTATGACTTTGTTATCAGATAATGCTGCTGTTGTGACGAGAATGATGAATTTTATTAAAAGAGGATTTTTCATAATTGGGTCACTTCTACATTTGTTCTCAGAACATAGTTATGTACTCGTATAATGGAACTACTTTTGAGTCACTATTATTTATTAAAAAATGTATTGTAAAGCTCATTTGCAAAGATGATGACGACCTTGTCCGTTTATGGTTTAAAGGACTTGGTGGAAAAATGAGATTTCCAGGGTTTCGCTTGCTTGAATGGCTGACAGTAAAATTCATTTTCAATTTGTTACGGAACAAAGCTGAAGTATAAGGACTAACCGGAAATGCACTGTGTCCAGATGCTCACGGGAAGCTGCAGCTTTTGTCTAGCCGTCTTTTATAAAGAATTTTTTTTTAAATAAAATAGAAGTCCGCAAAAAAAGCTACTCACTATACGGAAGAAAAATGAACATAAATTGAAAAACTTTTATTAGAATGGCATTTCCATTTCAATGAAAATGAAAATTTTGAATTAACGTTGTGCTGAGTAATCTGCAACGTGAGCATTTTTAAAGAGAGTCTGCTTCCAACCGATGATTCGTCCAAAGTTGAAAGGTGTTCCACTACCCTGAATCTAGGCTCCTAAACCACAGTTTTCAATTTCAAAATGCGACGAATCAGTCTCGACGAAAACACGGTTAAGGCTCTGAAATCAAAAATCCTACAAGCCTAAGGCTGGTCAACGTAATCCGAAATCCACAACTCCTCGTAAGCCAATCACTGTCGGACAAATTTCATGTGAATGTCAAGAAAAGTTTCCCTTTAATCATCAACGTAAGAAAGTTTTCTGCATTAACACGTCCGTTATTAGAAGATGCCAAATTTTATTCGGCCACAATCTATTAAAATGACCAAAAACTTTTACGGCCATTTTCTTTTACACGAATAAAATACATGTATATTCTATATAAGAGAAAATTATTATTTTTTCCCTAAATTATGTGATTTAGTGGCTACATGACGACGGAAATCTTTTTTTGAACAGAAAACTTTTTTTTCCCTTAGTCGCTCTGTAATCAGCTTATAATTAAGACTCATAAAAATTTGAATCGCATTAGTACTCATATATAGAATGGTATAGAGAGATATTATGTTTTTCGTTAGTCAGTGGTTAGTCTTTGATTAGGCTTTTGGCGAAAGTATTTACGAAAATAAAAGTTTGTTAACGAGTCACTAATACCCATCAACAGAATCAAACAAGTCGCAGCCACTTTGAAGTTGATATCCCTTTAATAAGTTTTGTGAAATTTTGAGGTTTGTGTTTCATAAACAAGTTAATTCTCTTGTGTCAATCAAATGATGACGGATGATCCTTGTGATTTGCTTATATTAAAAGTTACATTTGTAGCACATCACTTCGAAATGAAGATAACATCCTTGATGGTTGAAATTAAATCACTTCACCAATACCTATCTACATGCAACCAACTGTTGTGTATCTGAAATTTCGATTTGCCACAATTAATTAGACTGACCACGGAATGTGATACATAAATATCTTCATGGCTGAGCTTATAAATGATTGAAGGAAAGTGCCTCAAATTGACCACAACTGCAATGATTGTATGTGCAGGAATATTGAGCATTCTGCTGGTTAAAAATAAATGGGGAATCACTGACAAATAGTCTTACAAACAGATTCGACTTGATGGTATTCCCAATTGAACTAAAAATCACAGTTAATTGATCAAAGAGAAGCAACAACAGACAAAATGTCAGGCAACAGTCCCTCTAGGAAAATTTTGTTTCCAGGCTACAAATGCTCGAGAATGTTTCTAAGCCTAGATGCACCTAAAATACATTCTACATTCTATGGCAGAGTGGTGCCCAATTACGAGGATCTGAAAAACCATGACTCAAGATCACCAATAGGCCCAGAAGCTACACATTCGCTACACATTAGGTACCGTAGGGCCTCTGGAAGGCCTGACCCATTTTTGTAATGATTATAATAATAATAATGATATATATATCATGTCATATTCACTGATATCATAATATGCAATATTCACTAGAAATCAAAACGAGTACTCGTATGGATACATGAATACGAGTAAAGTACACGCAGGAGGATTCAACGATTTCATTGTCAATTATCTTCTTAATATATAAAATCCTAATGGTCGTGAGGCAGAAAATGAATTTCATTAACCGGAGAATGGGATTTACTCTCTAAAAGGGGGAAAATTCATTTTATGTAGATCAATCACAGAATGAATTTCTCTCCGCTTCCTGGAAATGGATTTCATTCACTGGAGAATGGGATTCACACAACCGGGGAAAATTCTTTTTCTACTTTACGTCATATTTATCTGTCAATTTTTATTTTTTGCCTCGGTTTTTTTTTCTAGTATTCAATAATTCTCAAATAGTACTTTGAAATAAAGATTGAATTGTTGAGTTTAGTTTATTTATTTCATTAAAAATATTTAAATGAAAATTAGTAAAATTGTTATTAATCTTCATATCAACTTAACCTTACTTGCATAATTGCACAATTATTCTATATACATATTATATATTTGGAAAAATCGTTAAATATTTTTAAAAAATCAATGCACAAATTGCGGAGAAACATGAAAGCAATATGTGGCAATATCCCCTGTTAGAAGAAATATGTGCTATCACTGATATTCACGTATCGGTTAAAATAACGTATCAGGTAATATCGGTATTAAGCCACCTCTAGTCCTGCTGATATCTGCTGCCAGTATTGCAATATATGTACATTAACCATTTGGGACTGTTTTGTTAGTGACTGTACCCAACCAAAACTGAGCAAAAGAACGTTTCTTGCAAAACATTTGTTCGTAATTCATGTCAACAGTGACTACGTACAAATTTGCTCGATGCGGTTCTTTCCTATGCTAGTTACGTTGATGAACTGAAACACTTATTGGGTTTTTCCCTGCAAATGCTCGGAATTGATTATTACGAAATAATTGTAAATAATTGTGAAAATGGAATAATTACTAACAATAATTGTGGAAATTAAATAAACAACCAAAAACAAAGGTAATAACGTGGTAGTATACATGATAGCAGAAGAGAAATGTGTGTACTCTGTTTGTTTTATTTTTCCTATTATCGTGTTCATATTTCAACATTTTCATCACCCAAAACAAGTTAAAGAGTTCTCAAAACATTATTATTATTATAATTCGCTTTTGAACTTATATAATATTTCAAATAATACGTGGTTTTCAAAGTAGATTCTCCTGACATCTATGAATCAACATGTAAGAAAAGCTTCACACAATTCACATTGGGCGCACGACGATATGTCTGTCATCAGATGTCACTCTCACTTGTTCTCATCAATAAATTCATTCATTATTGTGATTATGTCTGGAAAATGGCGTTCGAGTTCGAGTTGAGTTGCGGAAGAATTTGGTTTTGTGCAATTTTCGTTTTCTTTTTGGAAAAGAAATACTGAAAATAATAAAATTAACATAGAAAATGTGATTAGTGAATATAGAATCGATGTAGAAGTAAATAATTTACGTCTTAGATAAATAAATGAACGACTTACAGACTGTTTCGCATCTTCAATTGATTGATGTTCATCGGTGTTTTTGTTTGGATACATTTTAGAGTCGTAAATCCATTTCGGAGACGAACAAGACCAAGAGTCGCACTGGTGTTGTGGAAAAGTTTGTATTGAGTTTCAGTGTTTAATATAAAGTTTTGTTGAAAATAGTTTCTTACAGCTATGCGTGGGTGATATTTTCTGCTTCCAAGGAGGCTTGTTACATTTAGAAAGTAGATCAGAAATGTGCAGAAGTCGAAAAAGTTCGCAGTGAATGGTTAAAAGTCCATGAAAAATTTGTGCTGAATGGTTGCATTAAAATTGCACGATTTACTTAATCACTGACATTTGTGACAGCTGTAGGGGTGATTCACTTGCCATAGTACGTTTAATAGTTTCTGTGCGTGAACGTGTAGTTGTGTTACGGAAGGACATCATAGTCATCGAGGAAAAGCACTTATTCGAGGGAGGATATCTCAATGTGTGTAGGTGATACACAAAACTGACACTTTTATATTATATTTTATTAAGCCAGAAAGAAATGGATATACGTGAATGCTCGTTCACTTGGAGAAGGGTTCACCCCCACGACTAGTATCGTGTCTGCGGCGTAGTTTAATCAGATTTTTAAGGAACAGTAAAAAGGACAAGAATTGCATCTTCACAGTCACTGACTGCATAAATGCAACCTCGCATTCATTTGCTACCGGTAAGTTGAATGAAAATCAATAGAAATTGTTCAACTTCGTTCGTATTCAACGCAGCATGAAATCTAACAATAACCGCGTGCCGGTCCTGGAGTGAGATTCATGCCTTCTTGGTGCATATCAAATCAGATCGAACTATAAATAAGAAGAAACTCGGCCAAAGCAATAAATTGTAGCAATTTTTCTTTCATTTCCAACATTTCCATCACAAAAATCTCTAATTGATGCCTGATCTGTGGTCTTTTCTAGTCGCCTGCGTTTTTATTTCGATACCGGAGACGCCATTCACTGAGTGCTGACTGACCATACAGTCCAGCCTAATCTGTAGTCTTGTCTCCGACTCTGCGATTAACTTCTCAAAAAGTTTGTCTCTGTCTGCTTCTATTTGCAATTCCAGTCTAATCGTTCATGTGAAAAACACGGAAATTTCATGGAAAAATCAAAATCGAAGAAAGCATAAACTGATGGCATGTTGAACTGATGGTGTGTTCGTGTTCAGACGGAAGTAGTCACTAGTCACTGACGAAGCACAACATAAAAAATTCAACCCATTTTTGAGTAACACTGAATGCAAACCAACTCACCGGTATATTGCCGTCATCAACACCTCACCACCTCGTAGCGTTCCATTCACTTCTTTCAGAGTCGACCATAGGCTGAGGCAGATTCTTTATAGAAATTTGTGTATTCTCCTGCAGATTTTCTACTAAGCAATTTTGCACTTTCATTCGGACGTTTCCTATGTTTGTTTTACCTCAAAAGAGACTTTTCATGTCGGTGTGGAATCGATTTCAATGAGTAATTTAAAAAAGTACTTTTTTTGTAAAGTTTACTGCATCTTTTCAAGCTTACATTCATCTATATTTACTGGAAGAATTTCTATTTTGAATTTTTCACTTGACAGCTTCTAAAGATGATCTTCTCAGACGCATTAGCCCTCAACGGAGACATGATGATTCCCTGGTGACATGGTTTAAAAATTACGAAATTTATTAGGTGTTGATGCTGCAGACTTATTTTTGGAATTTTCTGAAGAATTCTCCAGTTAAAGTTTCGTGCTCCTTCTTTCACATATATTACAATAAGTCGTCTTCAACCGTTTAAAACAAATTCATTCCCATGATGTTGCACCTTCTAATACTTCAGCTTGATGTAAAGTGCACCTGTCATCAGGACATCATTGTAATCTGAAGTAGTTGTCATATTAGAAGATAAGAAAGCAACTATTCTCGGTATCTTCTCTTTGTGCGAATGTTCGTATACTTTTTCTCTCTCGCTATGGCAGTAATAAGAAAAGAACAAGTAGCAAGTAGCAAGTACATGTGAATCGATCTCAAAAACAAGTCTGTCCAGTCCAGCAGCACAATTAACACTTTCTGGATGATTCACTTACCGGCAGTCTGATGATTCACTTGAAGTGTGAATGATTGGTTTCTGGTTTACTTTGATTTTTCATTTATGTTATACTAACATAAGATGAACAATGAAAACAGTCTCATGGGATAAAGGATCCTCCTGCACCTGTCGCATCAATAAACATTGGGAGAACACGTAAAATTCCGAACTGAATCAACTTCAAAGTCATTGCCAGAGCTAACACAACAAATACTCGGCATTTGCCAATTAAATTCTAATTTAATAAACGAAGGAAGTGCACAGGCCCCGGAAGTAACAAACGCCTGCAATAGTGACCAGAATAAACTATTCATTTTTCTAATGTCAATGTGGTTTCTGTTTACAGACCGATTTGACCGATTCCGAAGATTGCATAAATATTAGCGTGCGTCACAAGCTAAAGGTATGAATGAGTTTTATCTCATTTGCATATCCGTTAGACAAAAGTTCATATCCATAATCTAATATATATTATCGAATTGATTTCGGTTTTTTATTTTTATTTTTATTCGAGAAGAGGAAGCTTGCGTGGCGTTTAGGAATATTTTAACCAAGAAATTCGGGTAAAACAAAGCACGGTTGATGAGTCTGTGTTATGGTATCAAGACTAAATTTAGTCATTTGATTTGTGGGATAAAAATAATAAAATGGGGTAATTAAGTAACAAATGCTGACTATGATGAAAGCAGGAAAGAAACATTGGGTTTAGGAATAAGTCTCTTGCTGATTTACCGTCCTCCGGTGTAACGTTGGTTGGATAATCTTTTTCGACCTACTTGGACTTCCTGCTAGTTGCTACTAATTAATTGCACAAGAAGAATGTTAATTTCTACTTATTTGGATTCCTGTAGTACAATTTTCCAGGAAAGTGTGGATTTTATCATAGTGCAAACTATTTCATTACACGTTGAATTATAGCATCTAGTTAAATTAACATCATTATAAGATTAGAGGTGTGTTGTGCGATGGACAGAAAGCTTCTTACAACACACTTTCTGCGATGTTCATTTCCTTTTGAGTATCGTCTTGAGTTTATTAGTATCAACACAAAATTGTTAATGACAATATCCAATAACATCTTACGTATTATTTGTCGTCTTGACGTAAATTCAATAAAGCTTGGTCGAATTCAAAGCAGATATAATAACGTTATACCTTTTGATGAATTACGCTTTCAAGATTCTAACTTTCTCAAATAACAAGTTTTGTTTTTCGGTATCAATTCGATAAGGAGGAATCGATAAAAGCATCCTTGTTCAAGTTACAATGGTTTTTCTAGCGTCATTGATTCAAATCTTACATTTGATCCACCTGTTGTTGTACTTTAATAGTTTTAAGTTGGAAGCAATAAACTTGAATATGATTTTAGTTGTTGAGATTTTCAAGTATTCAGTTATTTACAACTTTACGAGTCAAGGAAAAGTTCGAAAGCACTTTCAACAATAAAGTCTTGTCGTACTTTGAGTAACATGTGCTGTTATAAACATTACACCTACTCATTGTGATAAACGATTCTAAGTCAAGAGCACAGCAAATACAGCACGTTTTTCATCTAAAAAAAAGTGTTATCGATTGACACTCACATGTGAAACTTATTTACATTCAATTATAAAGATAATGTGGTTTCCGTTCTTCTGTTATCTCCTCTTATGACATACTGCTCTGCTAAGTACAAGTATTTCCATAGAAATATGTTTCATTTCAAGATAACAGGATACAAGCAGGCTCATATCCTGTCACACACATATTATATACATAACTACACAGACTTTAGTCCTCAAGGGATAAATTCAAGTAGTCAGTATTTTAAAATGTGAATGTGAAAAGGTTCGAATAGATTCTTATATCGATTGGTAAGAATGCTTTAATGCTCATTCGGGAAAATTCTTAATGTTCACCAATCTCTCAGAAGAGTTGTTTGAAAGTTAATTAATTAGTTTTATCAAAAAGAAAAGGTTAAGGTGTGAATGTTACACCACTTTTCCTCAATAATTAAAAAGGTTAATTTGAAATTTATACAAGTTTGTAATAAGAAATTCATCTTCACCCATACATAGTGCTACCTTCATCAATTTCTGAGTTCCCTCTATATTGAACGGAAACCACTCACTGTGAAATGGAGTTACATTTCACACTCCATCAACTGGATACTATGCTTTAATCGATAAAGTCACACTCAAACCAAACATTTCTACATTTGTCTAGGGAACAGATATGACACTATATCACTTAATATTAGTACATATCACAAAGCTTTTAATTAGCTTTAAGCTATCAAATTAGTTGATTGTTGATTAAGTAAATTGTTCTACATATCATACGATCAATTGGTCATGATATCTGCTTACATCTGCAGTGTTTGATGTAATTTAGTTGAAATCAATTAGCATATGATAGTAAACTGTCCCATTTATAAGGTTACAAACTGTATATAAATTAACTACTTGTCATACTTGCTGTACGACTCATCAATTCTTCAAGTATTTTTTCAAAATGCGACTTTCAAGGGAGTTTACTAGATACACAATTCTTTATACATAATAATTGCTTCAAGCTTTGAATCATACACTAAATTTATTATAGTGTTCACAGAAAATTCCCAGAATCAGAAATTCTTAAATTCATGCTCCAGATTGAGAGCATGCGTGTGATGTAAACATTCGAAAATTGAAGTCAAGAACTTGTAATTCAACTCCTTTATTCCATGGAAACTTAGCACTAGTTAATTGATAAACTTAAACTGAATTCCTCTCGGATGATTCAATAATAGTCGTCTGCCACATGCCGATGCCACATAATTTTCATTCAACGTTTCTTAGTTTATTTCAATATAACTAACGCAACTTGCTTTAACACATTTAACTAATTTTGAAGCAGGCATGTTAACCAAGTGTTTGACATACTACAATTTAATCAATTGAATAGTTCGAGGTCTGCGTTTTCAACAAACTCAAATCGATTTAAATGATTGATCATTGGCAAAGATCGTTCAGTGTGTATGGCATATAACTAGGGCTAAAAATAAGTCGATCGTTTTATTATTCAATCAGAGTTTAAAGTTTCAGTGATCCAACAGTTTTTGTGACTTTTCCCCAAGTCATACTTAAACTTTGCTCATTTATAGTTATTATGTAATCACATCAGACAATGATTCAAATCCATAAGAATATATTTCTTGGCAATTGCAAACAATGATGAATCTTAAAAAGAATATTGTTTTCTGGTCAAGTTGGGAAATCGGATTCGTTCCAAGTGAGCACAGAGAATAGATTCAACGGACAATGCGTTGGCGTTTTGGTGTTCATTTATTTTGAATTACGTTTTGATTTCTTCAATTGTCTTGGAGTTGGACAATTAAGTTATGGAAATGAACATCCATTAAAAATTTGATTTGCTTCCTACGACATCAAATCCTAACTTGTTGCAATGGAAACCGAAGCAGTTTATTTCTCTCATATGGAAGACTCGTCCATGTTATAACCAATGATGGTTGTATCAATACTAAAACTTAAAGTTTATATTAAAGATATATTTTCAAAAACTTATATTCTATATTGTAACCCAAAACGTGTGTTGTGCCGATTCTCACGCTATATAACCTTTTTGCGTATCATCAATTTTCATAATATCCTTATGAATTCAAACTTTGAACGCCTTCAACTTGATGATTTAGATTAATGATTTGTTGATATTTATAATCTTTGTTCGCAAAATAACTTTTTATGAAAAAGGTCCTTCAATCAATATCACATCAAATGAAACAAATAAAACTTTTAACTTTCTGATTATCTGATAGACTGTTTGTGATTCATAAGACCGGTTAAATGTTGCTCATGACTAGTGCGTTGGCGGACACCGATATGAATCACTGTGCCATTTGAAAGCTTTTACATTTATAATACGAACTTGAGTTATTTTCATTTTCCTTACTGCTGCTTAATTATTAAATATATTATATAAAAAGTCAACAGCCAGGAAGTCGATGAAAACACAATTAAAATGTAATACATTATTTTCAGATGGCAATGAGTGGAAAAATAATCGCCATAACTATTGCCTACTCTTAAAACCGTCACCAAGACGGATTATGTAAGTTACTTATTTAACTTTGTATAACAAAAACAGGATATCATTTCATTATGGCAGCTTTGCGTGTTGTCGGAAAAAGTTTTCTAATTCAAAGTGGAAAAAGAAAACGAAAATTGTTTTACTTTGTCGACTTTTACAAACATAACTTGTTCAGAAGTGTTATTATAAACCATTATCCCACTTTGGTTTTATTTATATCCCTTTATAGATAGAGAGAAAATAATGCTATGACGACTAAAAATCCTTGATCAACGTCACATGAATCAAACAATTTTGGAAAAGTGTTAAAATCAGATAGATTATGTTGATTATATAAATAATTATATGGAAGGTCATGAAACTCGATGCTAATTTTCCAAATTAATCTTCTTTCATTTTATGGTCTTTCGGTATATAATTATCCCCTAAAAGGTGCTTCAATGAGCTTCAAATGAATAACGCACTATTTTCATGTTTGCCCCTATGAATAGTAAGTATGTACCTAAGTTCGTATAAATATTGATGGTGTACTCGTATAAGCAATTATTTTAGTTCAGTAATGCTAATTTCAGCAATGCACTTTAAAACTCAAAAAGAAATCATAGTTTGAATAAAAAGCAAAGCTGCAAGTTAATTGAATTTTTTATAGTTGAAATGCATAAAGTACTAAAATAGAAATGTTCCCGTCTACTTCGTTCCATGGATGGAAAGTAATTTTGCGAAATACTCATGTGACGAAAGTTTGAATTCTTGTTAAATTAACCTGATGCAACTGAGTTCGTTCAATTTAATCAAATTGGGTTGCTTATTTAACTAACAAACTGTCCATAATAATGTTGTGTTTTGTTTCTTGTTTGTTATTTTATGTCTTCCTAAACAATTTTCGAAACAATACCTCTTTGAAGTTCAATTTAATATTCATAATTAGAACACAATAAATGTCGAGCGATTTAGGAATTCCTTCGGTGTATATCCTGTCCCATGGTAAAACTTCAAAAGAATTCTTCCGAAACCTTTAAGTAATAAATTGTTAGGTGAATTCTTATATGATGTATCCAATAACTAGTACAGGTAGATATAAATTTTTGCTTTTTCCACATAAAAGTTATGCATCGTTTGTGCCATGTTTGCGTTTTCACTTTTATTGATTACAAATATTTTCAAACAGAGCTGATTTTGCAGGTTATTTTCACAATAAAAATATTAACCATACATTCAGGAACATACATATATTTACTTTAAGAAAATTTATGCTCTAGAGGAACCGATTTCATAATAATAATTGCACGAAAAACTTTTATTTTTTTCATAAAAGTTTCATACATTTTGCCTTGCTATCACATTCTTTATAAAAGAAGAAAACTTTAAGGTAAAACTTTTTTTATTTGTTTTCGAACTTTTCGTGATGCTTGGAAAAGTTTTGAATAACATACGTTGGAAAGTTCATGTGTAAGCAGTAATAATTGGAAAGCAAAGTTTGAAAAGTTCCTTAAAAAATGTCTACATTCGAAGTTTTCACTGTTGAAGAATTTGATTATCTACAAGAGAAATACTATTTAGCACACTGGAATATTATGTGTTTATTCATACCTACCTTTGTTAACAAATTTACATGCATCCAAATCAGGTTATTTATAGTATTTCAAGTCGTATGGTTTCATTGATAAGAACGTTTGTGTACTTTATCAAGTGCTACACTTACCTTAAACGTTATCAAAGTCTTTAACTCAATTTGCAATTTACCCTCTTGATTCAAAAACGCAGGAAGCTAACACTAACAGCGAGTTTAATATCGACACCTATATTCATAATTATTGCGCATTAAATTTTGTTGCTGGAAGGCATTTTAAATTTTTCAATAAAACAACGCCCACCAGCGATTTTAAAAAGGCAGGAGCTTTTAATAACATGGTATTATTGAATAATTTGTGAAGGATTTAAATTTTCAAAGGGAAGAAATATTATATTTTGAATTCAAACAAGTCCTTACATAAATTATAACCACAATGTTCACTATTAAACTTGAAATTCTAAGGGATAGATATTCATGGTAGAGAAACTTTATTAAATTAATCGTATACATACATACAAAAATCCGTAATCCTTCAGATAAGCATTTTATTGAAAGTGGTTTGATAAACAAGCAATGCCAATTAGCTTTGGTAATTCTAATTATACATCTGTATATGGGAATATATTTTGGTTTTAGGCAAATTTGGATTATGATTTCTAAAAGCAGTTCCACCAATACCAACCCAATATGTTTCGTTTAACTAGATTTTCCCAAAAAAAGAATTTGTATTTTGAATAGAAACTAGTTGGACAAAAAAGTATTGGAGGCAAATGTGCCGGAATGCATTTTAAAAATAGTCCGAACTATCAGTTCTTGTCGCCAGAAAATGTTTTGAATTTTTTCTAAGTACTATTTTTATCTACAAGACACCAAATAGGCTACTGGAATGTCTCTCAAAAGTTTATGGTAAAACTTTGATCATTCTATCCGTTGTACTTGAATGATGTAAGAACTGTCAAGGCGATACTTTTACGACGAACATTGAAAAGACATTAGCATGACAAGCATAACAAAAATAATGCAAAATTATGTGAATTTCTTCATACACCAGACAGTTCCTTGAATATCGTCTTTAAGATAAAGTGCAGACAGGCTAAAATAATGATCTTTAAATTGCTTAAATACGATTTACAAGTCTGCAATTGTCCTTTGATTGTAAACAGCTTTTGCTTCACAGAAATTCCACTTATTAACATCTTCATTTGTGAACTGAAACTCTGTTTGATTTGTAATTATCTTAATTTACTGAAATTTATGTATTCAAATGTAAATAAAAGCTCAACTTCAAAGAAATGATTTTGTAAACATGTCTACAACAGTTCTGTTTTTCTAAGATTTTCAATAAGAATGAGATAAGTTTTAAAAGATTAATTTGAATAAATATATTTTCATTTCTCTTTCAGATATTTTGAAAAATAATCTGCTTTAATTTAGAATGGCAACTAAGAAGTGGTAAAAACATAGTACAATTTTTTGATGAAAAAGTTGTGGTAAAAATCAAATAATAAAACATGTCACGGTTACCTGATAACGAAAATGTACGCAACGATATTTATGAAAATTTACCATGTCAGGCTATGTTCAATGAGTCTGTTCGTAAGATAAAATCGAATGAACCAATATTATTGAACAATTGTAATAACAATTCAAATAAGAAGCCAACAATATCAAAAGAGCTGTTATATGCTACTCCATTAAGAAAATCGGACAGGTATAAAAGTGGTGAAAGAAGTCGGTATAAAATCAACAACGACACTGTTCTTGAAAAATGTGAAAAATTAAATAATATTGAACATAACTATAAAGTCAAGAACAGCAAAGATAGTTCGCTTTTCAAGAACGGAAATGTTCGAGAATATGGTGATTCAGTGTCCTGTGGATCTGGGACAAACAGCGGTGTGGGAAATTTGATAAGAAACAATGGTTCCCAAGAAAACAATCTGGAAGACCGAAGAATTTTAAATTTTCTTAAGGACACAACACAAGTCCAAAAGAAAATGGATATGGGAAAAGATTGCCCAAATGCCAGTTTCTCTTGTTTAGCTCGAGAGGAACATTTTGCAAATTTAGTGCAACAAAATTTTAGTACTGAAAACCCATCAGATGCTGTTAGCTTCTCGGCAAGTTCGAATGAAGCTGTAGATTCATGTAAAAAAGTAAACGAACCAATGGCAGAAGGTCAGGAATCAAAGGAAAATCTTGAAGTTTTCATGGATAAAAAGATCTCTCCGGACAAAGAAGTCAATGGTTTTATAAGTATCTCAGGAAATGTTGCAGTTAATAAACCAGCGAATGTTTTTATAAATCGTGAATGGGTACTGAAAAAAATTGCCCTGTGCCTAGAACAACGTACTTCTGCCAAAAAGCCAGCAGCAGTAATACCAGGAGCATCAAAAGTTGATATTCCTATAAAAGATAACCCACCGTTTGTTTCGAGATCCACGAGTCAGCCATATAATGGGGGAGCATCATATCATGGCTGCCTTATACTTGGCTCAAATGGTTCAGGGAAAACTTCAATATGTGCAAGTATTTTAAACGGAAATTCAGGAACAAGAGGTTTGTTAAATCGTAAACTTCTTGGATGTTACTTTGTCAATTCACAGAATCCGGATTGTCACAGTCTCAGTATTTTCATTCGGAACATCGTTTTGCAAATATTAAGTCATTCTAGTTTAATTCCAAAAGATGAAATTCATGGTAAACTCAATTTAGAAGAAACAAGATGTGATACTACTAACATCGCAAATTCTGTAACAAAATGTTCACTTGAACAGAATGTCGATGAGCTTCTGATGGAACAACTAGAACTTGGAATGGATGCTAACAACTTGTCTGATGTGAAACCACCTTCAAGTCGTAAAATAATAACAAGACAAAAGTCAGCACCATCACCTGAGAAAAAATACGATATGATACAAACTAATTTAAAAAATTCTTACTCAACGCACCCACCTGCTTCTTCCAGATCAACTTCCAACGAAAGAATTAAAATGAACGAAGAACAAAGTCCCAAAAAAGCTTCCTCAGCTACGGAGAGCGATGATAATAATAAGAAGTCAAGTCCAAGTAAAAAATCCCGAATTCCAGTTGCAGTGAATAGTCGCGTTCCTATAAATAACAATGCTATTCAACAAGGAGGTGGAGAAGGAATAGCTGATGTGGCTGAAGAAGACATGAAAGATGAAATTGAGGCTGAAATTAACAACGATAACTTTGAAGGAAGATTACCCTCGATAGAAAGTACACATGCTGTGATGACCAGAGACACAAATGAAGTGGAAGAAAAAATTCATAATCCTGAACCAGAAATCAATGCTCCAGCACCACTACCCAAATCGAAGAGCTGTCGAACTGTGATAGCTGATGGTTATTATGACATGTTATTGAGTAATCCAGAAATATTCGAATGTTTGAGTGTAGATAATATAGAGAAAAATCCTGATGAATGTTTTAAAAGAGCAATACTGTTTCCTCTTCTCGAACTAACTCCACCACGAACAGCATTATTGCTACTCATTGATTCGATAGATGAAAACAACATAAATGAAAATAACATCATATCAACCCTAAAGGGTAGATCACCATCACAGAAAAGTAGAAATGTTGCTGAACTCCTTTCAAATCACATACACCTTTTTCCCAAGTGGCTCTTTCTTGTCTGTACAACAAAAAAACAAATGAAACATATTACAAAAATGTTTAGTGGATTTAAGAAAATTACACTTGACGATTTGCGAAAGAGCCATGTTGTTAAGGATGTTCAGGAGTACATAATAAACAGGTTAAATTCCGATTTCAAGGGAACAATTAACCTAACGAAGGAGATTATTGAAAGTTTACATCAACTCTATATAAAATCAAATGGATGTATATTGTATCTGCAAAAAGTTTTAGATGGTATTAAAGAAAACTTTTTCTCTTTTCGTGAAATCAAATTAATACCGTGTACATTGAATGGATTATATTTGTATATTTGCCAAAAATCATTTAATAAGAAGCAATACATGAAAATTCGTCCAATTTTAAATGCACTCCTTGCTTCAACAGGATGTGTCGATAAAAATTTCCTTTTTAACTGTCTTCGCACACATAATTACACAATTGATGGTAATGAATTCGAAAAACGATTGGATCTAATGAAGAATATCCTTGTAACAAATCACAACAATAATAAAGTAAGAATATTTCATAATTCATTTTCGGACTGGTTGCTTGATATCAAATTTGCTACAAAGAAATTCGTTTGTGATGTAAATGAAGGGCATATTATGATATCAATGTACTACACGCTAGTTAGTGATACATTATGTGCCAACAATGTTCGAAGATTCACGTACCATCTTATTAAGTCTGGAGAATATCTGACAAGTAAAAATATTAATTTGGATTTGATATTGATGCTGTTGGAGTCACGAATTAATTTGAATGATTGCTTCTACACGAATTACTTGAATTGCTGTTCGATTTGTGAGGAGGAGTACAAAAATAATCAAAACTTTTTACCAAAAACACGTGATATGATTGAAAAGTTTCTGAACAGTGAACTGAATGAGGAATTTTCCACATTTCTTTGTGATTTTTTCAAGCCTAACTTACCAACAGATGCTAAGACCCTAAAACTTCTCATTGAAACTGGCATAAACAATGCTGAAACACAGGTTTGTCTATTTCATTTTTACTAGATTCAAGATATCGATTAATAACGTATTTCTTTCACTCAGGCTTCATGTGACTCGTCACTCAACTCTCCAGCGTTCTCTGAAAAGTCACAAAATATCGACTCTGAACTAGCTGATTTGCTTATATCGAGTGAAAAGAGCTGTCAGCAAGAACTACAACGTCCTCGCAGTTCGTCGGACAAGAGTGAACCTCGAAATACAGAAACTGTAGATGAAAACTGTAGTACTTTGCATCAGTTGTCTGAATCTCATCGTATTGAAATGCACAAAGGAAAGGCTTTAATACACATTTTAGCAAATGAAGGGAATCATGTATTACTTGAACGTGCGTTGAACGCTTGTAAAGGTCCAATCGATTTGGAAATAGAGGATTATAATGGTCAAACGGCTCTTAATATTGCTGCACGTAATGGACATATAGATGTTGTTAAACTTTTATTGAATTTCTCTCAACCAATGAATGATGGAACTGGAAGAATGCGTCGAGTGGATGTTAACCATGCGGATAGAGATGGTTGGACACCGCTTCGTTCAGCATCTTGGGGAGGTCATACAGAAGTTGTGAAACAACTTATAGCCCACACAGGATGCTCTATAGATTTAGCAGATAAGGAAGGTCGAACTGCATTACGAGCAGCTGCTTGGAGTGGACATGAAGATATTTTGAAAATCCTTATTGAAGCAGGAGCCGACGTAAACTCAGTCGATCGACAAGGGCGAACATCTTTAATCGCTGCTTCCTATATGGGACATTATGATATTGTAGAAATACTGCTAGAAAACGGAGCAGACGTCAATCATCTAGATTTAGATGGTCGAAGCGCCTTATGTGTAGCTGCTTTGTGTGGCTCCTCAGGATACAGTAAAGTTATTTCGACATTACTTGAGCATGGTGCAAACACCGATCAATTAGACAATGATGGAATGTCACCCTTGCTCGTCAGTTCGTTCGAAGGAAATGCTGAAGTGTGTGAACTATTACTAGAAAATGGTGCTGATCCTGATTTAGCAGATTTTATGGGACGCACACCTTTATGGGCTGCTTGTACTGCAGGTCATGCATCAGTAGTTAAACTACTCTTATTCTGGGGTTGCGGTATTGATTGCATGGATTCAGAAGGAAGAACTGTCCTAAGTATAGCTGCAGCTCAGGGTAAGAATATATTGTTCTTGGAATTATATTCATTACACTGGTCTGTAATTTTAGGAAATGTTGAAACCGTCCGACAATTACTTGATCGTGGATTAGATGAAACACATCGTGATAATGCTGGATGGACACCTTTACATTACGCAGCTTTTGAAGGATTCCATGAAGTATGTCTACAAATTCTTGAATCAGGTGCCAAAATAGATGAATGTGATAATGAGGGAAAAACAGCATTACATTTAGCAGCCCAAGAAGGTCGTCAAAAATGTGTTCAAGTTTTGTTGGACATACACAACATATTTGTTGACCAAAAAGCCCATGATGGAAAAACTGGATTTAGACTTGCGTGCTTAGAAGGTAGAGTTATAAGCAGTTGATTTAATCTTTGAATTAAAATTCAATTGATTTATATTACTTGTAGGGCATGTCGACTGTATCCAAACATTGTTAAAATATGGCTGTGATGTTAACTCTAAGGACGCCGATTCTCGGACAACTCTTTATATTCTAGCGTTGGAAAATAAATTAGATATTGTTAAATATCTGCTTGACGTTACTGATATTGATGCCAATATTCCAGACAGTGAAGGAAGAACAGCACTGCACGTAGCCGCATGGCAAGGACACAGTGAAATGGTGAAATTGATAATAACATTAGGTATGTAATAATAATAAATGAAAATTTCGATAGTATTCATTTCTAATAATATATATTTATATTTTAAAGGTAACGCTGATGTTAATGCCATGGATTTAGAGTGTAGAACACCTTTGCATTCATGCGCATGGCAAGGAAACCATGAAGTAATGGAAATACTTCTCTATTTCGGAGCAATTCCTGATCATGCTTGCAAGCAAGGTGCAACAGCTTTAGGAATATCAGCCCAGGAGGGACATGAAAGATGTGTATCCATTCTTTTGAAATATGGAGCAAACCCTTACAAATCCGACCATTGTGGCAGAACACCCATTAAACTCGCAGCTAAATCAAGTCGTAGTAATATCCTTAAAATATTTGAGTCATATACGAAAAGTAAGTAAAACCTGTAATATACTTTTTTTCAAAATACACAATTTCAATTTGTTTTATTGTTTCTAGCAGATGAATCGAATGTCGAACCAAAGTTTCATCCAAATCTTCTTAAGTCACCCGATAATCCGCCCGAACGAGCGATTCCATTTTTACTTCCAACACAAAATATTCCAAATCAGACAAATGTTATGGGACCTAACAACAATAATATATCATCTAATGCACTTAATGCATCGAATTCGACTCATAGTAGTAATTTTTACGAAAATACAATGCAGTCAGATAATAGCAGTTTGCAAAAACGTAAAAGTGTTATTTCTAGTCAGTCAACGGGCAGTAGCAATGAGGTAAGACTTCATAAAATTTAATTTCGCTTAAATAATGTTCATTATTTTTATTACTTTGTAGGTTCCTCTGTCCTTCACACAGCAACTTCAGCGGCATACAAAGTTGAATCCGAGAAATAATCCATTTGTTCAAGCAGCACCTGTAATTAATACAAAGCATTCTAAAGGCCAACACAAACATTCGCACATGTTACCTGATCTTGATGAGTACCAAATAAACATTGGTAAATATAATATCATAAGAATGATACAGCATTTTTATTATATTAAAATTGTTTTAATAAACAGCATCTAATGTTACAACAAACGAAGCAGACATGTTCGACATAGAGTGCATGTCACCTCTTTACGCAACGCCACCTCATTCACCTAGTAGTGAACTCAGCTCACCGGGTCAATTACCAGCAAATCATCACTTTGAAGAAATCGGAGGGAATATATCAACAAAAAATATTGTATCTACGGACCACCATTTCGCTCGTGATACGCATATGCGAATTATTTTAGGAAACAGTAAAGCTGAGAGCAGTTCTTCTAGGTAAGGAAATTCTTCGCTGATTGGTTTTATATTTCATATAATCCTTTCAGTAAATCCAAACGTAGCGGAATTGCAACTAATCCTGCCATGCGCCTAATACGAAGCCGATTTGATTCAGCCGCTCAACTAATACGGAGAACAAATAATATTTTAAATATTAGTTCAAACAGTAATCAGGGATCTTCAAGCATTGGAGTAAAGTCTGGCACTTTTCAATGGAGAAAAGAAAGTCAAATGTAATTTGAATAATTTAATCAAACCCCATTTTGATTCACTATGCCTAAATAACCTTCTCGTTGGCCTACAAAGTATTTATTTATTTAAAAGTTATGAAGTAAAAAGTAGTTTATTAACATTATTATTCATCATGTATAGTAAAGTAAAGTGCATTTTACCTTGGATTGACACTGTATATTCCGTTGTCTAAATTGTGATATTTTGTTAGCAACTTTCACGAAGACTTTGATTTCAAACAAGTTCTATCGAAAAAAAATAATATTATATTCAGTTTCGTCCATTATACCCTATGTTGAGGCCTATAACATTTATTAATTACCCAGAAAAATTTATAAATATACGTAATATACCAGCAGTACACTTAAAATGCGCCAAAAATATTATTTTCATAATTCAAGATTGGAAAGACTTGAAAAACTGCACGCAAAGACTAACATAAATGAACACAAAATGAAATGAAACAAACGCTATTGTCGTTCTTCAAAACTAATTTATAGATCCGAAATCGTATAGCTAAATCCTTTTTATTGATAATCCTATTAAAATATATTAATAGACTGTTTGAAGTCGATTACATTGATTTTAATAATATTAGAAAATTGAGTTACAAATGTAGAAGAATAAGCCTAATTATTAATATGCAATAAAAGTAATCGTGCATTGAAAATGGATAAACAAGGTAAATATATTGAATGACGTTATAATTTATATAAAGAAAATATTAACTAGAAAATATTCATGAAAAATTTAAACCAAATGTGACAAATGTGAGTTTAAATAAATATTGAACAATTAGAAAACTTATTTGAAAAAATACTTTAAGGAAGTTATCGTTAAATATTTTAACATTCACATAAACTCAGTAAATTAAATAACTTACTTTCACCTGTGAAAACTGAAGAGCAATTTAAATTTTAAGTCTTGAAACACTGAATCAATGATATAAATTTCAATTTTCAAAATGATTAAATAAAAATTTAAAAATGGTTTTTCGGAACGATTGGATAAAGAAAGATCTCAAATCAGACACAAATTATGTCATTTGATTCGATGGTAATATAATAAAAGTATACGGTGATTTATTATTTTTATGCCGTATGTTCAATTTTGATATTAATTTATATATAACTAGGACCGCATATTTTAAAATGTGTTTGAATTTTTCATTCGATTTAATATTCATTTTTTATAATTACTTGACTTGATCTGAGGAATTATTTTTATTGTGTTAACATCTAGTCTTTTATATTCCAAATACTATCGATTACAAACGTTTTGTACTAAGTGTAATTTTTATGTTAAGTTCAAGTGACATACTATATGTTTTTCACCTATAAATTAAGAACCGAATGTATTATTCAGACTAATGAGTTTTAAAAAATTATTTTATATTATTTTCTTAGAAAATTAAACAAGCAAAAATAAGTATAATCATGCCTTTGTGAAAAATACAAAACAAAGTGGAGTGTGAAATATATAAGATGAATTTATTTAAAAGTAAAAGTTTACTGAAGAACTTATTAGAGAAGACACATGTATATCTGTAACAAAGTAATTTATTTCAATAAATAATAGAAAATACTTGATTTTTTTGTCTATTATGTCCTTGATATAATATAGTGTACATATTTGGGGAACACTCAACATAATTTCGTTACGTTGAAGTGAATTGCCTAGATTCATATCACATCTTTTGGTGCAAATATGGGTTAATTGAAACAATTCATGTAGGAAAATATTGTAAATATTTAAATTTTATTGATAAAAATAAATATTTCATATTGGCGTTATTTGATGTAGTCTTCACATGCATTATCAAATATAGTTTAACATAATATAACTCATACAATTCAAGCTTCCACCATTTTAGCTGGTTCCAATACCAGCTCGTACTGATCGACTTCCTCGCACATTGAATTAAATTCTTTTGCGAAAGATTCGAGTTGATCCTATATCGAAATAGGATCGTAAACAAATATATTTTTGATAATTTGAAAGGATACTCACATTTGATTTAGATTTTCGCCTCTTGCGTCTTTTCTTTGGCGATTCTTGTGGCTCTTCCTCATCATCGGAAGATAGAAGTATGAAATTTCGTACTTTTTTCTTCTTTGTAGGACGACTATAAGTTCTCCTTTCGATCTAGGGAATAAAGCTTATAAAAACCATGTTAACTTAATATATTCAACATACGCTTGTATCGAAGCTACAATTCGGTTCTTCAATTATTTGTAAATTTTTGGTGCTAAAAATACTCGCATCTTCCTGAGCATGATGAATCTCCTTTAAATTCTTCAGCCTTGCTCCAGTATGCTTATTATTATCTACCGGTGTAGAAGAATAAAACATAGCCTGGATATTAGCCTGTTTCTTCGGCTGCCTGAGAATATCTGATCTGGGATTATTGGGTTCCAATTTTGTTGTAGAAATTCTCGTCGGAACACGATTCCTGAGTTGTTCTCGGCGTTTTTGAATATTTTCCCTTGTTGGTAAAGGGATACTTGGATTTATATTGGGAACTTCATCATCACTTTCATCGAAACCAAAAAAGTCAACGTTAGTGGTTTGATTTGTTCCTTCGACGTTCTTATCTGTTTCATCCACGTCAACGAGAGTGCCCGAACCAATCCCGCTCAAATTTTCTTTAATGTTATCCAAGTAATTCTGAAAATAAGTGTGAAATTATTTCAACCGCAATAGTAATCATAATACAAGACTTACATTTGAAGTCATGAATCGCTGATTAAAAGACTTTGACAAACTTAAACTTGCGTGTTTATTCTTTGCAAGTAACGATACACTAAACACGTTAAGCGGTTTCAGCGGACTCCTATTTGCAGTTCTATTACGAACAACTAGCACTCTACTATCGTTAAATTGTTTATTTTCATTTAAAGGCGACATGTTTTCTGCATTAGAGTCATTTAAAGAATTCACTTCACTCCTTCTATGACTGTCTGTTTGAGATGCGGGTATGCAGTCACTCGAAAATGACGGCAAATCATCTCTACTCCGTGAAAAATGGAATGTTCTGGGAACATTTTCTGCGCGCCATGGTCGGGAAATTGGAGATAGGTTTCCTTGGAAAATTGATTTAGTTTTGGCAGTTTGAGAGGGGGTTGATTGATGCACTACTCCCTTAACGTAATCTAGAAGCTGAATTCGATCAACAATTTTGTTTCTTACATACGAACTATTCTCGAGACCTTTTATTCCCGTTTTAGTTTTTTCAACTACGGCAGTAGTGTTATGTAGCTTCAAGTTGTTTTTATTGATGTCAACCTTAGGAGATGGTCTTGCATCTTCTGGAGGTTTTTTTGGTTTTATAATAATCTGATTAACAACTTGAACTTTCTGTTTGCCGCCTTTTAAGACTCTATCTGGTTGCACAACTTTCACGTTATTAAATAACTCAACGTTGGACAGATTTTTGAAATCTTTTTCATTTTGAAGATTGGTCTTAACATTTGTTAATATGTTTTTCCAAACGTTTTTAGAATCTACTTTCTTCGTAATTGTCTTTTCAACATTGCGTTTCCTTACAACTTTCTTCCGATTATTCTTTGGCCGTGAAACTACTGCTTTTCCTTGTTTTACAAGTTTCTTTACTATGTCAATGTTTGCATCTGTATCCGGATCACTTTGAGAATTGGAAAAGAATTCATAAATATCCTTATCACTTTCGTTTGACTTTGATTCTTGTGCAGTTTTTCTCTTGTTAAAGCTGTCTTTAAAGATGGGTTTTTGAGGATTACCAGCAGTAGTTCCTGTAATCTTAATAGCTTCATTGGACTCTTTTTTAGATGATAGAAAGATATGAGATTCTTCAGAAATTTTGTTCCAAAGGTTACTTTTGACTGACGACGTAGCATTATCTGTTGGCATTGGTAGATGTTTCATTTTTGTTAATATCACTTTACAGCGCTTCATTTTGATCCCTGAGTTTTTAACGTCACTACTGCCTTTACACGCATCATCTACTGGTAATAAACTTTGTACTGGCGGCATTCTTTTGGCGGAATTACGTGTGAACCGTAACGAGTTGTTTTGATTTGGTTTCGAGTTTGGTTTTTCTTTTACGATCCTCGTCCTTTTAGTGGGCACATTCTCCTTCTGCTTGTTATCAGTTGTTCGATTCCTGGTCCTTAGTTTACGTTCCATTTTTATTTATATTCGTGTTGATTCAATTTTATTTATTGCGTGAAATTCTCGCCACAAAAGCGTCACTTCGAAACTTGTTTGTATTTTTGCTGGATAGCGTTAAGTTGGCTGAGCTTGTCAAATCGTGGATGTGTTCATAGGCTACACGATGAAGTTTGGTACAGTCACGTTATAGCTGATTATCAACTATTTATTAGCACACAAAATAGGTAAATTTCCACATATATCAAGTGAATTTAATTAATTTGTTCTGAAAATATCAATAACTTTTTGAGTAATTAGGATTTTCTTTAAAAATATATGAGCCAAACATGTACTTAAGATGACAGAAGTACACGGTAGACGTCAGATTTTTGTTTATTTGTGGCTCGGTTTTCACTAGAACACAAATTACGCCCCTCAAAGATTTAATTACTGCAAGTATCATATTTAACGCGAATTAGTTAATTACTCACAAATATCAACGCAGTAAAAGCGTTTCTTTTGGAATGATTGCTAGAGTTCAAACACAAAGTTAACTGAAACACGGAATAAAAGCTTAAATCCTGCATCATGGATGAGGGCAAGTTGATTGATTTTGTGTATGATTATAAAAATTACGACAATTCCAAAAAGCAAATCAAAACACAAATAAATATACCATACCACGACGATGTCACAGAACTACTTAACATGTTAATGAACGAAATGGATCCCATGATGAAGTTCCTGGATGCGGACGTTGGTATAACAATTAAGAATCCAAAACATAAAATTTTATCAAAATATTTCTATGATAGACGTTAAAGAACATCTTGAAAATTTCATAACAGAAGAAAATCAAAAGTTCTACGATGATCGAGAAGAAAAACTGATTGAAAGAGCTAAGAACTCTGAGATAGATGTAGAATCTGTTGTAAAGGAGATGGAAAAGCTGTACAAAGATGAATTGCTTCAATTCGCAGACCGTGTAGGCCCGTCCGATGAGGATATTTTCGCTCAATCGTTTCATAGGTAAAGCAGTCACTTTTTTGATATTATGTTCTTTCATAATAACTTTTGCTTCCAGACTAGTACATTCGTCGTCATTGCCTGAAATCCTTGTTAAGGAGAAAGGTTACGCTAAGGTTATATCCGAAATTAATAGACGAATGGATGAACAGATTCAAGAACTCAATTCAACACAGCAAGAAGAAATGGAATCGAAAATTGACCAACTCGACATATCGACTACGCCAGAAGTAATTTTTGTTTAAGAACTGAGAGATGATTAAATATACGCAATTTTGACTTGAAAATTTTGAAGGATATTAACAAGTTGCTTGCACAACAGTATTCAACTCAGAATTATATAAGGAAAAAGTTCGAATCAGAAATAGAAGCAAAACGAGGCCACCAGAAAAATGAATACCGAGAATGGATTACAAGTCAAGTAAGTAAAACGTTCCAGTCATCGCCAGTAGCAACCCCATTGGGAAATAGATCTTCAATGTTTGTCACACAAACACCTTCTATGGAAGAGAGTTTCACCATTCATTTAGGCTCACAATTGAAGCACATGCATAACATTCGAATATTGAGTGCGGATGTTACAGATTTATGCAGTCCATTACACGCTGATGAAAGGTATTACCCACTTAAGAATGTAACCTTTGCAAAACAATTTTCATCCTGATTTTGTTTCAAGTTTGAGTGGATTGAACATGGCTCTAGGTTTATATTCAAGTTCACTTTGCGGTGTAGTTGTCCTAACCCCATCGGGACAAGTGAAGGCCAATCCACAAATTGTTAAAAACGCAAACATGTCCACCGAGTTTCATTTCGAACAAGTATTATTTTTAACATCTACAAAATTTCCTTTGAATCTAAATCTTTGATTTATTGTAGATCGATGACCAATTAGAAAAAATACAATCAGAAATAAATACTCTCAACAATCTTTCACCAACAAAGCCGCGAACGACTGAAATCAATCCATCAAAATTGAAGACAGGCGATTTTTTCATAACGCGACACTCAAATCTCTCACAGTCGCATGTTATCTTTCACTTGATATCCGATGAGCCATTTAATAGTCCCAGCGAAATAAATTCCAGACATCCAGTTATTCTAGGATTGCGAAATATATTGAAAACGGCCAGTCGGCAGGATGTTACAATGTTAACTATACCAGCTCTGCTACGCCATGAAATGTCTGAGGTACAGATGCTGTGTTGTCATTAGCTTCTCATGTGAATGTATAATCGTTTATTTCATATTTTGTTCTAGGAAATGACTGTCCAATGGTGCATGAGGAGAGCTGAACTTGTGTTCAAATGTGCAAAGGGATTCATGATTGAATCAGCTTCATGGGGAGGCGCTGAACTTAGCACTTTACAGCTTCTGCTGCCAAACAGTATTTCAGAAGAACTATTTACTACTTTAGCGGGAATGGTCCCCAATGTCTTCAGGGTAGCAAATCCCAAGATTCTGGTTGATAGTAACAAATGAGATGTTTTTGAATATATTAGTTAACATAATTGTAATACTATTAATAAATAATTTTTCATTATTGTATATTAATTGTTTTGAAATTGTTTGAAATTCTGCAACAAATCAAGAATAAAATTATAATTTTATATGCATTTCATATATTTACTTGTAAATATTCAATATTCCTCAAAACCCGTTCTGCGCATCGACGCATCCTGCTAGTAAAAATTTCTTACAATACTGTACATGAGGTGAAATTTTTAACGAATAGTTCGATGAAAAATATTCAAGGCTGTCAAGGCTAATGTCAAATTTGTTTATATTTACTATGTCGTATTTAAAGTAGTTTTACGGCCTAAATACTATTGTTTTACATAAATTTAGAAATAAACAATCATTAAAATGTTTGTATGAAAGAAAAGAGCTTAAATTTTCATTATAGTGTATAATTATTTGTGGAATATGGTTCAAATGTCACATACGGAGGAGGAAAAATTTACCAGATTGTGGACATGAAATTCCTTTTTGTTTTGTAAAATTTGATAACTATGAATTGGTATTACAAATTTCTAGCGCAAAGGCCGTATCTAGTTATTCTAAGTGTCGGCGTGTTTTCTTCAGCATGTATAATTGTATCATTAACAACAAAAAACCTACCAAATTTTAGTGATCCCACATTGGTAAGAAAACATGACATACATAACTCATATACACCCTTTAAATCCTGTGTATTATTCTTTATTATCAGGGTTTTGAAGCTCGTGGGACTCAGTTGGGGCAGCGGTTGACTGCGTGGGAAAATCTTTTTGATGAAACTCAACCATCGGGCACCTTAGTTGCAAATCCCAATGACATATTTCCCGATGATCCTCCGACAAATGGCAAGAAACATGGTTACAAGAAAAAATCTCGAAAGAAAAAGAAGAATAAGCAGCAAAAGAACAGTTTAAAGGCGAAGTTGAAACTGCTTAGAGAAATGTCCTTAATGAATGAAACAGACTCATATGAAAGTGTTCACTTCAGGGATTACGAAGTTAACGATACGTTTATTGGAAGAAGAGATCATTGGGAATATGGACGAAATACATCATATATTGATGATGAAGACACAAAGGAAATCATTCAATTAAAGAAAAATAAATGGATGAGTTTAAGAAATATTGATCCTCCTGCACAAAAAAACGATATGCATGTTGTAACGGACGGATTCTTTTGTGAGTCTCCGAGTAAGTTTTCTGAACATTGAAGCATTCAATACTATTTTTTCATACATAAACATTTAAAACCATCTAACAGATAAGGATTTTTCACATTTTGTTATTAATCGACGTGGAATAAATGCTTCAGATTCATTATTTGAAATCAATTCATTACTTGCTATGTGTCAACTAGAACAGCAAATAACGGAAGTAGATGGATTTTCATACTATTGCCAAAAAGAGCTACTTTCGGATAATTGTTGTCGTGTTTGGTCACTTCCAAATTACGTAGCTCTGTTGTCTAACAAGACGTCTTGTTTTGATATTGATGTAAGTATAAGATGAGTTTTCAGCAGAGAAAATTATTTAATTATATTTCTTTTTCCAGCAAAATGATGTCGTAGCTGTGCGAACTTTGCTTTTAACATGCTTTGAATATTTTCATAACTTGAAATTAAGTAACGACTGTTTACAATATAAGTGTAGAGCACCCACTGAGTGCACGCAGTATAATGCAGTTTTTAACATTTTCCATTACTTAACCGACATGAATTTTATTAAAATAAATGTAAGTAATTATTTTACCAGAAGGAAAAATGCTTTGACTTTCCATGCTAATAAAATTTTTCATTTTCAGGATTCGAATACATTTTTAAAATCAGCGATGGTTTTTGTACCTGTCGCAAAAAGCATGCAAACACTTCCATTTTTCCACAGTATTGAAAAAACGTATGTTTCAAATTGTATCATATAATTTATCGTAAATGTTTAAAAATTTATTTTTAACACTTTTAGGACATTAGAAAATGAATTAGTTAAAGTTGCTGCAATGGATCTTGGGTTGAAAAACGCTCTGTTCAATGAATGTCTTCTATCAGATGGATGGTTGGTCGGACTAGGTGGTGTCTTTGTGATGACGTCCATGTGGCTATATACCTCATCATTATTTGTTACCGTGATGACAGTGATTGCAATTATATTGTCGCTTGGGATTGCATATTTCGTTTATACCTTAGTGTTTGAGATGTCGTTTTTCCCGTTTATGAACTTGCTGGCAGTTATTGTTATAATTGGTACGTATATTTTTCACTGCGTTATGGAAGTTGATGAGGTAAAGGGTTTTTTTATTTATAGGTATCGGAGCAGATGATGCTTTCATTTTTGTGAAAATATGGCAATGCACGTTAACAGAGAGAATCAAAAGCTCAGGAGCGAATTCTATAGGAACGCAATCACCTATATGTTCTGATTCTGCGTATACTGAGACGATCAGTAGTTTGATGGCATCCACTTTGAAACATGCTGCTTTATCTATGTTAGTCACATCGTTAACAACTGCTGCAGCTTTTTACGCATCTTACATAAGTTCAATTACTTCCGTGAAATGTTTTGGGTATTTGATTTTGAGAATTTCATAGGCATTAAATAAATTTTTCGCTTTATTTTAGAATTTTTGCTGGGACTGCAATTATATCAAATTATCTATTAATGATAACTTGGTTGCCTGCTTCTATATCAATAAAGGAACGCATTCCATGTCCTTTTGGAAAATATTTTTCGTCTAGTTTATCGCAAAAATTAAATAAGTCAATTAGTCAAATAGGATCAACGACAGAAACATATATAATGAATTTAATTATTAATTTTCCAGTACTGTGGATAGCACTTTTAGGTAAACATTTTTCGGTATTCTAGAAATTCCAATAGATGTTAAGACCAAAATATTTTATTTGCAGGATTTATTGGTGTTGGCAGTGCAGTTCTGGTTCTATATTGGCCTAGACTGCAATTACCAGAATCTCCTGATTTTCAACTTTTTGTAAGCGATCATCCTTTTGAAGTGTACGAAAGTGAATATCGCGATGAATTTTGGTTTGAAAAATCAGTAGCGGTAAGTGTTTTGAGTGCTATTAGAGTAAGAAAGACAATATACTAATATTTTTTGGAAAACAGTCAAGTGAAAATTTTAAGCTGCCGTTACGCTTTGTGTGGGGAATCCTTCCAACGGATAAAGGAGATTTTTCAAATCCATTTTCTCGAGGCGGCTTATATTTCGACAATAATTTTAATATATCCTCAATTGAATCGCAGAAATGGTTACTAAACTTTTGTAAAAAGCTGAAAAAGGAATCTTTTTATCAAACAAGTTTTGGCATGCTTTTGCCAAATTGTTTTATTGAAAATTTTATAAATTGGATGAGTCGAAAGTATGAAAATCATATTAGATATTAAATTAAGAGAAAATTTTCTAACAAAATTTATTTCAGGTGCATCGATAAGATGGACGAAGTTGATAGAACTCCTTGTTGTGAAACATCAAAATTCCCATACGAACCTCAAATATTCGAGTATTGTTTGCCCCAAAGTATTTCAGCACTTTATGCAACTCCACGAGAGTTTTTTATGCCGGGGGTAGCGGGCCCAAAATTTGCAAGACCCACCAAGAAACACAATTTAACAACTCCTCCAATTGTTAAAGCACTAGTGGTAGAGTACGAGAGCAATG
Organism: Chrysops caecutiens; assembly: GCA_963971475.1. NCBI lineage: Eukaryota > Metazoa > Arthropoda > Insecta > Diptera > Tabanidae > Chrysops > Chrysops caecutiens. The sequence continues at coordinate 40,061,367 of OZ020569.1, read as the reverse complement.
TTTCGTACACTATGTCTTATTCTGAAGTCAATGACTTTGTTACAATGGTACAAAAATGGTTCGACGATGAATTGCTCTCTGCGCCACCTGAAATGAAGGGTGGATGGTTTATAAGCGACTTAATATTTTTTGATCTCCAAGACACACTGTCTAAAGGTACAGTCATTTCTATTGGAATGGCAATGTGTGTCTCGTTACTCGTACTTTTGTTTGTTACTCTAAATATTTTGATAAGTATATATGCTGTACTTACGGTGTCACTTACAATTTTCACAACAGTGGCGATATTAATTTTATTTGGCTGGAAGCTTAACATTTTAGAAAGCGTTTCAGTCAGTACAGCTATCGGACTGGCAGTAGATTTTAGCTTACATTATGGTATTCATTATCGTCTCTCTTCCAACTCTGATCGGCAATCTGCAACTAGTTTTGCATTAATGCGGATGATTGGTCCTACTGCAATGGCAGCTGTAACTACAGGAGTTGCCGGTGCTTTAATGTTAGCCTCAAATGTGTTACCTTACATTCAAATTGGTTTGTTTTTGGTGGTCGTGATGACTGTAAGCTGGATATATTCAACGTTTTTCCTGATGAGTCTATTGCGAATAATCGGTCCTCAGTATGGATTCATGCAATTTAGCTATCCATCGTTAAAGAAACGGCAGCGAAAAAATATGAGCGGAAAAGACTTTGTGGAAAGGTAATAACTTTCAGTTCATAAAGAATGATAATCAAATTTCTCGTTTTTGATAGAATGCAAAATCAAGCTATTATTTCGGAACAACTATTAACGCCGTCAAGCTCAGCTGTTGGAGATCTAATGAATTCAGAATCGCATGAACTGGATTCACTAACTTCTAACTCTCTAATAAAAGCCATGAGTGTTTCTGATTCTTCACGTAATGCTGAAGTAGATCGAATGCTCAATCGTAAATCTAACTTTAGTAAAGACTATCGAAGCCCATCTACTGGCAGTGCTATAACAATGGTTTTACCAGATGATTAAGGCTCGATTTGATATTTTTAGTACTTACTCATTTTTTACTTGTTTTTGCGAATGTGGACTTATTAAAAGACTCACTTGCCAAGTTGTCTCAATGTACAAATAAACGTTTTGACAAATACTTTGTGTAGACTTAATTGAAAAAAATATAATGAATAAAGGAGTATTACTTATAAATGCAATAATTCAACTTAATGTACGAAAGAGTATTATTTATCAATATATAGTATGTTTAATGTAAATATAACTGTGATAAAATTACGTAAAAGAAATTTGAAGTTGTGAGATTGTTTGCATGTCAAAAGTAGAAATAAAGATGTTATATTACATACTAACTATAGTTTATTTAATTGCATTTTATGTTTCGTATGATATTGGCTGTCATTTCTCCAAAGAAGAAGTAATCTTTTCCCATGTAAAGAATTATATATTTTACTGAATTTTATACATTTCTTTTTGAACGCCTGTAAGATCTTGTGGACCAAATCTCCTTGTTTTACGGTGACCTATGTTTAAGTCTCATATAGTATATACGAAATAAAAGAGGTGATCATTCATTCAACCTCAACATTTTTATTTTAGGCTTATTGCTAAATTTGTCCTTATAAATTTTGTTTCATTTGTTGCCAGTTTTGTCTAACTCAAACCTAAATTTATAATGAAATTGATTGAGGTTTCTTTCTTTCCTAAAGAACCATTATTGCAATAAAATTTTTCTATAATATAAATTATTAAACTAAAACATTTACCGGAAGACCATTGACCAAATTAAATATATATTAGAATCAAAACTGCACAATGTATTTACAATTCTTTTCGAGTTTCAAATTCCCTCTTACAATTGCTTTATGATTTTAGAAAGTGCATTCAAATGGTAACATTGTATTTTTAAAAATGAAAGAAAGAAATGTTTACGAATGAATATCTTCCAAATTTTGAGTGATATTAATATTTATAACTTTTTGTGCAGAAATACTTTATGATTAAACGAGTCTTTACATTTAATAAAAGCAATAATTTGAAAATTTATAATTTTCTTTTTGTCAAAACTTATGAAATTTAAAATATTAATTGATCTTCGTCGGTTATGTGTATAGAATAAAATTAAAATTTTTACTACCTATGAATTCTTTAATATCACGTTATCTAGTTATTATATTTTATCATTTTTAATGAAATATGATAAAATAATGAGCTCTTTTGTTATTCAAGTCGATAAGAATGTAATCGTAAAACCAATTCAATTTACTACACATGTTACAATTATCTACATATAATTGCGTAAAATTAACATATTTTTCAATTTAATTTAATAGTAACATTACAAATATTCGACTATATCACATTTAATGGATATATTAGGACAACTTTGACCAACTATATTATTTCTACCTCTATACCTGGGTTGCTTTTCGGTTAATAATTTTCTAAAAATGGGTAAAATGGCTGTGTCACCATCTAAAAGCTCTGATTCTGAACTAGCACCATATAAAGCAGTTTCTGGTTTTTTGTGTTTTCTCTTATCTGGCGCAACATTTGGTGAAGAATGGTGATGTGCATGCTGTTGGATAGGTTTACCTATTTTTCGAACTTGAGTCGACTGTGGTGTAGTATCACGTTCGCGTTCACTGTCCGTTTCACTTTGGCAGACAGTTCCCTTTACAGGTTTATGTCGGTGTTTTTGATGCTTCTTCTCCGATACAGACCTTTGGATTGGTGATGTGTTAGAATCATAAGGTATAATGTGACTGTGCTCAGGACATCGTTGTTGACTAGGGTAGTTTCGTGGGGACTGTCTTGAGTGCTGCTTCACATGTGACAATGTATGCGTATCCCATAAATCACTTTGAGACACTACAAAATTACTTTTAATATTGGAACCCATTTGAACACTCACTCTCCTCGGCTCTCCCATTGATCCTATAAGGTATTATATTATATATATTTGAGTGGATATAGATACGAGTATGTACCTTTTGCATGAGGACACGTACTATTCACTTCAGTATTCGACGAATAGTGCAAAGCAGTCGTTGAGTTTCGGTGTATGCTATTTGGCTTAGCTTTGGGTGTCGATGTCATACTTGAAGATTCCTGGAAAGTAAAAAAGTTTATTTTTGAAATCTTTTGATTTCCAACACAGATGATACCTTTGGATCTCGCGATTCAGAAGGATGGGATGGTTTCCTTTCTCTAAGACAGTCTTCGTGTTTAACGCTGTTACAAGTCTGTATCTTCGGCAATGTTGTATTCAATGTAGAATCCGTTTGCGCCGAAACTGAGTTTCTTTTCTCTGTGAAGCAATGACTTGAAATATTTTCATCGGACCTTTGTACTTGTGTCAATTGTGGCATTGTTTCTTGAAGAGGTGTAACGGTTTGAATCTTCTTTTTACTGTAATTTTATATAAGATGTATCGTAATATTACTATTTAATAATACAGCACAGCTTACTTTGCAACAGCTGATGAGGTTATTGGACTTGTATCCATTTCAGCATGGGTTGATGTCACACTGTCTACGGAAGTCAATTCCGTTACTTCTGAAAAACAGGGAAATCATAAGAGCATCCATACAACGTATGTAGTTTACATTAGTTTTCATAAAAAGACATTTACCTGTTGTACTTGGAATCTCTCTTCTAATTGGTGGTGCCGATAGTTTTCCTTGATCTTTAATCATAGGTTCAGTATCTCCACAAGAGCCACCATCGAGCCAATTTCGTGCATCTGGACCCAGTTTACGAATCAGAGATTGTAGCTCAGCTTCTTTTTCCATTAATGCCTTGCGAAATCTACAATTGGTTGATTTCACGTCCCTGAGTCTTTGTTCTAGTTCACAAACAGATGAATCTCGACGATTCTTAGACATTGGCCTCAAAGTGGCTCGAATTCGCTTATCCACATTTCCTGAAGGATTTCGTTTTAATTCGACCAGCTAGAATATCGAAACAAGATAAAAGTAAAATTAGTTTTTCTCAAGCCTTTTGTGTGGGTAACATCCATATGGTCTAAGCTACAAAATTTTACTACCAGTCTTACTTTCGGTACGAACACCAAACATAAAGTGGCCGTTGTACAAAATATTATAAATACAGAAATTAAAATAAACACAGCATCTTTTTGATCTGATAGTACGAGTGCTATAGCTGCGCCCATTATGCACATTATTACAACATTGTATACAGACAAGCCAATATGTTTGGAGTCGTTTAACGCTGGAATTGAAACATGGCGTGTCTCCCACGCTAAGAAAGCTCCGAATATCTGGAAGAAAGAAATCGTTCAGAGTATTAGAACATAAGAAATATTTTAGTTACATATACCAGAAGTAAGCCTTTGTACGCATATATGACCCCAATAAAAATTGTTATTCGTTCAGATTGGCAATATTCATTTTCTCGTACAATCAGCACATCCTCTAGAGATGGGTGAGGCTAAACAAACGGCAACGTTTATTTATAAATATTTTGTACTATATATTATATAAGCTCACATATGGCTCTAGTTGTTTTGTGTCTCTGTAAAACGGGTCTGTGATTTGCCAAGTGGTCATTATGCCTAAATCAAGTCCAAGTAGTACTCCGACAACCATGAATAGTTGATAATCTTTAATAACTTTTTTATTTAACTTTAGATCCGTAAAAATTGAATGAACACGCCACGTTTTGGAAAACATTGCTCCAAATGCTAAGCTGAAACCAGCCATTAGAAGCCAAGCTCTTGCAGTGCAAATGTATGGAAAAGCAGCTATACTGCTAAGCCCACTGTCTAGGCCAAGGAATACAACACTGAGATACGTTAGCATACAACCAATTATAATCAAATTGTTCAAGTGTGGGCTGGACATTTTTATGTACCTAAATTTAGATGAAGGTATTAGTCGTATTGATTGCACTTTCTAAATGCACAGTCTAAATCCTTTCAATGTTAAAATTACCTTTGATTCCTATACTTGATATTGAATGCCAAGAATACAAAAGCTATCACTATTCCGACAACAGAGCAACTGGCCAATATCACATAGATCGTTAAGTTAACTTGTGCATGTTCAATAATGCGCAGAGTCCTGTCTTTTGGGGGTGATCGGCCAACCTTTGGAGAAAAATGTTCTAAGACTGATTTATCTAAATAAAAGTACACCTTTATGTAACAGATTCGTGTGAATATTAATCTCAAATTTACCGTGGGTGTTAAGTGACGCTTTCTTGCAGTCGTTGTTGCATTTGCGCTCGATCATGACGCATTCGTACAAAGTTTCGTGTAATTTGTTGCAATCCAAGAATGCAAGAAACCGTCACTTTACACCTTTGATACATAAATAGCTATTTCTTATGACTCCAAAATGAACGAAATCAATTTATTTTTGTTTACCCATTTAATCGGTTGTCCAAGTGATAAGTCCAGCCTGGAATGAAGTGAATTATACTCTCCTATTTTAATTTCCTGGCCGCTTTGAAATTGTTTGAGCAAAATGTTAGCTTTTCTTTCGTTGTTGTAAAATCTAACTGGCCCCTAAAAACCAAAAGTGTGAACAAACTTTGAATTTAAATTTGGTATCTTAACTTACTGTAACACCTTCAAAACTTGTGTTTTTCAATGCTTCCAAAAATATATTCTCCCAGTCCTTAACTCGGTACTCGAATTGTGTCAAGAATTGTTCTTTTCTTTGAGCAACGTACTGTATAGCCAATGCAGCTGCCCATATTCCATCATAAGTGTACCCATGGAATCTGGAATATTCAATTCCCCGTCTACTATCATATTCGGATAAGTATTCCTCTGCTGTCTACATAATACAAAATAGGTAAGCAAAATTCATGTAAATATATTTTCATGTGAAAAGCTAACAATTCCTGAGATTGTAATGTCGCCACTTGTCGATAGTGGTAGCAAATCAGTAAGTATAGTAGCTTCTAAGGCAGTAGTTAGTTCCTCGACGGTACAATCCTCCGGAATAGTAGAATTCCACCATTCGTTGGAATAGGTACCCATTATTACCCATTGGTATGCTCGGCCATACATTTCCAGCCTACAATGAGACGTTGTAGATGTTTGGCGAATATTACCTAAAGATAATAAAAATTACTTATAAGCCTCACAGAAAACTTTTCGTGCCCAATATTCATTGAAATTTCCAAGGATAATTCGAACGTCTTTCTCACGTAGTTTCTTCAAAGATTCACTAACATCGGTAACAAAACTTTGCGTTTCAACAACGTCCAGCTCCATTGCATCTAGATCTGCAACCATGTGGTTATGGGGTAATGAATAACGTGGCTCATTTTGGTATATAGTCCCGACTCTTGTCCAATTGAATTCCTTGAGGAGAGAGAGACGAGGTGCGTTGAATGCATTTTCCGATGGCACAACACGAAAGAAATTTGGAAATGCATCTTTCGTGAACATTGGATGTGTATCGGCGTAGGAAAGCTGCGTTAGATGCCAATGTTTACTGGCTTTTGCAATGGGATCAGTTACATGAGTACAGGCTGCACCAAACAGCATCAACTTGTGAGGGCCGGAATGCATCATATCGAAAAATGACTTTACTCCAACTGCAGCATTACACTACAATTTAACATAAGAAATTCGGCATCAAGGTATCCTCTCGGAAACTTTAACTATTTTACCTCAGTATCATTCCACCACATGTGGAGTCTATAGTTTCGTAGAATACTGGAATGTTCATTGACATGGTCTAGTGCTAGTTTGACACTGGGCATTACCCCACGTCCTATGTGAGAAGCTACTTTAGTGTATAGTTGTGTTTCTGTTAGATTCTTTTGTTACCTGTATCCGAGTTTTCGACACCATCACCGTAGGGAAAGAACCCAGCAATATATACATCAGAACGTTTTTGGCTTGCACTGGGCCGCTGACAAATTACAATGTTAGAAGTACCGACAATAATAATTGACAAAAGCAGGTACATGCAGTCATCTTTCATCTTCACCTTTTTCAGAATAATTCTGTAAAAAAGTTTTAGTCTTATAAACTTTTGTTTCTCTTCACAATGTAAGCCTGGAAATTCTCTATTCTACACATGCTATTAATTTCTAACTCTTATGTTACACATATAATATCATAAATAGTGTAAGTTTCATGAACTCTATTACAATTTTCTCTGGTTCAAAGAAGAGGATGTGTGATTATGAGGTAAATGTGATGAACAGTCACTTACTCAGAAAAAAAGTTTACCGGAAGTTGCGATTAAATTGTTTCAAAGTTTTCAAGTGTAGATAATGGAGTGAATTACAGGTGCAGTTAATCGTTAACCTGGCGCCGACATTCAACTTTCTTATCACAAGTACTCCAAATGTGTGACTAGTACCTCTAATGCCCTCCGCACACGAAGATACAGAAAAACCAACTGATTAGTGACTCAAACTAGTAACCAGTTTCCTTTGAATCACTTCCCATATAAACATATGGGACGCCACACACTCCGCTATACTGTTTGCGAATAGATTTGTGATTCCTGGAAACTGGTTTGTAATTAGTCACCAGCGGACTGGCATGTCGAGTCGTTTCCGATAAAGTTTACAACTTTCTTAGGACATTCTGTAGAATGCTACAAATTTAGCATCCGAAATTTCCAATGAGTTTTGGATGAGTATCTGCGTGTGCGGAGCCTGGTCGTTAATAAGCCAGTAACCTGTTTGTAACGCAAATTGCAGATCAGTTTAGTTTGATCTTAGTAGCTCCGTGTGCGGATGGCCTTAAAGATAAAAGCACACAATCTCATTTTTCTAGATATTCGATTTAAAAGACAAGTTTTGCGATGCCCTTTAACAAATTTAGTGTTTAGCTTTACTATAAATAATATTTACTAAATATGCTGAAAATATGTAAAATTGCGCAAAAATTTGTTTACTTTCTTTAAATGAATATAAAATACATAATTTGTAAGAAATTTTGATTTGCCAATTTTGAGTGGACTTAACTCTAGATTAAAAGTAATTAATCAATAAAGTCTATCCGGCATTAAGATCCATGAACGCCTAAACAACAGTATTTTTTACTATAAACGCATTTAAGCCAAGCTTATGATAAGTACTATTAAGATTGTAAACACCTCTAATAGTACTTTAAGTGAGTATTAAATAGTTCATCCGTTTTGACATGCAAATAGGTTTTTATAAAAACTTACTTTAACCGACTATTAAAGTTAGAAAACCAACAAAGAAGTTAGGAAGGCGTTACATAACATAAGACATTATCCTATTACATTGACACTAAAGAAATTGATAAAGTTGTTCAAATGCTTTGTTTTTTATTGTATCAGACATAATTATCCTTTACCTACTAGATAAAACAATTCAAGCAACACAATTTTCCACACGAAAACGATTTTTACTCAGCAAGGATATATACAATGGTCACATACCATGAAATGTACACACAACTATAATCAACAAATTCTGTCACTTCTGAGCCTTAACTAAACCACTTTAAGTAACCTTCTGTCCATAAAAATTGATTAGAAGAGTTACATTAGGTTTGGCAAAGGTTAGGGTTTTTCATATGTTTTGCTCCTTTTTCACAGGCACAGTCTGAGTAGTGTTCGGTACACATTAACATTATTATTAATAAAATTTTGCCGGCTCCTTTTTTTTAACTCAGATGTCCACGAATACTTTCGAACAAACTCTGTAACTGATTTAAAAGCTTTAATTTGTTAAGTGAAACTACATGAAATAACCTTATTATCTCCACTTTGGAAAGTTTAACGCATTTGAATAAAGTGTAGATGTTAAGCTTTTATGTTTTGAATCATCTTTATTTCTGACTGAAGGACTTGTGAGTTTGGGAAATGGAAAATATTTTTCTCAAACAATTACTTATGTAAATCTTTCCAAGTACGTGCTGTGCAATGGGTTTCGAAATGAATGAGATATTATATTTGCCTCAACTCAGGTGCATTTTTGTATATGAGCTTATACGAGTAGCATCCTTCAAACAATGTCCTACACATGATCCAGCCGGCTTACGAATGTATACTAAAAAGCTGCCTCTTGAACACAGAATCCTTTATCCTTAGAGTAAACGGCTGGCTTTGTTGGGTAGATTTCAGGGTAAGTGTAGTTTTTAAGGAATAATATCCTTGATTGTGCTTTGTTTTATGTTGGCAATGTTTTGCATAGTATGATGCCTTCTTGTTTGCTTAATAAATAATTATTTGTTTTGCATAGACAACTTTCCATCTTACTTAGTTTTATGTCAACGAATTTTTTAATGGACTTTTAGAACATGGATTTACAGTGGTGACTGCTCTCTACTCTGGATGGATTTTTCTGATGAAAGACACTAGCTTTAATAACTCTTTTCAATCCTTACAATTGAAAAACTTTGAGGTTTTTAATGTAACATTTGCACAGTAAAAACTACAAATTTTGCGTGAACTAAGAATAATTAAAATGATATTCTCTAACCCAGCGCTTTGCTTTTACTATAAGTTTTACTATGGTTAAAAGTAATTTTTGAAATTATAATTTGAAATAATTGTTCTTTCAACTACACTTAAACACGCTATGTTATATCGTGTCAACTGACCGGCTAACAAAAACTGAATAGATACAAAGAAATGTTTCCTTAATTTTATTAAAAGTTTCACTTTATGTTTTTTATGATGAATTTTTAAGTAAGGGTAGGATCTGCACAATCTGAAATGTTGTTGCAAAAGGGTTTTTCATGAGCATTTATAAATAAAAAACAAGCAGAAAAATTGTTTTAAGTTTGGAGGAAATAGTTTTATGAAAATTAATAACACAAAATAGCGTAAGGTTTGCATGAGAAATAGTTTCCCAATAAAAACTCAAAGAATTGTAAAGTTTTTCTTTGATACACGAACAACCAAAAGTTATAACTACAGGATATCAAATACTTTTTATGTATATCATAGCACCATACCCCTGCCCAGTTTTTGTTTGTTCTGGATAAATTTATCCTCAACGTTTTCTACTAGTTTTGCCACTGGTTATCAATGCCCTCGAGATTTTCACTGTTAATCATTTGTGATATTTGATATTCAGTATAACAACAGTCAAAGAACTTATTTCAACAATTGCTAGTCCCTGAGTAAACAGTAAAAGTAAAAGCTAGCGGCGATATCCTTGATCTCAATGATTAATGTATTTACCTCATTTATATATTTGTTATTTTAAAAACACGTAATTTATTATTGGTATGTTTACAATTGCATGCTCCACATAAACTACAAGCTATTTCGGATCAGACCGAGACATTAAGTTTTTCATGAAAACGAATATTTGTAATAAAACTTTTCGACATATTCCTGTAGCTTTTAAATCATGAAATTTACCTTGTACTTGTGAAAGAACCAACTTTAATTGAAGATGAATTACTTTTCTCTGATCATGAGCTTTAATTCTTATATTTTTGAATATAATAGCTTTAATTTTTCACTTATCACATTACATTCCATTTTAAACCCTTTAAGGATTTTTTCCAAACACAAATCGATTATGCTTTATGGCTCATTTGGTATACACAAATAAATTAACATTCTTTGCTGTGAAGTTTTCTAAATACACAAAAAATCAGATTTCGATATATGATTATTTGTAACTCATTTAATTTTTACATTTGAAAATAGAGTTCAATTAGTTCATGTAAACTTCACGCGTTGACCATCTTCAAAGTTAAACACAATGAAAACCTTCAGAGAATCTCAACCGTTTAGGTAGCACACCCTTCAATTCACAAATCGAACTAGCCGAGAATTTTTGTAGAACATTTCCATATTCATTAACTAAACAAAGTACCAGGGATACAGGAGTATTTCTACTGTAGGCATGCGCTACTTTGAGCGCATAATCTACTCTTTGAGATACCAATGTATAAGCAAATATCTTGAAGCTCACATGTATAACTGAACAATATTTTTGCAATACTATATATACAAAACCCTCGTCCTGCTAATCTTCACTAAGCAATACAGAAATTCCATCGCATGAGTTTATTCGTATGTAAATGTTTCCTTCTGTACACCGGGACAAACTATGAGAAATAATTCAAGATCTTGAAGATGGAACATTGTAACCCTTGAAAATTATTATCTACTATAAAGTTTGACTGCTTCCATGTGATATTTTGGGTGTTCACGTAAAGTCGTAACACGTTCATCATTACTTCTGTTTTGTGACATTTATTCGCTGTTGAAAACTTGGAGACGTATAGGAGACATACCTATATACGACCTTGCATTTGCCAGTGTATATTTTAAAGGCATAACAAGGAAGACACAGCAAACGGGTTAACAGAAAATGATAAATAAAATGAATCAACCAGAACTCTTTATTTCAGTCTTTGTGAATATTGAACAAAATCTTCTACTTGACTATATATGTATAAAACATATGTAAAAACATTGCTTAAGGCACAGCTTTTAAAAACAGGAGTTCAGGTCCGTTGAAATTATCTTGTTATCACGTTTCACGATTATTGAAAATATTCGTGTTGCAAAGCCTGAAAATATAAAATAGATATATTTGAAAAGCTTTCCTTAAAATCATAACAAGACTAATAAAAACATCAATAAATTTTGCCATATAACGTTGTAAGTTTCATACTTACTTCACTTGCAGTAGTTCTTTTCTTTGGATTATACAAAACCAAGCTAGAAACAAGACCTATCTCTGCATCCCCTGTACAACTAGGAAACAAGTTTTCCCATTTCTCTCCGTTTGAATGAGGAAACCGAATTTTATTATAATCTGGTAAATTTTTAAGTTCTGGCCATATTGCCACGCTCGGACTCCCAAGAGTTCTTATCACTAAGGCTAATTGTTCAATGTCCGTTGATCCCTAAAATAGATACAATTTAGTTTTTCCTTTTGTCTACATTTTATCTAAAAAAGAATTTTAAACCTTACTGCAAATAATGGCACTCCTCTCAACATTTCGGCCAAAACACAGCCAGCTGCCCATAAATCTATTTGTGGTCCATATTTTTGACTTCCCCATAAAATTTCAGGCGCTCGATACCAACGAGTTGCCACTTGTGGGGAATACAGCTTTTCTTCATCTTCTATTGAATATAATCGGGCAAGACCGAAATCCGCTATTTTCAAGACATTATCCCTACTAATTAGTAGATTAGCTGGTTTTATATCCTTTAGAAATCAAAATATAAGAAAGTATAGTATTAGATGGAAATGTTCACAATACTTACTCTATGCATAATTCTCAAGGAATGCAAATATTCAAGTCCTTTGAACAACATGTTTGTGTACATTTTAACCTCCTGCCTACTTAAAGGGTCCGAATCATTTTTGAGCCGTCCGTATAATGTATGTGGCATAAAATCAAAAACTAGAGAAAGTCCAGTTAAGTCGGGGAATATATCATTCAACGCCAGTATCTAAATCAAATAAATTATTTATAATTGAAACTAAAAATTGTTGTATGATAGATATACATATTCTGAAGAACAGTTTTGTAAGGCTTTTATTTCTCTTAACGTATTCAAAGAAATATTGCCGTATTTAGTTCTCAAACACACTTTCTTTATAGCAACTTCCTTGTTTGTAGAAACATCTAGTGCTTTCACAACTACACCGTGGACACCTTCTCCAATCTTCTCAATTAGCTTATATCTGCTGGAAGTGTACTCCTCCATTAAACTTTTTCGCAAGAAAATCTTACACCTAATATATTCCTTAAACCCAATCAGGTATCAATCCTATCACAACTAGCTCTGTCAAGTGGTTCCTCGACCTCGTACACGTCCATAAATAACCTTTGAATAAGAATGCAGCAAGGAATACTTGACAAATGTCTCCGTGGCAACGGTTCTCGGGGTCAATTTTCTAATCAATCGATTTGTTTTAAAATGCAATTAACTAAAAGCTTATGGAAAGGTTAAAAAGATTGCTGGAATAAGATAGGTTGCATAAATCATAAATCGAGATGGGTATTGAACTTTTGACGATAAGAAATTTTGTAGATGTGGCTCGGTATTTATTCAAGGATCAAGGAGAGCGTTATAATGCTAGTTGAAATTCCAAGCTTCAATTAATAAAATAAAATCCAAAACTTGTGTATACTTACAATATTTATTACGCTTAAATTTTTGTGTATATAATGCAAATTCACGTGTATATCTATTTCACAATAATATTACAATAAGACATTTTCTAGATATTTGTAAATTGTTTTGCTATTAATTCCTCCCTTTTTCATGCCAATATTGATAAATGGTAAAAATAACGGGCGTGGAGAAAATCTATACTTTAACAATTACATGTATAGCGTACAAATTTTGTATAAACGTTTCGATATTAATTATCAAAAAATTTTTATATATTATTGTGCATTTTTGTATATGAAAGAGACACATTAATTTCATATTTTTTTAAAAAAATATAGCTTTATGTATACAATAACATGTACGATTTTGTATAGTTTGGTTTACCTTCTTTACAATTTTGGCTAACCTAGGAAAATACTCATCACTTTATACAATTTAATAATTTTATAAAAGAGGGAAAACAGAAAAACAAATAAAAATGCACTTAATTACATTAAGTAGATCGGTTTAACCAATCTATTTGCGAAAAATAATGAAAAAGTTGAAATTTTCCAAAGCAATCGACTGTAATCGTTGCACTTTAAATCACATCGTTTTGTTATTTAGCATAGATGTTTAATATTCTGCTGATTCTTGTTGAAATCTTTTTGACGGAGGAACTAAATGATCTGGCAGTACATTGGGTAATTCGTGTCCATCAAGCTTAATTTTGATTAAATGTTTGGCCAATGCAAATTCATCTGCATCTAGGAAACCATCATGGTCGACATCTGATAGCTTCCATACTTTACTAAGCACAGTATTTGGTAGTTTTGATTTTATCAAATCCATTTTGGCAGCTAAAAGAATCAAAAAAATTTAAATTAGTTATTCTTATGAAATCATTATTTGAATTAACCCTTTACCTTCTCCCGAAATTTTTCCGTCTACTGGATTGAGACTTTCGAAAATTGGATCTGTATTGTGTCTCTCCCTACCACAAATCCAGTCAATTTCACCAAAGCCAGCATCAATGCCTTCACCTTTCTTGTACCCAAATGGTGATATCGTATCATTGACGATGTCTTCAAAAGCACCTCCTGAAAGGTAAAACAACAATCAATCACGTTTTTGTACCAACAATTTTTGTATTATGTGTGAATTATTGTACTTCATTTTATAAGTCAACATACTTCCACCAAAATGCCGGATATGTATATTCAAAAATTTGCATTTCCTTCGACTTGCATTCACAATCTAACTCATTTACAGATACTTCCTGCGTGAATTCTGTGCTACAAATCATTTAGATACTGAAGAAATACTCTTAGAGTGTGTCAGATAGCAGCAAAATCGCATCAAGGGCGAATATATCGTCGTAACAATCCATAATTGTTATATGACCTCAATGGGACAGAAATTACAACGGAACAGTTGTTCACTTTATTCATGAGAATTGAGAATTGTTATAGTAAATTTTAAACCGTTTCTAGCATTTGAAAAGTGAAAAATTGGAAACTAAAATTACAATTGACTCCTTAGTCTATTATTATACAATTCTTGCGGAAATACTTAAAGATCAAGAGCAATTTCTGTTGAAGACAATCACCGATCAAATGATTCACGGTTGAGAAGCTAAGAAGAGAAAATTTCTCTGAATGATGACGAGTGCCAGCGTGTGTAAAGTGTTTCATACATTAAAATCTATTTTAAAACCCGATATCAGTTCACTGTTTTCGATATCAGTTATTTCAGTATAACAACTTGTACCCAATATGTTCATTTTCCATATTAAACTGCAATGATGTGGTCAATTCATTGGGTTATACCGCATTTTCTCATAATTTCTCTACTATCAACTATAGTTGATTGGAAAATGTGGTTGGAAAACTCAAATATCAGATATGGAAGAAAAACACGTTACTAACAGATTACTTCCTTTGGCTGTGAATAATCTTATTAACATATGTATGTTTCCTTTGTGACATGATAGAAGTTTTGTTTTGCTCTCATGATCATCTCATGAACTTTAATGTAAAGT
The DNA here is from genome assembly GCA_963971475.1 of Chrysops caecutiens. Taxonomy (NCBI): domain Eukaryota; kingdom Metazoa; phylum Arthropoda; class Insecta; order Diptera; family Tabanidae; genus Chrysops; species Chrysops caecutiens. The sequence continues at coordinate 40,046,291 of OZ020569.1, read as the reverse complement.
TACAGCATTGCACAAAATGATAAATGCTAATAATAGTATCACGACTCATTCCAAAGAATTACATAAATTTTGCAGAACAAACGTTAAGTGGCAAATGCATTGATCACTATGCGTCTGACAAATATTTATTGTTTTGAATAATGAAAACTTCAAGACGTTTGTAGGTATTTTGGATTATAAAGTAGTCATCTTGCTTTGGATTTTGTAGCAATTTTACGTATTTAACATATTTCCTTATCTGGAATACATAAAATTTGATAAGTAAACTTACGATATCAAGTGTCTCATCGTTATGATAAAATATTTTCGATTACTTGTACTTAAAAATTGGACTTGATGTTGGACAACATTATGTAGACCATTGCAAGGGCAGGAAAGTACAGATTTCATCAAATGAATCAATCGATTACTACAAATCAATTGAAAACCAATCACTGATCAACATTATGTACTGGCTCCATTCATCCATTCATTCGTTTCTATGCGCTATGAAGTGTACAATTATCTCAACATATGAAAACCTTATGCAATCATATAAACGTGTGAATTTCGCTCTAATTTTCTTATCACAGAGTCAAAAGTATGTGTGAATATATAATTCATATCGCAATCTCCAGTAAAGATAATTGTGTTCAATGGACTTTGTGTAATATACCGAACTATGTATGATCGAGATACCGGGCTACCTAGCAAGTAGCAAGTGTTATGCAATATCTAATTATTAGTAAAAATTACGTGGCTTACACGTCCATACAAGTAATATCCTTATGCAGTTAAGTGCATAATAATTCATACTTTACATGATCGTTATTATTTCACTTTCAATGCTAGCACAGACTTTAATTCCCACTGTACTTGAGAATGAAGATTAATTCACATGATCTCCATTATCTAGTTTTTGTCGACCCACATAAATTTGTAGTTTGTGCTGCAAGATGTATGGAAAAAATTTCTTTGATAACAACCCAACAAAACAGTGATTCTTTTTCTTTCTCTGGAATTGATTCCAAAAGCTGATGGTGTTTAATAGTGCTGATCACAAAACATTAACTACTCAAAATTCCGTTTCACATTCTAGCGGAAAAGTTGAGTTATCGTGGATTTTATGAAAAATATGTGACTCACATCTACAAAAATATAATTGCATGAACCATTTGATATCACGGTTATGGTTTTACAAAATATTTGGTTACAGCAACCTTTCCAATTATTGACTCAATGAAAAACTTTAAGTAAATTTTACCGGCACAGTTTGAATTGGAATTTCAAAAGCAGCCAAACTCTAATGAGCTCAATCGTGCATGTGCCCAAGATTTGTCACCATGCAACATTTGCTAATTAAATAAACGTGATAAGTGAATTTGAAAAGTGCCGAAAGGAAATAAACTTCAGAAGAACATTTCGAATTCTCGAAGCACAGCCACACCTTCTGATGGACTAATAAATATAACTTCGTTAGTAAATTGTTTTAACCAAACTAAGATAATAAAGAAGTAGAGGTAGAAAATGTTTTCTCTTACCTTTAACCGTAGGTTCTGATACTAAATTCATTTCTTCTTGAGGGATTAGTTCCATTAGTCTTGCAATATCATGGGCAAGCATGTGATCGACTACTTCTAGTAGATTTGGTTTAAGCGAATGGAATCTTGAAAAATCGTGTGTCATAAGGCGTTCTTGCATTTTTTTGATGTCCGGGAAATCACCAGGAGAAATTTGATGTTCCCTTTGAATTTTGTCATATATACGTCCTAAATTTTTGATTAACTCCTTCTTTTTACTTTCTTTACCAAACACTGATGGCATTTCTTTTCGTAGCTCCGATATTATGTAAGCATGGACTTTGGCTAGCCTAGCTCTTTTTATCAAATCGTTCAGTTTACGTAGTGCAGCATTACGTGGTAATGATTGAAGATCCCTAAACAAGTCCTGCTCTTCATCTTCGAACAATCTTCGGTTCGTATCGTAACGTAGCGGTTGGTCCCAAAATGAACCAATGTAAACACGAGCCACTTCTGGTGTTTGAAGAACTTTACCTAGAGACCACATTAGAGCACCATAAACTCGCATTAGTTGTTGATGGTCTATCATATCGGCTTTGTTAAGGATTATTCTTATTTTATCATCATGACCTTTAAGTGCTTCTATAGACCTCCGGAATTCATCAGATATATCCAATTTATGAGCGTCGAATAACAAGATGATTCGATCGACACGCTCAGCGAACCATTCAAGAATCCCAGTAAAGTCATAACCTCTATCGATCCTTTGTTTCTCTCCAGAAAGAATACCAGGTGTGTCAACTATAGAAATTGCCTGTAAAACAGGTGAATTGACAGTTGAGCACTGAAATCGATTCAAGAATGCGTTTCCATATTTCGAAAGGGGACGGAATTGTTTTGTTGGATCCACAACTAAAGCATTACCCGGAACAGTGCTCTCCCTTTCATCATACATCACAGCTATAAATCTATCTGTTGTTGGCTCAGGACCAATTCGTATACCTGGAAAATCTCTTTCGAGTAAATATCGTATAAATGTTGTTTTTCCAGTGGAGTATTGTCCAACAAGAAGTATCATTGGCTTTGCATCAAAGTCTGGATCCTCCAATTTTGGGGAGTGAAAGTCATGGAAAAGATAGTGCTCCTCTAATGGTAGTAATTTACTACGATATATCTTTTTTAACTCAGACACGACATTTTCGACCACTTCCTGTTGGCCTTTACCTTTTTTCAACCAACTGAACATATCGATAGCGATTTAAAGACTTTCCAAGATTTCCCGACCGTCCGACGAATATTTTCACAAAACTAAACTCCCCTTGATTGGAACAATCATTCGTAGACCTGTCACCAGTCACCTTCCACTGAACGTAATTTCTAGCCCTGAGAAGTGAATCATTAAAAAAGGTTTGGTTATATGTATTTAAAGTTTCTGGAGATTATTTATTTCACAAAATTTAAGATTCAGGAAAACTACAACAATTTGAACTTTTATATCGGATTTCTTTGATATTTTATTTGAAATCTGAGCGATCATAATTGTGACTTCGATGTGAGTTGGTCATTGTCGATTCGACCATGTTCCATCGAAGTCTCCATAAACATAACCTCAAAATATTGTTTCTGGTCGCGTTCGTTATAGTCATGAATTACAAAACCAATTGAAGCACTAAGAAAATAAGGGAATTATAATGAAATGTACAAAAATATAGTTAAACCAAATGCCTCTTACGTTTTAACTACATACTTGAAGCAGTGCAATGAGCCTCCTTGGACATCTTACTTTGTAAAGGTTTAAAATGAGTAAATGTAAACATTCAAAATGAACTAATTGATAAAAACTTTCGTATATAGCTCAGAGATGTTAAAAACGACCAATGGGGCCGGTCTCATTTCAATTGGACACTGGACACTGGCACCAACTACCACATCCTGCGAGCTACATGTTTCCCATATATCAAATATCATTGCTCGAAAAGGCCGTACCAAGACTTAACTACCGAAGACAATTTCTTTCGATTCCTTAAAATTATCAATTTAGGTACATTTTTATGAAATTTATTATTTCGAGTACAAAATGTAGTCTTTGCTAGGCCTCCCTCTTTTATTCTATGGATTGGCTGCAACACAATTAATAAGACACAGAGAAGCAGTAAAACTTAATGGTACTGAAATTTCAATATATTTCTTGTACGAGGAAGACAAGGGATCTATGTATTGATACATTCACATCAGTTGATGGTTCAAACAATACCACAGGTCTCATCATAATGTCTTAACAGCAAATGTTCTATACTATTTCCAAACTCCGTCAAGGAACACGGAGAACTGCAATTGGGTATACTTATTTCTTTGGGAAATTTATCTTCACTATCAAAATAGTAAACCAACTGGAATAGATAATATATTTATTAAATTATTAAATTATTTTTTCAATTATCAATTTACCTTCACTTCGAAATCATCATCAAAAGTCACACTGTGATGTAGTTCAAAGACTAAAGTTGCTGAATAATCAGGTTTCCGGGACGTCTGTTGCAGGATGTTCAAAGAGTTCATTATATTAACCAGAGTCACATCATGAACCAAGTAAATAAAAATTTTTCTATCTGGAATCAACACATTCCTCTTCTTCAACATATTGTCATAGATCTCTGTTACTGGTGCTCCTCCTTTTACTCGCTTCATGAGGGCGGTTTCGGTAAACAGCGTATAACTTCGTTCAGTCATTGGACGCATTTTATCAGGAAATACACTTTCGGTCCAATCTGGCAATTGTAGTTTGTTATTTTCCTCTATTTCAAGTGTGTTGTACAAAAGTTCAACATCTAATATGGTTGTAATGTTCTAGAGAAAATGATATAATTTGATTGGATGTACCTACAAATGTATATATTCGAAATTATCATACTTGACCAGTATGCCTTGTTAGGTATTGATACAAATCAATGTTTTTCTCATTCATTTCCCTAACATCAGGTGGTGGATTAACATACAATTTCTTTAATATATTGTCATAGTTTGGACAAGGTTTCTTTTGCGCTATTAGCTGAAAACAAGTAAAAATTATTTCTAAATGTTAACGGAATAGGATGATATGACTTACATAGTCTCTATCACGGGGCACCGAGTTTACGGGGACTGGTTGCCAAGGAATAGGAAGAGGATTACGATTCTCAAGTGGAGGCATGAAACCAGCTAAAAGACTCTGAGCACTCATGAGACATCTCTCAGCAGCGCTACTTAGAACAAACATTTCATCTTTATTGTATAATCCATTTTGTGGTAGAAGACGATAGTAACGCATACGCAAATTTTTCCCTAAATTATACATTTGTAGGGAACCTTTCTGTGAATCAAACAAAAAGATCTTATTTACTCTCATAGAATTTTAATGTACTTTACCTCAGATAACGCGCCAACACCACCTGGCCACTCATAATTAATATAAGGGTCATTTGGGTAAAAATCAGTTGGTGATCTATCTCCATGTCTCGAGAGCTGAAAAGAAAATCGAATGACAACTATCTCCTAGTGAAATCATACAGAGATTTACAATTGATATCATACGAAGTGTACGTAGACCTTGTTCGTCATTACTATCCCCAAAAACAAAATAAGCACCCAGTACAGCACATAAAGCAGTGCCAAGCACAATTACTGATATGGTCATTCCGCGGCGATTACGTTCCCACTGATGACAAGCCATCAAATTTTTATTTTTACGGACAACCCAATCTGCCTCTTGACTTGTTTACGGCTACTGATCATTAGAAAAGATACACAATTGATAAGTAACACTTGAAAATCCATGAAATTGCACCAATTTTATTTATCTTCCATACATTGTTGTACAAGTTCCTCAAACAAAAATGTTTGTGAACTGATAATGAAACCAGTCAGTCATGGAAATGTCAAACCTTCACTTGAACTGATAAATTCGCAGTCACAGTCACAGAGCTAACACGTCACGTCTCTTGTTCACACTGTGCCCTTCATGATCATGAATGCAATTAAAAATTTTCTATTTTTGTACAGCAAATAAAACCATTTTTTGGCAAGAATGAAAGTTTGCATCTAATCTGAAAATGAATTCGTCTCATCAACACTATATTTTTTCGTACTTACTTGCATTTAATAACATGAAATCATTTTGCATTATGCAACTTTTGTACATAAAATGACTACAAACAGTAGAAGCCGTAGTTGATAACGTTTGTTTTGTCTTGCCAGGTTCATTCCAGTGAAGGAGCAACTATTTTAGTTCTTGAAAATGAAGATAACTTTTATGAGATTCAACAAGTCAGAATGATGTTCTTTTGAGTAATGTAAAATGCTAGTTATGTTCAATCCACTTATTTATTTATTGTTTTTGAATTTACATAACATAAATCAAGTAAAACACTACCAATTAATTATTACTTATTTTTATAAAATTCTTTATATTAAATATTAATTAAGCTTACAATGGAATTTTTCCACTTAAACTCACTTCATCAAACACTAAAAACTTAAAAAATCCATGAAGTGAATCAAGTTTTTGTAAATTGATAAATTATGAAGTGATTTATGCCTTGTAATTTGGGCAAATGATTGGTTGTGGGTAAAATGTTAATGTAAAACTAAGTCCTATGATTAATCTTCCATGCTCTCGTTGTTTCTATCTGGAGAACCTCCATTGTTTTTGGGGGAATTCGATCTTGATTTATGATCCTTATCGTCCGACATTGATCGATCTCTAAATGATACAACATATAATTATTAAGTAAAATGTTAACAAAAATTTGAAAGTACAATTCAGTAACTACCTGGAACGAGAATTTCCTTTAGATTTGGAGCGAGATCTTGATCTAGAGTCGCGTTTCAAGGAGCGTGAACGGGAACGTGAATCCCTCTTCAAAGAACGGGAACGAGATTTCGATTTAGACTTCGATATGTCCCTTGATTTACTTTAAGAAAATATAAATAAGAATTTCACAATGTATGTAGGATAAAGCTTGGACTTACTTTGAATGTGATCTGTCACGGGAACGTGATTTAACCGGAGACTTGGACTTAGAACGTGCACGTGACTTTGATCGACTCCTTGATTTTGATCGAGAACGCGATGATCTGTGTGACGTTAACAGGCGTTAAATTAGAAAATGATACAACATTAATTCAATGTTCGCAATTACCTAGAACGAGAACGACGACGTGAACGTGATCTCGAGCGAGAGCTTGAAGAACGAGATCGCCCACGTCCACTACCACGACCTCCACCACCACGTCTGTCTTCAACCAAACGAATACGGCGACCATTTAGTTCTGTATCATCTAGTTTTTCAATAGCTGTTTTCATATCTGATAAAGAAGCAAATTCGACAACTCTGCGGGAAAGTCTATGTTTAAAAGAAGATTATAATAAATTATTCATTTCTAACTCACCCTTCATTCCTCCTCTGTTTATGTGCGTCAGCATAAGTTACTTCTCCAGCTTGCCTCATATAATCCTTTAAATCCTGAATAATAAAGATACAAGTTAAATAACATACAAAATAACAATAAATTTTTTCCTACCGGGCTTCAGGAAAAAATCACACAACTACATTTTATTCTTTTTTATATGCCTAAACTCGTTTCTCACAAAGTACTTTCATTTTATATTGGTATTATACATCAGGAGTGAACCAAGATTGACGAATAACCCATACCAGATCAGACCAGACCACGTTTGGATAAGTTTGCTAGATGCTAGAACCACAAGCCTCAAGAGAACGAGATGCGACTGACTTCCTGTGTTAGAGAGCCTCGCAGAGAAGAGAATGTGCCCTACTACGATGAATTCTACGATACTTCGTTTCCAGGGAGCGAGCAGGAGTTCGAATATAAATACCAAATTTCATGAAAATACCTTGTGTTGAAAGAAACAAATTTCAATTGGCAATAATAATTAAGATTTTTTCCTGAATTAATCGAAGAAATGCAATTATGTATAAATGAATACTTTTTCCTTACATTACATTAAGTCATCTTCTTCGACTCAAACCCTGTATTGGATTTTAACGCTTTATTCGTCTTTCACATATATTGGTTGAAAACCTCTTTTAGACCCTTAGTTTTTTTATGGGTGTTGGCCATTATACCAAAACGTAAATATGTATGTACTCTCAGTTAACGCTAGATTCATTCCCGGCTACCGTTTATGAAGGGGGTTGAGGGCTGTTCGCACATAAAAAGATCATGTTAAAGCCACCAGAATAATCGCTGACTGACTGATAAGATGAATTGCACAGGAAACGCGATTCCCTTTTTCTCACTTTGTCATCAACACAGGACACGGGACGGGACGGAACGATGATGAGTGTCAATTTTCAAAATCAATTAATTTAAGTTCGTTGTTTTAATAACAAAACGTACCAGCAGCAAATGAGAGAGGGGTCCTGACCCAGAAGTAACGTGTGGAAGATAGTCTCCAGATTATGATTTACTTTATATATTTACCGTGTGCTACTTGATTTTATTTGATTTTTGAACTATATTAGTTATCAGTTTTGAAAACGTCTTGTGTTCGATTATGAAATTCCTATACGTTTAATGATTTGTTTAGTGTGTTTTTCACATGGCCGTACTGATTTGATTGGTCAAGTAATTATTAAGTTTTTAAGCCCTAGACCACCATAAGCGTGTATCTCATCACATAAACATCATTGATTGTACTGGACCAAGAATATAGATTATTGTGCAGTGCCGCAGCTGGCCACGTCTTCGTTAGGACATGCGCAACCACTTCGCAACCAATCGTCTGATTTAGCTAGCTATTGCCTCTTTCTGCCTGGCCTTCGCATAACATCATCGGGTGGACATCAGTCAGTCTCATTTGTCAGTGACCCCATTATAGGTAGCATTTCTTCGAAAAAATAATTTACTTTAAATTATTTTTTAATAGTAGTACATTTTTTTTTTGTTTATACATATTACTAATAAATCAAAAAGTTCTTATTTTCATTTTCTTTATAATGGCTTGAGTTTTTCATCGTTCTAAAAGTATCTTAAATTCTGCAACTACATCATGCACATTATGAGAAATGATTACATTAAATATAATTTGTATGGTAGAGAGTGGAACAAACAGTAGTAGGTACATATAATCAAATTAATCCTAAGACATAACGCTGCAATCCACAGGATTGTTTACTTCTCAAGAGTCACAACAGTGTAGTGTATAAGTAAGTCCAGTAGCAAATTCTTTGCTCATATCTTCTTGAATATCATCACTTCTTCGACAGTCATTATTGATAGACAAGTCTATTAAACATGAATTCATTTCCGCTTCTCCTTGCCAAGTTTTATAATAATCATTACAAATAAATGTTTGTACTTAAGATAATAACTTTCAAAAAAATATATTCCGAATGGAATGTGAAAACTAATAAAAACTTCAGTGTAATTTAGCAATTTCGTAAAGTGTACGCACGCTATGACTGCATTATGTAGTTCATGTCGAAATAGGTTCCATGCAGGTCTTCAAATATAATTACCACGTAAGCCACTTTGGTGATAATTAGCTAAGTTGCTAGTTTTCCAACGCTGAAAAGTGATATTCTCCTGCCAATGCAGCAATTACCCTATTGATCAATTTATATTGATTGGTTCAAACATTTCATTCTTCATTTCTAGTTTTTGATATTTGATTTCAGATGCATCCCATAGACAATTTTCTCTCTGCCCTTTAACTCGTGACTCATTGTAAACTGATAAGGGTAGCTCGACACAATCAGTTGTGTGTTGATTGTTAATTGAAACAAGAAAACTGAACAAGGAAACGACGAATCACAGAATTGATACAATTGTATTGCAATCAGCTATTTGTGGTTAACCACAATCTTCTGATTCAATACATAATAATATTTAATTTCCTAACGCGTAGAAAATATTATGCGAAGATCATATTTAATGTAATCTTTCTACAGTTTGAAATTTCCTTACACCTACCACCGTGTTTTTGTTATCATGATTATTTTTCTTAACAAATAACTTAATAATTGTTTTGACTATTTCAAAACAACTCATCGCGTAACACAATTTCGTTATCTTTGAATTTCTTTCATATCGCTCTTCAAAAATAATCATGACTTGTATTCATCATATAAAACTAAGGCAACCAAATACTTTGATGTAATAGAAATAAAATTTTATAATCCGACTCACCTGCCAGCTAACTCTGCTTGATAGATTTTCTACAATGAGTCTGTATTCGGTGCGTAGTGGCGGACCATACCTTGACGACGATCTGAAAAGCGAAAATTGTGTTTAATAAATAACTACTATAGCAACAAGAATAGCACAATAAAGAATAATACTCACTTATCATTATAACGACCTCCACGTCTGTTATTATATCGATCATCATATCTATCTCTGTGACTTCCACGCGCTTGACCGCGTGCTGGTTCCACAACAACCCTGAGAAATAAAAAATGATAATTTAATATGAGTGACTAATTGATTTTAAATTTTTTCCAATTACCTTTCTCCCAGCAATTCTTTCCCATTTAACTCGTAGACAGCATCATCCGCGTCCCTGTAGTCTTCGAATTCCTGAAAATTCATTTAATTAATATTTATGCAAATTAATAAATGACGCCGTAAACTCACCACAAACCCATAACCATTTTTGATCAAAATATCTCTGGTACGACCATATCCTTTGAAAAATCGCTCCAAGTCCCGTTCACGGACACCGTATGGAAGTCCACCAACATAAACCCGCGACCCAACCATCTAGAATTCCAGAAATTTTTATTCAACACAAAATGGCGGACTAATGTGCCGCATCACGTAAGCGGAAATTCAATCAAAATTAATTGTAACTCAAATAAAATGCACACAAACCTTTTAATAATACTACAAATGTAATATTTATCTGCTTTTATATATTTAATTTGTAATATTAACTCTCTAAAAACACTTTACAAAATTCAACTTAAACACACGTTCTTGCTACAAACTCGAGTCGCACCAAAATCAATAGGAGTTGAAACGGAAATGATGCGAAGTCAAATCGAAAAACCAATTTTCGAAAGACGCACCGGTATCAAGCCAGTTTTCAAATGGTCAGGGAGTGCTGCCATCTGACAAAAATGTTGAACCGGTTAATTGCAGCCTACTTCTCATCACTTGTTGAGCAGACAAGTTTTTCCCGCTCAAAATGCTAAATGCGGCAGGTGTTCACATTTTTATATATATGATTTAATTAATTGATACTTGATTAATATAAACGTTAAGCCAAAATAGTTGTATGACCTTGTTTCTATTCTTGCAAATTTGAAGTTAGTATCAAGAATTACAAGTGGAAAAAATTGTGTGACTTTCTATTATAACCGCATCCAGGTCAATTCAGTGTGTAACCGATTCGATTCAAGTTCACAGGCGAGTTTGTTTTCAAAATCTTGCTCATTTTGGCGGCTTTGAATTATTAGCGCAGGAAAATGTCTACTAAAAGAAGCTCTCGGAAGAAGCAGCAACCAAAAGTTGAGAAAATTGAAGAAGATAAAGGTGAAATTATATGAATATTAATAAATTAAAGTAAAGCAAATGGGAGTGATAATTCTTGTGTGCTTATAGAGCTTGTAGAATCGATTGCTGTGAAACCTAGTTTACCGGCAAATGGCACCAAGGTGAAGCCTTCGCGTTCTAGTAAGAAGAAGGAAACCAAACCTAAAGAAGTTGATGTTGTTGAAACGCCCAAGACTGCTGATAATGTAGAAGAAAACAATAAAGCAGAGGTTTCTGCTAAAAATGGGAAAGAAACAAAACCAGTTAAAAGAAGTCGAAGGACCACGAAAGTTGTAGCAGCTGAAGAAGAACCTGTTAAAGCCGCAGAGCCAGAAGAATTACCTCCAGCTAAGCCGTCAAGGAAAAGAACTAAGAAAACAACAACACAGAGTACAGACGAAATCGTAGAAGATGTACCTAAACCCAAGGTTACGCGGAGTAGAAAACAAAAACCACTCACGGAGCCAGTTAATGATGTCACAGAGGAATCCAGTGAAATTAAAGAGGACATCCAGGCAACAGAAGTCAAAGAAAGTATGGTATATTTCAAACTTATTGAAACATGAATTAAGTTTTATTTGCAAGAACGAGCAGGGAGAAAACGTGGTGCCAAAGCAGCTTCCGAGGAACCAGCAGGTAAAATAACTAAAATTTAAACGAATTGTTAACGTTAACAAATTGCTTTTAGTTGAGAAAAAATCAAAACCTGAAGCGAAAACGAAGGCGAAAAGTTCAAAGAAAGTAAACGAAACGGACACCATGTACAATGATTTAGATTTTAGCATAGAGAAAGAGTACAATCTAAAAATATCAAGTTGGAATGTTGCCGGAATGAGGGCATGGCTTCAGAAAGGGGGTCTTCATTACATCGAACATGAAAAGCCAGATATTATATGTCTGCAGGAAACTAAATGTATTCCAGAGAATATGCCGGATGAAGCATGGTTCACTGGATATCATCCTTACTGGCTGTGCAAACCTGGTGGCAACGCTGGTGTTGCTATTTATTCCAAGACTATGCCCATCAGCATCGACTATGGTATTGGAGATGAAGAACAGGACGAACACGGCCGAATGTTGACAGCAGAATATGAAAAATTCTTTCTCATTTGCGTATACGTACCTAATTCAGGGCGAGGTCTTGTTACTCTGCCAAAACGATTACGATGGAATGAAATATTCAAGAAGAAAGTTAATGAACTAAATGCTAGAAAGCCAGTTATTATAGCTGGCGACATGAATGTCTCTCATAAGGAAATTGATTTGGCAAATCCTAAAAGTAACAAAAAGAATGCTGGGTTCACGCAAGAAGAACGGGATGGAATGACAGACTTTTTGTCTAATGGATATGTTGATTCCTTCCGATATTTTTATCCAGATACGAAAAATGCATACACGTACTGGACTTATATGGCTAATGCTAGAAGCAAGAACGTCGGTTGGCGTTTAGACTATTTTCTCATCTCCGAAAGATTTATGCCGAAAGTTGTTGACTGTGTGTTCAGGTCAAAAGTATTGGGAAGTGATCATTGTCCTATTACACTTTTCTTAAATGTTTAAAGGTCCTTTGTTAAATCATTGTAACAGTGGATGTAAATAAATCTCCGTTTAAAAATTTTCAAATAGAATTTTGTTTTATCGCAAATATTTGGTTGGGGTGAGTTTTCAATTCAACAGTAATTCACAGCATCTTTTATATATTCAATAAGGACATTTCAGGGTTACCTGCTTCAATGCTGCTTTGTATATTCATTATCTTTTTGTGGATATTTATAAATATACGTGTAACAATGTTAAAACTATGATCTAAGATCATCAATAAGCCCCAAAACCAATGATAGTATATAACCATCCGCAATCTTGAGCACTAGAAATCAAAGAAACCCGCAGTTCCCTTTATGAAACAAGCAAACTTCCAGTGTTTATATTCTTACACTATCGAGTTGAATGTTAATTAGAATTCGAATAATTTGTTAATAATTAATTAAATTTCTGTTGAATTGCGATATAACGAATTTCTAGCTACATGTCTCTAAATTCACATCACAAATCACTCATTGTGCGTCAAACGTACATAAGGTTGTGTTGGTGACAGTGGGTGGAAAATGTCATTGTGACATTTCACTGATATTTTGTTTTTGTGTATAAATTTCATGATTCAATAAATTATAAAGTTAAAAGCAAAGTATTAAAAGTAAAACTTAAATTCAACTTAACTTTAATCAGCAAAAGCAATAACATGTCTAACACGGAGTCACTTTTAGCACCACTAAGTGATTCTTGTGCCAAGACACTTTGCGATAAGACCTATGAGAAACGTAGATTGGCCTCTGTTGAAATTGAAAAGTTTGTTTCTATCCTATGGACGATCTTCCAAATAATGATTTATTTTTTCGTAGAACTGTAATAGAATTCAACAATAAAAAAAACACCGCCCAAATTAGGAAGCTAATAGAGGTGCTATCTACTCACTTTGCAGCTTCTAAGGATCCCAACAGAAGGAAAGGTGGTTTAATTGGACTTGCGGGTACAAGTATTGGACTTGGAAAGGTTAGTGAGTATACAATTGAAGAGGCGCAAATGATAATGTTACTTTACAGGACTCTGAGAAGTACATTCAAGAGCTTGTTGTCCCAATATTAACCTGTCTACAGGATAGTGATTTGAAAGTGAGGTACTATGCATGCGAATCTTTATATAATGTACTTAAGGTGGTACGAACTGCGATTATTCCGATGTTTCCTGAAATGTTTCCAGCACTCAATCGCCTGGTTACTGATCCAGATCAAACAGTAAAAGAAGGAAGTGAGCTGTTAGATAGACTTTTGAAAGTAAGGAGTTTTTGCTTGTAAAGACAAAATGTTTTTCATGTTTTGTATAATACCTCAAGGATATCGTGACGGAGTCTTCTCAAACTTTCGACTTAGGTTCATTCATTCCCTTGCTTCGTGAACGTATATATGTTAAAAATTCTTTCGCCCGACAATATGTCATATCTTGGATATCAGTGTTGAATGCAGTTCCAGAAATAAATATGGTCATCTACTTACCAGAAATCCTCGATGGACTATTTCAAATGCTTGAAGACAAACAGGAAGACATACATAGATCGTTTGTTAAAAATCGTCAAAGTTATTGAATTGTATTAATAAGTATGCTTAACAGGTGCGACACTCTCATGGCTCAATTCTTGAAATCCATTCGGAATGATCCATCAGCTGCTAAAATGACAGATATGATTAACATCTTGACAGGACACGCACAATCGCCTAATGATCTCATCAAGGTAAATTAAAGGCTTTGATGATGTATAATTTAAAAAAAAAAAAATCATTCCCTTAGTCTACGGCTATAAATTGGATAAAAGAATTTGTGCAACTATCAGGACCAGATATGTTGCCGTATGCAAGTGGAATATTCACAGCCATTCTACCATGCTTAGCCTATGAAGATGAATCAAAAAAACGTATTCAAGTCATGTATGTTCGATATATATCTTAACTCTCCTTTAAAATTTTAGCGATAAGAGATTCAGCTTTAGCAGTAAATAAGGGACTATTGAACCTGGTCTCATCTAAGGAGCAGAAAGATGAAAACATCAAATTGTTAGACTTAGCTTCGGTCATGGAAGTTCTTAAACAATACCTATCGCATAGTTCGGTTCATACGAAGGTGGCTGTGTTGAAATGGATTCATCATTTATTCCGTGAAGAGCGAAACGAGGTTATTTCAATAATTTCATAATAAACCTCACATTATTCTGATAAACAATTTACAGATGTCTAAATATGCTACAAATTTAAATTCCTTGTTATTAAATACTGTACTTATGGATTCTTCGGACGAAGTAGTTCTCCAAGGATTGGCAGTTTTAGCTGAGATTGTTAACTGTACACATTCCACAGGTAGATGTGTATTGAAAATTACGACCTGTTTTATTTGAAAATATGTTTCTTTTTCAGAAAAAGAAGACTTTAATAAAAGCCATTATAGGGAGTTACTGTCTAATTTACTAGATTTGTTTAGTGATAAAAATCACTTTTTAGAAAGCAGAGGAGGACTGATAATCAGGTAAATTAATGTTTATAAGAAAAATTAACATTTATCAAATTCTTATTTTCTTAAAGGCAATCATGTGTACTTTTAAATGCAGAGCACATTTTTCTAACATTTGCCGACATCATTGCAGAAGATTCGAAAAATTTTAAGTTTGCACCAACAATGGTACGTTCATTAAACATGATCCTATTAACTTCATCGGAACTGTTTGAATTACGGAATTCACTGCGTGACATAAGCGGGAAAAAGTCTGCTTCGCTGTTTAAATGCCTTTACAAAAGTTGGGCACATTGTCCTGTATCAACATTATCCCTTTGTCTTTTAGCACAATGCTATCAACATGTATCTCAATTGGTTTCATTATTGTAATGTATAGCTATATTATTTGACTAGTCCCAAATTAATTTACATCTTCACAGTGGCGATCTAGAAGTGACCTTAGAGTTTCTAACGGAGCTTGACAAACTAGTCCAGTTAATAGAGTCTCCAATTTTTGCTTGTAAGTCTAAGCATTTGAATATTTATCTAACTAGTTTAATGTAAACAATATTTTTGTTCTACTTAAGCTTTAAGACTTACATTAGTCTCCCCCAGCAATGACGGTGTCGATGCACAATATTTGGCCCATGCCTTATATGGAATACTAATGCTTCTTCCACAAACAGAGTCCTTTATTGCATTGAAAAATCGACTACAATGTGTACCTAACTATTGGGGGAATCTTCCAGGACGGTGAGTTGAAAAATTCAATTGTATTGGGATACTTTCGAATTATGTTTCTTTCTCAGAACTAAAAAGAGCACTCAAGAACAAAATAGTGACATTAATTTTGAAGAATTATATAATCACTTTGTAAGTATTCAAAAAATGCATCGCCAACAAAGAATGGCCCAAAGAAAACGAAGTTTATGGGAAAGTGGAACAGTGACGTATTAAGTTAGGAATGTTATATTTAGTGAAATCATAATATATCTGTAATTTTGTATGATATGTGGCTTTCAAAATCATTTTGTATAAATGATTTAAATGCTTAAAACAGATTTGTGATCTGAAATTATTACAACTAGACACTGTGGCACGTTGTATCTAGCCATTGTAAACTCAAGTGATTGAATTAGTTATCAATGAAAAACATAATAGTGTTACACAAATTCTTTCATATTTTGTTCTTACAAAGGATAGTTCAAGAGTACATCTTGCCTTGCCAACTCCAACAACATAGGATCGTCGAAAAACTTGTTTATGGATACATCCTCGGAGAGACCTTTCCTACGTCTTGTTTTTATCATAAACTCTCGAGCTAAATGTGTTGCTGGCTGTGGTTCCAATGGTCGAATGATAATTGTCTTATCCAATGGATCCCCAGGTACGATTTGCCAATGGTGGAATACGGAAAAGCAAAATGCTTGTCCTTGTGTATGCGTTCTCAAATCTGTCTCAAAGCCAAAGGAATCTATTGCGGGTATAAATGCTTTAATTGTATATAATGGTGAGCCAGACACAGCAACATCTTGTGTAACGTGACCTCTGTAGAAAATGAACTTCCCAGTAATTAAACAATAAAATTATTAACAAACAAACCTTCTTCTTGCTAGAACAGTATAAACAGCAGAAACACAATCAGCTGGAGCTTGGACTTCAACGAAAAGGTATGGTTCCATTAAACGTGGCGTTGCCATCAAAAATGCAGAATATGCTACACGTCGCGCTGTGGGAATTACTTGCCCACCACCACGATGAAGAGCTTCATTAGCAATAACTGCATCAAGGATTTTAAATTTTACATTTCTTATTGGCTCCTCACACAAAGGACCTTCTCTTGTGCCCCATTGAAAACCTTGTACTATGGAATCTTTGACACTATTCAAAAGTCCTTTATCCACTTCTGATGGTAGAGTATCATCCACAAGTATATTAGGTCCTGTGCTATCGGGACCAAAGGCCCATATGGATCTTGCTGCTAGTAAATCCCAATCGTAGTTGATTTGGAAAAATTCCCCGAGTCGTTTTTTGTTCCAATTTATTGAAACAATTTCATTTTCTATATCCTCAGCTAATCCTTTTTCAAGAGGTTCAGCAATCATGGTAATCTTGTTCTTCTTGTTGGGTGTTTCAGCGAAACATTTTAGTGAACTGGTTTCGACAACTGTTTCACAGAAAGCAACCACTGGATCTGCGACTTTAATATCGATTTCGGAATACATTTTTCTGAGATCGTGCATAACACAATCTAAATATAGTTCTCCAGTTCC
The DNA here is from genome assembly GCA_963971475.1 of Chrysops caecutiens. NCBI lineage: Eukaryota > Metazoa > Arthropoda > Insecta > Diptera > Tabanidae > Chrysops > Chrysops caecutiens. The sequence goes on along the minus strand of OZ020569.1, from coordinate 40,028,944 downwards.
CAGAATAACATGTTCACCAGATTCTTCAACACGAGTGGATAGTAATGGATACGATTTGTTAACTTTACGTAACCCATCAAGCATTTTCGGTAACTCTGACGGATTGACTGGTTCGACTGCAATTTTAATTATGCTTTGCGTGTTGAATTTAAGTGGCCTGAATATATACAAGTCTTCCGATACTTGTATGTCAGTTATTGTTGAAGTTTTCACTATGCATTGATCTATTCCTTCAATTAAAACCCAATTTCCAGCTGGAACGCGATTTAATTCTACTTTGTACCGTGCCTCGTAAATCCATAATCTTCCAACTTGCAGAATACGCGAATCTTCTTCATCTTGTAAGGAATAATTTTCACCTAACACACGAACTTCTTGGCCAGCGTGAAGGGTTCCACTTATAACACGAGCCAAAACCTAACAAAGCATCAGTTACAATACACGATTAAAAAATGTATTAACAAAATCATTACTTGGAAGAAAGTGCAATCATCCGTAGGATACATTTTCGAGCTGTGAACCATAAGGATTCCGTGCTGATCACATTTCTCCATGTGACTATAAAGTTGCCCTTCTTTAGGTCCCGTATAAATGTGATCAACTTTTGTTTTAGCATTATCAAGTGGTGATTTTATGTGTTTTACGCACATGTCCACAAAACCACTGAAGTCACCCATGAATCTATTGCAAACAAGTCTCAGTAGAGGTCGTATATTCGTCCGCATCTCTTCTTTAGTCATTCGAATATTCAACTCCATTAAAGTATCTGCCAATGTGGTGTCGACATCACCCACGACTTGCGCAAACAACTTATACATGGGTTCGAGTATGAATTCCACAAAACTACGTTGAGCTGAATTATGCGGTGGTTTTTTGCTGAATCTTCGGCTAATGTTAGAAGAAAACGATATGTTATTGCTTAATAAGCAAATAGTGATCGCATTAATTGTACTTACGACTTATTATGAAAGTACATGTCGCCCCATAGTCTTTTGGCAAACTCACTATGGTTAACTCCTTGGTAAGTATCAGCATATAGTTTTGCGAAAGATTTCAGTGTAAAACAAAAACCGTAAAGTGAACTTGCGAAGCAGACATTCCCAAGAACTGGAGACACTATATACTGATTATCATTTTCTGAGTACATGCTAAAAATTTGTGGTTTAGGACAAATAATTAAAATAATTTTATTCTTCTTTTACCTTAGTAAACTATTCAATTCCTCGACAATGTGTTTCAATTTGAAATATGCGTCTTGAGGCGGTAATTTCAATTCTAAAATCAGTCGATCGATCTGAAACAAAACAGTTGAATTCCAATTTGTTACCATGAAGCAGTATATTCGAACCCACTTTATTTATACAGATAGTGATTGACATTCTTTCTTGAACTGCGTGTTTCAACAGACGCTCTGTGTTCAACATTACTCCTTCAGCAGCATCAACAAACAATACAATACCATCAGTTATCCTCATTGCCGCAGTCACTTCATCAGAAAAATTAACATGACCTAAGGCAAAATGAAATATTATTTTCATTCTTTACCTAAAACTTAATCGAATTTGGAAGATATACACACCAGGAGTATCAAAAACATTCATGAGGTAGCTTTTTTGCTTAATATTCGGCAAAACCAATGTAATGGGTGTTGATTTAATACTACAGCCACGTTCTTGTTCTGTAAAAAGTGTATCTGTGTACCGTAGTGGTCTCTCTTCCGCCATATCGAACTGTGGATGAGTTTGTCGAATAAGACAATCCACAAAAGTAGTTTTTCCATGATGTAAATGCCCAACCAAGGCTACATTTCGTATAAGTGGAGGAGTGTCCATCAAATCAGCGAGAAATCTGAAATAGAATTACAAAGTTGAAAAATGTACTCTTACATCATTAAGGAACCATACTCCATTTCGTAAGTGGTTTCTGGTAAATCCTGTTCCTTCAATTGAAATTTAAGTTTTTTAACTGGTTCAATCAATGGTTTGTCCAATGGCTGGGCATCTTCTTCTTGCACGATTGTTTCAACGTCAGGCCCATAAACTTCTACTGCTGTGGGGTAGTATCTCTTGTCTTCGTGCAAAACAACAGCATGAGCATCCTTATCTTCATCTGCTTCAGCTTCCTCTTCTTCCATGGCATCATCCTAATTGAATATTTCCCTTTGTTTTGGAAAATCATAAACCTATTCACAGTTCTTACATCCTGATCATCTTGATGTTCTTGTTGACCATAAATGCTTTGGTCATCGTCCTCGTCACTGTCTAAATCCGGGCCGATATAGTTACCAAATTCATCATAAAGTTCGGCGTCCATCACGAAAATATGTATTAGATAATAAATTTAACGCGTTTCTATGTAAAATAATACAAAAATCAGCAAAACAAATTGATTCTTCACGATACACCAGCCGGCTGTATATATTTCTAAAAGCCAAACATGAGGCAAATGTCAGCGGCATGTATGCAAATGAGCGTGTGTGAGTTACGTTTGTGTTTTCGCTCTTGTTCACACGAGGTTATCATCAGTCACAACGTGCAAAGTTGTTCCACTTTGTTATTTGAAGACATTTCGAACAAATTGTTGTTTGTTTACGTCCGAGTGTACTTGTCAAATTTGTGACACTTGGCTTGGAGGTGTTATTGTTATTCGGTTGTTATCCATATACTCCATATAAAATGAGGAGAAGAGCAGGGCTTGGAGCTATCCAACAGCAGCAGTATGAAGCTAAAAAGTATGAAGACAAGGGAAATGTGTTACAAGAATCACAATTTGAACAAATGGCTAAGCAAATGGATGTTTTTCGGAACAAGTTGGAAGAATTTGCAATGAATCATAGAAGTGATATACGAAAGAATGCACAATTTCGTCGGCAATTTCAGGAAATGTGCGCATCCATCGGTGTTGATCCTTTATCTTCTGGGAAAGGCTTTTGGAGTGTGCTTGGAATCGGAGATTTTTACTATGAACTTGGTGTGCAGGTAGTAGAAGTTTGTCTTGCTGCAAATCATAGCACTGGTTTGAACGATGCACACTATGAATGTTTCATATTTAAAGGATATTCTTATGATATACAGGTGGTTTGATGGAGTTAAACGAACTTCGAAAGAGACTTGTAGCTGCAAGGGGCTCAAGCGCTATTCATCAAGAAATCACTAACGATGACATATTAATGGCAGCTAAGAAACTTAGCATTTTTGGAAATGGGTACCTATAGTCTGCCTATTTTATTGCAATTTAATGTGTATATAATATATTAATTTTCATAGATTTATAATTTATTCGATTGGTGCTGGACGGCACATGGTGCAATCTATACCAGGCGAATTGAGTTTGGATGAAACTTCTATTTTAACAAGTGTTTCAAACCAAGGAGATGGATTTACCACCATTTACATGCTTGTGAAACAACTGGGGTATATTTGTTAAAATAACTTTATAATTTTCTACATTATTCATGTCTTGCAGTTGGACAGAATTCCGCGCCAAACAAGCATTAGACAAGATTGTTGGGGAAGGAATGGCATGGATCGACAACCAAGGGGATACAATAACTTATTGGTTTCCAAGTTTGTTTCCTGGACGCAAAGATGATTCTTAAAAATGTATATAAATTTTATTAAATAAATTACTAAAAATTATTATATCAGTCAATAACAGTAAATTTTTCATTACTATTGATTATTTTCAAGAAAATTTGCTTCGATTTTATTCTTCAATTCTTGATTTTCTATTAGCAAACAAGAATTCTCTTTTTGCAGGTATGCATATTCGCTATGAAGTTTATTTGTTACTTCTTCTATTGCATTTTTCCATCTGAAATTTAAGTCATATTACCCAATAATGAATGATATCTGATGAGATATTACCTCTCCTTCATTTTTTTATTGTGTGATAGGAAAGCTTGAAGTTCTTGTTCATTTTCCTCATTTATCCTAGAAGAAAAGGATTCTTAAATTCTGTTGATACAACAAGTATATTAATAACAAAAATTGTAATAAACCAAATAATTTGAATTGAAGCTAAGTAAAAAATTACTAACTTGCTAGCTTTCTTATCGAAGTCAACCAACATTTCGATAGCTTCTATTTTCAACTCCAGTTCAACCTGAAAAGAAAGTTCAGTATAGAAATATACATTCGTAGTTTTAAATATGTTTCTCACAATCGTTTGAGTAGCTCTTTGTAAATCAGAGTCTAAGGAGATATTTGTATCAACAATTTCTTTCAACTTCTTTTCTAGAGTTTGCGATCGACCCTCCGCAATACTTAATTTCCGTGCTTGAACTTCCAAAAGTACTTTCATCTGAATTAAAAAGCATAACTGAGGTAAATTTGCAAATCTCTAATTAGTTTTTATCTTGTAAACCTTAGTTTTAGTCTTTTCAACTTCCTCCAGCTCCTTTTTATGCTCAAGGTTTAAGTTCATTATATTGGATTCCACCTGAGATGCAGCTTCCTCCATAACTTGGCCAATTGTCGAAGCCAAACTATCACATTCCTCTCTAACAGTTCTCTCTCGTGCTAAAGCTGCATCTTTTTCCATTACCGCACTATCTGAAATAAGAAGAGCTTCTTGCACCTTTTGCAGTGCAATTTCTTCTCGTATCATGTGTTCCTTGATAATTTCCTCAGAAGCTTTGACTGATTTTTCCAAGTCGTCCTTTTGCCGTAATGCTTGTTCAAAATTATCCTTATACGTTTGGAGTTTATCTTCGATTTGTGAAAATGAGAGGATCATCTTTTCTTGCTCTACAGATAAACGTTTTTACTTGTGTTTTTCTTTATGATTAAAAATTTTTATTTTTCACCATTATTTTTATTCTTAAATTGTTCAAGTTGTGCTTCCAACATTCTATTCCGGCGGATTAATTCATCGTAATCTTCTGCTTTCTTCTTCAGTTCTAAGCGTAATGCCTTCACACCATCTTCCAAAATTCGTATGGACTCATTGTATTTCTTTTTGATCTAAATGATGAGATTCGTATGACTTCCAAAGAAATTAGATTTCAAGTAGCTTACTTACATCAAATATGTGGTTCGGATTAGATAGTAAACTACTGTAACCAGCAAGTTCGATTTCGAGATTTTTTACACTGTTTTGAGACGTCTTCCATAGAGACTGCAGAGTATTCCTTTCCTAAGCAATGGTATTATAAGTACCTTGTTTTATAAATTGTTTAACTATGAAGTTACATCAGTTAATTGTTTAACTTGTGTTTTCAAATTGGATATAGCATCATTGGAGAGTCTGTCGAATTCTTCATTTGTTTCATGCACTTGTAAGGACTTCAACCGCTGAATTTCACTTTGAAGTAAATTATTTTCCTCGACTATCCGTAATAAATCATTTCTCAGTTTCGATTGCTCGTTCTTAAAACAATAATGCAGTTTGCATAAAGATAGAAATTGTACCTTGTAATATTACCTTGTAAAATTTCAGTTCTTCTTCTGTGCTTTTGTGCAACAGTTCATAGTTTTCAATGATCCTACGAAAATCTCTGGAAAAAACAAGTAATTTTGCAACAAGTAAAGCAATTATATATTAGAGTCACCACTTTTCGCCTTTAACCAGAGGATCAATGGTCGTCATTTCAGCAATAGGTTACTTAAACAAAAACACCGCCAAAATGAATGTAATGTAACTATAGTAGAAGACGTAAATCGATTTTTATGGTGCCGGAAAACTTGTAACGTGTCTCATAGCAACGAGCAATTCAACGTGTCTCATTCCGTTCAGCACAAAGAGTTAGGTAGAACGTTGACGAATAATTTTCAAAAGAAAATACAATACCTACTTAAGGTTTGACTTCTAAGTTTTAACTTGATAAATATGAAGAATTCTGGTATTTCAGACAAGTGTTTTCCTTAAAACAAGTGGATATCTGAGTGGACAAACAGGCATATTGCAAGGCATACTATTGTTTTCATTCAAATGCCACTTTTCGCGAAAAAATTCGAACCCAAAGTGTGTCCACCGCGCACTTCCAGGTGCAACAATGGCTGCCCCATCATTAAAGAAGAGCTTGAAGATTTTAAGGACATTACATTGCAACTCAACGACAAGATTTTGGTTTTCTCAAATGGTGTATGGATTAACTTGACGGAACATAGCGAAACTGAAAAGAGTTCACATTCTCTGAGCAAAAAGTCGAGATTTTCAGATGAAGGAAGCTTTATCAATCATAAGAAAGTTGAGATTCTATTAGACCAATTGTCTCAACACATGAACGAGTTAAACGCTTTAAGAGGTGAAAAGAAGTGATGAAAATGAGACATTCCCAATATCCCTCAAGATCTGGTTCTATTTCCGTGCATATGTACATATTTCTCATTGTTTGTTCACACTTAATAATTTGGTTTACCTGAGAAAACTGAAAGGTAGTTTTTGTAATTATGTTTTGATTTACGATTTGTTAATACTATTGTATTATTTAAACAAAAAATATTGATGGTTTCATTTAAATCATTATTATCCAAACATACGTTTCGTGAATACGGTTGATAGTTTTATACATTTATTTGTGTAAGAAGCATTTATGATAAAGAAATTTTATCGATTTATATTGATTTTTGTTATCTTTGCTCTGAATAAACACCAAAAAGTTTTTATCGTTTTCCATCATTTGTAACGAACAGCTGAAAATCTCATGCGATTTAGATTATTTTCCGCTACTGAATCATTCGGCTATTCGTGTGAGCTACGTGAAGATGTACTTTTAAAATAAATTAATTAAATTTATTATACACTGTAATGTTTGTTTACAATAAATTGAATCATTTTCGGATGGAAGTTGGTGTATTTTTTGTTTACTTTTAAAACCAAAAATCATACATTTCAATAAACAAGAAGCGACTTTATTCTGATGCGAATTCCACCATTGATTTAAAAAATTGTTCAATGTAGAAGAGATATTCTCCGGGAAAAGCAGCTGAAATCAATGATAAGATTACGACGCAGGAAACACAAATTATTTCAGTTTCATTTGAATGCGTGAACATTGTTAACTGGTGCAGTGTATTAAAAATTATAAATTTTCATGTGCTAGAGTTAAACAATTACTTAAATTTCAAAGAATGAGTGGGTTTTCTTCATGATGTTAATAGCAAACACAATTGTTGGTTGGTCATTCATAATTTTTGGAATCAACACGTTCGTAAAAACCTTGTCACATGCAAATAGCGAAGTAGGTATGTAATTAGATTAAATTAAACAAATTATTTTGGGTTAAGAACAATGAATATCAGACGAATTTCGTCTATACACGAATTTAGTGTTTTAATCTTTAAAAGAACCTCAACTGTATTTCCGGTCGATTCCTTATAAAATAGGTACATATTAAATTTATCCCTAGTGATGTTACATTAACGCAGAAGAACGTTGTTATTGTCCTGTTTGCTGTATAAATAAATGTTTTCTGTTTAATTATGCCATATGTATATTCAAAATTTAATATTTAATTGAGATAATTAACAGGTAGGTACATATTAATGGGCTAATATACACTAATAGACGTTAATAAGTTTTTGCTATTTTGTAAAGTCCTTAAACCATCGACTTTGTAGATTACTCAAATCCAGTCACGGTAATGAATGGAAAAGATATTGTATTAACATGTGGATTGAATGAAGACCATATTGCGTACATGATGTCATCCACAACAAAATGGTTTTTTAAGGTAATTCTTGTAGAAAGGAATTATAAAAAATAATTGTAAAACTTTTTTGGTTTTTATGTAAATTTTTAAGCCATGCCAGTCTCGCATGAAACAGTTGGTTTGTGAAAATTCCCAAAATGTTCCGTGGATTGAATTGAATTGTGGCACAGAACCATGCAAACCTGTCCTGGAAATCAAAAATGCTACCGTGAATAATACCGGACTTTATCGATGCACTGTTTATCCTTACAAGCCTTCACAATATACTACGCTGAATATACAACTAGTCAAGACACACCACGTTCATGTTTTAAGTATTGTTTATCAATTTATATGTTTAACATAAGACTAGAAAAATATTTTCAGATTTCACCTTATCACCACCAGAATTTTTAGAAAATTTTCCAACAAATATTACTGCAGAAAGTGGATCACAAGTTGTTCTTCAATGTAAAGTTTTTAGTGTCGATCACTTAGCTATCAGGTGGTTTCGGCGGAAAGATGTACACAATGACATGGACCTAGACAATGATTTCATGAGATCTAGACTGATTGAACACTTTGAAAACATTTACGAACCGATTGATTCTGGAGGGCAAAAAGAATTAGCTGAAGACATTTACCTTAGTAAACTGATTATAAATGATGTAACAGAAAGTAACACTGGTCAGTTCGTATGTGTAGCCATTAACTATTGGGGTTACAACTTGCGGGAAGTTAACTTAAATGTATTAACACCGTACTTCGTCACAAATGTCGACCAGGTCGATATTCAAAAGTATTTTCTATTACTGCTAATGCCTCTCAGTTTATTGGTTTTACCTTTAATTTTATTTATTTTTTGCATTTGTATCAGAAAAAGTAGACACAGTCGAATAATGACCAAACAAATAGATAATTTTGACCACATTTACATGAATAAAAATATACTTTAAAAGACTATAGTATTTTTCTGGATAAAATAACCCCAACTAATTATTTTCAGATTTGAGTGAAGATTTTCGAATACTACTTGTAAGGATTTTAATTGAGGTTGATTAAAAACAATAAAAATAAAACAATTCCATTTTCATTTAACCATAATTTTATTTTACGAATGGCCAAATATTTATTACATTGGACAATATTATACATAAAAATAGAGATTAGATACTTTTGCAGAAAATAATTTCATGATTCATCAAATATTGAAAAGTTTATGTCCTTTTGCTTACGTTTGACAAACTTTTTGTAATGCAATCTAATGTTATGTTAAAAGCATCATAAACAAATCATATAAAAATATAAAACAACTTTCTAACTTCATCACAAGCTACAATAAAATTAAATTTACGAAAGACATGACTAAAAGGAAGATCTCGTCAAAACACTAAAACAAATTTTGAAAAAATAACTTCTAACTTACTTTTATCAAGATAAAAAAGATTTACAAAACATATTTCAATATTTATAACATTTTAGAAATGAAGAAATTGCAACAATATCATACTTAAAGTAAATATTTTTTATTTGATGAAATATTTTTCATCTTTCATATATAACGATTTTCAAAAACTCTTATTTTATTAAAAATTATTCTATACAAAAATTTCATTTCAATAACAAATACAATGTACTTATCAAATAAAATTTTAATTTTATTTCAATATTATTAGGTATATATTAATTGAAATTATTTTTCACGTTAAGACAAACTGTGAAAAATCAATTGCTACTGAAATACAAACAAAAAAAAAATAAAACAATAGATAAAATGTTAAATGGCTATAAGCTGCTACAGAGGTTATCGTTTTATTCACTTGTTTCCAATTTTGTGCGTCTCACCTTTTTTGTAGATTTGGTAAAAAAAATTATTTCAAAGTATTTTTAACAAATATGTATTCTTCATATCAATATGAGTTGAACGAAAATCGAACTGAAAAACAATAAATATTTAAATAAAAAAATGTTTATAAGACATCGTATGTGTTATAACAAAATTAATAAAATTTTTAGTTTGCATCCTTTTTCAATATGTATGAAATTATTATATCATTGAAAAACGTAGAGTGTAGAGTAAGGAAATGAATAAGATTATTTATTTTGTTGTTTTTTGTGAGCTGCAATGAATATACGATAAATTTTGTTTTTTGAGACCTACATAGTCTACAATCAGTATACGAAGTTAATAACCATAAAGCACAATACACAGGCACTCACATAGTGGGAACATATCAACAAATACTTTTCATTTAATAAAGGGGTTTTTTTTAGTATTTTTTGTTAATTCATTTACGAAAATTCCAAATTTAATTTAATTCGTACATAAATGTATAATTTATTCATACGTATATATAGTAACTGTGTTGTAAATATTCATTAGTCATTTATATACGATTATTTGTATATTTCGCTATTCATGACCATAAAATGCACATTATGTCAATAACTAGTTTCCTTCAAGTATGAACATATATATTAAAGTTCATACAATAATAATTTTATACCAATTTATTAACAACAATCATCACAATCATGTACGCATATTCTTAATTATATTTTTGTGTATATGTTTAATTTTAGTTATATTTATTTTACGAAAGTCGTAAATATAAATACAATTTAACAGGATAAAAAATATTATCTTTAAATATGTATTCGAAAATACACGATGTAAATATGTGTGTATATATTATATTTAATTTTGTATAGATTATCTATTATTTAAACAAAAGTAGCAAATAAGTTTTAATACCAGAAGTATATATTGTGTTTTTCTCTCAAGTTCGTGATATGTTACAACTAAACTTCGTAGAAATGTATTTTCAATGTGTTCAACTAGATTCATCCCAGATGAAATTTTCGTGTTAAAAATACAACCTTATTTCCACTACCATTGATTTACCAAGAAAAAATTTAAATTTGTTTTTTGTTAGTAAGAGTTTTATGTTTAGTATTCATACTTTTGCCTATCTATCTAGTTATTATATCCCGCAAACACTATACGATAATAATACATATAATACAATCAAAATCCAATTGAGATAATATGTAAAACAATTATAGTTATTAGCTTTATTATAAAATTGTGGAATATCCTATTGTAGCTCTTTGATGTTAATAGTTGAAAAATTAATTGATAAATCGACGTTTTCGGTTATTCCATTTATGCTAACTTTGTTTTGTTAAAAATTTAAAATATTTTAATTGCAAGCTTCTTACAAATTTATAAAACATTAGGCTGTTTAGAATTTCTGCAAACTACATTAAAGCCATTCAGAAGAACAATATCACAAAAAATATGTAGCGACTTTTTCAAAAATCTTGAGTTAAAATTCGAGTCCAGATATATAATATATATATATATAAGCAATTTCCAGAAACATATGCATCCAAATCACATCCTTTCATCCTTTTTTCCAAATCATCTCCTTTCGCCATCAATAATGTATTTATTGAATTTTCTTTGCACTACATTTAAAAACTATTTAATATTTACGTCAATACGTTTTGTTTTGGATTTTATTTTGTTTTATACTTCCAAAATAATAGTGTGCGCCCTGAGTTAGGTGCTGCTAGAACGCTTAATAATGTTTAAATGTTTCAAATTTTAATGCTTAATGTAGTGTGTTCATAGTAACTACATAATATTTGTTCCACAATATAAAAACAAAAAATTTTTTTCTTTCTTATGCTAAATATGGTAAAATTTCATTTCAATTGACATGTCATACACTTATGAGCATAAGTTATACTCGTCTTTATGCTCAAGAGTTTCAAAATATTGTTTAGTTAATCCTAATGTCGTTGTTTTTTGTTTTTGAAAACCTCAATTCTTCTAAACGAAAACGTTAAAACATTCTTCGTCTAGCAACTCACGATTTAACGCCATTTACGATAAAACATAACACAGATTTTATATATTAATTACTTTAACATGCTACAACAATGGAATTAACACACGTATGCGTAATCAATAATACATTTTATATATAAGGGAAAGTAAAAATAAAAATAAAATAAAATTTTATACATACCATGCATTCAGGTAGAAAGCAGAGCTGCATCTCTCATTTTTCATTTTTCATAATCATAAAATTAATTTTTTTTTGTGTTTTCACAAAATATCACTAAACATTTTTTGTAAATATTTTTATCGCAAAAATTTTCTCGTTGTACACTCATTTTTAAGCTATATTCGGACGTTTCGTTTTGTAAAGATTTAACTATGTTTTGTTTGTTTCCAATTATTAATTTTAACATCCAAATGTTCGATGGTCATCATTATTCATAGGAAAAATATTATTCATAGGAAGAAATCGAGACCCGTATTGTCGTCTGCAAACAGGGCGTCACTAAGTTTAATGAAAATTAAAAGAAAAACATTGATTTATATAATTATTTTTGAAATTTATGAATTTGAAGAAACTATTGTTGCTAACTAAATGATAGATGGTAAATGTGTGTTTTTAGTACGATTGTAAATTCATCAACACTATCAGACTAGAGTTAGTTTGACTATTAGTTTTCACAGAAAATTGAGCAATCATGCAGATATATTTCTTGTACCTTATATTAATTCTCTGGGTTAATTGTAATACTTTTTTTTAAAATGGATATGTTGAAAAATGTATATGATAATATGATTATACAATGATAAATACCATGCGTAACTAAAAATACAGATGGTACACTACATCACGATTACTATTGGATATCGAGGAAATTTTCCAGTTATTATCAACATCACATTTGGAAATTAGGAATATGTAAACATTGAATAGGATACATTTATCTATCAAGTACAATTTGCTTATTGCAAAATATATGTGAACAGGAGAAAGTATTTCATGCCCGTACCATCGATGTTTGGTATAATATAAACTTTACTATAAGTTTATCCATTTTATGGGAAATTTTATAATTAACATCAAGACACTAAACATTAATCTCATGCAACAAGATTGTATCACATTTGAACAATTAATACATTAAAATTTGAAGAGACGTGTTCCCATTTTAAATGGCTGTACAACATTAAAACGTACTTCTCATTTTCAAATGACCAATGATATATGTAAATAATGTTTTATGTAATATCTTCATATATATTCTTTTTTTGAGTCGCAACTAATAAATTCGTTTCAAATAATGCATTTAATGCTTTTCAATGTTAGTTGTATGGTTTAGACACATAGTACTCGATGATTTGAGAATTGATTTTAACATATCAAAATGGTTAATAATTTATCACTTAAAGATGCATTATGGTGCTATTCTGGAAGCTGTAACAATAAAAAGGTAAGCATCTAGTTAAAGAAGCGTTATGTTTTCATTAGTAATGGTAAATAAATTAGCTGGAATTTATAACTTCTCCACAAGACCCTCTCTATGAATAGTGACTCAAAATTACAATTTTTTAATTAACAATATTGTCATAATATTTACCCTCCAGTAATTGACGGCATTTCTCTTGAAGGGTCAGGTGATTGCATATTATGTTGTGGTGTTGATGGAAAACTGTATGTAGGTGTTATTCCGGGTACATGTGCTTTTATTATATTTCTCACGTAGCCATTAACACGAGGTTCTTCTAAATATTTAAAAAAAAAAAATTATAAATTGAATAATGATGAACAGAGTAAAAAAATTTGAATTGATTTCATTAACCTGTTACTGGAGAATAGAATTTTTGAAAAGCTTCATCTTTGCTTATATTTGGATACAAGAAACGTAAATGTTGTAAATCCTGGATTCGGTCAGCTAATGAGCGTACACTGAGGTCCTTAGAAGTCCATGGTTGTAGCATATAAACTTGTGATCGTTCATCCACCCATGCAATTGTTATACCACCTATTTGCGTAAATTTATTATTTGAAGTAGAAGATAATTCACATTTCAATATAACTCATACCTAATTCACTGTCTGAAAATCTTAGAAGAAAAGTACCTTCCGGACATTGGTTCAAAATTTCATCGGTGACTTTTCTTTTGTTGATAAAACCAATTATACGACCTTCTCGCCATGGACCAGATAAATGTTCACGAGTTAGTTTCATAATAGCGAAAAACCAATCCCAAAATGTGAAAGTACGATCCGGTAGAGGTTCTTTGCAAAATTGTGCCCAGGTTATATATTCCTTTTGATCACTCATAACATCTCCACGGAATATTTTTTCACCTAGAAATTCACAATGATATACATATGATGTTAATGCGATTAAATTTTACATTATTACATAAAAATTGCATATTTTCTTCTGATAGTTGACGACCCGTAGATGAACAAAATTTTGTGTTGAGTGCATAGGACAATTGTGACCATGTAACCTGATCGGGAACTTTGAATGGTTCACGGTTTATTTCTGAGAAAGCATTATCCCAAGTGATAGTGGCCCATGATTGTGGTTCTTGATTACCGTGTACTATGACAACAACCGGTAGTGATAGTGTCCATGCCTTTAATTAATAGTTAATTTTATATTATAAAACTAACAACAGTTTCGAATGAATCTTACTCGAATTCTATAGTCGTTAACTACTGAAGTTGTGTAAAACAAAAGGGTGAACTTTTCATCCATAACACTTTCAGTGCCTTTCTTTTCTGCACGTTTTATTCTCTTAAGTTGCATGTTTCTGGGAAAAGTATTAATAATTTAAACATTGTTAACATCGTCTGCAAATACATGTTTAATGAATTTACCGAAAACTGGCTGAAAAGTGTCTTGTTTGCTGTTGATATTCCATATCACTGCAATTATTCAGTATTTCACCAGATGAATGAGGAGTAGAATCACTCATTTGCCTTTGAGCACAATGTCTTTGGGCTTGTGCCTCTGTATAATGTTTTAAATATATTATAATGAAATAAATTTTTATCGAATATTTTACCAGAAAGTATTATGCATTCAACTTTTGGATTGTTCATGCTGATTCCCAATTGATGTCCAATTAACCATCTGACGGTTGCTGTGAAACTGTAATACAGGAATATACTTAAATAAAGAAAAGATTATGAGGAAATTTATATATTACCGTGTATTCGTCTTCATGACTTGAGGAGGTTGCTTTTCAACGATGAATGCAGATAAAATCAAACGTTCTTGTTCATGTTTTACATGTTGAAATAAATCAGTTAATTCAGAGCGATCATTAAAATTAAAAGTGGATTGTGTTATTATTGTAAGCATCGAATTAATTTGGTTACGCAAATTGCAAATGATTTCCACCAGTTTTTCAATCCAACACTGGATTTCATCTAAATTATCTTTGAATGGTGCACCATTACCTGCAAGTGCTTGACCACGTTGCCATCCCTTAAGCTCTGTATCAATAACTATTCGTTGAACTTCATCATATTTTGCAACAATGTTTTTAAAGTTTGATGTAAGAACACCTTTGTGAGTGTTCACTTTAACGTAATCTTCTTCAAGTTTCGCTTTTATAGCTAGTTGGGTTTCTCTCTGCTGAGCAGGCATGTTCATGGCTAAACTTTGATTTCTATTGAAATCATTTAGTTGTAAATGTAAATGTTCACAATCCATACGAAATTTATGAACTTCAGGACTACAGTAGCTAATAGATTGATGCAATTCTTGTATCATGGCACCAATTTTCAAACTTTCACTAGTTTGATCGTCGTAAGCAAAATTTCCATCCTTATAACTATTAACTAATTGCAACTCTTTTTTTATCCCGTTGCGAAGATGAACATAAAATTCAACTGGACTTTGATTAATTATTTTAAGTAGCTCTTCTATGTGCAATTTAAGCATAACCTCAACCGATAAATTTCTCATTTCCAATTGTAGTCCTTCAAAAAAACTTATAGCTGCTTGTTCGAAGCTCGCGTCATTTTCCATTATTTGTTTTTCTGCCCTATTTACATACATATATATTAAAACAAAATTATTTTTAACAAATTTCATTCCAATCACTTACATAATTTTCTCTTCAATCCATCTCGCAAATAGAAAACGTATTTGACTCAACGATTTCTCTGCATAATAAGTGCTCATTATTTGATACCAGTCAGGTCGACAATGGATCTGCGCATACAGAGTATCCATGTTGATTTTTTCTAAAAATATAAATATCATAAATTATCCATTAAAAATTTATAAAACTTCTTAAACAAACGACTGGAAATTTCAAGTTTCACGTTAATGTATCATGTTAATAGACACTATCAAACTGAAAATTCGATCAATCACTTCGAGTGCAGAATTCATTGAATCAGTGTACCCGAATTTTACGAATTCATTTGAATATATTATACGGATGTTTAAATTTTACCTCGAATTTACTTTATCCAGACAATTCGTACAAGATTTTTAACGGAAAAAAGAAATCCAAGTGTTGAAACAATGAAATCCTGATGTAAAGTTCGTTAATTTAATACGACACATTCAGAGTGAATTGACCAGAAGTCTGTTTAAATAATATATAAAAATTGTAATGCAACTCAAGGAAGAAACACATATACGATGTGTTTTGATTTTATTCAAATTGTTTTTCTTAAGAAATCAATCCACGCATTTGAGTGATTATTCGCATTTGGGTTGTTATACTCATATTTCGTAATAATTATGAACAAAATTAATTTACAAATTTGCACTTGTGCCATGTAAGAGCTCATATTTCACACTGTGTATACAATTTTATGTATATGACGTCATTTTTGAAAAACATGTCCAAACCAGTAAACCAAAACCATATCACATACCCACTGGAACATGAATTTTATATTAAACCAGCTCGGTGACTTTAGAAAAATGTTTTAATTATTGAAATATAACCTAATGCCGCCTCCATGTCGGCAGAGAAAAATTAGTCAGGGGTTAAAGCGATCTTGATCTAAAGCACTTTCCACTAGTTAAAGGGTATTTCTTGCTTACAATTAATAAATAATAAAGAAATTTGTATTTTTTAAAGGAAAATACAGTATAACCTCGATAAACGCAACTAGCTGTGGCCAAACTCATAGAGTGTAAGGAAATTCAGTTGAGATACATATATTCATGTGTATATCTATATGTATATGATATGAGTCGTATAGAATCAAAACTGTCGAAAAATTTATGTTTTGATTAAAATGTGCATTCTGTTGTCAGCCTTGAATCAAGTATGAAAGCTTAGCCCAAAAACTCTCCTCAGTCTCTTGTAAATTTAATTTAAAAACTGAAGTGAGTTTCAAAAGCCGCAAATTATAAGGTAAATTTATTGTCGCTTTACAAAACGTTCAAGAAAATTCAGGTTAGCAAAAGTTTTGCCAATTTCTCGAAATCAGTTGATGTGGACATTTAAAGTTTTGAAATTATGCGCCTCATATATAGAGTGATAGCAAAAATATATGTAAATGGCGCTATAAATGTAATAACGTCACTTTACTTCTTCCTTCCTAGCCATTGAAATGTGTTACTTGGTTATTGACAACAATCTATTGTATTGTTATAGTAACAGCCACAGTAGATCCTGTTCAATACAAGATCATGATCTAATCAAACCAACATGGTTTTGCAGAAACCTCGTTCTACGCATTTATTATGCAACAAGTCTTAAGATACATGAATCAATTCGAGGAAACTTTTGACATTCGAATTTACTGTCAAGATAAGATGTATTTGATTCAATAAAAATTGACAAAGTGTAATCAACCGGTCGATTGTTGAAATTGCTGGCAAAACATCACAAAATTTGTTTCCTATATATCATGTATTGAGTACAAAATGAGTGGGAGATGTTTTCTTCAATGATTTTCCAATGATAATGAGTTTGAAATAAGCACGTAATTAAATTTTACAAAAATTTATGCGAAAATTTTGGTAATTTGAAAAACATGTAAACATTTATCTACCCAATATGTCGCCATACGAACAATGATAGGGGACAGTACACTTAAGGTCACTTTTTATTAGTAATATTTTTTCAAAAAAGAAACACATATTTGGATATATTAGACTATTCTGTGCATTTTAAAGGGTGGACAGTTTTTTGACCCCCCACTACCCCCCGTATCTTTCGTAAAAGGAAAAATTGTTTGATTTGTACTAGAACTTTGAGAAATGTCAAATTTTTGTATGAGCGCCTCGCGGAATAAAAGCCGATTTTTGATATAAATACTCCATAAAATACATTCGCCCACCCCTTAAATGAAAGATAATGTGTATATCTTCCTAAATATGTGATTTTTTCCAGGAAAAAATAATAAACACGGAGTGACCGTAAGTGTACTATAGCCCAATGATATTCATGAAAACTTCACTTACACAAAATCTAAAGTAATTCCGACTTACGCCCACTGGAAAATAAATTTTTATCTTTTCCAACAAACACAATTGAATTTGTTTTTACCAAAAACTTGTTAAAATTGAAGAAAACTTCCTGCATCCCATAAAAATTTTGATAAGAAAGAATCACTAATCTATTAGCTATATTATATTTTTCTCATTTTCAGCGATGAAACTTATCTCGAACGAATAAGGTGTTTCGTATACCATGCGCAACGGAAGTAAGATGAATGTGTTTATACGTCACTTACATTTTGAGTGTTTTTCTCTCAATTTGATAATAAATTATGTATTACAATCCGAAGATTTCAATAATAAATAAGTCATTCAATTGAAATTCATTTTTATATTATACAAATTGAAATTGATGTATTAAAATGTCAGATCAAATGATTTTCTTTTCACTCGTCACAACTTTGTTTTTCCCAGAATTGATGTACTCGCCGCATTGTAAAACATACTAAACAAAATGTTGCCGGCTACCTACGTACCTATCTTTAGACAGAAGGTAAGATATTTTCCAACATAAACTTACAAAAGAAAAGACTAAAAGAAAAGAACATTAAAGTTATGAGAAAGACTGAAGTTGAAAGGTGGAAAATGTCGCGTCTCAAAGAGTTGTGATTTGTCCGTGACTCTGTGTACATATCCGTCAATGTGATGTATAGAGAGGAAGGCGCAAATACAATAAACGTTATGGCGATGGCTACTGGCTGTTGCGTTGCGATGGCAGTGATGTAGTGCAAGGCAAAGGCTAGCGCTAGTTATAAGTCAAGATCAGCCATAATGTTAAATGACACGCGTTGCTCGTTAGTTGAATTGTAATTGTCAAGGCCTTATTCAAACGTTTTGAGTTTTGTATTAATTACATTTCCTACAAAAATTTTCACTCTCTATAAGCACTTAGCACCTCATCCTCTATATAAATTATAATCATAGCGGAGATGGGAATTATTTCCATCACTTTGCTTCCAATACCAGAAATAAAAACGCTTATCAAATAATTGAGTTCCCACCTTCTTGTATGCGAATAAATATTACGCAAACTATTGAAAATATTCAAACAAAATAATCATATCGACTTCTTCATACATGATTAAATTTTAGTCCTAGAGATTAAATTTTGAGTGTAGTCACATTCTGAACAACACTTTAGACAAACTCTGAGTCAATGGAAACGAAAATAAATCTGCATTAATTTTTGCAATTATCAAGCGGTTTTCACAATCATTCTATTTACCTGTTTGCCCACTATGATTATCTCTAATGTTACAAGGTGATTTAAACGCACATTCGATATCAATTTTAACAAGCTAAACAAAAATAAAATTCCACAAGTAAATCACGACACTCCAACACTTCGTAGAAAACACCATTTAATTTCGTACTGCCACATGGGCTCTTTCTACATTTCGGACGTTCAATTTCGGATTGAATGTCATTGCCAGTTCAATATTTGTCTTTCAATTTTTATGCGACATGAAAATAATTATTTTATTAATGTATATTTTACTCAAGTTACTTCGCAATTACAATTACTTTCACTATTATTTTTTATAATTTTTGTTCAATACTGTTTCAGTTGAACAAGACTTGATCAATTCATTTTGTAATTCAACGCAGAAATAATAATAATTTTAAATAAATTTCATTTAATCTTTAAACAGTCTTTTTATTCTTTACAAAAAGCAAAGTGAACATTTGCATTATTAAAATAACAAGTAAGCTTATAGCTTTAATGTTTTTATCAATTGACATTATCACAAAATGTACATTATTTTGTATAATTATTAATGTGTATTTACATATGTAGACATGTATATTTATTTATATAATATATAAGGCTTTGCCATATTAACGAATAGAATAAAATTATACAAAAAAAATGATTTCTCCTAAAGAAATTTGCCAGAAAAATATCCTTTCAAAATCTCCACATGTATTATTGTCACATTTTGTGCATCAACGATGTTGTACAAATATTCGATGAAACTCTTATTCATTTTCAACCTATTAATCTAGATGATTCAATTATTTCAACAATTTCCATACATATTCTTGAGGAATAACTATGGAATGACTTCCATTCGTTTTGTCGTGCATCAATTTTTTTCTATTAACCAAATTTTCGACCTTTTTTGTATTGCGCTAATTCACGTAAGAGTTCTTTGATTAAATCGTATGTAGAGAAACTAATTCCAACAGCAATTGGACCTTTAATCCAGTTCATGCTAAGTCCTTTAAAGAACCCATTTTTAATGCCTTCCTCCCTTAAATGAAATAAGAGATTTGTAGAAATAATTTAAGTAATTTACATCTTTTATTTACCTGTAAATTTTCTTCAATGTTGAGTAAATTGTTGAATATTGATCTGCAGCATTGTGTCTAATACCCATAGTTTGCATTCGTCTCCTTACAATGTCCAAAGGATAGCTTGAAGTTTGTCCAGCTAACCCAGCAATTGCACCGAACATAAGAGAAGTGAAAGCATTTGGAGTTTTATTTCCACTTATTTCTGTATCAAACACATAAATTTAATTTAATTCATAAGTTAAACTATCGTATATTTACCACAGTATTCTTTTTTAAGTGTTTCATATGTGAAGAACGAAGTGCCTGCATATGGTATAACGCCTAATATAGTAGCCCAATATCCCCTGTAAAGTGTCCTAGGACCCTCCTCAATCCAAATTTTAACGAACACTTGTCGCAATGTTCTAGATGTGAAAGTGTTTAAGTCTATTAAGTCAATATCTTGATGATTTCATTGCGCACGTACTTATAGCCAGTGTAACGATCTGTTACCGCCATCCTAGCTCTTGCTAAATCAAGTGGATACGTCATAGATTGAGATGTTATACCAGCAAGTGATCCAGCCACAAATCGTTTTATTTTTGTGCTAATGAGGAAGAAATGATTGTTAAATAACTTGTATAAACAACGAACATTTTCAAATTCATACTTCTCTTTTTGATCAACTTGCAATAATTTCCTCCATTGCTCATGGGCTGTAAATTGTATAGCTGCATAAGGAATAATACGTGCCATTGTAGCCGAATTGCCTCGCCATAATGCAAAGAAACCTTCTTTTTCAAAGGTATGCTTTAGAAATGCCAATGCAGCACGAAACGAGTATGGTATATCCTTGCTTCAGAATTGATGATATATGATTTGTTCATATTTACATTACAATCAGTAGTAACTTACTTGATTTGAAAGTTTATTTTTGTTCTATCTAGTGGAGCTATTGTAGTTTTTGCTATAGCTCCTGCCGCAGCTCCGGCTACAAGACTAGTGAAAACTACATCTACATTATTCAATTTAGATGAGGATCCTGAAATCACCACACATTTAGTTTACTTGATGATATATTCATTCGTAATTATAAACCTTTTGTTGACTCATTGATTGTGTCAGATGATTGTGTACTATTCGTTTTGCTGGACATCACGATTACTTCTGCTGGGCCTGGGATTGTGGTGCTGGTTTTACTGGACGAAGGTATGTTTCGATCGGGTGTCGAAA
The DNA here is from genome assembly GCA_963971475.1 of Chrysops caecutiens. Classification (NCBI taxonomy): domain Eukaryota; kingdom Metazoa; phylum Arthropoda; class Insecta; order Diptera; family Tabanidae; genus Chrysops; species Chrysops caecutiens. The sequence goes on along the minus strand of OZ020569.1, from coordinate 40,007,497 downwards.
TCATTTCGCTTTCTGAAAACATAACAAAATTAACAATTTAAACAAACTCATGATATCTAATACGATTTTCTTTGTGCATCAATTAGCTCTGTTTGAGGAACAAGAGAAACTGTAAACTGCAACTGAATTCTCACATATACATTTCATTTCGAGGAAAATTCTCAGACTGCAACTGCTCACATAAATGCAAGTCACAGAAAACTAATTGAATTCTCTTCAAGATTTTCCATTCCATCTTTTATAGCACAAATACTTTTTGAATTAAATTATGTAAATAGTAAATCTATGCAAATGATGCGTGCGTAAGCTAACTAAATATAAAACAGAATATATTTCAAAGTCACTGTATTTATTCTTTTTTATATTTTTAGAAAATTTATGAAGATAATATATGATTGCATTTGTTACACCGGGTGCCAGTTGAGAGGGTTTTATACTTTTGCGTAGAAACTATCAGATATAAACAAGCCAAACCTGATTTTTATGTCGTATACCTCTTGTAACTCAAACAACAAATCTTTACAATTCTTTATTATCACCAGCGTTCCTTAAAGCTCATTGATAAGCCAAGTTTGAAGAGTTTAAATATTCGTGACCTTTATCACTACGATATAAAAATAATTTTCCTATCATGACTTTTTATTTTAAAAAGAAAATTTTTATATTGTTTGTTTTTGTGTCGGAATGTGTCAAACTGAAATAGCTGCCAAACGTCAAACACAAAAGAAACAATCATAGAACATTTTCCATTGAAGAAGCACGTTAAATGTTGCATTGCATTTGTTTGTCAATTACAATGTTTGTTAATCTATCATGCTTTATCAGAATTTATGATTTATTTGCAGTATGCTATAGTTGAATTGGTTTTTGAATTACATGTTCGAGTTATATAACTATCAAAACCACGTTCTACCAAAGACATGCACTTCATATTTGAAATAAATTAAAAACTGTGGAAATTTATGAATTGTTCAATTGTCAATTACAAATGATTGTTACATGTAATTTGATTAATTTACATTGTTACAAACTCACATCTATGATTACAGACATCACAACAGTTGTACCTGAGACACGAAAATCCTATAATCACCCGAATAAGTAATTCTACGATTTCAGAGCACCATTTGATGTTAATTGAATATTAAATTAAAGTGAATTTATATGAAAATTTACATTTATTTTCACACTAGAACTCCGCACTACTCTACGTAATCAGTTGTCTTGCTGTGATAATGCGGACCCGGGCGAACTAAACAAACTGAACAAGTTGAAAATTGAAATTGAATGTCTAATTGGGAAGCATTCTGAAGCGACAAATTGATTAGCTGTCAAATGTTCTTTCTTCTTTGATTCCTTGATTCTGTACCATGAGCGAAATTTATACTGAATTTTTCTCCCTAATTAATTTAATTAATGATTTATGTTTAAAATATGAATTATTTTCATATATCAAGTGTCTTTTGCTTTGCATCGAACTTATGTTCGTGTACAGTAGAATCCACCTCCAATTGTTGTTCGACATAAACACCACATTTTTGGGATTTTTATCAATTTGAAATGATTTTAAGCAACCAGTACGATAGATAAATAAATTATTCTCATATTAAAGTTTGAAAAACGATCCATTTGGTTGAAACAATTTAAAATTAATCGAATCACTTTGGTATGCATCGAACTCATGTTCGTGTACAGTAGAATCGGCCTCCAATGGTTGTCAATTGTGTGAGAAAGTTGCAAGTTTGAACAAGTTGGACGTAAACACAACATTTTTCCAAACATGCATGATTTGAAAAGATATTCAAGACATTGGATAAAGGAGTTTATTGAAGTTTATAAAAGTGAAGAATGTTTGTGGCAACCAAAACATTTCGAGTACAATAATCAGATTCTTCGAAATAAGGCATACGACAGACTTATTGACAAACTAAAGGAGGTCGAGTCGAACCCGGACAAAGCAATGGCTATACGTAAAATAAATTCATTACGATCAGCTTTCAGGCGGGAACTTCGGAAAAAGAAGACAAATAATGATTACCAACCGAGATTATGGTATTTCGATACGTTATCCTTTGTGGCAGATCAAGAATATCCAACAGCACCGAAGTGTTATTCAAAGGGTGCTGAAGCAAAAGTGGAAATTTGTTATGAGGAAGAGTTTAAAGAAGATCACACTCTAGATATCCCAGAGGGATGTGAGGAAGAAGTACCTCCGACAACGATGATAGTGGAGGAGTCCACTAGTGAGAATCATAAGGTTAGATTAAACAATTTCATATTGTAATCAATTAATCATGAAATTTAAAGTTGCAGGTTCTTGAAAGAGTACATCATTCTGAAACAGTGCCTGAAACGACTTTTGTACAAAGTTTTGCTCGTACAGACACTCCTGGACAAAATACTCATGTAAGAAAGGAACACGAAACAACAATGATAGCATCCTACTATAAACCTGAAACTATTCCTGCATATACATCACCATTTCTCAATCCCGAAGATGAATTCAATGCAATTGGTTTAAATGTTGCTAGTAAATTACGATCAATGAAGCCAAAACAGAGAATTATTGCCGAAAAATTAATAAGTGATATATTATTTAGTGGGCAACTGGAAACGCTCAATGTAAGCTCACAGCTGGTCGTGTAAATACTTCTATTATGTAATTTAAATATCCAAGATATTAGAATTAAATTAAGGAAATTTGTAATATTTTAAATCATACATGTTGTATAAAATTAGAAATATATAGTTGAATTATATAGTTAAAAACGTGTAGTTCGATTCTATTTTTTAGAATCGGTATCCTTGCTGCTAAACGTGTCGGTTATTTTATTCCACATGTATTTAAATGCCTGAAATTTGTTGTTAATTAAATTCAATCAATCAATTTCTATGAATCTAAGTTACTATATATGTAGGAAGATCCTTTCGTTCTTCCTCCTTCACAAAAGCCTCATTCTGTTGGATAAGTCCCCAGCCGTAATGAATGCCAATAATGGCAGGTATCATAACAATCGCAACAAGATTTTTATTAACAAATGATTGTTTGATAGGAAGTTTATTGTTGCCACTGGTTGTCATTGTTAAATTAACTTAATTTTGCGATAGAATCAACCAAAACACATCACGTAACCTCGCAATTCACAAATTTATAAATAATCGAAATGACATCCAGCCTTGTACTAGAATTGGATTGGTGGTGGGACTAGTTTGCCGCAGAAATGGCGCGGTCTTTTAAAGATTTCTTATCTAATAATTAAAAACTATTTGTTTAATTACGAAATGTAATTCATTAAATGAACTGCAAGCATATATATTTAACATTGAGATAATTAAAACACAGTGAATGTAAAAATTTTGTAAAATCAGTGAACTGTGGAAAATTACATTTACTGCAGAGAGCAATTATAAATTGAAATTTGTTCTTCATCCATATTTTTTGCAGAAAGAATTGATTTTATACTTTCCGCCTCTTTCATCCAATCGACTATCTGAAAGTATATAGTCTTTTTAAGTGTGAAAATACTAATAATACTGAAGCTATTACTTGTTGGTGAAGTAGTTGCCTTCTCTCTCCTTTTGGTTCGGTGTTCAAAAGGGGCACCAATATTCCTAAAGCAGATTTATAGCAATCAAGAGCTGTAGTAAATTTTCGTTCATACGAGTACAGTTCAGCTTCACGACCAATCTCTAATGCATTTTTCATTGATGGACTCGAAGAGGACAACGGATCTAAAAATGCCAGAGTGTTATTTGGAAGCCATTCTTGAGAATTCTTATCCTTACACAACTTTTTGTAATTGGAATTTGGTTCCAATAAATTATCAAAAATTTGTTTAGTTCTTGAATTTTGTGGACTTCCTGTTTTTAACTTGTAGCCCTTTTTGATTTCCTCAGCTCTGTTCAAATAAGACACAGCGCGGGATCGCAAAGCTTGACGTTTCACAGCATCAGATTCTGAGGTGATCAAAGGCACAAAGTATTGTAATGCTTTGCAGTACAAATGATAAGCCTCGGCATATTTTTGTTGTTTGTCGCAATCTACAGCCTCTGTGACAATGGATACAGCCTTTTCGAGATTCTGAAACAATTAAAAGTGTTTCAATAGTTAGCAACTTGGTAAAGTTCAATATCATACTTTATCTGTTGGTGAATGCTCTAAATCTAAAAAGGGATGTTCAAAAAACTCTTGAAAAGAAATTCTCTTTGACGGATCATGCTGCAACAAACGTGTTAACAAGTCTTCGCATTCTGCAGAAATCTTGCTGTTTGCAGGAATACATATTTTTTCCTGTTTTTGAATCTTTTTCATAAGCTCATCCACCGACTTTGAACTGTATGGTGCTTTGCCGAAAAGGCATTCAAACAGTATCACGCCAATACTCCATAAATCGGCTCGTTCATCATACCTTCGTTTTAATACAATTTCTGGAGCCATGTAAAGGGGTGATCCTTTCAAACAATAGTTTTCTTCGCCTAGGTTCAAATGTTGAGCAAATCTTTAGTGAAAATTTCAAATTATTCAAATGAATTTCAAATGGTTGTTTAACATTTACCCGAAATCTGCCACTTTCAACATGACAATGGGGCTTCTTGTCAATAGCAAGTTTTGTGGCTTTAAATCGAAATGGCACACCTTATTTGATCTCATGTAATGAATTGCCATAGCCAGTTGACGCAGAAAATACTTACAAGCATTTTCTGGAAGGGCACTTCGTTGCTTGATGTAAGTCGATAAGTTTCCCGCGTTACAATATTCTAATACAATGTATATATTTCTGAAAGACATAAGAATATCTTTAAAAGCATTTCATATTAATACAGTTGGTTTACTTACTTTTCATCCCAAAAGAAGTCATCGAGACCAACAATATGTTTATGACTTAGTGTTTTCAACAAGTGAATTTCATTGACTAGGTTGTCAGTCGCAGTTTTCGATAGAGAAGATTTTTGGACACATTTTATTGCATGGAATGTTTGAGTTTTCTGGAAAACAAAATTAATTAACTTTAAATTATTATTCATACAATTTCTCACCTTATTTCGACACTTATAAACGGTGGCATAACTACCGCTTCCTAATTTTTCATAAATTTCGTAGTCACTTATTTTTGGTACCGTCATATTTTAAGGAAAAGAGAAATTGCGCTAGATTCGTACAAATATAAGAGCTGCCTACTACGGTAAAAGAAGGAGCAATCACTCAAATATATTTTGGAAATAACCACGCTGTCTTATATAAATTAACACATTTTAAATTATATTTTATATTAAATTAGAATTAATTAAAATTACTAGCAATCGAGATCACATATTTCTAGTTTGCCAAGAGTTTGCCCCAAATGTCAATGTCGAGTCAAAATAAATCAGCAAAATGACGTTTCAAATGTCTCTTTGACACCAGCGGTGCCATCTGTACTGCAGCATTTGCAAACGTTGAAGCCACTGGAAGAAACTGGAAATAAGTAGATAAGACCAATATAGAGGCTCGTACTGCGAGATTAGCTACAATTTCGTTAAGTATAATAAATAGTCACAAAAAAGTAAAATATGAATCAACTGGTGGAATCATTTCTCCTTTGAAACCGTGGCCTGTTCATGCGCTTCTCTTGCACTCCTCGGTTACGTAATGAAGTGAACCTCATCCTCGAGGAGAATCCAATTCGACCATGTGCTTTTATTATTTCAAGGTCCTTATAACCATGTCTTGTTAACTTCAAGGAAAGCATTACGTCTTCATAGGTGACGTTTCATTCTTCCCATTTTAGATTATCCCTTAAAACCAAAGTTCCGAAATGCAACACGCTTTGTTACATTAAAGTGTGGGCTTGAAAACGTTTCAATTTACAAAATAATTACTGATTTAAATAACCTGTTATACAGTATCCTCATTCAGGAATGATGTACAGAGCATTGACGAAACGTACTACAAATTTGTATCTGTATGACCTTTACTGGGTTGTACGTCGAGGTTGATATTGTGCGTATCATATCGTTTCGAAAATTGAAATGCTAAGGGCGTTTTTCAATGAATGAGAGTGAATCTTTAAGAGTGAATTCGTTGTACCTATGTAGGTATCATTTGAGGTTATTTTTCATTTAAAGTCCTCTGACATTTATGTATAATTTAATTATTTGTCAAGGATATCGCTTTTGGTGGAATTTCAAGCGAAATTTTAAAGTAATAGAATGATTAATTATTCTCGAATTCATTATATCTTATGTTAATGGTACTTTCATCTGGAGGATATCACTGCCTACATTATTTTAGTAAGTAATGAATACAAATTAAGTCAGGAAACAAAGGAAGAGCTAAGATAAATACATAGTATCTGTAACATTTTCTTCACTATAGTATCTAGTAGTAGTATTTTTATCGTTTGCATAAATACTGGTATATTCAACTACATTTTTCTTTGCCCATGAAGCTACTCAACCAAAACTCAATTAAATTACTCAAATTAGAAAACCCTGGAAGCTTAAAATTATATAACACAAGCCGATTGTCAACTTCTGCGGCAAGCAAAACGTTTAAATCCTGATTCCGCATTTACTCAAAACAAAAATATAGCAAACTTTTTCGTAAGCGACTCGACATGCAAGTCCGCTGGTGACTGATTACAAACCAATTTGCAACCAGTATCGTAGTATGTGCGGCGTCCATTTTGTTTATATGGGAAGTGACTCAAAGGAAACTGGTTACTAATTCGAGTCACTAACCCGTTTCTTTTCGGTAGCGCCGTGTGCGGACGGCGTAACACTCTCTAACTTTATCAAGTTTGTAATTTGCCACTGAGGAAGACAACATATAGCTGTCGAAACAAATTTATATGACATATATAAAAATAGTGAAAAGCGTATAAAGGAACTAGATTTTCGTTCGAAAAAATTTGTCAAAGTGTTTTATTTGAAATCCGATCTCCAAATTCCAAATTTTATGCAGGTTCCAAACGGTTATACCGAATAGATTGACAGTAGTTTCTATATTGATCACCAAATGGTAGTGAAAGCACTTGATACAAGCTTGTCGTGATACATGCAACGTAAATCACTATAGACCATAAGCTTTCAATACAAATTACTATTTTGCATACCCTACTCCATGATGGAAGTTTAATAAAATGCTAACAATTTTTCATCAAGATTTGTGTCACTATACATGAAATGTGTCATCCGGCACATGTTCAGGTGTGCAGTTTCGTTACTAACCATGAACCACGAACTTAGGAGTTTCCTGATGTTGAGAGAAGCATTTGGCAAGGATGTTTGGAATGAATAAAACAAATTCTGCATTAAATCTGAATTTCCTAGTAATCCAGGAAGGAAACTATATCCTTTCAAGTAGACTGTCGCAATCTGGCTGCCAGTAACTTTGACAAATTAGAGCGGATGTTGTGGTTCGTGGCATTTTGAAAACAACGATTCTTAGTGTTATGCCGTTTCCTTGGCTAACGACTGTGGTTTTTGTTGTTGAAACTAGAATCCTTATGAAAGAAAACCTTGTGAGAACTTGGTATTCATTGCTAAATAAACACGTTTGCTCTTTCCTTGATGGATATGGGTGTAGGTTATCACAGAGTTACACTTTGCAGTGTCTTTAAGCTATGTGTAGCACTTTTTTCAAAATTTTTTGACGAATAGGTTTATTCAATCTTTCGAGGGATAAGAGCTTCTATGAATGATAAGAACATTGCCATTTTTAGAAAGGTTCGTTGATTTCCTGAAAGCCTTTGTCTTACTTCCTAGACAAGCACTAACATTGACGGAGTGAAAGGTTTTTATCCTTATTCGAAGTGAATTTTATTTTCTAGGGACGATACAAGTAAATGCCGTTGACAAGGAAGCTCTAGTGGTTAAGCGAGCATGAATAAAACATTTTGTGATACTTCTTTCCGGACTGTGAACTCAAAGAAAAGATACAGATTGAAGTTACAACACTTCATGTATGAGCTCTGTGGAATTTCTCTAATGTGATATACATACGAGTATTTGAATTTGATGCTTATATAGGACAGGTTAAACTGAATTCAGAATTTTCAAGAATATCGAAGTTAGCTGTGTTATTTTGGGCCAAACATGTTCGATACATATTTAAGGAAACCATTTTGGGAGTTTGTGTGTGTATGAATCTTTCATGATAATGTTTCTGATTTTTATACAGATCACCTCAAGCAACCTGTAACGCCTTCCTCGTTCTTCGTGTAAAAATAATGAATAATTTTTGAATAAATCAAAACTGTAATATAAAGATTTAAAGTGTATCGTTATGGAAGTGAAACACTGCAATACAAGTTTTTAGATTGTAAGTAAACTCGACGAGGTAACAGAATTTGTGAAACTGTTTGTTTGTTATTCTTTTCACATTATCGTGTTACACCAAAAGTTAAGAGAAATCCAAGAAAAAGAAACAGATAGTTCGCGCGTAACGATGCCGCTAACAGTTGCAGGGAAATGCTTGTTTCCTCGTGGACAGTTGTTTCATTCCATAAAAAGTTTCACTTCTAACTCTGTTAACTTTCAATTTACGCATAGTTTTTTTATGAAGTAGTATACAATAATACCTCGACATACGCGAATCTTGAGTTAAGCCATTTGCAAATCTCGACGATTCATCTTCTGTTTGTGCGTCACACAATCCTCAATTATCGATTATAGACCTACTGCCCCCACACAATGGTTAATTTAATGTATATGTTCGGACTTGTTGTTCGAAACCAACGCATAGATGAAACTTCTTTTGTGTTATGTATTACTTTCTTATCTGTGGAGTGCATATTTGTTATTACATTTTTATACCCCGACTTACGCAAAGTCAACTAACGCGGTATCACTCATTACTGTATACTATTCTAAGTGCACTTAATATTTGTTTCTTAGCGAATTTTTTGGTCCGTAGAATCATAATACATTTCATTTTAGAAATAACTACTACAGAGAGTGAGTGACTCCGAAAGCCTACTATTTCAAAAATGACAGCGAGGTTAAACACGGCAAATAGCAAATAATACTCTTGTATTTTTAAATTATATATACTTAAATTTTCCATTTTCCTGCACTGGGGGCCATAAATTTTCAATTTATAATATCAAGAGACAAATACCAAATTTTCTTTGAAATTGAATTGATATCCAGGATGAGTTTAAGACCTCATGAAAGCGGCTATTCGCTAATCAAATTTTCTTTACGAATCTCTGATACAATTTCAGTAGATACAATATTTATTCCTCCCGAGGGATTGAGGGTAAAATTGATAAAGCCGATTAAGTGTTTTTTGCGATTTTTTCCAAATAAATTGAAATTTTTTATTGATTTTCATCAGGCGTGAATTTCGGTTCAATTTAGAAATTCAATTTAGCACTAACTGTCAATAAAATTAAATTTTTAATGTAAAAATTTAGAAATTTTTGTTTTGAAAACAATCAGAAGTTACATCGTTGTTGCACAGCTAAGTGCACGTGGAATTTAAGGTACACCTTGCGATATTCGTGCCAGGGAAGTCCTACAAAATACATTTGCACACGTCAGGACTATGCTGCTCTGACTATAAATTCTTGGAACTAAACAAAAACCATTTTTCATTTCAAAGTAAGTACACATCTTGAATGAAGTATACCTATATAAACGAAAGTTACTTTTTCTAGGTTTTAGTACAGAAGAGTTTTAAAAAATAAGAATGAGGCATTCTTTGAAGGACGCTACTTGAATGTGAATTTATTTAGCAAATACCACTTCATTAGACGATTTAACCGACGAAGCTATGTTCTATGACGTGACTTGAAAACTTGCGCTTATCCTTATTTGTTACATAATAACTGGATGTTATACAGCAGCTTGTTATAGTTGCCACTGCGTCAGGAATTCATGAAAAACGTTTATGTAAAATAATGACAAAAATGTAGCTCGTTTCAAATGCTTTTCGTGTTTATCCTTCTTCCTTTGTATTTTCTTTCTACAGCAAGAACAAAAGTTTTCTCGGGGTAAGCTTGATTCTGAACTAAGTAAGGAGTTGTTGGAAGGACTACAAAAATGATTTGTTGCTGTCATTTCTTTAGTGAGTTTATTTCAACTTGATGTACTTGAAACATACTTTACTCCTTGGAAAAATGAAAGTGAACAGGATAATTAGAAGTTTGAGTGCTCTTGGATGAACATTCTTTCTTCTGAGAAACTTAGCTTATGATGGATGGATGAGGATTTTTTAAATTGGAAAACTTTAACTACTTTGATAGTCAACCTCATTAAGGCTATCGTGAAACTTTACGTTTAGCAGCTTTTGATAAAACTAATTTTGAATCTAGCAAACTGCTTTCTTACATTTCCTGTTTTCTGAAACTTAAAGTGCAGTTTAACGTCTTAAAGGAGTAATGAATTTATTGTCATGAAAGTTGATTCAGAAAAAAATCACGGAAATCCTTGAGCATGAATAGTTTCTAACAAAAACGTTTGAACTGTAAAGTATGTTCGTGAAAATAAGTTTTCCTGTATCTGCATTTGTAGATACTACGCATAAGCTCCTAATAATTTGAAGTTACCTTCCGTCAAATAAACGTTGACTTCAGCAGTTAAAATCGATTAAACACCAAAAACAGATAAAAGGTTTTATATCCAATAAAAGTCAAAATCCCCATCGTTTAACACGTACGTTTATCTACTTCCTAGATTCTACTAGGGACATATGGTGGATAAGGATGAACGCTCTCTGGGTCACATTTACGAGCAAAAGTAGTAAAATAAACCTTAATAAATGGTCAACTGTTGCTCCAATACTCTCCATTCGCTGACTATTACCTACACTTCTACACTTTACAAACCTTCATAGAATTTGATTTTTAGTTAAAAGCAAAATCTTGTAGTTAAACAAAATCTCTAATGCTCAATCAACTGAATAAATAAAAGGACACCATGGAAATGATTTTGTACGAGTTCGTTTTAAACGGGATACTTTTCTATTGATATAAAAACTATAGAGCTTTAAGCAACCAAAATATATTTTGTTGGAAACATTTAATTCATTTCTGTTGATTCCCAGGAACTTTCAATTGAAAGTTGAAAGCTGTAATGACAAGAATGTAGTGTAGAAGTCTCAACAGAGTTAAATCAATTTACTCTATTGAATTTTCCTGAAGTTGTAAATCCTTTCCAAATGATTAACGTTTATGAATTGATTTGACTGTCTAAGAACATAATATCATACAAATGTAAAAATTACTTTAACACGTTTCAAATCCAGACATTATCACAGACTGTCACATTATCATATGAACAAGCACATAATGTATGCTGAAAGACGTTTTATCATATCCGTACTCCTTGTAAAGGAGTACACTCTTCAAATCCCGCGAAGCAACAATTTAAACTTATCCTCAAAAATTGTAAATGTGAAAAGGATGGTTCATTCTATCAATAGACAGTTCAATTTTCTGTTCAAGGGATCTCGCTCGGCAAAATTTCCAAGGATAAATAGCTATTGAAATCACAAAACTTAGCATATATTGAAATTTAGTAGATTCAGAATTTTATTTTTTCGTTTAAAGAAATCGCTTATTCAAGCGCATAATATGAATTTAGAGTTTTTCGTAAGACAATAAATTCCATGGGTTTGGAGACATGAAACAAGAAAATAAAAACATCATGAATAATAGGTATACCTTTTCAAATGTGTTTCAGACAGCCTTTCGTGCTTTAATTTTTCACCACAGACAACCTTTTCCAAAGCGGTTTTCGTTAGAATTTCTTGATATGGAAAAGAAGTCTCATAACTCGTGTAACCACAAACTCCCTTTTTTCTGAATTTTGAATATAAGCTTTACATTTTCCATTTGAGTTCGATTTATTGAAGGAAGAAACTGTACAAAAATAAAAACCAAATAATTCCAAACAGGAAATGCGGTTCGTTGTTGTGTTCCTGAAATATGCAAATGTATATTAATCCTCTGCAAACGAAGTAAATTTCATAAACCATACAACCGAAAAATATTCCATTTGTATTCTGATAATAAAATGACATATCCATCCGGATTTCCGGCCGTTGCACAATTCTGGACAGGGAATCTTTCCCACAAATCTTTTTGAAATCTTTTTAATGTAACGTCCCGTTTTGTGACAATTATTGTGCTAATAGCAATTACAGCTTCATACCAACGAGACTTATTAGACACATGAAATGCGTTTATTTTCTTATCAAATTAGATATCCTTGAATTATTGTGGAGGAGAAGAGAAATTTGTTGAAAGTTCACTTGTAAGGCGAATAAACAAAGTTACGAAGACAGGATATGAAGTTACTTGAGCGTATGAGTGGCAAAACCTAGCACAAATTGGATGTAGGTACTAACAAAATAAACCCTTCTCATAGAATTGACATACCTACTCGTAACATCTCTTCCAGCCAGCAACAAAATTTCCGTAAATAATTAAAACCTCTTGTAACGTTTAGAAACATGAAATTACGATGGAGGAAGTTTATAAGAATAAACATTTTAAAGAACGTGAAACTTTGTGAAAATTTTACATTATTTTGCTAGGCTTAATTTTGTCACGAAATTTATTATAAAATTACGTAGCACATTAACTTCTTCGGCGTAAGTGAAGGACTTGAAAAACAACAGCATCTTACCATGAAAGAGCGTCCCCAGTTGAAAATAATTTGATTTCCTTGTAATGAATTCAACAACTTCAAAATTTCATGCTCTCTAACAAATGTGAGGAATTGAAATAAATACAAATATAAATTAAGTTATGAAATAAAGTCGTAAATTTTATATTCCTTTAATGCACTCATTGGAAGATATAACGTGTAGTTAATAAGTCAGTCTTAGATTTCTTCCTTCGAAATTTTCTCAAACATTAGAGATAAGATAAGAAACCTCTCGAACTACAAGACATAAATCTCGTTCTTGTAGAAACTTTGAACAAACTTGTGAATTACGACTACACGGAAAATGTTACTTTAAAGAGGCACACCCTTAATATGCGGGTATATTTATATTGAGGAACTTTCCTTTCGTCATCTTATATCCACGTGTTTTTTCTTTAGAAGTGTGAATTTGATTTTATTTTTCTTTTGTTTTTCACAAGAAAAGCTTGAAAGTTTTGTTACTAACATTTTTTTCTATTACAAAAATGCGGGAGGAATCTTACGATATCTCTTCAATATCTTATTATGAAGTTCGTATTGGTTATCAAACAATAATAACAAAGTTCTCGCAAAACTTCCAATAGCAGGATTTATATGAAGTGATCCTTAACCTTGTATAACATATGACAGATGACTATGTCACAAAAATTACTTCAAAAAGTTTTTCGTTACATCGAATTCATATGACCATATAACAAGCAAATCTTTTTGTATACAACATATTTAATAGCTAAAACAAAAATAGTTTTTGGCAAATTGATAATGAATAGTACGTGTTAACTGGCAGTTAAGAGAATGTCAACACCAGCTTAATGGCTATTACACAACATTTCCACGTTATAATTTTTATTATCTATTTGGGGCAATTAGTATGTTTAATGGTTTTCTCGGAACGTAAAACTTTATGATAATTTCGTTTGGTTATATGGTCAAGTAATGGACATGTTGTACCAGAACAGATGAAAGGTGTTCGGTTGTGATGTGGTGGACGGAAATTTTTCTGTTTATGTGATATTAGTCATTGAGGAAAATCTTGATTTGCTCGTGCAATTTGTTTCGTCGTGTATGCAATGAATGGTCCAAAGACCATGTGTTTCAATAACAATATAAAGGACACATTCAATTATCTTGTTATTTCCTCATTTTTAGTACTGAGACATGCTTGATGTCACATTTAAATCTGTTTCAATATGAACTAACTGTATCTCGTAGCATCATCCATGATATTCATGATATTGCGATGAATTTTTAACATTGTGCTTAGACTATATCCTTAACGTCCGGATCTTCAAAAGTAGATTTTGAGGGCAGTAGATCTAGTTTGAAAATCTTCAGAGAGTAACCATTAAGATGGACGAACAATTCTTCTAGTAAATTTCATAATAACATCATAATAGTGAAAATAACTTTAGCACATCTTTCATCTTCAAGTTGAATGAGTAACAAGTGATTTGAAAGGAATGTTCCCTTGATCAAAAGTGGACTAATTGAAGTTGAATTACAGTTTTTCTTCGAGTTAAAAGCATTTTTTCACAAGAACACATTTTTCTACATAACTCCTTTTGATGTAATGGATGTGACTGATATACAATTTGTTGATTGAATTGTGCATCATCACAAGATGATTTTGCAATTTTTCCTTTTATCGAATTTCAAAACACTTGAATTAAAGCTCACTCTTATAAGAAGAACAAGGACATGTACTTATTTGCATTCATCTATGGATTCCTCCTATATGAAACTATTAATTTATATTCTGTCCAGCTCTTCGGTGCTGACATCAAATGTCCGAAAAAACGTGCAAAGAAATTTTTTGGGAAAATCAGTCTAGTTGAATGCGATTTCGAAATGAGGAAGTGTACACATTATTAGTACATAACAGTGCGACGTGTTGAGGTGATTCTATGAGCACAATCTTAAACTTCCACTATTTTATCATATCTAATGCCTCGTATGACTTCGATTTACAATCAGCTAACCGCAAGAAAAACGTTTCTCATGAGACAGATCCTGTTAGAGGATTGACTATAAGAGAATGAAGTCTAATAAGTGATGGAGTGTTATGATATGTAGGTATTAGTGTTATGCTTATGATTCAATTTCATATCTTACGCATATGTTTTATTCATGAGTCCTTTTCGAATGCCCTACAGGAGATATTGAAGTAAACCCTTGTTTATTTTGATACATTTATTCCACGTTCATTTCGTTAGAGATATTTATATGCTATACAACCTGCTACTAAATGTGTTAAGAGATGTGCTTCGATGATTGTGTTATATGAGTTTAACCTTGTGTTCCTTAGGCTGATAAATATTAGAATATGTCGGAAACGAGTATTCTTAGAACTTACCTTGAGTAGCTTTTGTTTTTGTAACAACATGTTTTTGAAACGATCAACTGATAGTTTCTGGAACAAAGCTATCATTTATCAAAAAACGTTGGTTGATCTCTGATCTTTTCCATGGCTAAATTTTGATGTTTTACATTTAGTTGATGAAACATAGCCGTCAAAAATGGTCGGAAAATTTATTTTTGCGATTTTGTGTTGCTCATTAAGTGGGTATAAGAATAAGAACAAATGATTATGTTATAATATTTTCAATTTAAGTGCATATAATATCATGCTATGGATCTAGTACGTTACTACCTCGTGCGCCTGATTGTGGTAATATCAGCCTGCCAGGAACTCATATTCCTTGGATTGCATATCTTCAAGCTAAAGGTGAACAATACCGAAACCAATGTGTTGGTTTCCTTATTAACGACAGATATGTGCTAACGATCAAGGTTTGTGGACAAGTGGATGCTGCTGGATTGTATGTAGCCTGAAAGTTCAAAAGAATCTTACTTATTCATTAATCGTTGTATTAGAGACAAAGTGCGACTAGGAGAGTTCATAAGTGGCAGTTTGAATGAGACAGATAGCAGAAATGAATACGCTCAGATCATTGACGTAGAGAGTGTTCATCGGTTTGGAGATGATGTCATAAATGATAGTGAATTAGCTCTTGTACGATTAGCATCAAGAGTTCAAATTACACCGGGTGTGTCACCCATTTGTCTACCATTTTCAACGGATGAATTTACAGAGTCTCAGGAAGGAAGTGAACTTGTTATAAGCGGTTGGGGACTACCAAGTTTTCGAGGTAGGAAGCAATAAAACATTTTCTAGTCCAATATCTTCAACAATTCCTTTACAACAACCTCTCGTAAATTTACGAATTTAGTTTAAAGTACATACTCGGAATGTTGGGTTTTGAACAATAAACTTTCTCAATAGTTCAGTATGTAACACTCCTGACCGACATTTTGTGGAATGCAACTAACCATTTGAAATACCCAAAATTTTACTAGAACCCAACTGAAAGAGTTGCAAGTGCCGAACACAATTCAATTACATTTCAAACTGTTCACATGCTAGGGAATACCAATTTTCCAGGGAATACCTATTCTCAATTTCCCAGGATACCAATTCGTACTGGAATTCCAATGATGTAGTTTTCTCTTTTGTTGAAAATAGTTTGTGTTTAGATACGTTGAAGGATCAAAAGTTTAGTGTGGTTTACAAATGTCCGCAATTGAATCGTTACAAAGTTTACTATTCACATTTACCAATTTCTTTCATTGTCTTTAAATTATCTGGAATAAATGGAGAGTTGTAGATGTAGAATGCTTTGGATCAATATGTTTTTTGTGTCTTTAGAATTCCACAGGATTTAGGTTTCCTTTTGTAAAATGAACAGTACCTGTTTGTGGTTTGATTGAAATGATTCACTAGTTTTATTTTTCTTACAGGTCGGCTTAGAGAACAGGTAGTGTCATTGATAACCACAGTCATTAATTTTGAAGAATGCTCGGCTAACTTCACAGCAAAACTGAATATCAGTTTGGACGCTTCCGAGAGATGTGTTGCTCCTTTCAACTGCTACGGATTGTATGGCGCTCCATTGATGAAGAGAGTTAGGAATCATTGGTACGCCGAAGGGGCATTGGAAGACTTTTGTGCTCCAAAGCGTCATCCTCCTGTTTACGTCAATATTGCCTATTATAAGGATTGGATTATGTCAGTTATAAAACCTTAAATATGAGACATTGGTAATTCTTTGAAGCAGATTCATTGGGGTTTTGAAAAACAGTAAAGTTTTGGTTTTTATTAGCTTCTAGTGAATATGTAGCGCATCTTTTCTTTTGGATAAGAACCAGCGATGAACCCAGATGAATTATGCATCCTTATATATATTAAGCAAACCTCATTAAGCAAAGAAACATTGTTCCATGCGGTTGACTTTCAAGGCTATTCTTCTATCTGCGTTATAATGCTGCAATTACTTGTACGCCATTTACTCTATTATCTACAGGAAAATTTCTATGTCGTATTAAAATTTATTATCCTCCCACACAATGAGCTGTGAAGGTGGACATTTCCTTTGATGGTTTTCATTAGCTTCGTGGGTTTTTGCTTAACATTAACAATTTTTTAAATGATTGCGTGTTACAAAACATTTTTATTCTCTAATGAATGGTTCTAGATGGGAGCCATTCAAAGTTATTAACAACATTTTACTCAACATTCTTGACCTTACTTGCTTTACAATCATTAATTTGAATTTCTGAACTCCTTCCTTATTATTCTTCCATGTCTTAATTCTCAAGAACTTTTATGTAAACAGTTTCTTGAAAGTCAAAAGCATCCAGTTGATAGAACACCAAAATAAAAAATTAATTGCCTCATAATCCTTTACATTATGGACGAATTTAAAGTGTTCGGTTTTTGTTAAGGGAAAGATTATCCTTTTAAACCTTCAAGAAGGAAAAAAACTCGTTATCATAAAAATCTTTGAACGTTCATTATGCTAACAAATCTGACGGTTGTTTTGATTAAATTAGGAATCAAGTGCTATCAAAATAACCCGATAAAATATAACTGGTCTGTGACTTTATGAAATTGGACATTCTGTATTTTTGAAATGGGTACTGCAGATAACTTTATTATAATGTGAAAGAGATAAATCTGTATTTGCGTTTTAAATTTGTTCTATAAATATAATTCCTTTGAAGTTCATCATAATCGAAAGAGTTCTCAAAAATTTATTGAATCATGAAATTCTTCCTCAAACAAAACGTAGTCGTTCTGCTAAGGACATCAGTGCTGACATCATCCTATGGCGCGTTTAGTTTAATGAGATGAAGTTTTCGAATATGGCTCCAAACCGTCTTGGAAACATTTCTATTAAGAAATTTTTATTTTGCATTTTGTTGTTAGTACGAGTAACATCTGAAAGTCATTTAAACATTATAATTTGTATGAAAGTTTGAACAAAAAATCTAAAAATAAATGTCTAAGTATCAAAATGAAAAGAAGCGACTGATATAATGACACAGTATTCATGAAATATTCATCGCCTCAACTATAAGGACTAGCAAATCCTTAGATCCTTGGTAAACATAACAGTCAAGATAGATGTGAGGACACAAATGAACGATAAAAGTCTATGGTCTGTCTTATAATATTCATTTTCTTGCGTCACCAAAATGGAGACAACATGGAGCCATGTACTATCTACAAGTGGGTACAATTTTGTTGTGAATATAATTTACTTGTGAGAGACAATTTTGATGTCATTGGATGATGATAACGATATGGTTTGTTATCTTGTATACTAGTAAGAGATTCTTCATAAAATTTAACTTCCACATATGCTGAGTATTACGTCTTTTCTTAAAGAGATGTTTGACTTTCATTTCCTTCAATGACATCCTTGGACAGAAGACTTTTAAAATTTTTTTCTTATATTTTGAATCAATCGATTTATCGATTATGAACATTATCCTTAAACTAATCCGTCAAATATCAATAAGCCCGAGAATGTTTATATATAGAATAATCGTATTGTACAAGACAAATTACATTGCCGATATATTTATGAAACTACTTGGTAAACAGGAAGTGGTTACCACTTCCAAGTGTCTCAATGATGGCGACAAATAACTCCAAAATGTTATTATAACTATTTTGATGAAATATTTCTTGGCATTAATATTGATTGGAGTAAACAAGACGTAAATTTTATTTTTAGATTCGACTCAAGTTGTAGTTTTTTGCACTTGAACACCACCAACAGGTACCGGAAATAAATCAATAGCTTTTGTCGTCGCATGTAGCTACGTAAGGGGCAAGGGATAATAAGTAGGATAACGTTTGTCAAGTTGTGGTTTTATCAAAAGGGCAAACTATAGGTCATATTTTGCTAAAACATTTAGTCGATGTTTTGCAGATGACAGACTTTCTGACTATAGCTATTTGGGCTCCGGAATGTCTTTATACGTGTGACGCACTAGAACGAATGTTTCTGCGTTTCAGCTAAGACGTAATCTTCTATCAAAACTGTCAATGAGTCGTCCACATGTATGTATTTGATTTAGGATAACAACAGATTCTTATTTCCAGATTTCACAGCGATACGTGTTTGAAAGGGTGAATATTTCATTAATGTCGATGTCTTCATTTTGCAGGAGATTCGTTTGAAAGATGTAGAAAATGTTAGTTTTGTATCATTCTATATTTGGATTTATCTCTCTTTAAGAAATGGTTTTCAAAATAGTTTCTACGGAATTGTAGAGAACTCTAAAAAGCAAATCATGTTGGAAGAAGAAAGTGAATGTTTCCAGACGATTTGGTGCCAGCCCCAAAAACTACGCTGTTGTATGGGTTATATTTGTTTTGTTCCACGTGTAACTTATTCAGGATGTTATAATTCACTTGTACACTATGAAGGGAATGAACGGAGAAGTTTCTTTTATGTTAGGACAAAGAAGTTACATCTGCATCAAGAATTGTTGAACTTGCAAGATGGTTTTTGTATAGATATCTTTCCAAATCTGTTTTCAAGATGAATGTTGAGGGTTAAAGGAGTGTAATGTTTCCAGCACCAAAATGTTGGACATTATTTGACTTCTCAAAGGAATACACTCACGTTTAGGAGGGTAATTTATGAGTAGAAGTGTCACGTCACGTCAGAACTATCAACTTCTATCAAAAGCTGTCAACTTGTCACATGAAAATCTCAAGGAAAATGTTTGTTTTAGGAAGAGTCATGTTCATGTGGAAGAGAAATATATTTTTGTTATTGGCAAACACGTCTTATCTTTAATTTGTACAAGACTGAAATCATAGAGAAACATCTTCATGTCAATTATTTGTGTATAATACATAAAATTAAACAATAAATATAAATATGTTTTCCTATTTTGTCCACAGTACTCAAATTGACATTACTATTATACATTGTGTGTACTGAACACTTTAAACGAAAGTATCGTCTGTTTATTCATGCTTCATATTCCGCTACTGAATAATGATTCCGTTTTCTTTGTAGATCATCTATATAAACATTAATTTTATAGAAAGCTTTTAAAGACGAAAGTGTGTCAAGTAATCGTCTTAAGAACACATTTCGTTACCCTTTACCCTTTCTACTTTATGTACTTACTGTTGAGATATTGTTCTAGTCTAGATGATAGAGCGCATAGCCGGTGTTCAATATGATAATGTTCCCTACAGTTAAAATTTTGAAGATTTTGTCTGAATCACTACAGTTTAATCTATGAAAATTCAGGTCTTTGTTTTATTATCATGTGACAACCGGATTTCAAATAATTAATTCACACTAGTGAAGTGATCAATAAAATATGTTAAAAATACCTTTTGCAAAAGCGACGTTTTATTTTATTGAAATAATGTTTTGAAGCATAGTTCAGACAATTTAGAGTAACAAAAATTTTTATACGCAATAATTCCCAAAATATCATTTTGAAAAATTTTGTGAAATATCAGAAGTAATTAAGACGACAAGATCAATTAGAGTATAAAACTAATTTGAATTTCACGATCAAAACTTTCCTAATAAGAATAACCAATCACGGATGGGGTTGTTAATTAGTAAAATCGAATATCTCCAAAAATCACTGAACAACTCTGACAGCAGCAACTCTCGATCAGTGACACACAGACATTTTTTTGGTAGACAGATCGATCTTGTGTCGCAAATTAACCAGAATAGCTAACGAAAATCGAAATCGATCAGAATAGCTGGCGCAAATAGCGTTTCCTAATGATCAATTTGGCTGCTCAAAACAAAAAACGATTGATTGGTCACCGGTCAGTGCATTCGGAAGTTTTGTGGGAATGATCCGGTAGGCGTGTAGTCAGATCACATCGCTAGATTCAGATTCGGTCCGGGCTATTTCAGATTCGGTCCCGGCTGATCGTATCTAAAGTTCTTGTCAAAATGATCGCGTGTCAATGTTGTTGTTGCGTTAAAAGTGAATTTTTTTTTGTCATGACCTGCCGCTAAGTTGGCTCTCCTAGAATAGATGTCAACTAGTTTTTCGGCGGCAAATCTGTTGTCTAAAATTAGAAAGACATTTCAATCAACGATAAGTTTGGGATCTTAGAAAAATTTCGTCGATAAACAGACAAAGAAGAAATTTGTCATTTAGTTATTTGTAATAAATAACTTGAACATATGAAAAATATATTTCATAGAATCACAACAAAGTACTCAAGGTAATTGATTATGGTAACAATGCTAATAGTGCGTTTTGTCAGAATGTTCTTAATGAAATTAATTAGTTGGAAGTGCTTATGATGTTAAAAAATGTTTTTCACATTTTTAATTTGTTCAAATTTAATTAGCTTTAATTTCTGATTTGTGTTTAGTAGAGTGGTAAATAAATTATTGCAGAATTCGTGAAAAATTTATTAGTAAAATATTGTTCTTCTTTGTTGTTTCCGGTTCTTATGTGAATTTGGTTTCAGGTGGAAATTAGTGCTTGAAAAGAAGTTCACAATTTAAGCAGTGTTGAATTTTAATTGCAGTCTGAATGATAAAAGGTAAGTAAGATTTTGAATAGTGTTGTAGTTCTTAGTTTTATTTATAAAACATGATAGATAAAAGCGATTAGTTTAAGTCTACTGTCAGAATCGGGGTTCAAAATTGAATCAAACTTCAACCAGTAACATATATTGGATAAGATTGACACGTGTACTCGTCTGACAGTCAACCACTCCACAAGAGATTCACTGACATACTGTCAAGAATGCCAGTCTTAATATCAAAGACGAAAATGTCTTAAGAAATACAAAAATTCATCTTGTTAAGCAGTTTTCGAGATTCCTCTTTTCGTTCCAATGTCTTTCCTTTGTTTTATCCCTTAAAAAACGAATGTGAGGCATATCAAACATGAATTTTTCCTAAAAAGGCAAATTTAATGTCAACATGTATATAAAAATTTATCACGCAAACCTTTTGAGTTTTGGTGATGTAGAAAAAAACGCGTCAATTTAATTTTCACAAAATTTCAGGCACGTAAATGGTTTAGCATGAAATTTGCAACTTGTTGCATATCCACTAACAAGGAGTGTTATAAAACGGGAAAAATCCTGCCGATGTAATTTGTCAACGTTTTGTTAAACTGATTTAAATTTGGTTTATGTAGGTATCAGTATCGCGTTACCCTATATAAGTGATTTCATTGTCGCATCAAATTTGATGCAAAGTTGAGGAGGGAATCTGCAAAGTGGCGGCAATTTTTGGTACTATAACTTGAACAAAGGTATGAGTTGAGTCAACTATGAATCTCATATTGAATATGGAATCAGGAATCAGGACCAAATTAATGTCATGTTCTTAATTGATTACTTAAGTAATTTGAAAATGAACAATGAAAAATTTTATTTATTTTTTAGTTCACATTTTAACATATCGATATAAATAAACTTTTGGCAAGTAAAAAGGCATCAATTTAGCACTATTTACGAAACATTATGTCTGTGAAGTTTAACTACTCGTGTGAAATAAATAGAAGCGACTCATTTCGGAAAAATTGTGATTCAACTTGTGAAAGTAACAATAGCTTAAAATTTATTAGTAATTGAAATACATATAGGAGGATAAATATATTATTTTAAGAATAACTTAAAGAAAACGCGGAAATTGTTTGCTTAGATATTCCAAAATAAATTTTTAGAAAACAATATTCACATTAAATTTATTAATAAAATCAATAAATTGTCCATAAGGAAATGTGCAAAACATTTATTCCTTACGGTAAACGAAAATAGATTTCCACCGATGATGTGGGAAGTACAAAAAGTTTATATATTTTTGAAAATTTTCCGTAGAAAATAGTCGTTTGATTTTGTAAAAAGAAAATTCGATGAAAAGTCAAAAGAAATTTTCCTGACATCATTAGACAATTCTTCTTAAACGACTTTTGGTTTCAGTGTGCTTCGGCAACATCAAACATTTGTTGTTTTTGAAAATATTTATAAACCAATATTTATAAATCAATCATTATCAGTGGATGTTTGTGCAAATTCCATTTGAACAGAATGTCCAAACATTGTCTACAAATTGAAAAATTTGGTCCTTTTAGCCAAATTAGAAGTTTAAGTTCTAAAAATGTTGTCAAGTATGTGACAGATTTGATAAAAATAAACAAGCTTTTAAATCAATTAGATTTTGTCATGCATTTCACAATTGTTTCAAGTTAAAAGAATTTAAAATATTTTTGCAATTATAACACACAACACGTCAATTCAAATTCGAACTCAAGAAATTTAAATTTATACAGTTGTTCGACTGGTTGAGATAAACCTTTCACCAGATTTAGACATTTTTGAAAAACAGATGTAAATTCTTGAGATTTTTCCGAAACATATCACAGTCCTTTGAACATTTCAACATTTGTAGAACAGTCGAAGAATTTCAATAATAATCAATTATTTCATATTGTATCTACATACATTCTCAAGTTCAATGGTAAAATAATGTTATTATATTCGCTTCTGGATTATCACATTCACAACATATTCATTGATTGAACTTGGATGATACAATGAGGAATAATGTTTTTGGAATTCACGTCCTGTTCTATCTATTTTTGTAGATACTCAATTGGATGCATCACATATTTTTAAAAGTGATACGGAATAGAACCTTTCACCAAACTTTGATTATTGAATTTCAAGAACGTGGTGGAGTTATACAAGTTTTGCTGTTATGCTTTCGAATATCATAAATGGTTGAAGAAGTATCTCAAGTATCGAGCATATTTATGGTAAATGTTGTCCAGCATATATTAAATCTTGAAAACTTTATCAGCTTCTAACGAACAAACTTTTGTATGTGCTTGTTGCCTACGCACTTTTTTATGAATGTAGGTGGTAACAAGAAGTTTTATTACTGTTACATAACTAAGCAGTTAGTAGGTAATACAATTCTGAAGTTTATCTGATTTGATTGTCACGCAAAAAAGTTTGACTAAGTGAAAGGTTTGTTGACGCTCGCAAAAGGTTTAACTACATTTATCTTGAAACGAAATAGAATTTGAAGAATTTTGTTAGAAGATTTATATAAGAGATAAAATAAAACACGTTTAGCATAAATACTATAAAATAGCAGAAAGAAATTCAATAACTCGAGGGAAGGTATTGAAATACCATTTAAAGCCAATTAATGTTTAGGTTACTGGTAGCAGATGTACAATTCCAGAAGTGGCTAAACGAGGCCACAGAGACCATCATCAACTGTTCACACGAGTGTTGTTTCTATACCCAACTTAGTTTTTCATAAATTTCCCTGCTCTGGTTTATATATGAATAATACATTTTCACTCAACAGGAGTGGGTTTTATTTATGGAAGTATCCTAACCTGGTCTACTGACTGTACTACCTCTGATAGCTCAAAAAGAGATGATTCCAAGATGAAGTACTGCCGCAAGGGAGTAGCTCATCTTCTATAGAAAACTAAATAAATCATTTATCTTTCTATTTGGACATACAAAGATGGAATGAAACCGAAGGATAGAAAACCGTTGGAGATATTCCTTATTCCTCAAGGTTAACTGATATACAATGCAAGAGCAATTTTTCCGTCTATGTCATTATGGATTGGGGTTTTGGGGATACAAGAGATTAATGATTAAAAAAGCTGTTCTGTGTTATTTGTGACAAGAAATAAGGAATTCAAGTAATTAACTGTGAAGGACATGAGGATTATGCTGAAGTTTGATTTTCAAAATTTCAGGAATTTTCTTCATTTTGTTAAACAAAAGTGGCTCCATTCATTTTTAAGGATTTTATAATCAAACGTCCAATGCCTGAAGGAAATAAAAACTCATCAATGTGAATAAAAGCTCGATTAATTCGAAATTATGACTAAACTTTCGATAGCCTTTAGCTATTAGCAGTGAAAACCACACTTTGTTAACTGACAGTATCCTTGACGTCACTAGATGATTAGCTTTGACGTGTTTTGGTTGTAGAAATCTCATCATTATTGTTTTACAAAATCTGTTCGTAGGCGTCGTTAGATGTTCAAGCAAACGTACCACAAGTCGAGCTAATCCCAAAGTCAAACAAGTGGATACCATCCACAGAAATATCTAGGAATGGTCACTATGAAATCAATAAATCGTGACGGAATTCACATTCATCCCAGGCTAACTAGTATGAGAATAAAAATAACTTTACATTATTCAGGAATCCTTAATAGCTTCTACTAAGATTTACGACAACATGTCACAAGGGATGACCTGAAGAAATACATTTTTTCGGGTATTCTCCAATTCCCCAGTTTCAGGGAAATATTCATGGGCATGCGTGTTATTTACGTGGAACCATTGAAATAATTCCGGAGGAGATAAACGCCCAAACACGATACTATAGCCCCAAAACATAGCGCGTAAACTTTCAGTGGAGCATTCAAGTTCGAAAAGCTCTACCTCAAGTCAACTGACGTTGCAATGTTTTCACAGAATTCTACGAATCTACGGACATCATAGAGAATTCATTCACAAATTCTGGTGTAGGCACTGATACGCAGTCGACTAGAGACCGTCGCCCCAAAAGGATGTCGTAAGGGATATGTTGTGTCGTGGCGGTTAATTTGAATATAGTTTTATATGAAATTTGATGGTGTATCTGTATACTACTTAAATATGCAATATATATTGTACGGTTGAATAAGATTTATAAAATATGACAAATAATTATATTGCGTGTTGACTTCATAAAAGTGTTTTATGCAAATCAAATGTCGTTTATATTGTATATCTTCCATGAAAAGTGTTTTGTGAAAACATATAAGATTTTGCTTATTTGTTGCTGTTGTTTTAAATCGATAAGTCAATGTTCGTGTCGTCAAGTGTATTAGATTAAGATTTATAATTAATTATAATGTAAGAAAATGTTAATTAGTGTATTTGGTGTTAGTTAATATTCATGTCTGATTGAGGTGTCCTTAGGTTTTGTCAACACGTGATAATGGATGAAATTGATTTGGTTATGAATAACATGTGCACAAACAGTGTTAAATGGTTAAATTAGTGCGTGCAGTATTAAGCACATATACCTTATAAGAATATTATACACCTGATATCAAAATTTGATATACAAAAAGGAATATCTAGATACGATATACGAGCATAGCAGCAAGAGAAAAAATGATTTTCTGGATCTTGAAAGATGTAAGTCATTCTGGAGGTATTTCCTTTTGTGGAGCAGAGTTGGATTTTATTTTTAAGGCACGTAATCAACATCCAAACATTTACCTTGATTTAAAAGGTTCAAGGTTTATTTATTGTCTTACTTTTTTCCTTCTACTCAAGAAAAATTTCACCACATTTTTCTTTGGAAAAATTTAAAAGAACTGTGAAAATTTTAACGACCATTATCACTAGGTATATGAATGTATAAAAAACTCGTGATTAACTCAATGCAGATAGTCTGTAGTAATAAATGCCTTAATAATTCCACAATTTATTGTTCGTAAATTAATTTATTAATAACTTTCAACTGTGATTTATGTGAAGAAATAAAATTTTTCTAAAACTGTTGAGTGTTTAAGTTTTTAATGGACAATTTTCGAGAGTTTTAATTGTTGTGGATTTAAACCGATTGAATCATTTAAGGCTTATTTTTAAGAATCATGCCAATCTTAAATGTAATTTTTATGTTAGTTTTTGTACAGGAAAGTATTTGGAAAGTTAAACTTTTTCATTCGTCTTAACGCAGTTGTAACGAACTTGTTTAGAACTCTTAACTTGGGAAACATTTCATAAGAGTTATTGCTTGCGGTTACAAGCTTTATTAACATCTAAAGTGTTGATGATGTAACAACCACACATACACGCATATAAAAGATAGTAGGTATTAAATGATATAGTTTTTGGTCTGAGAGGCTTCGGTACATTATGTTCGATGTAGTCTTAGGTATTAAATTAAAACAGTCTACTAACTCAGAGTCTTGATGAGGAATGCTTAGTGAGAATCGCTGTTGATTTTAAATGTAAACCTAAAGTTTTAGTATGTTCAACGAGCTGGGTAAGCCTGATGAATAAAACGTTGTAATTAAAGTTGTACCATGAAATCTTTTGTTTCCCTTTCAACCTGAACTATGTAGTTCCATTAAAGCGACTTTTGATGTCTTCTGGGATACATTACAAGCTTCTGGTTTTGAACGATACAATCTTTAACAAAGGGAATGCCATGAAAGTTAGCAATAGTTTCTCTTTTGTTGCTAACTTGTTTGCTGCAGAAAGAATTGTTATACAAAGTACATATGACTTCTCAGATATGTTACGGAAATCCAATCCGACCAGAATCATAGCGCCATTCTTTATCTTTGAGAATTTTATGCTCATGTAAATGGAACAACAACTTCCTTTGATTGGGTATCTAGTTTACCTACACATGTTTTCATATTTTTTGTGAAACAAATTATTCGCATTTTATAACACTTTTGCAGGCAATTGTCCTTAAATTAAATCATTACGCTCTTAAACATGATAGTTTCTTAAAACACATACTCAAGTAGATTTAAGGTAAGAAATGCTGTAACGAAATAAATTAAAGTGCAAAGGAGAGATACCTATATACCTAAGTCAAAATACAATTCCACAATGAATCCTTTCAATCAAAAAACTTTCATAGATCTGATATCCTTGAACTTGCCCCTTTGGTAGGATCAAATCAAATTCTTCCACTTGACGTTGTATTCATTCTATCTTCACGGAAATGCAAAAATAAAAAATAGTTACATAGTTTCGAATGTGAAAGTTGGAAGGAAATAATTTCACTCATGAAAAGGACCAAATATCTATCCCTGACAATAAGGACTTTTTTCTCCCAGCTTCACCAGAATTGATTGAAAACTCTTGAAGTGGCATGTAAACGAAAAGTTCAGGGATATATTTGTTTGTGTTTGAAATCATAGAACCTTTTCCCTTCGAAATAGGATTTATTAACCTTGAATTCTCATTTTATAAGACCAGAAAGGTTTCATATCTGATTGATAGTCAGTCAAGAATGAAGAATTCTTCTTAATTCGTTGTTCCTTGCTATTTTTCGCTCCACATGATTCGAATGTAATCTGTCTTTCGAAGACAGTTTAATCTCGAATTTTCTTTCAAAATCTTCCATCTACGAAAAGTTTCGATATTGTGCGAAAACTCCTGATTTTTTCCAAAATATCCCCAAGATTTTATTGTTTATAATTGCTTTTATAATTGAGCCTCAAGAGGAAACTTTGTAGGAACAACTGTAGAATAACGAGGCTTTGAATTTATCTCTGACTTGTCCTGATAAAGATGTTGTTTTTCCTTAAGCAAAAGTTTGACTTTCAACTTGCAATATGATTATTACAGATAATGTCTCCAAGAACGATACAAAACCAACAAGTTTTCAATTTCTTAACTTGCGGCATTTAGAACGTGCAAATATTCAAATTATCCTCAATTTTATTTTATAAGCAAATTTACATACTTTTGTGATTTTTGTCCAGAGGTTCCTGCAAAGTGAATCACTTCCCACGGAAGAAAATGAAGGGAAATTTCTATTGGAGATATAGAACAAATCAAAGTCAAAATAAATCGCGAAGATCTGAAGGATATTATTCTGATAAGGATGAAAGTTTTACCACAAGTTATCTTTCGTTAGAAATTCGACAATACTTAATTGAGTTTACAAAACGAGGTAGACCGTCGTTATTGGATAACATAATATTTATTATCAGCACCTGGAAAAACATTTATTCTCAACATAAAGTCTGATTTGGGAGCAACCCTGTATAAATCCCACACTTGAAACAATATTTGTATCCCTCCTAATGCATCCTTAGAGATATACAAACGCAAATAGTGCGTAAATGATTAACTAAATTAAATATATAGTACATAGCAACGGAGATAACCAACATCTTCTTCAAAGGAATTTTATCGGGTACATTCAGAAAACATATTTATTAACGACCAAGGAATTTCGCACAACGTCCCGATTATATCTTTGAAAGTAAATATCCTCAACTTATCCTTAGAGTATCGAAGCCATCAATGGTTTCGTTCAAGGCCAGAATTCTTAAGAAGATAAAATTCTAAGAATACCTTTGTTCTGTAGAAATAAATTTTGTAAATTAGTATGTATATAATAAACAGTGCCTAGGTTTAAATGACTCTTAGGTTAAACTAATTACGAATATATTAAATTTACCGTCCGTGAAATTCATGTTCATTTTATTTGAACATCTCAAAGGCGAATTTGGTCAGTTGTGGGTTTTTAATTATTTTTAAAGGAATAATTTCTTAAAATTTCCTACTAATCTAATTAAACATTGCGCTAATTACTTTGGTAAACAGCTTTTACTTTGAATTCATTCGCGGTTGAAATAATTCCATCCCCAAAAGCCTCTTTTAATCAATATTGATTTGCGTGTGAATTTATGCTTGATTATCATTAATGAATTTCCGAATTTTTTTACCCAGAGACTTGAGTGAAAATGTTATTGGTTAGTAAACGGATTTTATATGCCTCTAGGGCCAAATTTTAGGGCCCTAAAATCATCCATAAAGTTCATAAGCTCAGTTTAAACTAATGTCCTAATTGGCGATTTATTCGAGTTCAATAAGTTTCTCTGTTTTCAGTCCTTACAAATGCGTTTTGTCACCTAGTGAATGGATCACTTGCTTGGAAGGACGATTATGTCCACGATGATTTTCAAAATTAATTTGCACAATTTGCAAGCGACTGCCGCTATCAAGTGCAAATACAAAAACCAAACCTCTAAATAAATAAATCATATCCTTGAGTAAAATTAAGTATATACATATATCATCCTAATGTATTATATTAAAAACCACTCACCTACAAAACTTGGTTTGAGTTCAACATGTTTTGTAATATAAGATAAATGAGTGTTGTATCACAAGCCTATTTTGTTTTGCATATTCTATTACAAACTACAGTCGAAATAATTTTCAGAATGTTATTGATACTAACGTGTTAACATTGTAATAAACTACGAAAATGCTTTCACGCTAAATAAGGAATCACAAAAGCAGACAGAAACAATTATTCCGGATAATAGCAATCAAATTTAAGGTTCTTTGCCCCAACCATAAAATAGACTGGCTCCTATATAATCCCAAACATAATCATCTTAACAAAACCATAACACCTCAACCTCTGAATGTCTTGTGGCTTGAGTTGTTGTATAGGTTTGAAAATTACTTTTTGCGGTAAGTTTGCCTTAAATCAATACTGAGAATACTAAACGCGTCCAAAACACAGAGTTTTATTTATATAAGCTTTCGTTGGTTTTATATTGTGTTGGTCGCCTTGGCATTGTTCAAATAAACATTTCGACGTCAATTTGCTGGCGACTTCTGATTTTACACTATTAAGACAAAGGGATCGTTGCCTTTCGTCGGCTGGAAAAGGTTTTTTAAAGGACAATAAACATCCTGGAGCAATACAATTATTTAATTTTTTATAATAATCCCTTAACTGTGGCCACCTGGAAGGCTTTCCTTTTGATTTTAGGACATTGGCACTTAGACGTGTCACGTTTTTCATGTAACTTTTCCGAAATTTTCCCCAAGTTTCTATTTTTAATACAAAAACAATTCCATAACAAGGGTCCTCAGAAGTATTATTTGGTCACACGTTTCGCACGTGAACACATACCAAAAATATCTAGAAACTGAGTCAATAACATTTTGTTTACTTATGTAGCTTTTAAAACTTAAATAGGACTCAACAATACTCCACTGGGACCTTGGCCTTAACTTATCCCAAAATAAATTGCAAGAGAAAAGTTAGAATGTGTTTTAAGTTGAATAGACGTTAACAAATGCCTAGATGGAGATTTGTGACACTTTGTGTCTTCTTAGAAATTAACTTCTAGAAGTACTTTGATCTTTCTCTAAATCCTTCTCATTTAAAATATATATATACATATGCAGGTATGTCAAGTTATAACTCATCAAGTTAAAGTTTCATAAATATATCCCAAAAGTTTTGCGTTTAGTAACAAAGTTTCAAGGCACACGTCCGAAGCACAAGCTAAACGATTTCATTAACCACAAAATAACGTTTAATATCACGAAACTAAATTCCAAAATGGTTTTTCTATACTATAACCCAATCCACATCTGTTGGTTATCTGAACTTTAAACTTTTAGATATATAGTATACGTTAAAATTAGATGTGGTTGACCTTAACTTTTAACCTAATTTTATCTGCTTTCGATATCACAACGTCTAACTTTTCGTAATGAAGTAGTTTTATCGCAAATTTGATTTTCACTTCCTTAATTAATGCACATTTCACTAATTTGATCAGCTCATATGGTTTCTGATTTTGTGATTTTATCCGGAAGCCAAACCTTAACGTTTTGGTTATGACAAAACCTTTTTTGTCATGCTATCTCACATCAAGTTAAAAACTTTGACCTTTTCTATAGCTGTTACAGTTTAAGTGTCTTCATTGAAAGTGTAACCGCAACAAAGATGGTAAAGTTTATTGATTTTGCTTCGAGAAAATAGAGGTCTATAACTACAATTTGGAAATAGCTTCTTTCACCCTTCATACATTTTAAGATGTTTTTTGTCATTTTTGAGACTAGAACCTCAAATTTTAAGATATGTTGGCTGACCTTTTCACACAAGCGTATGTCCTTAAAATAAAATAGAATCCACTTGTGGCCAAAGTAGGGTTCACTTATGTTAGATCATGCAAAGGACAAGATCCTAACATGAATTCAAATTTTACACATGCATGTAAATTGAACTACAGCCATGCAATCAAAATTTGATATCGTTTAGATATATCCAAAATATATAATATTTCGTAACCCCACCTAGATATCAGCAAAATTCTATCGATTCTCAAGGCCACATGTTGCAGATGATAAGAGCTATACGAAGTTGTGTGTAGTTTTGATTCAATTTGCAAAGAAAAAAATTCTTACCAATAAATTTGATTGGAAAAGCTAAACTCCATCTCTACACACTCTGCAAACTTTTATAGTAACAGAGGACACTTCTTCTGAATGTAATTTTCTTTAATCGAAATTTTCTGTATCCTGACGAATACAAACTTCTTGCAATTATGGCTTTAAAACATTCAAGTGTGTGAGGAACGTTTCGAATGCAGCTCCTGGAGAAAATAAGGTGAAAAGTTGAACCCAAACCAACCCAACTGTCAATATGGTTTTATGTAACTTTGTCAATATGATAAAATTCCTTTTAGCAAAGTAATTTGAAACTAAACCAACCCTTGATACTATTACCGGAAACCATGAAGAAACTTTACTATGAAATTGATATAGTCAACATTCTAATAACCCTGCAATGTTTCAAACAAAACGTAGAGTGAATCAATAAACCTTATTGATTTAATGGATTTCTTGAGAGCCCCCTTCAATCTGGGCAATAATTGCAAATAACCCAGTAGATGTTCGAAAGCCATCAAATTAATCGTAGAGAAACTTTGATTCATTTAACTTTTATTAGTTCATGGCGTCCGTTTTTCATTTTTCTACCTTACTAATGTAAATATAGGTTGGCTTACGTTACATCGTGGTCTGTAATGGACGTCCTTTGCAGAGTTCTTGGATGAAGTATAAAATGCTGTCAATAGCATACAGTAGTTTTAATTTATCAGAGTAATTACATAAATGGAGTTTGCTTGGAACTCCTATTTTCTGCCATACAAAGCTAGTGGATCATGTTGCACTTCATAATGAAAGACTTTTTAGAGTCAGTTTGATACCTCACAAGGATATGTATGTATGTTGGTATCTTAAGTTTTAGCATTTCTAGGAGCTTCAGTTGGTTTCATGGTTTAGATAGTTTTCGTTTATCAAAATAATGCCTGGAAGTAAAACATTTTAAAAACGTTTAAGAAAAAGTACGCTATTGAAAAAAGTATTTTATTTTGAAAACCTAGATCATGTGATGTTTTGTAAACAAGTTGTGACCAAAAAATATAAAATCCTCGGTTCATTAACTATGAAGTTAATTTGACTTAGGAAAAGTGGTCGAAATTTCAATAAGATCGCTGCATTAGATTGTGACACTGCATAATAACTATTTATGTATCAAGAGTGTAAAGTGACGCATTCGTGGATTACAGCAGGAGTGTAAGGTCATGTCGCATACGTACAAAGACGAGTGGAGAAATTACAACAACTACACGAGTTGTGACTGTAAGAGATGAGTTGACTGCGAGAGAGCGTCACTTTACTTTACCTGCGGTGCAATAGTTTATGCAACAAATTCGAGGAAAGTTGAATTTGAGATTAATATTATTCACACATTATTCACACGAATCTGTTACATAAAGTTGTACTTCGCGCACTGTAAAAATAGGTGAGTTTAGGGTGTTTGGGAATCGAACACTATACGCGCCCAAAACGCACATCGAAATTTCAACTTTCGAAGCAAGTGTTGCATAAAGGGATTTAAAAAAATGAAAGGCTAGGTTTCTCCATCATTTGGGTTTGCTCCGAATGACTGAAAAATTCAGTAAAATATTCTAAACGTGTTCTATTATTGAATAAAATAACAAAGAACAAACAAATTTTTTGAAATTTTAAAACGCAATCATTTGAACTTCCTACCGAAACAAGGAAATATATTTGCAAAACTAGAAGTAATAAATTTATTACACACTCCAACTGGTATTAAATGTCTTCTTTATGTTGGTTTTCGCGAGAAAATTTAAGGATTAAGCAAACAACCTCGAAACCCTGGCACACTGCCTCCGGGGATTGTAAATGGCGGTGTAGGTTTTGACTTTTCTCAAAAAGATACCCTTAAGTAATTCCACTATTGTATGATATTGCTCTACACTCTAAACCCTTTTGCAATGGTTTTAATTAATTTCAGAGAAGCACCCATTAAAACGTTAATTTTGATCATGTATAAATTTACTTAGTAGCTAACATTCACCTCACATGAAATTAGCCCCACTTGAGCTTATATAATTTGAATACGCGGAATTTAACGACAGTCATTGAAATGTTTTACGAATTGAATAACCCTTTTTGGAGGTGTTTAATACTTAGAGATGAGAAACATTTTATCAACAACAACAGAAAATGTTCACTGTAACATTTTAAATGAAAAGTCAACAATAATAGCATGTAAGATGTTAACTTCTATGCTGTGTAAGTACAAAAGCTAAGTTGTGAAGTTAACACGAAAGCTATAAAACCTTAACGACCTTGCCTCATAAGGGATTCATTCTGTTCAAATTTATAACCCACGTTTTCTTCTGAAGTAACTGTCTTCGAAATGTTGAGAACACATTTATAGTTTCATTGTTAGCTGAAGAATGTAATATACTGTGTCGCTAGTTGGTTAGGGTTGTCAAATACTTTGTTCGTGAAGAACCGAATTGTTAGATACACCATTACAGAGTGTAAATATTCTTGTGGCATTCAGATATTTGCGGTATCGCTTGAATTATTTAGATAGGGTTTATGTTTTATTTACGATGGTCATATCGTAAACGAGATACACCTATTAACAATTCTAGCTACTAAATTTCACAAAAAATAATTAAAATTGCAAATCATGATATTGTCTTATATGGGAAATGGAAGTATTTATCATCAAAGAGTTAATAGAAAATATGTCTAGAAGTTTTACCGGTATAGATAGCCATAAAAATTGAAAGCGCAACGTAACAAATTTAACATGTTCTTTAAAAGCGACTAACATTGATCAACCCACGTTTAATGAAATGCTGCCAAAAGCATCATTTGCATATGCTGCAGTTGATATTTGTATCACATGCAGACAGCTAACAAAGTTTTAAATGATTTATATCCGATATGCCTTATAGAGAAAATTAGAAACATATTAACAGAAGTTCACATAAATTTGAAAATTTGTTTTTATTAATTGAGACTTGGCCTGTCAATTCATAGCCACATGGTTCTATGACAGATGAAAATTGTAGAAACCTACGTAGAGTTAATACAAATTTATCCAAAGAAATTCGAAATATCTTGCCTTGAAATGACATAACAAAGTCAGACAATACACCTAACGTGGGTAGATTTATTGAGGGTTGATTTATTTTATGCCTTTTTTTAAAAACCTTTCGCTGAGTGAGCATCATAAATAAATTATTCGTTCCGGCAGGTTTTCTACTTCGAACAATTTTTCCAACACATCTGAATCAGCTAAAAGTTAAAGATTTTGTGGATAGAAATATATTGCGAATATACTTTATATTGCGAATATGGCATTTGAAGGTTCATAAATCCCTTTCTTTGAATAGCAACAAAAACATGGAATCGTTGAAAATGTCAGGGTATAGCCAGATATTATAAGCCAAATAAGTCTTTTCAGCGTAGGGTCTTAAATTTCCGTCAATGAAGTATCTCCAAGGATTTAAATTTTATTATTCGGAATTTGAGGTAATTTACTCAAAATTTTGTTAAAGGTCATAAGTATACTTTAATTAACACATAAAACCTTTTTGGTTTCCTTAACCTTTTGTGGAAATTGCACTTGAAACTTACGATTCGAAAGTTGAAGGATTGTTGATGCAAAGTTCAGATCGATTTAAAGCGGATAAACTCAATGAAAATAAGGAAAAAAAGTTAATACAAGTTACAAGGAATTAGTCCTTTGGGAGAACAATCAGGATACAAGAGTCAAGCATAAATACATAATGGGATCATTAGAGAATCATTTTGGAGATTACTTTCCAATGGACGTTGCCTCTTAATTTGATTTTGTTTCATTTAATAAATATGACCCTTAATGACACTACTTCTAGTACTAACTTTTTCATTTTTGGTCATATCGCCGAAGAAACTTTTTGTATTTCTTGGTTTTTATGAAACTTTAATGAAGACGATGGATGAAAAGAAGCATCTGATGGGTCTGATGGGTTTGTAGGATCTGATGGAATGAGAGAATGTATACTAAAAAAAGAGTTTCATTCTTAGACATCTGGGTCTAGGCTCCGGAAGAAAACAATGTGTTCTAGTAAATTGAATTTCGCTTGAGAAGTGGTCGATGGGAAATGTTATTACATTATCTGAAATTGAACAAGGGGTTCATTATGAATGTAGCAGTATCTATTGTTTCCAATTATTCTATCTTCTTGTTTTGGGTGAGTCTTCTTCCTGCAGAATCTTTTCGGTCAATCTAGTATTCTGAATGTTTCGCCTGGTGTTTGCATTCATGAAGTTTTATAGCATTTAAATGAAATAGCTAATGGGAATAAGAGATACTGAATTTGCATATTTGATTTGAAAGGAATTGTTTGAGAAGATCATATTGTTTGCCTTGGTACTATTCTCTATTCTAGTTAATAACGATGCAAAATGTTGAAATGAATGGATGTTTCAGAGTGAATAGTCATTAATGAATCACTGCAATGAGTCTTGAGTATCATTATATTTGTTTCAATTAAGATGTAATTTCTCTTTGCTTAAGGAATTCAACAACATAATATAATTTTCAGTCAAAAATAGCAGTGGTGATGGACTCAATCTAAACATACAATTTCTGCAAGTAATGCTTGAAGGTACATAGCACGTCTGAACGCACGGTGCGTACAGTCCCATATGTATGTTCTGGAAAAAGCCTTTTCACATAAATTTATGACATTTGTTTTTCCAGCCAAGAAAAGTCACGAAAATTATTGCGACAATGAATCATCTACGTCATACCGAGGTTGCCCACGTAATAACATTATGGTTGTGTACAGGTACAACGTGGAACTTAGGTTTGAACAATTCTTGACACGTTCTCAGAATTCTAATCCTTTCCACGTTCAATCAAAATCTGTCTTCTGATTTTTCCACTTTGTTAGAGTCATCAATTTTTGAGTGCGTAAGTGATTGTGCATTTCGTTATCGAATTTTGACAAGCAATCGAATAAAAATGTTGAGCCAAACGTACTCAAAATAATGAATTTATTCATTGACAAGATAATGCAATCAAGAAACAATTCACATGGAAAATAATTGATGTAGTACTGTACTCAGTTCTTTTCTTATGTGAATGAGGTACAGGAAAATGTACGGAAACGAAAACTTTTTAATGGAAAAACTGCAAAACTTTTTTTATCAAATTAAACTTTCACGTACCAACAGTAGGTACCTACTCGTTGGAAGGTGTCACACCAGAAGTACTACCGGAAATTGCGTCATATCAATTCATAAGAATTACAGACACTTCTGTACGAGTTAGTTGACGTGAATAGCTGATAATACAAAGGACATATTCAAATTAGGTTGCAAGGAAGCTTTTAATGAGGTAATTTTATTCACTTCCACAAGGGTTTTCTTGGAAAAGTGCTCACAAATTAATTTGACGTGTTAAAAAAGCTTTAATCAGATATTATCGATTTAGTTCTTTATTTAGATGTAGGTACTATGTACGTACACCTCATCTGAAGGGAATATTACTATAATTTTTGAGTCAGATTTATTCTGTCAGAATAACATTGTAACATGAAACTCATTAAAAATAATTATCTTGGTTAATTCTGCAAAAATCATGTATATTATAATCCTAAAGCTACTTTAAAATCATGTCAGATTTATGTTTTATTCTGGTTTAAAGGTTCATCGTATCAAAATATCGCAAAATTAATTCACAGGAAAATTCATCGATGAAAGGATTTTCATGCTCCATCAAACTCCATCTGAATTTGTTGAAATTGTGTAGAAAGGATATTCAACTACGTTAGGTAAATAGTTTATATGAAAGTTGTATAGGTGATTGGATTATCCTTTTCAATTCAGTTATTCAAATTAGGATACTCTTGATGAAATTCATATTGAAATTTATTATGAAGGAATCTTAACTGGATCGGGTTATCCATGTTTGGATTAATATAGACTAAAGAGGATTCATTTTAACAAAATCGAAACCTCGTGAAAATGACTTCAAACGAATATAGATTTGAGTTCTTTTTTGAGATTTATCTACCTTGTTGAAATAACATTGTTTATTATTTGTGAAAAACATATAGATATGTAATATGAGTTAAATTTATTCAAAATTATGGGAAAAGTGTAAAAAGAATGATAATACAATAATAATACTGTTACCCATTTACTAAAACAACCCAGTTTAACAGCAATGACTAGGATTTATCGCTAATTTCAGTTAACAATTACTCACACCCGCCCATCATGTCACTTTGCTGAAGATGGATCCTTGTAGGGATTAGTATGAGGATTTGAGCGTTGTACTATCATCGAAGTTGGTGGGATGTGAACGACATTTCTGCCCCATTGAATGTGTAGCATTGCGAATAGCATGGATTCTACAGATTTCTTGGATGTTCGTTTCGAGTTTCTAGGATAATCAACATCAAGACATGAATTCCCTGGAGCTTCCAGCCCGCTTCAGCAATTATATTGCTATAACTTTAACTCTAGATGCATTTAGCACACAATTTAATGTTTGAAAGCTATTCGTCTCTCTACATACTACAACATTTTAACTCGGTAACTGCTTTTAGGAACAAGGCCATGTTATACTTTATCCATTTTCACTTTAACCCCGAAACGGACATGAAACTTTTCGAATTTGGGAATATTTATGTCCAAAATTTTCTGTCTGAAATTCCTATTTGAAGTATTCATTACATCTACATATGATGTGAACACTAATTCTAATTGCATACTTGTATTTCGAAACACATTTGATGTAGAAGTTTCATAAGAAAAATTTTCCAAATAAACCAGCCCCAACAATCGCAGAATTGCTCCCTTGGCGTTGGTGTTGGCGTTTTTTGGCTATATGCCAAATTTGTAATGTGTTGAAATATGTTGAACGGCGGCTTCTGCATTTTACAAATGTCAAAGTCGAATAATACTAGTATGTCGTGACATTGTGAAAAATATATGGGGAGTTTGCCAAACATTTCTAACCAGAATTGTTTTCTTAAAACGACAGTGAAAATATAAAACTACGTTTAGTTTGTTCTAACAAACTGAATTTTGGAATTGAATCATAGAACTTTTTCAATTTTGGCTTCTAAATAAAATATTTACCGGTGTGACTTCATTCTTACGTAAATTATTATGATAAACATAAATTTTCCAACGTACATGTGTCGTATATCGTGAATAAATTTTACGGAAGTCAAGAAGTTTACTACATTCTGCAGGTCAGTGTTTCCTAACCTGCTGAATTGAATTTTCAGTTCCGAAAACTGAATCTTTGAATAAGACACTACACTACCGGTTCTTAATCCTTTAGAATGTTTCTTCTTTTCTAATTATCGTGTACTCAAAAGTGCACTCTTTCCAAAGTAGCGAGACAGAAAAATATACGAAGATACGCACAAAGATAAAATGCCGAGAATATACGTCGCGCACTGTTTGTCTCCTCGGTGACAGTTTCGCCATCCTGTAAAATGTTTCACTTCTAGCGCTATTAACTTCTGGTTTTTTAGCTTATGGAGATTTATAATTGAATGAACATTAATAGTTTGTGATCATATTCTTGCCTAGTATTAACTCCAAATCTCCTGTGGAAGGTATCCTCATCAAAGAAATGTTTATGGATAAATTTCTGTTTGTAAAATTTTCGTGGAAAAACGTTTACTTTACAAAGTAAGTAGTATAAACAAATATTTGTGATTAACGTCAAATGAATCCTTGATTCACATTCTAGTACTGTCCATAAAGTTTCGAAAATGAAAATTCCGGTGAAATGCTGACCGTAATATCAGGCATATTTGCATTTGAGAAATAAAGAGCACAATACAACATATCTTAAGCATTCCAGTCGCATTTGCATTTAAATTAAAGTCAAAAGGTTCATCCATGAAAAGTTAGTGGAATTGTTTTGGCTTTTTTGCTTATATATCCTTCTGTGCGGAAGGACTTTAGTTAATTAACGTACAAATACAATTTTCTCGGAAAGGAAATGCATAAAATTAAAAAGATGTGATGAGTCCTGGTGAAGGTCTAACCACAGCAAAAATCATTTCCCATTGAATTGTTTGACGGAGCATCCACTGTAAGTAATGATCCTAGAAGGTTTCATGGAACTGAAAGCTTGCAGGCCAGCAGGATTTTCCGGAAGTTAATGAGGTATAGAAAATTGGACCTGTTGAATGTTTCCGGTCGTTTATTGTACTCGTTCAACACAGCTGGATAATATTGAATTACGAAGGTGTTGTAACGGCTGTAACTAAGCATTTCTAACCATTTAGGAATTTGTTGATTGGAAAAATTGATACAAGCTCATGAGGTTTGTAATATGCTTTTGATGAAAGCGGATGCATAATGCGTGAAATTTCAAATGTAATAAGGAAAAATTTTCTGTTTCTCAGTGAATTTTACAATTTCCGTAGATATTATTGATGACATCAAGAAACATTTTTCTTCTTTTACTTTTACATTTCCTTACACTTTATGGAGAGTATCAACTGATATACGGTTCAATTTTCCCTTTGACTGTGTAACAATTCGTCATGGGTAAATTTGATTTGAGAGATTTTGCGTTGCATACTCGGGTTATAAACTAAATTACAGGGTATAACTTATGACATAACCCATATAAATTGGTTTTCCTCATTTTCCGAATCAAAAACCTCCTATCCTATTAAAAATTCATTGTAGTTGATTTCAATTTTCCGAAAAGTATATATATATTTGTTTACTCATGCAAAAATTCAATTTAAACTTGTGATAAAATGTTATACGGAAATAAATTCTGTTGATTATATCTGAAAACACAATCATATTCCAGCACGTGGCGAAAGTAGGACTTTTATATGAAAGTCTACTAATGGTTTTAGATATAAAATTATCCGAAATAACTTTTTTAAGACTTGATGTATATTCTTATTTCGCTTAAACATAAATTTAATGGACTCGTCAGCCAAATTTCAATGTTTGGTGTTTTACAACTGCGAACGAGAAGATATCAAGATCAAGTAAATGTCTTCCCATATATCCTAGTATATCACATTATAAAACAGAATTTTCTGAGTATGCCACATATTTTGTGAAATTCCATTGAATGGAATGACGGATGAGTGAATCTCTTTCCGGATATTTATAAAGGTTTATCTCATATACTTCCAAATTTAACCAACAAAGCTTGATGACATGTGGTTGAAAACGATTCACGTGCAATTCATTATTAATGTTAGATTAGCAATATAAACGGTACAATGCTAAAGAAAATATAAATTTCGTTCAACAGAACCGGATTTTGTTCCATATTAATTTAGTCGTAGGTACCCCTTAATCCCTCGCATCGCATATCAATTAAGTTTGAAAACAATTTTTCACTCGCAAAACGGAAAGGATGAAGGACGACCCTTCTCTGGGTCGTATCCATAAATATTCATATGTTCGTTCATTAGTTAACCAAATACGGCACAATTCGGGCAATTAAGCTTGGAAGCCAATTGGGAAATTCTAAAGCAATTTATTAAAATGAAAATTTTTTCCCGTGAAAAAAGGAAGCTAGAATGTGACCTTTTTCTGTCTAAATAAACGTTTATAATATTAACTTTATTTTATTTGAATTTATGGGTTTAAAAGTTGGTAAGGATCTTCTGGTTACCAAATTCTTTCTTTAAGAACTTCAAAACGTTGAAACGAAT
The DNA here is from genome assembly GCA_963971475.1 of Chrysops caecutiens. Taxonomy (NCBI): domain Eukaryota; kingdom Metazoa; phylum Arthropoda; class Insecta; order Diptera; family Tabanidae; genus Chrysops; species Chrysops caecutiens. The sequence goes on along the minus strand of OZ020569.1, from coordinate 39,965,908 downwards.
GCCGCAAACCATATCTGCATGTTACGCAGTCAAATTGTTGTAGTTTTCATAGTCGATTCCAATTTGTTTCCTCAATTTTCTTCAATTTTATATATTTCTTCTGTATTGTGAACATTTCAACCTCATTCGTGTCTACAATTTTTCCAGCATTTTCAGTAAAGCTTGTGTATTTTACGAACCAAACAAAATCAATAAGCAAAACAAATAAATTTCAGCTATTCTATTTCGATTGACGTGAAATATGTTGAAATACGAGTGTGTTGAAAATGGTCTAGTACAATAAATGGAAAAATAAACGGAAACTTGTAAAAACAAATCGGAAATGTTAAATTATTCAATCACATTTTGACGAAAATATTTCTTAACATGAAATCATTCTCAAATCCACCCCAGCACATCTATTTCTGGGTTCCAATTTTGCACCGAAAAATAAACCCTAAAATTGTGGTAAGTCAGGAAAACATACCCTTATCTATAAACGCAATTTATTGGCAAATAAATGTCTATCATATTGAACAATATATTTTAACTTCAATAATTCATTTTTTATTATTTATTGGCTAAATAATGCTACAACATAGAGACATTTTCTACCTGCTTTTCATCTACAAACACTTCCAAATTTACTTGGATACACTATTTTCAACCTAGAGTTCATTTTACATATTTTCTTACAAACCAGAAAGATATCAGAAATAAACCTCTATCGCTCTATCAACTGTTATCGACACATGGTAATGCACCACGTGGCTAGATACGTGATGTTCATTCTCTTTTACGTAAAATTGTTGTGACAAGCAAAATTGATATCCCTTGTAAATAACTCTTGGAATCTCTTGGAAAACCTAGAAGTTTAAAAAATTTTATTCAAAATCGTTTCAGAAGCAGTTTTTTTGTATTTCAGTTTACAACTAAAACAAACTTCTCACTAGGAAACGAACGTGCTATTTGCAAATTTTTAAAGGTCATAGGGAATTTCCTAGAAGAGATATATATTCACATCCATTCTATACACTATTATATATATTGTTATTTGCTTAAAATGTTCCTTAAATGGAAACGCCAAAATTGATTCCTGAAAAAGTGACTCCAAAATAACAAATTTTTCTTGGAAAATTTTCCTTTTCAAATGTTTTTTATCATAACAGAGAACAGATTTCGAGACGTCCATGAAAACATGATACTATATTTGAATGTGCTAGATTGAAATTGAATTATCCAAACTCAATTTAATGTCAAATTTTGCCTTGAAAGCGATTAGTAACGATTTTCACAAAATTCTACCCAAAAATGAAATTTAAATTCTTGTTAAGTCGAACGATATTGAGATATCTTATGTGGGGTATTTAAAAATAGCGAAACTAGCTAAAATGCAGGGTCAAACCAATGTTTGGTGGAAACCCACAATGGAATTCAGACAGGTCTTTGTAGTTATCGTGAAAATCAATTAGCAAAGAGAAATTCCTGGAATTACTTTTGTATCCTTCTAATGAGGATATGTCGAAATGTGTATGTAATGAATGATTGTTCAATGAAGCAATTTACAAGAACCAATCCAAGCCACTTGATCCTGTTAACTTCATTATATAGGAGAGGAGGATCACTTGCAGGGTAAAAAATTTCATAAATTTCTTCTTAGACGACGCAATTTGCGGTATGCCATTCGACATGAATTGAATTTCAGTTTAACGAGAAACACTTTTACTTATCTCAATCAATTTATCCTAAGAAAGGATAAATAAAGTATGATATCATGAAAAATTGGATTCATTGTTTAGGCTTCGACCTCATCTCTGCCAGCAGTCACAAGATCTACGTCCCATATTTATTACCAACAATAATGACCGTAATTGAGTACTGGATTGAGTAGGGGTTTTTACGGAAATCGCATGCTATTAACTATGATTCGGTTCGTTCCAAGATCTTTCTATTTAACAAAATTCCTAACATATTTTCGTAGAGATGTGAGTTGAAGAATGATGGGGCATGGTTTTGCTCGATTAACCCATTTTGACGATTTTTCAAAAGCTGTCTTCCCTTTCGTGGTTTTCTTTATCAGGGAAATTGGCTTCCGGTGTTTAATCTAAGCCACAGTCTGCTCATCAATCATTTAAAAAAATTTGTTTATTTTATTTTTCATTTTATTTCAAATCCTTCACTTTTCTTTCACGACATAAAGGATGCCATGGAAAAGCCTTAAGCACTGAAAAGATTTCATATTAAACTTCGTTGCTTTACCTTCCAACATCTTACCTTTTTAAGGTATTTTTTTGCAGGAAATTCACAGAGCTATCTAATATCACTTTTCATGGTTGTGTTTTTAAAAAATTCTTTGTATAAGTGTTTCATAAAGTTTTCAACGAAACAGATCCTCTACGCGATAGTTTACCTTTTTATGGAAAAATTCTGATTTCTTGAAAGATACTCAACGATTTCCTGTGAAATGTATTAAAAAGAAACGGCAGATTACGAGGCCAAGTTTCAAGAGTACTTGGTGTCGTTTCCTTGACCGTAATGATTTCAAGAAGATCGTTATAAAAATCTGAACCTTACTAAGGTTAATGTATTATACATATGCAGGTATGTTTATTTGTATGTATGTACATGATTGCTTTAACTTATAAATTCGAACAGAAAATCGGTATAACTTCTGGAATCTCTGCTCACTAAAATTTCCAGAATGTTTCATGTAGATAATGCCATTTACACAAGAAGGAAATTCCTGAGTTTAAAAACAGTCACTTTGAATTAAGAAATCCTTAAGATACCTTCTCGTTATTCATTCATTTGAATATGAATTGAAAGAGTCTGTTAGCTGGTTAGCTCTGTCTTATGGATGTTATGCTGTATAACAGGCTGTATTGATGGTGTCCATAGAAAGAGACTACTGCCTTGTAATTATGGTAATGGACCTTTTGTTCGAAGGACGTCATACTTTCATGAATATAAATTCAACTTTAATGTAAACAAATATGAGAAATCCTGTTGTCGTTCGAGCTATGAATGGAAAAAAGCCAGGCGAATATAAATAAATATTGAAATATGTATAAGAACAAACTTTTTCTGTCGCAGATAATACACTTTCTCTAGCTTTAACCACAAGTGAAACTGATAAAACAAGAGATCATCTCAAGGTAGGTTTTGTGAAATTATCTGGAAAATATTCATAAAATGTAAAACCTTTGACCCAGTTCGATTGTGTACCTTTCGTGTGGTAGCCTTGCTAAATTGTATTAACTGAATGAAGATTTAACACTTATAGCGAAAAGTAATGTGGGTTCTATGCAGACATTCATAATAGGAAAAGGTTATCTAATGAAAACGAGAAACTTTCACGCTATGATACATGCTAAGGGCACGTAGCCGGATAATATCCTTGACCTCAACTTTGGCTTACCTTTTTATAAAGCTCACAAACTTTTGTTATCATTCGCAACAGTTCTGCCCGGTTTCTGGTAGCTTTGCAAAGTAGGAAAATTAATTTTCTCCTATATTCTTTTATATATACATAAATGTATTTATGTACATCCATTTCATATACAAACATATTTTGTAAGTGCGTGGTTAGCAACCAGATGCCCCAATTTCAGCTCATGTCAGCGGGACATTCTGCTGGATAGATATCCGCATATTTTTATTGTTGAATACATTTGCGTTTTGCAAAAACACCAAACAAACCTTCAGCTAGGATATCATCACGCTCTATGTGTATTTGTGTTCAAACATTTTCTTAGGATGATTTCTGATACACGAGGTTTGTATGTGACACTCTAGATTATCTTTGCCATTCTGTACAAGGAGATGAGGCATCGCCTCAAGGAAAACTAAATTACGAGAATATTTGTGTAAATAAACACTTCCAGGATAGCTCCATGCACCCATTTGGATTCCCTTAAGAATACTTCTCAGAGTGGTTTATCCTCTTTTAGCCCATCAAAATATCATGTAGGTTTTTGTGTTATTGGTATTGTCATTTTTACTTCGGGTGAAGTAAAATGTGAATAGCTGTTGGGAGAACAAAAATTTATTGTACAGGATAGAACTAAATCTTTATTCTTTAAACAGGAGTGTTACGCGTACATACATAAATGTCATGTGCCAAAATTAGGAAGAACCTAGGAAGAAAGGAGAGATAATCAAAATTCTCCTCAAATTTTAAGCTGCATAACTTTAGGCATTCTCCTGTAAATATGCAATTTTAAACAACTTATCGAGCATGAATTTACAACTACTTATGCAAAAGTGACGTGGCATTTACTCCAAAAGTCTGGTGGGTAAATTTTATAGCCTCAGGTCTTGGAAATATGAATTGGCGCATCCTGTTTTTTTCACGTCTAATAAAAAAATTGCGTCTTTGGTCATCCAGCCACGGGTCAAAATGTGGTCAAAAAAGCTAAAACAATAAAAATCTTATTACATTACTCAGGCCGTAAACGTTTAATTAAGCAAATTCGAAATGTTCCCTCTTAAATAAGAAAACCTCTATATCGGATTAACTGCCCACTTTCTTAAATATGTCAGGCCGTTACACAAGTTGGCATCTAAATTGGTTTCGCAATAATAAGGATTGATAGCCCATCCCTTAGAGGCGGGTGGATGGTTGTTGAAATGATGTAAATTGTCTGTTGTACTGAAGGATAGTGGAGAATACATTTTGAGATCCTTTCCAAAGATTTTTAGTTGGTTCTCGTCTCAAATTAATGAAACCCGAAGGGATTAATGTGAGGGTATGAATACCCGACGTTAATTGTAATGGGAAAGTGTTTATCCTTACAAAATTTTCAAATTAAGTCATTAAGACTAGATTCACGGAGATACAATTTGTCAATAATGTTGAAACAATTATTAAGGTTTTGTGGGTTGACCTGAACATTAATGTGGCAAATAATTCGGAAATGATTTTTCAATAGCCCTATATGCAAAAATCAATTTCAAAAGCATCTGTTAGTTATTCTGACAGTATAATGTGTTGAAGAAGTTAAAACTCCTGGTGTTGATTAAGTAAATAAATTCGAGAAACGTAATTTATATCTTACAAAAGTCGCGTGCTACTTATCGGGTAACGAATGTTGAATTCAAATAAAGCACATGACATTAAATAGGCCATAATTTGTATATGATCCAAGATTAGAAATTAATTTATGTGATTACAGCCATGAGTTTTGATTGCTGTAGGTCAATACAAAATTTGATGAATTCTCTACGTACTTTATATACTTTATTCCATAGAAATGTCAATTGATATAAGGAATAATATTCTCTAGTACAGGATGTCAATTACAATATAAATAAAAATAAAATAGTTCCAAGAAGTCACGACATCAAGAAACGTGGTTTGAACTATCGGCGTAAATCATTTATGAAGAGGCTAATAATTGGTTTAGTTCACTTTTGGTGAAGGTGTGGTTGTTCAAAATATAGGAAATTACCATATAATGACGTCATTAATTCTTATTGCTCTGATATAAATATATATACATTTCCAATTTCGTGATATCCTTCCGTAAAAAACTGATAAAGGTCTCGTAAATTGCGGTAGACTTTCGTGACATAATTTCGTTAAGGTGTTCCTTTTCTTCAACAGTCTATATTGAATTTATATACCTACTTACCTACTTATGTAGCCTACAACCAGTCGAATCGATGGTTTTTTAACGGCTAATATCGATATTAATTCGTCGTCTTAGGGTATGGTAACTCTTCAACAAACCAATTATATACTCTACCTTGTTAATTAATAAATGATTTCTAGCGGGGTTTTCGCTGTTGTTTGTCTGGAGCCAAAAGTATACAAACTTTTTGAATAATATGTATCTAGTTGAATTCTAATGGATTGATTTACATTAACTTATTTGCGTCTATGGTATATTTTTGAAAATAAATACAAATACAGTAATCTATATAACGTGATAAAACAAAAGTATAATTTCAATTCCTAAACACTTTCTTCATTTCTTGTTATTTGCTTTCAGCAAATAATACGGAGAAAAGTATTTGGCTTATTTATTTCAGCTTCAATTGCCAGAAGGGAGTTTTTCTTTAGCTTCTTGGCACTAATGGGCTACAGAAATGAATATGCGAAACTGTTCCATATTCGAAGTAAATGGTGTCAAGGATAAAATAGGTTTTTTGTTGGATGTTGATTACTTTGAATAATGCACGAATGTGTTTGGGAAAAAGGATTTTATTTTAGCAGACAATTTAATCCAACTCTCTCATATTGATTCACAAATTGAATTCAACTCTGTGTTTAAATGAAATGTGTGTATGTGCTTATGTGTATTTCGATTTTCAGACACCATATTTATGTAAGGAATCCAACAACGTTTGAAAGGATAAAACGTTGAACGAAGAACACGGAAGCAAAGAAGTTTGTGTCTTTGTACATAATTTTGTGAATGTACTTTATATACATTTATGAGGAAGTTAGAAATCAACTACGGATAATAACTCGTATTACTGTGTAAATTGCTAGCAATAACACATAGAAAACAGTCTAACTTACGGAAATAATTTCAAGAAGTTATTTGATTTTGAATGGCTTGTGCTCAGGAGATACGAAACTTTCAAAATGGATAAATTCAATATTAATTGGAAATCATCATTCATCCTTGTACAGGTAAGTTGATATCAGTATGTAGCTAAAGTGAAGTACAATTCGGAATGTGATTTTGAACAACTAAGCGCTAAGTAGTTTGAGTACATTGTATGTATAAATATCATTTACAATTATATCTACAGTAGTATATTCATATATTGATTATGATGTATCACAGAATTACAAATATTGTAGCCAAAGAGCACATCTTTCATCTATCCGTCCTTATATCATTTTGGTGGCCACATACAAATGTTTGTAACTAGTTATAGTTGAATGCTATACAAAGATACGTTTTAAAAGAGCCTGTGGATATCATATCGGAGAATACGATAGATCCGATTTCATTTTGAATGGCACAATTTAGAGCAAAGCTCCATATAAAAGGATGAAAAATTGAAAACGTATGTCACATCTTCATCAAAAACCCATTAAGGATTTATGTTTATTTTACAGTCTGATGTGGTTTGAAGTGATACTTATTGGAAATGTTTTGTAAATGTATGAAGATACAGAAGTTTGTGGTTCATTCGCCAGTCAAACTTTAATATGTTATTTTTGTGATACTGTTTTTGCTAGTATGTGTACAGAAACTTTAAATATTTTATCCTAGATTTTAAAATATTACATCTAACTAGTACTCGAACCATACCTAATTCTTGAACTTGCTGGAAATTTACCTTTTTTCATAACAAAATTTAACAAGGAAAGTTTCTTACAACACGAACGTTATGTAGCTAACCGTCGTGGTTGTATGGCGGAAAAGCTTGTTTGATAAACTCATGATAAAATCTCTTTCTCAAACTTGACTTAACGTCGAATAAAGCTCACTATAACTTTAATAAGTCCTCATCACACCTGTCAGTGAAGTTGATATGTCCCAAGCACGTACTTTTCAAACTTTTCTTTCCAACACGAAATCAAAGATTTATCGGGCAAATCATAAAAGTTTATTGATTGGAGGGAATTCTTCATTCGAAGTTTTATCAAAAAGTTATTGATTGCAGCAATTTATTATTCTAACAATGAATTGAAAGTTTACATAATTTTTCTACTTAGAAATCCTCTTGTGACTTAAATGTTCGTTTCTTTGAACCTTATGAAAGTTGTACCTTCTCATTTATTTTCTTTATCAACTTCGTTCTACTTAAATATTTTCTATTACACATTCAACGTAGAGGCTTTTCCACGTTTTACGCTGTTCAGTTCGATTTTTCTATCAATTATTCACAGCACCAAAATTTTTCCGAAAAATTCATGGACTACATCAAATTTCACTTTTTAAATTATTCATTTGGTAAAGAGATGAAAATTATATGATATTCGAGTGAATGTCATGTTAAATCCGGCAGCATTTTTGATTTTGTATTGCTCGTATTAAGTTTTCATGGAAAATTCCTGATGTTCCGAAAACCTTCAGTGCATGTTGAATACTTTTCAATATTGATAAAATTTTGAATTGGATAAAAATCACATTTTGTTGAAGATCTTCTTTGCAAGAAAATAACTTTATATGTATAGAAAGAAAATTAAATCACTTTTTATGCTATAACCTTATTAGTTTTATGAAGAAACTGTAATGTAAGTAAATTAGCTCATAAATTCACTGAAATCACATTCTACAGAATGAAATAGCTAAACATCTAAAAAGATACAAGCTAATGATAATGTGGTGCCTTATACTCGAAAGTTGATGGGGCAACATTACGAACATCGTACACAATAACGTATCCTTCCAAGGATCCTCCGATGATATTAGCCAATTTACCTGAATTTATACGAAATGTGATAAGTTTTCTAACCACAATGTCTGAGAAAGTATTCAACGCTCGTCTCTTGGATAAATTTATATGTTCCAATATTACGATGTTATAATAAACTATTATCATACAAAGTAACACCCTCGTATATCCTCATTACCAATTCAATCAATAGCAATGACATCAAAACTTCAGTTTGCGGAGATATAAGCGGGGTGTGTGGAATTACTACGTGACATGAACGATTATTGTGTATTTTATTATGAATTTATCTCTTCGTGTATCGTATAGCATTTTAACTTTGAATTGGATAAAATTCTAGTGTTATTGATAAATGATACATTGTAGAAATAACGTCAACATATTGAAAGAAGTTGAATTTGAATTTGAAAGTAAAATGAAATTATGATTTTTGATAACCTAAACGGAATATTATAATGTCAGGATGATTTTAGCACTTAATCACTGAAAGCACAAAAACACAAAAAGACGCAATAGCAAAGATTGAATAAAGCGTTTTATTAAGTTAGAGTTTGAGATACATTTCCATAGAAGTGTTTAATATGGCGGCAAACTATGTCATGAGCTGGCTTGATGTGTTATAAACTGAACTCATTTTGTTTAATATTACACATAAGCATTATTAATAGTAATAAGGATCGACAATAATTGTTCCTTCTGAATCGAAGAATCGATGTCCTTTGCACAATTCCAAGCTGCAGTGATCGTTTTGACAACCCGAGCATTTTCCGCAAACACAACTCAAATCCGGGGCACATTTTCCAAATTGAAGGGCATCACTTTCAACACCGCAATTTTCGCCTAATCCTTTGTAGCATGACCGGTGTCCGCATTCGTTAATATAGTGTCCAAAGTGACAGTGGTCACTGTCGTTGTGCTTCACATATTGACAGTAGAGGGACCGGAAGCTATGACTGGAAAAATTCAATTAATATCATCTTAAAAATCTTGATGCAATAACTCACCCATTAGCTGTACCGCAGTACTGAAGAGTTACCAGAAACAAAATTATGTAAACTGGTGTTACCAACTTTAAAGCTTTCAAAGTATACACTGCAGAATGCATTTTGATGGATTTATTTGGTCTTTACTCTTCGACTGAAATCCGGATAATGGTGATTTGTGAAAACACTGGCTGGCTTTTATACTAAACTTTTCCTAATTAAGTCCAGGCGTTGAAAAAATGTTTAGAAAAATAATCAAAATCGTTCAAGTGTTATAGATTCGAAATGAAGTTTATAAATATTCAGGATTAAATCAATTATGAAAACCGTTGGATGAAATTAAATAATTCTGGCTGTAATTTTTAAATGACATTGAGGTTTCTATAAGCGAAACATTCGGAATTAAACCGAGATGCTTCCATTTTATCACCATGCTGAATATATTCTCTAAAAACGAACAGTGGAATCTTCCAGAAATGCACTTATTTAACTAAATTGAAGGGATAATGATGTCTCAAAAATGTTTTGGAACATTTATACTTGTGTTGTGTCCTAACGAATCTGGTATATTTTTGTTAAGGAAAACGAAGTAGACTTTAACTATATAGAGATGAAGATCTCAGAATAACAATTTGGAGTTAGAGTTGCAATTTAAATAATTCTAAATGCATCGTCAAATTTATTCATCCTCGAAAATTTTCACAGCAGATGCTTTCAATGTTAAACTTTTCCCAAGATGAAATTGTTTCCATTTCAAGAAAAATCACTCGATTCAATGCGATCTGATATAAAATTCCATTAAGACAAGCAGGATTTGTCCCAGTAGCACAATGAGAATAAGGACGAATACAATGACACCTTTTAGTGTTTGAAATTGTGACAACATTTGTCTGTGGTTTGCTGAAGTTCACCATTAAGGATGGATATTTTTCAAGGCTACGACATTGTGAGAATTCATCTCAAGTCTTAAACGTAGACATGCCTTGAGCTATTTCATCCTTCATCTCATAGAATTCAAGATGCCTCCTGAAATAAGGACGATGAATCGATAATGTGGCGTAGAGGGAAATAGTTATATATATGCAGGCTATAAGACGCCCGTTTAAGGCTCGTTACACTCTAGCTACGAGACAATTTTCACTCGTCTTATCTCGGAATACCTCTTCCTTATAGCTGTGAGCAATTACTTTTAAAGGTTACTCGAAAATGAGCTTTTAATCGACACATTTGCGGTTTCCGTGGAACTGCAACTATAATTATTTTCTTATATATCTCCAAGTTGACCGGTTATTGTTACCTGAAACTCTTTAAGACGTTATCCTTGACGTTTTCTGTTGTTAAAAATGCAACGAAACTTATTGTGTTCAGTGTTGGGGATTACGGATCAATAGCTTCCTTTCTGTGAAGGACAAATTTATTTCAGCAACAAATTACCAACGATTGTACCTTTTTTATTATTAATGTCATGAAGATAAAATGGATAAATTGGGACCAGTATCTAACCTTGAATTCTTAATTTAAATCAAGATCCGTTTCTAAATCGGTGCAATCCTTCCCGGACAAAATAAAGTAAAAAACAATTTCATTAATAAAAAATTTCTTCAATCAAAATCAAATGGTTCTACAAAAGTCTACTTCAAACTTATCCTTCGTCCTCTCTGTCAGTTTGACTGTCTGTCACTTCTAACAAAAGGGGAAAAGGTAGCACTCTTTCGAGAATAAAGGAATTTCAAAAGCACCAGCACGTTCTACTGTCTCCAATTTAATTACTCGAGAATTTTAAACTTGACCTTTTGACGTAAAAGTTGAAGTGCAGGGACAAATAGAGAAAAGGTCAACAAGTTTTCAACTTGATGAAAACCAAGCAAAGCAAGGACAATTGTCAACGTTGTCGTCAAGTTTCAATATCCCGAATGAATGAGTGTAGGAAGTAAGTGCTCAATCCCGACAATTGATTCTATTTACTTCCAAGACAAGGAACATAAGCTGATTATTCCCAAAGCTCTCATTGTAATAATACTATTGGGAGGAGTTAATGAAGCAAAGAATTTAAGCCCTGAACATTGTCTTCTTTGGCTTGGTATTGATTACTGGAGACAAGATGATTCTTGTATGACTCTGGCCTAGAATAGGAAATGTTGGAATATTGAAAAGAAGTAGACAATTTCTAAGTTCAATTTTTTTTTTTTAAGAAACTCGTCCTTAGAAAAGAGCTTTCATTGATTTTGAGTCTTATGTTTTCAACAGCCTTGTTCAAGGACATTCCTTGTTGATTTGTTTAAACCACTTGGAGTCATCCCAAAGACAAGAGGAATCAATTTCGTTTGTTGGCACGTGTAGAATTCAAAAGCCAACGTGTAGGAATCTAAATGATTTTTTGATATTATGGGTATCCATAAAGTTAACATGTGCTCAATTTCGGCATCATTTATCAAAAATTTTTCTTCCAAACAATTTGAACGGGTGATAGTATAATAAATTGCAAGAGATATACGCCTATCACTTGTATTGTGTCTTGTCAGCAGAATATCCTATCAAAACCTGTTGTAAAAGTCAAAGAAAAATTCTCATTAATTCAGTTAAAAAGTATTGGACACATCTGTAAATCAATAAAATCAAACAAATTGTCATCGACTCTTGTATGATCCATCACCAGATGTTATATCAATATTTGTCTACAACACACGACTTATCAATCTGCAAAAACTTTTGCTTCATCACCGAAAAAAGGATTTGCAAAAGCAAAATTAACTTTTCTCAATAAATTTTTATATAAAACTTTCTCTTGCCAGATGCTTTTGAATTATATAAGAAAATTTCATATTACAATTTGGATGATTGATTAACTTTTATTCTGATGACGTTATTTCTTATTAATGCCCTTCTAGTTGGCTCGTAATATGCTATTCAATTAATACTGAAGAGCTTTGTGTTTCCGATTGAGATGCAATCATATATCCGATAAAGTAACATTTCCAATATAATTTTGACAAAACGATTATTGAATCAAATGTGAAGGATTTATTAATTGGATAATGATGAATTCTTTTGTTAGTTCCTACTCTTGTTGAGTTTTGACGCTTGGAAGCCTATTCTATTGGTCTATAGTATTAGTTATTGAATTTTATTAATATGCATTTGATATTCATAAATTTTGTGTAGCACTTTAACAATTAATATAAAACTGTCTTAACGATTGCTTGCCGTCTTGGTACAAGACATACGACATTTTATGGAACGTATGTCTGACTAGACAGCAGGCAAATGTTGAGCAACTCAACAAGTAGTGTGTATCATATGACATTAAGATAAATAAACAAATTATGTAAATATTAGTGACTAATGGACTAAAACCAATTTGTTATAACAAATTTTTAATTTAAATTTGAACATGTTTCTTTACCAAAATCCTATTACCTTTAACACCGAAAGTTGAATTCAATGAAATATTGTATATGTCACAAAAATAGAAATTTTCATCAGTATAACCACAGACTGGATTCTCTCGTCATATCCTTTTACATCAGTGCAATAGTGAAATGTCCTGAGGAATTGGTAAAAAGTATGTCAGTAGACCTCAATTTTTCATTTGGTTTACAATTCTATTTATAAATTCCAATAATGGCTGGAGTTTTCAATTAACTTTCAACACATCAAATCAGCCACAATATACAAGGATATAAACAGTGTTTGCTGTTGGAGGTTCTATTGGCAATCAGTTATTCAATTCGACTCAAATGGCATACAACAATATTCTTGCCATATATGTAGTAATTTATTTCCTTAAATCCAATCATTCAATCCTTTTTTATGACAAATCAATGGTCTCATAGTTATAGCACTTAAAAAATACGAATTGTCATCGGATTTATAAATAAAACAAGAAAATCAATTGACTCGGAGACATTTGTACATTCGGTTTCCTAGATTTAAACATACTAAGGACACATTTGCAAGGAACTTGCATTTATATATCTCAACGTTGTTCCAGGACACGAGACCGTAAATATATGTATAAATGTCAAGGAAATGCCATGAAACATCCATTGAAAGTGTTGAAATTAATTGCTTCCTTGGGAACTCCGGAGTCTTGGAGCTTGAAAACGACGAAATTGCTCCCCATTTTAAATTATTGCACGAAAGGAGGATTTACATAATACAGACGAGACATCTAAAAAGGACTTGTAAGGATAACGAATGACTGTATCTGATAGTAGTATTTCTTTTTATATAGACCAGAAGATATTCAGTGCCGAAAGACGTTTCGAAAGTATCCGTTTGTTGTATTTCTGTCGGAAGTGGAATCGATTTAATCAATATCGTTAATCTAAACGGAAACTTGCTTGGGGATTGGGAACACAAATACTTGGAATATTTTTGTATTATCGCGGATGCTAAGGGATATCGTGTCTAATTACTGTCAAAGCATAAAACAAACTCCACGAAGTTGTAAATAACTCACCAAGTGGCTTACGTTCCCTTTCACGGTGTTTATTACAGGAGATCGGTATACTTCACTGCGAAGGACTTTTTCTGGAAGTTGAATCATTTTCATTTTGTACGTGCGTGTATGTGTAAGAGCTCTTGAATGTAATTGAAATGAGAAATTTATTCAAATTTTTCGCTTACTCTTATGAATGAAAATTCCGCTGACAGGATTCTTGAAAAGAATAGATCAAGATTTGATTAAGGAAATTTTCTAGAAAACAACATATTCCTTTATAATAAGGACTTAATCCTGTCTTGGCACACTCAACAATCTTTCTTGTATATAATTGCCATTAAAATCGAATGACATTGAGCCGTAGTCTTTGTCAGCCAATTCCTAATTCCAATTTGTGCTGAGTGCTATTGTTCCCATTCGCAAGCTTTATTTTTGTTTAGTTTAATTAACAAATCTGTAGCTTGAATGTAACTATAAAAGCATTATTGAAATTCAATTCTCAAAAGTATATATTAAAAATAAATACTACCCTTAATGAATTTTTATATTTAGACTTTAAGTAGATATCTAAAAACATTACGAAGCTTGAGTTTGTGCGTCGAAATTTTCCACTTCAATAGATCTGTATCATGATATTACACAAGTTTTATTATAAAGATAATTTTCATAAATCTTGTGATATCTGAACCCTTTACTGATTTTTGATTCCAAAGTGATTTGACCTTTTCTATACCCTTGTATGTATATACCGTACAATATTATTACGAAACCCCTTATTCTCAATCATTGGCCTCTAGAGTCGAATATATAATATAATTCATATTAACTCATATTTTATACAATTTGAATGTCTTATTTACGGGTATCTAAATAAACCCACAATTTTGGTGAATGTGGTGAAGCTTTGTGTTTGGTTTCGTTAAGAAAAATGTATGAACATAGTCAAAGTATTTAACGAACATCAATAATATGTTTTTAATAACCTAAGAATTTCGTAAGGATTGCCCTTGAGCTGGGGCAGAATTTTTTGAAATCTTTCGGGAAAAGTTATCCCACAATCTGAACAAATGGTTAGTGTAACTATCTTCTTATATCATGAATCCATCTCAAAACCAAAACCAAATCGATACATGTTATGTTTATAAACTCTTTAATCTATAGAGACTTTGGATACCAGCTGATATAAATCTTAATACAATTTTGATTTAATGTCCTAACCAAGTTCAAAACCGACGTCTCTATGAGAAATTCAAAAATCATTTAGACAAGGTTCGTTGTTGTCTTTGATTGCAGGATATCTTCTTGTCCGGATTATCATGTTTGAGTGTTGTTTATGTAACATTACCTACGTCAATATGAAGGTTTGACATGATATTGCATAGCCACACACATGTCAATAATTCAAATGATTTTGACGTCAATTAGTTCCTGGATGACCTTAACATTTAAATATATACAGGGACAAATTTTTCATTCCATCACCAAGGTCACCGGGGCTTAATCAAATTTAATGGTTTTTAGATACATCAAAAAGCTGAGGCTTTTATTAAATCAAATTATTGGCTACATGGTTATCATCGACTTACGATTGTTATTCCTCTTACTTTCCTTCAGTTTCGGAGATGGTGAGATTTTGACTATTTCTTTTGTTTGTGTATGGAATATTATAGATACAAGTGATTGGCAGCCTCATTCCAAATGTTATATCATCCCAAAGTGCAACGGTTGACGTTTGATTTAAGATATTAATAATGCGAATACATAATTTCTGATAAATTGTCATTAAGTACCGAAATAATTGACCTCTACTGAGTAAGGTAATTAATTTTAGAAAATGATGTCAATAAATTTCAACTCATAATTTCCTGATGAATAATTATACTACGAAAATTATTTGGATAATTAGTTTCGATGAAAACTACGAAAAATGAAAAGTGAATTTTCATGAATACGAGTATCTCGTTGGAAAATCTATTTTCGATTATCGATTTGTGCTGCACTTTGAAAAGTCAATTAGAAGTACTTGCAAAGTATTCAAAATTTTCAATTTATTTGGTAAACAAATTTTTTTGTATGAAATTTGGTTGATGACGATATGGGTAGAAAATCGTGGATATATATTCGGCGATTTGATTCAAATTGGAAATCGGAAAATCACTTGATATTGACTAGAATGTATATAGATAGAGTGTAATAGATAATAAGGTAGAATTTCTATTGATTTTGGTTGTTTCATTTACTCTTGAAATTTTGTTGTCATCAGAAAATAAATTATTCACAAGTATTTGTGAGGGTATTGTGGAGTGAATACAGATTTGGATTTGTATAAACGAATCCAGGCTAAATCATTAGAAGCTTTGATTTATTTAACTTTTATTTTTGCTTTGAAAAGTTCCAGGAAAAGGGAAAAAATTGTGAAAACCCAGAAACCAAAAGCATTTTGTGTATTATTTAGTATTTACCTTTCATCAGGATAGATGTTTAGTTGTGTTAGTCAGCAAAATCAAAAGGTACAAATGATTTGATTTAATACTATAATTTAATTTATTTCAGGTGGTGAACCCATACATTCATCGTCAGTTTTATTATCGCCATGAATGAAACGGAGTGTGATAATTTAATAGAATCCGTAAAATGGACAGAACCAGGGAGTCTTGTATCGCTAGCCGTACTAGAATTTATAAATGTTCTAGTGATAGTCGGAAACTGCTTAGTTATAGCTGCCGTTTTCTGTTCGAACAAATTACGTAGTGTTACTAATTTTTTTATCGTTAACTTAGCCGTAGCCGATCTTTTAGTCGGTTTAGCTGTTCTTCCATTCTCCGCAACGTGGGAAGTGTTTAAGGTGAGTTATAAAATCATGTTAACCTAATAAAATGAATTATTGATTTGTTAAGGGTTTTCAAATAACTTGTACATATGTATATATTGTATGATATTGTGGGAATACTCCTTGGTGTCATAAAATAATCTCTCTTGACACCATATATTAAGGATTCTGAAAGGATAATTGTGCATTTGGAACAATCTTTAAAATTCTACAGAAACTATTGAAGCTAAAACCTTAAAGGTTCGGTTATACCTTATCAAACATCCTTTGATATGATTCGTCGTTTTTCTTGATGTGGATGAAATTCTGTCTATTGAAACTGACATGGCACGTATTGTGTTCATTAATCATGACAGCTTTATGATATAGACTGTATTGTATAGTGTACCAGTGTATAGTGAGGTCAGTGTGCTGCTTCCCTTTTCATTACAACACGACACGTTTCATTATTGAACTACATAGTTTGCTACTTTCATTGAACCTGTGTGTTTTCAGGAAATAACGTGGAAACGTGACACAAATCTGATTTCAATGGCGAAGTTTGAATTCCTGGAAATTTGTAGAAATAACTTCCATTGCAAGTAAAGTTCATCTTTGTGACATATGGAGATAATATGATCATGTTATGTTACACATTTGTCAAGCCATATTCATGCAGTCATGTAAAAAAATTTCTGGAAGCTTTTATTTGGGATCACATTTTTACAATCCGCAATTTCTTCGAAAAACATTTGAAACTTTCCAAATTCTTTAATGATCTATAGCTCATGATTCAAAGAAACACCACTGAAACTCTGAGCACTACTGCAGTGCACACGTGTGATATTCTTCGTTTTGCCAAAGGATTCGTGCAGCAGAATAGCAGCTTTGTAAACGAACTGAATTCCAAATGTTCTGTGAGTTTTGTAAATGACACGAAAATTTGCGAGGGTTTCCTCAAATACAATATTATAAATCATATCACGTCTTAACACAACCCTGACATATTGATGCAAGTGGATATTGAAGTGGAAACCTCATGACTTTATATATTTCATATTTGTAAACTGTCAAGTAGAAAATTTCAAGTTGGAATATCTACAGATTTATATTTTCATAAAAATTTTGTGAAATCGTTAGTGTATCCTTCTCGAGGGTCCTTTACGTGACATGTATGTGGTATATACCTGAATTTGTAATTTTCTGTGGTTTTTGGTTGATGTGAAATGGAAACTGTTTAGATGTGATGAGTGTGTGCTTGAGAATAAACCTTTTTCATGTCAGAATAATTGAAGATCTTGGGGAAAGGAATGGGTTGCAGGCTTGATGGCGTCTACATCAAAATACAGATAAATGAAAGACATCTCACTCACGCACATGAGTTTCTAAAGTCGATAATATCTCAAAAAAGTAGAGATAAATCAAGAAACATATAATCTAAAGAGGTTTTGTAAGGGATAAGGCCAAGGCTAACTACTCCTCCAGTTGAAGAAAGTGATACTGTCAACACAACTTTTCCAAATTGGAGTGTTTATTTAGATACTGGATGATGGATAATGCGACGTATGCATCAAATGTACGTTTTAAAATGGCTTTTATCAAATGGTTTGTAGGTAGCTAATTAAATAAAAGGCTATTTTCATACATTTCAAAAGATTATAGTTAATTGAACTTCTAAAATCCGTTTCTCCCGAAAATAATACAACGATATGCTTATATAAATTATATTTCTTATTTCAGTTTATAGATTATGACAAAGCCAATATATACAATGAAAAGTTTCCTGTTTGTAGATAATAAATTGAAGAAGGTTTCTTGCGATTCAAGTAGATATTGGGCGATTTCCTGTTGTTAGTACATATAAAGAGACATAAATTGACATTCAAGACCATATCACTAGATTTTCAAAAACCTCATTTATATTCAACAGACAATTTTAGATCTATCCATCTTCGTTAAACTGGTTTCTTGTTTAATTCCCTGGCAATAATATCACTTCCATAATCTTACATGTTAGGTATTCCTTTTATGTATTTACTCTATCCCATAAATCTATATATAATAAAGTGTATCGTGTGTGAAGGATCCATTTTAAGGACACATATTATCTCTGTTAGTGTCTGTAACTTTATTTATTAGGATTTTTTCTCAAAACATCCTTTTATCTCGGAATGATATCATTTGGGTTGTGTGTGTGACATTTCGTTCCCTGGAAAGTTAATAATTTCTCCAGTGGCAAAGTTCAAGCTTACTTGTGCTGTGTTACCCGCTGAAAGCTTATAAATTTCCAACGTACAAATCAAGGATTCTTTTGTTACATCAATGAACTCTTTAAACCTATTACACGCTGTTTGACCGTAAGTGGAAAGGTCATTGGACGTGAATGTAAGCTTAATGAAATAACACTCCTAGCTGGGACACTTCCGTGGAAAAATATATTTGAACAACTGTATGTTACACAGATTGCCACGTTGTGATAAAGGACAAAACGATGATGAAGACAGATAACCCTGCAGGATACGTTGGAAACACCAACCATGATTATGAACGTGTCCTTTTTGATTCCTCCTACTGATTCTGTTGATAATCCTACGTGACTTCATTGACACACCACATACAAATGTAGGTTAACGAACTATGCTGAAATTTTCAAAAACATTCAATATTTTATAACCAATCAAACCCAATTATTTTATAAGGATCTGAACAAATAAGTAAAATTTCTAGACTTTGAACCTTTTCTTTTAACAAGTAGCTTTGTTGCCTTAAGTAATAATATAGGTACCTTCCATAAAATTTGATTATTTTACTTCGATATCCTTTCAGATCTGCTTGATTAATCTTAAGTGGCTTTTATGTTTGAAAAAACAAAACGCATTTTGATCCGTCGTAAATAGCACAGACCGTCACTTAATGAATTACAAAAGCCTTCAAGGATAAAGGTTCAGAATACTAAAGAAGTTCGAAGGTTCAATGTCTTACGTGCGAAAAATAAATAACAAGAATTGTGCCTTAACCAAAAATTGAGTTCCTTCTTTGATCCTCGTTGTATGCGAGTGTTTGAATCGATAAATTTTATATTGGCAACCATCAACAGTTGACAAAATGGGAAAGAGGATAATGTATCCTTAACCCTTCGGGTCAAAAGGATATTTGAATTTATTCCTCAAAGTTTTGACTCTTATGGAATATAAAAATGTTCAAATTTTCGATGCATACCTTCAACCTTCGTATCTTTTAAAGATACCCGAACAGTGTTATCCGATATAACACTATACCTTTTGTTGGGGATGGTTTACCAATACCTTTATCATTTTATTGTTGCCATAAAAGAACACAACAGTCACCTGTAAACGATTCCGCCACCTGTCATTTTGTCACTAAACTGACTCGGGTCTTGTGTGTCTTGAGCATCTAAAGCCACACATATCTTCTTTCAATAGCCTCTGTAAAAGGTAGATATAAAAAGTTTATCCAAGAATTGTTGATTTGGCGGATGTCTGATGCAGAACCCATTTCAAATTCCTTTTACATTTGACGTGTCTATTTGTATTGACGCTGCAGTATTCGAAAGTTCTGTTATAGAAATGGCCTCGGGATGTTCTATTTGGATTTGATATGGATTGGATAAAAGGTAGAAAGAAGTTTATAGATTGGTTTATTTGAAAATCTAGATAGAATCGCTTCTAAAGAATTCATCATGTTGGATGATCTCAACAAAATATCTTATGTAAGCTCTGACAAAAGTTATTTCGTATTCATTGAGAAAGTAGCTTGCCGACGACAGGTAAGCTGATTTTGATTGATGGTTTTGAATTATTTAGACCAAGTTTACCATTGTTGCGTTTCAAATTGAAGCTACCCATAATATAATATTAATATATAGATATTTTTGGAGAAATTAAATTTTGATACCGTATAGTGCGAAACTTATTAACGTTGACAATCAGGTTGCGAAACGTCTCTTTGTCAAATTTTAGATTTTATATTGACGTTTTCCAACTAGAAGTGGGATTATATAAAAATTTCATACCTTATTTTTAGAAATTTAATGTTAATTTAGGTAAATATAATCATCAATCAGTACAAATGTCAGCATTAGTTAGGTGTGACAATAATCACAAACATGATATGTGATATTTATGAATTATATTTTTAAACACTTTTTTCTCGTCAATCAATGGATTGTTAGATCGGAATGTTAGTAATAATAGTTAACAATAGCTGAGTGGTGACGCTACATCATTCTAGACTGTAATGCTGTAAACACAACACGGGGTATCGGCTTGAAAAATAGCCTGCCATAGTTTTGAATACGAGTGCAAAAAACTGCGGCATGAGCTATCGGCTATAAATTTTTCATAACCGGCTTAGAGCTATTTCCTAATTTTCTAGCCGTAGCCCGCGGTGCAGCCAACTAATACTCATGAATATATATATATGTTGGCTGCACTGCACAAAATAATTTTCTAATTTTTCGTTATTTATGATATTTTGTTTGATTTGTTTGTTTGATCTGTTTGATTTGTGATCCATATTGATCCATATTGATATTTGATTGACAATTGTATGTACCTTGAGATTTGACAACTGTGAGTGTGACGTCAAGCTACATATCTGTAGTTGTGTTTGTAATTTTTAGCTCACCATAGCTAGCTACCAGCTATTCAATATATTCGGTATTAATAGCCCGTGTTGTGCTTACAGCATTATAGTCTAACTGGATATGCCGTGGTGCTTTCAAATAAAATGAATTTCATAATTTGAAAATGGCAGCCCTAGCATTGAGGGAAAATTAGATAATAATTTCTATTTTAGTTTTCAAAAATTTCGAGAAACAGAAATACCCGAAACGTAAATTTTTTAATTATGTTAATTTGCATGATTTGTTGAATATTAAATGGTTGTATTAAACGTTTCAACTAAGTTCGAATAATAAAAGTGTGTGCTTAATTATGATGAGGGGAAAACATGCCAGGAATGGTATTTTAATGTAATTTATGAAATTTAATTCCTTTATATTAAATTACGACCAAAATCTAAAACATAAAATGAATTTAAAACTTTTCGTAGCATGAAGATGTTTAGTTATTATGAATTCAGAATGAAAAGTTTTTGTTTAATGACGACCAACCTTCGGATGGAAAAGTAATTACCAACTTGATGTTATTTTTGGAGTTGTTTGCAAAATGTGACGGAAGTTGGTTTTTGATTTGACCAAAAATATCTATATATCTTGCGAATTGAGGTTATTTCTAGAGATGAAACATCAAAGGGTTACTAGGCTGAATAGATTGCAACGAGATTTAAAACTGTTTTTCGGTTTAAAACTAATTTCAATATTGCATTTTTGTGACAAGATAGTTTATGAAATATATTATGATCGAATCGATTGGAAGTGAATGCTTTTAGCTCAATTCAAAAGTTTCAATATTAGGAACTTCATATATTTATATCAATTCAACCCACACTGTTTACTAGAAAGTTGTAAAACTTCTATTCAGGATTCTCAGTAATATTTCATGACGTTGGGCGAGGGCACAATGAAAAATTTTCTTCACATCAATTTGAGCAGAACCCCAACAAAAGGTTTTTCTCGAAAAGGATCAATAGAATAACATTCTATAAACAGAATCTTTATTGCAAGTGCAGCGTTATGAAATCAATTTATGCATAATGTTGCATTTTGATGGAAAATCGCTTCTAGAAGCAGATGAGGCGCCGATATATTTTGAAAGAAATTCGATACTTTTTGCTGTAGGTTAGATAACCTTCACAGTCAACGAAGAAAGATGATGAAATTTTGTTATTATTCACTTTTGAACGGTTGCACCACAACTCCAGACGTTAGGTTATGTTGTGTTGATGGCCTCTGTCAGGATGGTGTCCTATGGTGACAAAGAATGAAAGGAATAAATATGAAAGACTACAAAATTCAGGCATAAATTAATGGTCACAGTATAATCACACCTTTTCCGATATCATGTAACACACCTTGTTTGTTTCCATGCTTAAAGGTCAAAGGATTTCAGAATATTAGAATGTTCATTTTCACTTTCTTATTTCAGGTATGGATTTTTGGCGATTTATGGTGCCGGGTTTGGTTAGCTGTGGATGTATGGATGTGCACAGCATCGATTTTAAACTTATGTGCCATTTCATTGGACAGATATGTTGCTGTTACTAGACCAGTATCTTATCCAAGCATCATGTCTACGAAAAGAGCAAAATCACTTATTGCTGGAATTTGGGTTTTATCTTTTGTTATATGCTTCCCACCTTTAGTTGGATGGAAGGACCAAAAGGCAAGTAATAATAATTTAAGTTACACTTGAACAAATTTCCTCATTTAAATTTATCAGAGACATTAATAGCACTAATTAACCTTATGAACGTTACCAAAACCATTTCCAGACTAGAATAGACAAATCGTTATTCATGCAAAATGAGCTTAATTCGTACAACATGTTCTCCAACATCACAAAGACTGGATTTGATTTAACACGTCAAAGTAACCCTTAAATTAAATTTAATTTGCAAAGTTATCGGTTTAATGAAAATCGATTTCCTGAAAATGGAATGATGAAAGACACGCGTGGCAAATACTCCGTTTAAATTTAACTTCATTGTTTTATTATACACAGAAGATAACTCAAAATTAACTGTTCTATTATTAATTTCTTACCAGTGAAAACCTTTTGTAATTAAAAATTCAAATTCGTTAAATGTCATTAAATCATTCTTAAATTCGTTAAATTCAGAATGGTTTTCGTCCAAAAAATATTCAAAATTTTCAGAATATGCGCTAAATTAGAACTTATTGAAGTTAACTAATGATATTTCATGTACCGTTAGTTCTATTTTTCATAACCTACCACGCCACATCAGACGAAGCAAGTTTATGGCTTGCAAGAATTACAAATGACCTGGTATCACTGCGTGCTCCGTTGCTTGGTCACATGCTAGATTATACTAATAGAACATGTGCTATTTTCTTTTTGAAAATATAAAATAATCACAAAATCCAGCGCCACACCACACTCGGAAATAATAAAATCAATTAAGCAGAAAACCCAGTACCCAAACTTGTTTCGTGTGATGCGGGCCTTAACCTTTGAAGATATTATTTTATATATATCCTTATGTGATGAGAGGATAATAAATTAACAATTGAAAGAGCTTATCATGTTCATCCGAAGATTTAATAATACTCTTTAAAATTAAATTTCCAGACCGAGGTTAACGTATCAAGTTACGATCGGGGAAACTTTACGCTTTATTATCCGGAAACGGAAACGTTGCCTCCACCAACACCACCACCTCCATGTCCATGGATATGTGAGCTTACAAATGATCGGGGCTATGTAATATACTCAGCATTTGGATCTTTTTATATTCCTATGTTTGTAATGTTATTCTTCTACTGGCGAATATATCGGGCTGCCGTAAGGACAACTCGTGCTATTAATCAGGGATTTAAAACTACTAAAGGTAAGTTAATTTCAAATCTAATCGAATAATTTTTTCCACATTTCGTCTCTTATAAATCTTTATCTCTCAAAATGTGTTTTCATTTATTTATTTTGTTCAAAAATGACGCAACAAATAAAAACATTTTTTCAAATTCATAATTTCGTACATGATTTGGGCATGCATTTATGCTTGTGATTTTGTACAAAATAAAATTTTCAAATTCTAATTGTGGAGTTTTAGACTTTATAATATTCGTAATGTATATTTTGTAATAAAAAATACTTTAAATATTACATTCAAACTTACTATTTTACACTTTTACTTTGAAAATGAACGTAAACACTCTCTTCATAACACAAACATGGTTTTGGGATTTTGATGATATCTTTATGCAACATAATCAAATTAATTATAGCACGACTACTATATAAAGTTGATTCGTGCTGTATGTTGAAATGTATTCATTCATTTAACTGGTTATTATCATTTTGTAAGTGTTGATATATTTTGTACTATATTCCTTGAATTGTAACAGTCCCAGTATATTACATAGAGTTGTTATTCTCAAACAAATCTTTGTGTGTGTTTTGTAAATAAGAAGTTTTGTATAAGTTTCATTTTTACTACAAAACAAATTAAAATTTGATTCAAACAACCGGATGTTGTTTGGTTATAGCAATAAAATGATTTTCATTTCCTACCAGTATTAGTACGATTTAACTAATCAAAACAAATTTAAGTAGATATTCATATAGTGCAAGTGTAATTAGTACACATAAAAGTTTAATCCTTGTCAATATATAGTTCTATTTATAATTGTATTGTAACTTTAAAGGATACGGTTAAAAATATACTTATTAACTTGTATATCTTATAAGTATATGTAGTGCTCCACTCCCACATGTAATGATTGTTGGGAGTTGGTATCATGTAGGTGGTTTTGGATTTTATTCCGTAAATGTAAGTAAATAATTATGTAAAGTTACAGTTATTAGAGTTATAGTGTGATAACAATTGAAATTTCTATGATCAATGTGCAAGAAACAATTCATTTTATGTGTAAGTGTATAGTAATAATTATTAATTTTGTAAAATATCTGATGTCTGTGATCATTTTCAGAGGTTCTCTTGCCCTGAATGATCCTTTATATTGCTGGGAGCGCATAATAGCATATCTTTCTTTCAAATCAAGCTTGATTAGAATTGATTAAAAATATTGATAACGATCGCGAACTGAAAAGTAACTCTAGCTAGAAACGTTTTAGACTTTGAACGAATAGCACTTAACCCGATCGAAATCTCACACGAAATGAGGCTTTACTTTATGATTAAGCTCAAAACTTAAATGAAATTTGAATCTTCTAAATTTATCTTAGCTAGAAGCTTAAATGCTTTGTCATAATAGAATTCAGTTAAAGACTTTGATGATTTGCATTTAAATTGAAACTTTACATGGTAGAGAAGAGTAGATGATGGTAATTCTGTACATCCTTACCTAAGGATATTTTCATACTTGACTTCTTTATATCCTTCTCTGCTCAACAATTGAGCTTCGTGTAACAGTCTGATTTCGATTCTTGAAACGGTTATCCCGGTTGCTAACGTAGATTCGGTGATAAGTAAATTGTCTAAAAGAAGCTATGATGTCTTCTTATTAGAGGTGGATGTTGGTTATCTCAAAAACACATTTGGTTAACCAAAGGATGTGGCTCTTGAAATTCTAATTTTCCAAGTTTGTTGCAAAGAAATCACAAAGTTTTCATCTGTGTTCCTTCCAAAGGATACTCCTTCGGACATTCATATTTATTCACATCGTTGCGTAGTGCTGACATCAGGTACAATTCAATCGTGTTTTGAGGTATTTATACAAAAAAAATTTCCGTCTACGTGTATAAATATTTCATTCAGACTTTTCTTAAATAAATATTTTATAATTCATTCATTCTGATCTATTCCTTAAATAAATAAATTCAAAATGGGAAAATGGAAAAGAACAATTTCCTTCTGAGTCCTGGAAAATCATTAGCAAAGAATAGCCATAGAGGCAAAATTTGCTATTTCCCATTACCTCGGGCTGTGGAAGTTGGAAAATTTTGTGTTTTTTCAACTGAATTGGTTTTAAGAAAATACGAGCTATACCAGGGTCAACGCACTTTAATGGAGGTGTAAAGGAAATTTCTTATCGTCATTTGAATGTAGGCTCCTTCGCGGACGTGAAAGCAATTTTAGTGTGCTTTAGAAATTCCCTCCTAACTCCATAAGCATACAAGCTATTTGAAAGTCAGTGCACACGGCAGAATTTAATTTTCTTGTTTATTGAAGAAGTCCTCCCACAAGCATTAAAATTTTAAAAAAATTTATGTTGTCCAAATTGGATTCCAAATTCCAGGACAGTCAAAGTTTTTCTAATAAACGCACAAAGTGCTTAATATTTGAATTTTAAATCACAAAATACGAACCCGGAATCGATTTTCACTTGAAGTAGACATGAAACTAGGTTTTAAATCTCTTGGGGAATTTTCCCACACGCATTAGAGGAAAAGGATATCACATTACATGTTGGGAATTTACAACCACGCACTTAAGTCCTAAGAGCATTATCTCTAAGTGTGGGTGTTCTTTTTAAATGGTCCTGACGCGACTGCACCTAGAAGTGCATTCATTATTGATAAAAGTTTCTTTGCAGCAATCCATTTTAAACTTAAAGTGGTTTTTCTTGTTCCAACGCTTGGCAGATACAAACGTTGGCATGCTACCAAATGTTTTACAAAAACGATTCCCTTACATGTTGTTAACACATGAACATGTGTTCGAATAGATATATGGACATAAATTTACCTACTCGTGCAAATCTTGTACTGTTTCGAAAACAGGAAGTTGAGATAAAATGCAAATGAAAATAGTGGGAAAGTTTTGAAAAACTGGGTCATTGAAATATGCCATGAAATAAAAAGTGGAGCATTACTTCCAATATCAGCTCCATTATTTCACGTGTGTATATTCTATTAAAACATTTGAACTGAACAATTTACCCGGATAACAGAAACCAGAAACGTGAATTAGGGTGACTCGGTATCACGAGCATGTATATTTTCAAAATTTGTACAAAATATATTGAAAGACGTATGTAATATCATTTGAGTGTTAAGAAGCTAATAGTTCTTATGTTTAACCCAATGAGTTACAATGAACAAATACAGTACAAACAAGATTTAAATCTGATACTGTTATATTCAGTAATAAGTGGTATGTCATTTGTAAATCATTAAAAAATTTCATAATAATGGTCATGGTAATGTAGATTTGAATTAGATATTTACGATACATCTGAAAGATTCTTTTCATTCCTATAGAGTTTCCATTTTGTATTATTACAATATCATGTAATTCTAAATCCTATTAAGTTGTGAAGGTAACTAATGTAACGGATAAGTTGAAAACTTATTTAAAATAAAACTTTTTCAATATTTTATTTTCAAATTGGAGTTATTAATATTTGGAAGTAGTTAGGCATGTTTCAATTTTATATTTTAAATATTCTATATTTAAACAAAAAACAAATTTATTCTTCATACCTCTTAGTCGTAGGTTTTGAAAGCAGTTATAATCACTGTGTTTTCATCTGATCTTTTATCTTTTTGAACATAATCGTATATCTAATCTACGTAATTTTTGAGGAATGTCAGCCTGATAGTTATATGTTGTGTAATAACGTTTGTAATAAAGCTACAATCATCTCGTCTCTACTATACTAATCAAACAAATTCAAAAAAAAAAAATGTGATTCATGAAAAACTGAAAAACAAAAAATATTCGTTATATATCATACAATTTCAGGGGCTAAGAGTGCCATTGGAAATCGATTCGATGAATCCCGTCTAACTTTAAGAATACATAAAGGAGGTTCTGGAATCAAGAAACCTCCACCAACTGGTACAGGACAATCAGAAGGATCAACAATGAGTGTTGATAGTAATGTTGATGATAAACATCCTGGTTCGGCACGTCTAAATCGCCGTCGCCATGAGAAAATCGGTGCAACTGTATCGTATCCATCATCAGAGAATATGTCTGAGGCTAGTAGTCCACCACCATATGGTGTTGTCACACATGCTACATCAGCATCTTTACCTGGTGGAAAGAATGCCTTCAAAACAACCCTTATAGAAGAGAATGAAAAAGGTTTCAATTTAGATAATAATTCCGAAACGACTAAAATGTGTGAATCAGCATCACCATCGCCTAAAATCAAGAAACGTTCTACCAAACGAACTAGTAAACTTCAAGTTAAACGTTTTAGAATGGAAACAAAAGCTGCTAAAACATTAGCTATTATAGTTGGAGGTTTCATATGCTGTTGGTTACCATTTTTTACAATGTATTTAGTACGCGCTTTTTGCGAAGAATGTATTCAACCTTTATTATTCTCAATACTATTTTGGCTAGGATACTGTAATTCAGCAATTAATCCTGTAATATATGCCCTTTTCTCAAACGAATTTCGTCTCGCATTCAAACGCATCCTGTTCCGATGTGTTTGTACTAGAGATGCTTATCGTGCTTCCGAAAACTTCCAGATGATAGCAGCTAGAACTATAAATTACCATAAAACAATATCTGGTTGCCAGGATGATGATGAAAAAGATGAGTTTAGCTGACAACTGTTGTCACCAAAACATGCTCTACGTAGAGCCACATCTCTACCAGTTGAGTCTTCTGCAGCTCGGAGACCTGTACAAGCCTTGGCACTGTTTCATCCATTCGCCAGAGACGGTACATCCTATCAAAATCAAAGAACAATTATTGAGACTTAAGGAAATTTCCGAGTATTCATAAGTACTTAATAATATACAACATATATACAAAAACACTAGAAAATCAAATATACATATGTAAAAATAAATATATAAAACTCATAAATAAAAATATATAAAAACAAGAAATCCAATTGGATATAATATCTATTATAATATACCTATGTTATAAGAATTATTATTTTTTATTTCTACTTAAGAACCGAACCTGCATTTCAAAGTATAAATGAACATGTACATAATATCTTATATCAATTTGTAAGATAAAGGAAATATTTAATTGTTAATAACTCGAAGAGAATAACACATAATTAATAAACATGTATGTAGGGGTGACTACAAGTCCTCATGTATTTTTCGATGTTAAAATATTTTTTTTAAGAAATATATTATTTTTCATCGTAAAGCTAATAAGTATTTTTATTTGAATATAAAATTGACATTGTTATATTTAAGTCAATATATGTATGTATTTTGTTGATAGAAGTTTGAAAATATTTTAAACACCTACGAATTGATTGGATTTTAAAAAAATGCTTACACAAAACACAATTATTCCGAATGCAACTGGTACCAAATCTCATTAGTGATATTGTACTTATCACTTTTGACAGCACGTATGGCAATGAAACGCAATGAATCCGTCGTAAAACTCTTGAAAAGTTTAATATTAATCTGTTTATGAAGTTGATAAACTGAATCCGTCGAGTTTTATGTGTAATTAAAAATCCAGAACGTGTAATTATTTAAAGTATCAAATTCGTAAAAACATTTTTCCCTTGAGATAATTCAAAATGTTTCTTGAAAGTCACTTTTCTGTCATAAGTTACACGCTCCGCTTGACTCAAGAGATGCTCAGAACTTTTTAATTGATATTAAAATCATTGCTTATATAGCTAAGGGGATTATTGATTTAATTAAAAAGAGAATTAACTCAATTAAAGTCGAACATGCTTTTTGAAATTATCTTTTAATACGAGGATAATATATTAAATTTATTTTCCATACTGCAAATAAGCAACATAGATCTCCACGTAATATATTAATAAACTTTTACCTTTGTTGTGTAAAATCCACAATATCTTGAAAAAATTATATTGAAATTCTCCTCGAAATTATTTCATATTTCTGTTGTGCTTCAGTGACAGAAATCTTCAAAAAGTTGACAAAGATTTTTCTTTAGAAATATAACAAAGTTTTGGGAAAATTATTTGCCTTTTATGAGGAAAGTTTATCTTCTTTAATATAAACTTGAAGATGTGTGTATGACATTCATCGGACACTGACATATTTCATAGCGACTATAACACAAACGTGACACTAAGTAATTGTATATTCAATTAAATCATCTCAAACCCTGACACCTGCATCATTTTCATACTTGTATTTTTAATATTTGAATGAGGTATGTATATTATTAACAATCATAGAACTTTTGCAACTTTAAACAAGGTGGAATCCTTTAATTGTATTTTGCTTTAATTTGTACAACAGAAGAATTTGTGTTGGCTGTTAAGCGGGAAAGTTTCAAAGCTTAACGTTGGAAAATTAAATAAAGTTTTCTCTTGTTATCAAGTGAATACAACATTGGCCCATTGAGAGTAGTGTATTACTGCATCGCAAGCATAAAAGCACCAATTTAAAAGGGAATTTCCAACTTGAAAGTCTCCCTTTAGGGAGTTATTAATGCGTTTTTTGTATTGTCACAAATTATATGACAAAAGTTTTGAGTAAACCTTTGTAGATTAGTACTTCTGCACTTGCAGCTATTGTGCTAAAATTGTCCCTTCCTTTTTAACAATAAGCTCAATCCAGTCGTGATTTTGAATTAATATTTAATTATATTTGCATAAAAGATAAATAACTACGAGATTTTTGTTGTTCCAACTCGAGTTAATAAGCTAATCCTTTTAGCTTGGGTTTAATGTTGTGAAATAGAGAAGGAAGAAATTTAACTATCTACGGAAAGTAAATTTTCCAAGATAATTTCCAACAAATCCTTGACGTAGAAATTTAGTTTTCATTGAAATTCATCGTTAAACTTTGTCATCCTTGCTTCCTTGACTACTGCTTGAATCTGTTTAACAAATTGTTTTTCTTAATCCGTTAAGGTTATTAATACACTTAGCAAGATTTCCATTGGATTAAGTTAAGACAAAACTCCTTGGAAAAAGAATTAATAACACAAGTCCTTACAATGGCTTAATTACATTATTCTGTTATCCTTCGTTGGTTTTTAAAGAAGAATTACACCACTCGGAAAGTTCGTTATATCATAACAATTCAATAATTTCATGATTTTTCTTTTGATAGTTGATATAAATTTATGTGTATATATAAGTCAAAAATGGCGAAATGTTCAAGAAGTTTAAAACTGGAAAACTTTGTTGGTGTTTTAGGTAAGAAGTTCAATTCACACTCTTCACAATCATAAATCAGTTATTCTAGAAGTTGTACTAGAAGCCCATATGCTTTATGTTTAAGCTAATCATATCATTATCAACATCCAAAAAACATCAACAGAAGAAGAAATGTGCAGAATTCTCGACGAGTTTTCTGTTTTCGTTGGAAATTTCGACAAGCATATCTTTAGCGAAAATCTAGACAGTCTAGACTTTTATTAGAAATTTCAAACACGTTGATGTGTACAGGCAATATTTTTATATCAAAAAATGAAAATCACCTCCAAGACATCTTGTTATCATGTGAATGTGAAAAAGTCATATCGAGTCACGTAAGGAGTAACATGCGGCTCAGAATGCGGAAATACGACATGGCATTGATAAGGAAGAATGTCCTTATGGGTAAGGATGTGTTGAGCATGACAAATAGATGTTGTCATGAGATCATTTTTATCCTGTCAAGATGTGTGTTCGTTGTTGTCAGTGTGTGGCTTTTCTCAAGAACTTCTACTTAACCCTTACTCAAGTTTCAATCCAACGAATCGATATCAAGCTTAATGTGAAAAAAATCTGTAGGTAACAGGGTTCAATAATTGAACCATGAGAGTTGCAGGTATCAACATCCATTCATTTAAACAAACCATACATGCATTGTATGTTTTAACTGAAATGCATCTGTACATACATTGAGCAGATACATGTCAGTTAAAAGCAAACAGCGTTAGAAGTGAAACTTTTTAAGGAATGACAACAAACGGTCCCGGTGACTATTCTCTGCATTTTCTTTTGTTGTGGATCTTTGTTTATTTTTCTGTCTCTACATTTAGGCATATTAGAATTAGAAAAAAATGAGATTAGTCAACTCTCAGTCTAGAAACTTTTAATGTAGTGTCAAATAAAACGATCCACTCTAGAAATGTAATTTCTTTCATTCTTTAGACATGACGCGTATGAAATTAATATATAATTTAGTCGCAAAATCCTAGTGTCAATCAAGAAATTTCCACAGGTCAAAGGTGACATTTTTATGGCCATGACAATAACAATCGATATTTGTGCGTATGTGCAAATCTCTAGATGTTTCAAAAGATACCAATATCCATTCACCAGGATACGACTGCTTCTTATAAATTAATCATAGAGTCAACAATTCCTATTTCAACCAGTCCAAATGGCTTGGTTTTGAAAGAACTAGGGTGTCTCCAGATTTTAGAGAGCCGTAAAAGGTCGATTCTTTACATTTCCTTGGGGTAACACAAGCCGTAAGGGTAACAACCTTTACACAAAGAGAAACCTACTAGGCAAACCAGATTTTCTCTATCGTCTTTTATAGATGAATGAACATTGGCTTATCATCCTACCACCTTCCACCCTGAATACCATTATTCACAGCCCAGAAAGTAGGTATCCTTTCTCGATAAAGCCTTTTTACAGCTTGAATGGTCAGTAATGTCATTACAACATATAGTCTCATAAAACTAGCCCATGGTGACATAATGTCCTGAATGAAGTATTTATATATTGTAGTTTTTTGGTTAAAAAAAATAAAATAAATAAATTCTCTTTAATGTTAAGTACATGGAAATCATGTCCTTTAATCGATTTTATGGTCGTCCTGAAATAGTTTTATTACATTACTTGAAGGCAATTTATGAGACCCTAATCGCCATATATCAAGTGTCTGTCGTTTATATATTTTCTGTAACACTTATTTGATGCCGAAAAAAGCTTCGAAATCAATAAGCTGCTTATGAACGGATGAGGAATAAAGGACGAAAATAAATTCTCATGAGATTTGCACACCCCATTTCCCTAATATCCTTTTTAACAGAAAATTTTGTTATTCTATACTCATTCACTGGAGCTATGAGAATCACCTGGACGAAGGTCTGGCCTTCATTATTAAAGTCCTTTTTTAGACTTGACTGGTTCTACCTTGAGTCAAGCTCAACTCTTATCGATTATTGTAAATCACAATAGCTTGAAAAAATATCCTTTCCTATAGCCTGTCATTCATGATACTATAATTTCACTGAAAATCGCCCGTAAGTAATAATTGGATCGAAGCAATTTCGTTTTGTGTTCGAGGAAAAATTACTTACAAATCAGGAAATCAATCGTTATTTAAATAGTGTAATTGCATCAAGGACATTCAAGAATTGCTTTGGTTTAGCTTATTGAAACTAAAATCAAATTACGGATTTCCTTTGGGGTTTATTGATTTCATAAAGTCCAACTTTGAAATGAAATCCTTGTTAGTTCAAGGGATTAATATATTTTGCAACAAACTTAGTGCACAAGCAGCTTGTCAATTGAATGACTTCGAAACAAATTTCTGCAATTAGGTTAACAGGCAAACAGAGTATTCTTAAATGCAATCAATAAACATGGATAAATGCAATCGATACTTCGGGAGCTTTATTTGGATAAAATCCTCTCAATCAATTGATTGTCTGTTGAAGACTTTATTCAAGATTCAGAAAGGGTGATACAAATTAGATGGCCCGGAGAGTGTATCATGAATTTTAAAATAAGGTTACCTTGAGGTCTCGATAATCATGATCCTTGTTATTATAATGCAGTTTAAGACAAATCCCAGGTGAATTTTGAAACCATTTTCAGGATAACTCTAACCAAAATGCTTCAATTTATTTTTAAACCAGACGAATTCAACTTGAAAATTGGGATAAAGGATGACAAATCATGAAATTCTCTAAATGGTTTATCCTGAAAGTTTAACCATGAATGAATTGTGAAATCATTCAAAACGGTGTTTCTGTGAATGAGTTTATAAACATTTCAGTATACTAACTCCTACGTGTGCGAAAAGGTTTACTTATACAATGTAATACGTGGGAAGTTCACATCGAAAAGAATGAAATTTTATAACAAAAGCGTTAATAAATTTTATGAATTTTCAATCTCAAGAGTGTTTTTGTCAAAATGATTTGGGATATGATCCAACACAACTAATGAATTAATATTGCTAACCTTAATGACGATCACATGCGAGACCATATGTAGTACCATCAATAATAATCAAAAAAACGAAGTTGTTGGCCGTAGTATCAAGAGGTTATACATGGTTATGCTGATAACCACTATGAGTTTTGTAGATTTCAATCAAAACGGGTGTAGAAACATGAAAGGAGGAAAATATTGAATGCTCGTGACCGGCAATAAAACCGCCCACCTTCCGCTTGCCGGGCGGATGCTCTAACCACTAAGCTGTCTCGAGCACATTTTCTGTTCCTTCCATATTCCCATATATTGAGTCGCCACAATGGGATATTTACGTTTTATTATATCTTGAAGACAAAATTTTTACAAATTATCCGATAAATTTAAAACTAAATGTGTGTATTGATGAAATCAAACCAGATAAAACCGAAACAGGATCAGGATTAAGAGGTTCAAAGATTTCGTTAGTAGTAAACCAGATAAAACCGAAACAGGATCAGGATTAAGAGGTTCAAATATTTCTTTAGTAGGTATTTACAAAACTCATTTTAGTGAAATCTCCTTATCAGTAAACTAGAAGATTTAACACGATTATCTTGGCACCAGTGTCCAGTGTTAATTTTGCAAACTGGTCAACTGAAATTGTCCGTTTTTATAGCGTATTTAATTTACAGAAAAAACATTTCAACATAATACACATTCAAAAACAAGATATTCATGGGGATAAAGTTGAGATATAATTTAGTGGAAGTAAAAGAGAGCAGTAAAACATTCAGCTTATTAGGATATGAAGCAAACCCACACATAAAACTTAGTTTCAGTTTCATTTGATTCCATTAAAGTTTGTAGCCGTAAGGAACAAGCGCACCTGTTTCCTGCTGGATTTTGTTGTTCTTAAGAGTCCTGTATAAAGTTCAAAGGATATGATATATTGCGTGGCCAAACCCACAATAAAGGGGATGAAAGTTATAAAATATATCTAGAAAAACTGTCTGAGTTGGTTTACTTCCAAATAGCAACTTTGGCTTTTGTTAATTTTAGCAGTTTACCACCTAAGGCGGGAAGTGCTATGAAGAAATATTTTTGTGATTTACGGTTGAAGTAAACCTAGGAAAAAAATTTAATTTCCCAAAGTTTTTCCGCAGGCTTCTACGTGAAAAATTTTTCGGTCAACGAAAGCCTTGTTAAGTTACAGGTGAAAAAAAATTCTTGGGTTTATAAAGTTTCGTAATGCATATTCTTCTCACAAGGTGGTCTCGTCCATAGCAGAAAGAATTGCTCAAAAGGGTGTGCTCAAAATCGGTAATGAAATTTCTCGTTTTTTCTGGTGGAAATAAACTGTTTCTCATGAAAAATTTAATCAAATAATCGAGTCTTTGCTCTTGAGAAACACTTGGAAGAAGTTTGGTTTTGATTAGGTTTTCTAATGGTCTTCTCATTCTGATGACAAACCCGCTTCCAGATTCGTTTTGTAATTCAGAGTATCCTACCTGCAGGTTACCGAACATTATACATATTTTAAAATTCATAGGTTGCGTTAGCCTAACAGTATTAAGCTGGATTCACTGGTCCTGGTGTTTTTTTGTTATTGAGTTTTGACAACTCTCTGCCAAAATTGAGCCAACTTCGACTATCGTGCGTAAGATTTCTGTTTTCACCGTGAATGTGTTCCGCGTCGCGTCGTTC
This sequence comes from Chrysops caecutiens, assembly GCA_963971475.1. Taxonomy (NCBI): domain Eukaryota; kingdom Metazoa; phylum Arthropoda; class Insecta; order Diptera; family Tabanidae; genus Chrysops; species Chrysops caecutiens. The sequence continues at coordinate 39,929,996 of OZ020569.1, read as the reverse complement.
AATTTGTGGATTGTTCTAAAAAGTGCGGCAGATTCATGACGAATGAATGAATCATGACCCAAGACACTCTCTTCGCGAAGAATTAGTTGCGCACGCGCCGAGCGGACCAGTGAATCTAGCATTAAATTCTCTTCCGTACATACCTGTTGTATAGAATCTTAAGCCCTAACATTTCATGTGCTTGGAGTCAAGTGCCTACGTTCTTGGGTGTTCTGAAGGGTAGACAAGCTTTCACTGCGTTTTAAGAAGGTTTTATTCACATTCAATTGAATTTGCGGGAGCATCCCTACGTACAACCCTTGTTTTTGAAATCAAAGCGTGTTGTTCTGTGAGTTATAAAGCCAATTCCGTGAAATGTTCCACTTGTGTCTTAAGCATGACATGAATATTTTGTAAAAGACAGAAATATCATTTAACAAAAGAAACTTTTCATTCCAATTCAAAATGCGGAAGTAGTTTTTCGTCGTACTTTTTTCGAAATATGGTTTTCAAGGAAAGACGAAAATTTGCTACGTGAACATTTTTCCATGCTATTGATTGTTTCTTCGTTCTTACTTGGTTCATGTTACCTTTATAAAAGTCACGGCCAAATCCCTTGAATCCGACACAGATTGGTGTTTGAGTCACGAAAACTTCTAACTAATAACATGCAGATGGATTCATGGGCTTCCTTTTAACACGGGAAAATTATCATCACGAAACATGTCAAATATTTACGTTGAGCCAATTATTTTCGTCTGCTGATTTCATTAGCGCAAATTTATCATAATCCATCAAATATGGCCCAACGAAGAAAATCCTGGATAGCTTCATTTGTCAATGACTAGATGAAGCTCTAGACATCACATCCAATTCATAATTTGGAAGATGATTTTAGACTGGATTGAGTGACGAAATAATTTCCTTTTCCTTATCAATTTTTCATAATTCTAACATTCAAGAAGTTCTTCACACAATTCTTAATGTAGTCCAGTCGATTTTCCTATTTCCATTCTTTAAGAAATCTTTAAGATTCAACAGTGAAAGAAATTTTCAAAATTTTTCCTTTTGTAACGATTTCCTTTTGAGGCTTCCTCTTTTCACAATTCAACGAACTGTGATACTTTCTTCACTCAATCGGATACAAAAAATTTCATTCCTTAAATGGATTACAATGCAGACTAAAGAAACATCAAAGATGTGGTTTGACTTGATGCGGAAGCTATCATAACCGTTTTATTTCATTAAAATAAATGACAACACAACTATTTACAAACTCTTTGTTGATTCAACAAATTAATGTGAAGACTATCACAAACATTGTTGACCCAAGTTCAGATCATCAAAGTGTCGATCCTAGGTAAACACGTATAAGATATTTCCTGACTGCTTCTCCTACACCATTATGGTATTTTTGCAATGCTGCAAAACCTCATCCAAACGCATATCTCTGGAAGTCTGAGGTAACAATAAATTTTCCCTCAAACGAGCAACAAGTATCCAGCATCGTAAAACCAGAATGAGTGCGCTTAATTACGGCAATTTTCTGGGATGATCTATAAAATTTAGCGGATTTGTGATGGATAATCTCTGGCTGGTATAGCTCTCAAATGCAGACAATTTGTAAACATGATGTTCGTGTTTGGTTTGTGGAGTTCTGGGTGCTCTTGTATCCTGTAGTCATGGTAGCTGTTTCAGATGAGGTACCAAGTTGATTTACAAATGCTTTTCGTTCCTGGTTTTGCATAATTAACTAAAAATTCATGACGAAATTGTTTGTTGGTTTTTCTTCTTTTATACCATTTAGTACCTTCAAATTCGGAGTTTCCATGAATATAGTTAGCATTTCCAATTACACAAACTGTTTTACTCTACATGTCTCTATTTTCGGGAGCATTAATGAGCACTACATCAAATAAAATTTTGTAAATTCAATAAACAATTTTGATTAGATGCAGTATGTGGAAGTATGTTAATCACGTAATGGCACGTGCACATGAAAGTGAAATTGCGTGCAATTGAATTCAAGTTGATGTCTGAAAATGTACAATGAGCTTGTAAATATTTGCGTTATTAAATTTAAGCAGTAATTAAAAATACACACAAAAGATGAAAGACATTCCTTGCTTGTTTTTCAGACATGTTTCGAATTACGATGTTTACAAGAAACTGACCTTTCTATGAAACATCTGATTCCTTAAAAATGTTCTTCACCCTTCGTAGAAAGAAGAATTTCTTTGGATTCAGGGAAGGCCTGAAAAATTTTCTAATCAAACAAATTGTTATTTCCCGAAAATTAGCTCCTCCAAACATTGACATGTTATTACAATTGGTGCTAGGTTCTTTAATTTTTTACTTCAGGGAGCAAAACAAATCTTGGAGTTAGAGATTTTTCGAAAATTAATTGCTTCTTGATAATATGAGCATATACCAATTACTGAATCATTCTTGTATTTTCTGTTAAGCATGTTAATAGTTAACGTACATGTTACATGTTATGTCTACATGCTAATACTTAACATGATATTTATATTAACATGATTCCATATGGCTGCTGTTTACTGTTGGATTCTTGAATTGTTTTAATGAAATCAATTGACTTGACATAACTCTAAACTAAGTCATAAAGTTAAAAATCGTCAAACATAAATTCAATGCTGAAGAAAATTTTGCCTATCTACTGGCGTTCTGCCTATCTGCTGGGTTTCGCTCAATCGTCTTCAGTTTTGCTTGATCAACTTACTTGAGTGAATTTAAAGGTATTCGTATTTGATTATGCATTGACTTCATGGATTTATTTGGAAGATTTTGGATGAAAACCCAACATGTAAATGAATTAATTGTAGGTGTAAAACAAAAACTCCATGGTATTCATCCTGGAAATTATAACAACCCACGCACAGCTAATGGATAACCAAGGAATTGTTAATTACGTTAGTAACGTGTCGAAAACCAGAAGACACAAAACAAACCACTTCATTATGGATAAGCCGTCGTTGCTAAGTACACTACCCTTAATCACAGTTAGGCATAGTAGCATGTTATCACATCGTTAGGTGTTATAGCTTTTCCTTATTACGGTTAATCGGTCAAGACAAAATGCTGTTAATGAAAATCACTTCAAAGTAAGGACGCAAAATTCAAGGAGGGAGTGGTACAGATACAATTAATTCTACTCGTCCTCATGGAAGATACTCAAGAGAAAACGTCTTGATTAGACAATTTGTCAAGATTTTGAGTTTTGCTTGAGTTTCATTATGACAAGTGCTTTCATAAGTAAAAGCATTCTGTGGCTTTTGGCAGGAATCAAAAGTGGTTGTGGTTGTGTGAAAACCCAAAACGGATAACTAAGTTTGAAGAGTCTTCGTTAAGGATATTCTATCCAGAAGTGAATTTCTTTTCTATGAAAGAATAACAAATACAAGTTTTAGCGACTTGATTATACAGATATTAAGACTTTCATCTTAGTTATGCTCGTTTGTACACTACTCCACGTTAATGGAAAGATAAGTGTCAATCAGAGGCTCTAGAAGTGGCTTTATCGAGATAAATTAATTATGAACAAGCTTCACCATCTCACTGAGCACAAAGTTCAATCATGGTCTCAACAAAATATTTTCTTAAGAATATCTTCTAAGAAATCTCCAGTATTGATTATCTGATACTGATAGTTGCTCATTAGTGTATGTATATAGGAAACAAATTTTGTTATAGATTATATTCTATTCACTTTTCTAAGACGCACTGCATGAAATTGTTGTTTTCAATTAACAAATGTTTTCATTGCATAATTAACTTTTTTACGATTCGTGAAAACAGTTTACACAAGCAAATTTTCATGAGCTATACGTTCAGGCACACTTCCTTGCTCGTTCCTAATCCTTGATTTTAGCACAAAAGTACGTGATGTGGAAAATAAACTGCGAAAGTGTCATAAAAAGTTGTGGTGATAAATTGGGACGAGAAGCGCTTTAATAAAACGCTCAGTTCTGGTTGAAAATTGAATCCAGTAACGTTAAACCAGGAAGCATTTTACAAGAGATAATAAGAATTCAGTGAAGTATGTTGATGGTTATGAAGACTTCATCCTCAAAGGACTACTCCGTTATATATGAAAGTTTGAACATGTTTTAAAAAAGTAGAACAAATCATAAAATCGTGGTATGATTTTCTACAACGACATAGCTCAAAAAACTCTTCTTTTTCTATTCAAATTGTGAGGCATACAGCAAAGTGTCTATTTAAAACTTTTTGCGATGGTAAAATGGTAAAATGGTGCCATAAAACTGTAAGGAGTTTTATTCAAAAGCCAGAAACAGGATGAAGAGGTTAACTCAAAGTTAGCTTGTACAAGGAAGAGGCAAATCTACTGAATACCAAATATGACGATGAATTTGAAAATCTTGCTGGAAAACTGTTGATGTCTGCAAATAAAACTTTGAGGGTGGCATTTATTTCTACGAAACAAAAGTGAAATACAATTTAAGAAGCCTTTTCTAGTAGAGAAGAGATTACAAACCCCAAGCGATTTACTTCAACACATTTCTTATTTATGTTTCTTAAAGAATTTATATGAAAATAAATTTTCACGCAAACACGGGCTCAACTTTACCTTGTTTCGGGGTTTTTATAGCTACACGTAAAGACATGATTGATATGGAATATTATTTGAGTTTCACGTCCACCTATTTTTATATTTCGACAAAACTACAAACATCAAATACAGATGTCTTCAATTAAAATTCGCTTTAATCAAATAACATTCTTTGACACGAAGTAAGTTCTGATTTCATCAAAGTGAAAGTAAACTCAAAATGAAATTATGCATTCGTTGTTGGAATTATGCAGCTCCATGTTGAGTTTCAGAAAATCCTTTTATAAAGACAGTCCTTTAATATTTGCTTGTGATTGCTCATGACAAATTTTCAAATCTGAGACAAACAAGCAAATAAGCACACAAAGAGGCATTAATAAAAATGAAATTTTGTTATATGTTTTTTACATAATAATAGCAATTTGAAAGCAAATTTCAACGTAATAAAGGAGAGCATGCCTGGAGCAAAGGGAAATTAAGTTTTCTTAAGCTTCACCGGATTCCCTTGGATTTTCATTTTCCAGTGAATCTCTTGTATCTGAAATGATGTTTACATATTTTGGTGGCACCAGATGGAAGAGACGTTAAGACCACCTGCAAAGGAAAAGGATATCTTTAAATTTTTGTGAATTCAATTTGTTCCAATTTCGTACTACAAAGATTGCAGATTCACTTGTTTTTAGAATGTTTTTATGTCAAATCTTTCGATTTTCATTGTGTGACCTTTCAGGAAATAAAAGAAATTTTCACAGATTTGAAATCAATATCATGAAGTTTTCTTGTTTCACTTCTAGAGTAGCCGTTCCTGGAGGAGACACTGAAACGAATACACTACCGAAAATCAGATTGAAATCAGAAATTAATTAAATTCATAAATTGTAAATGCAATCTAGCTATTTACAGAGAAAAATTAATGATATTCAGAAATTCAAACCATTTTTTTTATAATTGTTAATGAAAAAACATATTTATGTAAATTACTTGCATGTAATCCACATTACCAAGCACTATAATAATGTGCTTCCGGGATGATGGCCCAAAACCACATGAACTCAATGCTAATGACATGAAAAATAAATAAATTTTGCATTAAAATTTCCGCCCAATTCAAATAACCTGTCAACCAGAAAATGATTTTTAAACGGTTGAGAATATTCAAAGTTTGAAAATTGATTTTTATGTATGTAGGTATATAGATAGTATCACTTATACAATGAAAACAATTTTTTTACAAATGAAATTCATTTCATAAACAAACATAAATAGACGTGGATTATATTCTCCCGGAAATGTTAAACCAAATATATGACTAAGCTTTGTATGATTCTGGGAAATATTTCAGCTTTTTAATATGACAATTCAAACGAGTAATTGGATTCCCAAGGGTTTCATACTTGCCAGGGGTGATGAAATGTAAATTAAAGTTTATTTTGTTTAAACAAACGAAAGAAATAACCACAAGCTATGGTTTGTTTGATATAGGGACAATCGTACAGAATGAATTATATTTTTCGTCTGTGACAAATGAAATTTTCAAGATTCATTCAAAAGCTCAAAACCAAAACCATTCACACATTATTTGTAAAATAAGGATTTAATAAAATGTTAATTAAAACTTCTCTTATTGCATTTCAGGTTCCAAAGGTATAGGTAATAGGTTTGAGGAGCAACGACTAACATTGAGAATCCACAGAGGTCGTGGCTCAGCACAGAATGAATCGCCTCATAGTAATGGCAGTGCACAGAGTACGACGACAACAATTGGAACGCCATCACCAGAACGACATTCGAAGTACTCAACAAGGAAGCATGAGAAAATAAAAATATCAGTGTCATATCCTTCCACGGAGAATGTACATGCACTGACACAAAACAATACCTCAAATGTCCTGTATTCGGTTCACTATACATCAAATGGGAAGGAGACAACATCATCGCATCTTTTTCCACATAAAGATGGATACCTACAAGTGGGAAAGAGTTTGCCAGAAGTCGGGAAGAGCGGAACAACATCACCTAGACCGAGTAAGAAGATGGGAAAGCGCAACATTAAAGCACAAGTAAAACGTTTCAGAATGGAAACAAAAGCAGCCAAAACCCTCGCAATAATAGTTGGACTTTTTATCCTATGCTGGCTGCCATTTTTCACAATGTACGTGATACGAGCTTTCTGTGAAGAGTGTATAGATCCCCTACTGTTCTCGATTCTCTTCTGGCTGGGGTACTGCAACTCGGCTGTAAATCCAATGATATACGCCTTGTTCTCGAAAGACTTCCGATTTGCATTCAAACGGATTATCTGTAGATGTTTCTGTTCAAATCAAAACATGTCGGCCAAAACAAGTCGTCGAGGTTCCGACATGTCACAGATCCGACTAGGATGTCGCACACCAAGTATATCACCAAGTGCTGCCGCCCAGTCTATTGGAGAGGAGAGTGACAATGTTGCTGAAATGTCAGATTCAAGATGACGATCGTTTGGGCCCAGCATTAGTTCACAATCTAGTTCGGGGGCCCGGAAGTCGAGTCTTAAAGCGCCAGTGTTTGATATATGTCATCCACTTGTTATGGAATCACCCGCTTATTCGTATTCGGATTGTGGGAAAACTAGCAAAGCTATACGAACAGATAAACTTTAGTGTTGGAAAATAATTTGTAGGAGAGTCCTTACGAATATACTACTAAGTTCCAAGCTTTATTAAGTCTAGCTTTATATCTCAGGGTGCAAATGTAGTTGGATAAACTGTTGCTGATCATTCTATTGAATGATCACTTTGAAATATGAAGATCAAGGGATGGGCGAGATAGATTCATTGGGGTTGGATTTACTATTGACCTTAAACTATCAATTTAAGTGGTACCTTACTTTTTTGTAATCATAAATATACTTTAATGCCTGCAAATATATATCATTTCATCTTCACGACTGAATCATATTATCAAAACATACATAAACATAAATTTATAAAATTAGTATTTCATTTAATTTCTTTCATCTCAAAACATTTGGAAAATTTTCAAAATTCATGCTAATGTTCCAACAAAAATTGTATTGTACATTAAATATGTGTAATAAATATTAATAATGCTATTTAAATTGTTAGTTTTAACTTGAAATCATGAAAAATCTACTTGGAAATATTCAAATTTGATTTATGAAATGAATGTGCAAGTCAATAATTTCAATTGAATATATTCAGAAATGAAATCAAGTGTAATACCTGATATTGTTTTGATGAATTCAAAGAAAAATATCAAAAGAATACGCTTGGATTCTTTTCAAAATATTCATATCTACACGATATGCCTTCCAATACAAATCACGTCGTTTCGTCTACTTATGTTCTTGCAGGGTTTCATCCGTGATCTGTCCGTCAAACATTTTGAATGCTCTATTGGAAATGTAAAATAACAAACCATTATTTATCCGTGGCGTGTATTTCAACAGAAGGCAGAAGGACGTCCATTCTGGATAAAATTCTGTTGTTCGTGAAATTATGTTAATGGATACGCTTTTTACCAAAAATTATCTTCCTCTGCATTTACTTTACTTGCATTGACATAATTATATATAAAGTTCTGGATTTGTTCAATGTATCTCTACAGTAGGTACCTACTACTTACTTAATGAATGACATGGAACAACAGCTACATTTACTGAAAATCAATAACTGACGAAATCCAACCAGGTTTGTATAAGTTTTGGTGGATGTGCATAATTGATTCATCAATGTGCTGTGGATATAATTTAATTTTACGCGATCCATTTCGAGATAATGTATTTACGTGTAGGTGTATAAGAGTATTTCCACCATTTTGATGTTTAATCGGAATGGAATACCTTCACTCAATGTGGATATACAAAAGGATAACCGAACTGGAACTTTTCAATTTTTCGCTATTCCAGCACTTACACGTTTCCTCACAAATTGACGACTTTCAAAGCAACTGCTTATCAAGTAATTTACGTTGCACATGTATACAATAAAGGATTTTTGAATAATTAAAAAGTTATCCGTCATGAGTGGGTTTTATCCTGAAAGGATATACAATTCAATGTGTCCTCAATACCGAAAAATTTCAACGAACGAATCGATCACGATTAAATGTTTATTGAAAACCCCTAAAAAGTTCACTTGTTATTTGGCTAAATACAAAACTGCGTCATAAGAACCTGGAACAAGAATTACGATAATTGAAAAATTATTACACTCTTAAAGTTATCATAAGGTTATAAAGTTTAATTTTCATTGAAAATAATAATTCCTAAATAGGGATAAGAATGAGTCACATCTAAAACTTTGAAACTTTAATTGTACATCATCCAAAAGTGTGTCTCTCCCCTAAAGCCTCCCTCACCAGGCAATTATTTTAGTTAAAGTATAACTGTTGTCTAATGATTCTTGTTAACTTTTATAGCCATGGTACTATTACCCAGCTATTGTGTTTCCTAAACAGGCAATTTTCCAGAAACCAGTGTGAGCATGAATTTTAGTAGCATCTTTCTCCAGGGACAACATCCGTACTTACACAAATTATTATCACCCATTCAGTGCTTAAAGTTTTGTATAGCTCTTGGATGATTAACAGCTAAGTTATAACATTGCAAGGGTCAATGTGATATTTCACACGAAGGAGTAGGGCAATTACCATTAAATAATGTACTACTTTGTATAAAATATTAAGGATAATTCATTTTATCCATCCGAAATTGGGACACACTCTGAACAATTTTGGAGGGGATTATATATGTTTGCACATTTAATAAATTTCTTATTTTCATTGCCAAACATGTACCAACTAAAGGACAGTTAAGTAGAAATATGTTTGCCTGACAACTAAGGATCTAACCCAAATCAACATTGTTGCTGCAGTACGAGATGTGTCCTTGCCAATTTAAAAGCACTTTATTTTCGTAGCGAGTGTTTGTGGTTTGTTGATGGTGTTTCCATTTCAACTTTGTTTGGCATCTGATGTCATTCTTATAATTGCTACAGGGACTTGTTAATTGGATCAATCTATAGTTATCATCTTTCTTGTATAGTTTATGTTGTTTGAATTAGAATAAATTTATCCAGAGTGCAACAGGGAGTTTCGCGACTATACTTTATTTTATACAAAAAATTATGCAATACGCTTTCATAATCTAAAAATTTTGAAAAAACTTAAAACACCAGGGAAACAAAAATTTGTTGTACAACTAAAACTAACTATAAACTTTGGAATGATATTTTTAACACTTTATTTAAAAATAAATTCGTTTATACAATCTAGCACAAACATTTTCTTACCTGGGAAGAAAGTATTAAAGCAATAGCAAACAATTCATACAAAATGTGGCTTAATCTAGAGGCTATTTACATGTATAACATAAAAAGGGTAAAGACAAACTGACTTTTAACCAGTAACAAGTGTGCTTATCCTTAAGAATATATAATAAATAATGGTTAGAAAAGCTTAATGGATAATGAAAAGATTTAAAAGTTTATGGAAGTTACGTTGGTCAATAATATCTATAACTAGCTCATGATGATAATGTTAATATAACCTAAGAGAATCCTTTTTGTGTGTTGACATGATTTATGAGATGTATGTAAGTATGTCTCTGGTGAATAATAATGTGAAAGTGCTCACACAAATGCATGAAAATTAATCTCAGTCTTTTCATGTTCTCCTTTATTGTATGTAACCATGTCCAACAGCTGCCTTCAGACACATGTTGGTGTTTTGGATAAATCTGATCCCCCCTCAGACACATCACCGTCATCTAGTTCATACTTTGTATTCAAGTTATCGATATTAGGAACTCGTAACCATGTGAATATTGTGAATACAAAACTGTTGAAGGCCATAAACCAAAAGGACCAACCGATTCCAACAGCTTGAATGAATCGTGGATAAAGTCGAATCATTACAGCAAGAATAGCCCAATACATGAAAGTGCACCAGGATCTTGTTGTGAAGTAATGAGTGGTCGGGACCATTATCCGAACATACTTCCATGCTAGTCGGTATAATCCAACACCATACAAATATATGAATACAGCAAACAACAGGAACGGTACGTATTCGTAGTCCTTGATACTGCCATATACCATTTGGTAGAGCATGCAGAATCCTAATGCTAAAAGGCAGATTGTCTTGAGTATGCCAGCGCATATGAGGGCTTTCTTATCGTTTATTTTCATCCTGAATACCCTCATCGTTATAATCGCACTTAGCAATACACTGGCAAGCACTATTTTGGCTACGTTGGGAGGAAGGATTCCACCTAAAAATGAAATATTTTCTGTAAATCATTTGTTTTGACTAATCATTGCAACTTAATAAAAATCATTAAAATGACGTCAAATCTATAATTAAATCCTAACAAAACCTTATCGTTTTCAACGCAAATGTCAAGTTTTTGTGATAACAGCATTAGAGTCAACCAGCGGTTATGTGGCGCACAATTTAACAAATTTTCAAGTCTCATATCGTACCATATATGACGTTATTTTAAAATGTTTTTGATAATGTTACAAATTTAAGTCTCTAAATCAATATTAATTCCAGATTAAATTTTGAAATGATTAATCTATTCATAGCAGAGACGATTTGAGAATCCTTACTTACTACATACTTACTTTGTAGCCACATACTCCAGCTCAAGTAGGAAAACAGCATCCACACCCCAATCAGTTGGTCCAGACTCACTAGTCCAACAGCTGAAACTATGAGTTGACGATTTTTGCAATCCTTCAGGATAGTCTTTAATGGAATATTAAAATGGTTCCTGTTGGCCCAAATATGGACATCACTGTCGATATCATCATCTATGTCGATTTCTCGGTACTTTCGCAATATGTATTTAGCCGCATTTGTTTCGCCCTTAGAGCACAAATAACGCGGTGATTCTGGCATGAATGTGAAACAACACAGGAGTAAGAATGGAACTACAGCTGAGAAGATGCTCATCACTTGTATGCTGTCAAAGAACACTGCAAAAGCCAAGTTATTAAAAGTTAAAAAGTATTTTATATTTTAAGAATAAGAATTTAAATTTAATCCTTGAGACCCCGATACCGTCACGTATCTACCACGAAAAATAGGGTTTGTCCCCCTTTTGTTCCAAGAATTTTAAAGTAATTAGGGTACAATCAAGAAATTTAAAACAAATTGATATTTGATCACTTCCGGGATTTAATGGTAACAAAAGACAATCCATCAACATTATTTAATTGTTTAGGTTGAAGAAATGACGACCCGAAGGTGGCAAATTTACAAGTCTTACAAATACCTTGAGAATAACTTGATGATTGATTGTTGCTTACCAATTGTATATTCCACAATAATTCCAGATATCAACTGAATGTGCCAAATGAAGTCGATCGTTTCACGTTGATTTGCAGGAACAAGGTCCTCCAGATAAACTGGAAGTAAGACTTGAAGACATCCGGCTCCGATTCCAGCTAGAATTCTTGATCCAACAAGTATTAGAAGGTTCCATCTACAAGGAAATTTTGTTTTGCAAAAGATATCAAAATTAACTATGAAATGTGACTTACTCCAAAACAAGCAGTGTCCATGAAGCCAGAAGAGAAGCACTACCAAAAAGGATAATATACTTGCTACCTATAAATCGCCATAGTTTGTATGCTATTATTGATGAAAATGCAGCGCTGAGTGCAAATAAACAAAATACCAAAGAAACAGTGTTTGTTGACATGTTGGGAAGCTAAAGAGAGGACATATGAATATTTGACAAGTTGTTATATCATTCAAATTTAATTACAGAAATCTGAAATGTATCCGGAGAGAAGATCCCTATTACGTTTGAGCTCCAAGCTATACAGTTTCCTATGCTGAATGCACCAATTGATGCTGTAAACACAGAAACATTAAGGTAAATTTATTATATTTAAATAGTTTTAAGAATTGTGCTTAAAGATTTAGAGATTTTTGTGACTTCAGAAATACTAAAGAGAAATTAAATATTTAAGAATTTAACTGAAGTTAAAGTTGTGGCTGAACCAAATTGTTTTAAAACAGAAGATGACATGGAATCCATTGTTTGACAAATAAATGTTTTTTGCATAGTAAATAAAATTCGAAATTTCTGAGTTGATCAATAATAATAATTAAGGGAAACAAAATAAATTAAAACTTAAAATTATCATAATCCTTGGAATGTGTCAAGGCAAGTTTATGTCGAACAACGAAAACAATAACATCCCAACATCTTCTTAAGAATTCATGGGCATTTAAAGGAACCATCTAACTTTACCAGTTGAATGTCACTTTATTTCCCTAGACATTGACATCAATAAGACTTAGACATTTCGGATGTACATATAATTTTATTGAACGTGACAGACCCTTGATTCCTACAATAGAATTAATTCTATACGACAGAAGAAACAAAGCAAAAGGATTCAAAGGACACGTCTCAAGAATTTGACAAATCCCAAACAACAAGTAAAAGGCAGCTACTATAGTTTCAATGGGCTAGGGACATTTTATGGGTAACATACTTTAAATACCGCTTAGCAAATTGATGTTTATTCAGGATAAGGTTAGGTTAGACAATTCCTGAAAAATCAAAGTTTGCAAAAGTTTTTCAGAAATTCAAACTTACCATTCAGAACGGTTAAATCTGAATTGAGCTTATTCAATTATTAAGAAAATCTAAAATTTCTGGTTTTTCCTTAATTTCCAGAGAAGGGTTTATCTAATGAATACCAAAACGGAAAAGGTTTTAAATTGAATAAGCCCCATTTAATTTTTACGTTTGAAAGTTTGCTCAATAAATTACAGAACCTTTTTAAAAACGTTCCCGCAATTACAACAAGGGTAGTTAATGTTTTTTCCCAGTTTTCAAAAAGATAGATGTGATAAGCAAATGTAGTGCAGTTCGTGAAATTATGTGAGTCATTGGGATAATCACGTTAGGTAAGTTCTTAAACTGTCCCAACAGACCGAAGCATCTGTGCTCGTTGACTTAATTATTAAAATTTTCATTTAACACTAATTTATGTATGTGAAAGCACAAATTCCTGAGCCAGATTCAAGCTGAAATAATAGCAACACAAGATAACAGCTCCCAGGTGATATCACAATCACTATGGCTTACCGCATATTGCTGTAATGATTACACGATTTTTCTCAAAGAAAGTTGGGTTGTTCATGTTTTTAATCCAAATGGTTTGTTTTAAACACTGAAACACTTTTAACTAATTTCCGCGCGAATAAATTTTGTTAATGTTTATCCTTCACTGAGTATAAATATGTCTGTGTAAATCCTTAAATGAAAGGAGCAATTTCTACACGTACGTCGATATACACGTTCGATGAGGTACTGTCAGAAGCTCATTTTCAAATTCAGTACTTTAAGACGAATCGAAGATGCTTATTTCTTAGAAATGTCTGTAAAAATAAAATGAAACTTATCACTCAAAATATGGTACCACTCGAGTCTGACCCCACTGACCCAGACTGGGGTCTAATCAAAACAAACTTCAAAAAAAACCTTTTCAAACTGATAATACGACTCACGACATTTTGTGACTTAACTACGCTGGTTGGATACCAACAACTGTTACAAATGGTTCAATATCAGCTAAAAAACCGGTGCAATTGCATCCACGTTTGCGTCTGCGTCAGCCGATAAGCCGAACAGAGAGTTAGGTGAACAAGACTGCTCATGGGGACGTAGCAACTTGATGTAATTTTGGTAAATCCACAGCATATTATCTTCTTCAAAGATTGTTTGTTTTTATTTTGGCATAAGGCTTATTTTGAAAAAATTCTGTTTTTCAAAAATATATCTCGAAGATAATGTTTTGACATGGACGAATAGCTTGATGGAGCTTGATGGAATCGCAGTCAAAACATATTGCGTTACGGAAGTGTTTTGAAAGCTTCTGTAATGTTCATGTAATCAGTTCTAGTGACTGACTGAATCTGCTACAATAGGGAAACTTTATAAGACCTCATTGTGGCGTCCGACAATACAAACATTCGAGATAACTTCGACAGTTCGCAGTAGTTAAATCAGTTTATGAGACGATATGGAAGGCGGTAAAAATTTATAGCTTGTGCGAAATGGCGAATTTACGTCATACAACTGAAGGTTACTCATATGAGATACACGGCTTTTTTGGAAGGCTGTTTGTTGAGGAAACGTCTCTCTGAATAACAAAATTTGGACGTTAAGTTTCATACTTTTACTTTTGGCAGCTTAAGAATAACGATTTGTTCAAAATCATCTCGAGCATGGATTAAGGTTTATTTAGTCACTGTACACAAGACAGATGGCATAATTCACATGGTCACAGTTGAATCTGTGGATGGAGAGCATCTGCATGATTTACATATATTTTAATTTTGATTAAATTTGTTCAAGCTGCTGCTAACAATATTATCAAGCATCCTATTTATAATAAGAGGTTTATTTGTTTACTTTAACTTGTACATAATTATCATGTGAGTTTTCTTTTTATAACACGCGCTCTGTGTGATAACACGTGTAGGGAATGGCTTTGAGAATGTAACAGATGAGTTTAATTACATACTGATACGTATGAAATATGTAGTTAACATCATCAGTAGTGCATCAGGACAACAATGTACAAATTGCTGAACAAACTTTGAATAACTACTGAACTCATAAGAACAGGATTTTTCTGATACGATTAGCATTTATTTAAATAATTGTTAGTAAAAGTACATGAGCGTCAATTGAGGAACACTAGTCAATAGGTATTGTATACACAGGGATCAGTTGTTTTCATTACATCCTTCATTTTTGTTAGCTTCCTCCAGGCGAGCTATAGCTTCCCTGTGCGCTTTGAAATGTTCTTCCTTTGCTGCCTGGACTTCAGGTGAATCCGGTATATCGACGGGTTCAACAGCTTTTGGTAGATTTGTTGCAGCTACACGGAAACCAAGTCCATCGGATACGTAGTGAACTGTTTGGATTTCATCATTGCTGTCCACGTAAGAATATATTCCACGAATGGTTCCATCCAGGGATTTAATTTCATGTTTGGCACTGTGAGGGTTGGCGTATCCATATCTATATTGCCCTAAACCGTCCTGTTGGTGGAACTGTGTTGCCCATGTGATGGGATGAGGTACAGTGTATACGGTGGGATAACTGCAAGTAGATAATATATCAAATCATTGAAAACAATTTAAAAAAATTTTACCTCAAATCGTCCTTATTAAGTTCGTTAAATGGTTTAAGGGCTTCCAAACTAGTAACTGTACCCAAAGATGCTTTTACTGGCTCTTCAGTTTGATGATTGTAGTTTTGGGCAGTATACTTATATTGTACTGCAAGAGGATAGGGCGGAAAATATGGAGAACTAGTGTAGGAGTATCCAAAAGCGTTGGGGTTGTAGTAACTAGTTGGTAGTGTTTTCGCGTAAACTGCACTAGACTCTGTTGTCACGAACAAACAGGATGCTAAACAAACTATAACAAACTGTAAAAAATGAGTTAACTTTACTTTTTATCAAAACTATAAAAGATATTAAAGCTTACATTCAACATCATTTTGTTATCTTTGTAAATGAGAGCAACGTTACTGAACCCTGTCGAAGAATACCGACTGATGCTAGAAACAATTCAGTCCCGCTTTTTATATAAAAACTTTAAGGAAATCAGGAAATTCCAAAGAAATTGTTTTAAGTAACTTGAACTGTGACCATTTAAAACGATGAGAACGGGACTGGTGAGTTCATGTTCTGAACTTGGGTAGTACATTAATTTACATCTCCGTCTTTTATTGTACAATTTCAAAAACATCTGACGTAGAAGATCAAATCTACACGTTACATTCAAGTTGAACGTCATATGCACCAAAATGCAAACAAATGGATGCATTTCCGTGTGACATAAGAAAAACAAAACCATCTCCGCTCGACTACATCTCGACTTTAGTCAACTTTAACCAAGTTCGAGGTCATAATTTATAGAGCAGACTTAACACCACCCAACAACCTCTGGAATCCAGCTCAGACTACCTTTGATGCCGTTTTGTGGCTGTTGTTGCGGATTTAGTTGATATTGTATGCAAAATAACAAGTTCAATATTCTGTGACTCTTGTGACTTCCGCTAAGACTTTGAGTTTTGAAAATCACTCGACAGATTCATGTCTTAACGTTTCGAAATCTATGTTTTCACAGACCACAGTCAAGTCCTGGTGCTAAACAAGACATGCTACAGGTTACACCCAATTGCGGTTCTAGTTTGATTATATTTCTCAACAAAACCTACGTAACCCAAGCGTAACATTATTACGTAAATAACAGCTAAAATTTGTTCAGCTGCTTAGTATAGTAAATAATTATTGTTTAGGTAGGTGGAACAAAACGTGTTACTATTTTTATGTGATTCCTCTTATGTTTTACCAAAAGCTGCAAAATTTTATAACCAGTAATTTACAGGTGAACGGTATGAAAATCGATACTTTCTTATGTTGGCACAAGATTGGTCCAGAGGATGTATTAGCGTTTACAAGGTTCCTCCATTTTTCGGTCATTCATTGATTTCATTTCATTGGAATCATGGTATTCTTGTATAAGTCGATCACATGAAAATCAGCTTTTTAATGAAAATCCATTTGAAATAAAATCCCTTTTTCCAATAACAACCTCCACAACCCGATGTTATATCAGTCGGTGTATGTTAAACATTCACAATAAGATAGAATGTTTTGAAAACACTTTGAAACTTTAAAGTTAAGATGGATTTTTTTTTCACAAAATAAAGTAGAAAAGTCAACACATGTAGAAGATGTAGTAGTAAAAGAAGGTAAAGGAGCAAAATCCTGTTTTCTTTGTAGAAGAAAAACATCCTGAACCAGAGTTCCAATAAATGGCTTTCAGATACGGAAGTCTGAGTGGTAAAGTTTCACTTTGTTCTGTCAGAGAAAACAAATAATAACACTTTCGTAGAGGATGACTTCGATATATCAAAAAAGTCACAAGTATAAATGAAGTTCCACATTGAAGATATTTAGTTTCCAGGCAGTCAACTCCCAATGTCATCTAGTGGTATGGTGGTGTTAATCTGGTTTGTTCTCTTTGGAATCATTCCACAAGATTATACTGCGGATGATCTGATTTCTTAGTAAATTGGAGCGATGGTATGTATGTTAACCTGAAATGCATTGTCGCCTTGTGTCGGCTTCGAGTTGCTTTCATTTCTTGTGTACTTTCCCGAGCACCTTAAAGACGTTGCTTGGAGTATGATGAAAAGAAAGAATGGTGGAGTTCACCTCAACCATATAAATTATTTCGATAAAAACTTCATTAAGTTTCAATGGGTTTTTTTCTCTGTTGCTGTTTCGACCTTTGAATCCGTACTAAAGTGGTTCAATCACGCGAAGGTCGCCTCGTGCCGCATCCAATGTTAATCCAAATCGATTGTAATCAATTCACCGAAGCAGTACATTTAATTGTAATGTACTTGTACTTGTTGGCTAACAACAATGACGCAAAATTGCAAAAATTGTAAAAATTTCTTTGTTGTGCAACTTCACCTGTAGGTACCTGTCAGTTGAATTGACGATTTCAAAATCATTCCAGACTTAAACATGACATGGACTACGGAAGTTGAATTCTTTATTGACATCTTGTTGAGTATGCAGCTTTTCAGTATCTTCATTCTCGACATATATATAACACAACACAATATTTCAATGTAAACTTCCTACGAGATTGCCGTGGAGCACGCCACAATGTTGTCGTAAAACAGCGTGTGACATGTGAACGCCCTACTGTTCTTTATAGCACTTTCATTATCACAAAAGATAATACTTTCCAGATTGGAACACTGTACAGTAGCAACTATTGTCTCTCCCAATATATTTGTGTAGTTTTGCTGACAGTTATTACTAGCAAACATTTTCTCCGGAATGATAAATGGTTTGCTGTGTGTTATAAAAAAAATTGTCTATTCATTTGGAAAGTGTGTCTTTGCCATGAGCCGCCTTAATGTGGCGAAGTAACAAGAAAATGACCAAAATACCAATAAATTATCTCAACAATAATAGACATTAATAAAATGGCCAGCAGGTCCTAGAATACTGCTTTCAATAGCAACAATTTTGTTTTGCTGCTAAGGTCGGGTGCGGCACTTGAGCAATTTACGCTTTGCACAAATTGAAATTGTGAAAATTTCAATTGTAGTTGGAACAAATGAACATCATGTACCGATGTACTGTGAATTGATTGATTTTTGTTTAATTGAAACTTAACACACCTGAAAAATTACGTTGAATCAATCACTTGATTGTCCTTGACGATTGGCTTTAAACCCCCCAATAGCACCTTTGGACAGTTCAAACAAATGACAATCTTTCAGATATTTTATTATATATTTTACTATTTATGAAGGTATGCTGAAGTAATTTACAGAGTGATTCACTGATCATTTCTGAGTGCAAGACAAATAAAACTTTCATTCGGGAAAAAGTTTTTTCTTAGAGTCAAAATTTTCCAAGTATATGCCATTTTGTGGTTAAAGTTCATCCATTGAAGAGGGAAACTTATGAGGTTTTCGATTCTTGTTTCATGATGTTGAACTAGATTAATTATACAGAAAACCCAAAAATAACTTCATGCGCTTATAATTAGCTTTGAATGTTTTTAATAAATATTTAATAAACCCTGGAGAGTATTACTGCTTTGCTAAAGAAGTTCACGGAATTGTTTCATTGGCTTAATCTGGTAAGTTATTTAACAGAAATTAAATAAACTCAATTGCTTACGTTCATTTTTCAGGATATAAGTATCCTGTTGTTATTCTTCTTCTGTGTGTCTTTTAAACTGTGCCACTGACTGGTTTACTGGAAAAGCTTTATCATAATTTCCGGCTCTTATTGCATTTTAAATTTGAGAATAGATTTTTCAATATCAGGTACTTTAACAGAGAATTTAAAACAAACATGCTGCTCTTGTATCGTTAAATTTTGTTTATGATTTTGTAGGTAAAAAGTTATCCCAGAAATGTTGCTCTTTAAATGTCATAATTTTGCTGCGTGTCGCGGACTCTTCAATTATATTCTTCGAAAGTACAGGGCATAATGTACTTTCCGCTTGATGGAGATATGGTGAACCTTTGAAGGACGATACAATATACTAACCAGTACATGACTATATATCTCCACAGAACACGTTCAGTGGTGGATTTGTGTGGCACCACGTTCAACAACGCCTTGAAAGGTTTTTATGGTTTCGAGAAAATATTTGGAGGTTTCGAGGGACACTTTCAATGCCAAGGACCAAATAAACATACAACAATTTTTGGTATTCATTGAAATTGGATTAAAAGTTTGCCCATACTTGTCACGTACATTCTTTGGTCTGTGGCTTGTATCCTTTTGAATGAAATACTTTTCAACTTTCAGTTGCACACTGTGGTTTGTTTATGGTCATTGGATAAATTTCGAATAATGACACATAATTCACTACGTGAATTTGAATGAAGTGAAAATAATTGCAAAAAGCATTTTCAAGCTTATATATTCGCATATTTAATAAATGGATCTAACATGTGATATGAAATAAAGCTACGAAACCTTGATGTGAGTTATCGAGTTTTCCAAAAACCACACATGGAATTAATTTTCAAATTTATGCGTGTTAAGTGTGCATTTTATCCTGGTTTACTACAACCAAATTTCCATCATATGAACATAAACGAAATTCGGGTGTGTGATGCTTTCAGTAACATCAAATTCAGATCCTGTATAACGTGAGGATTTTATGATTAGATATTCATGCATGAAATAGAAGAGATGCTGTCATGGATATACCTCAGCAAAATGTCCGCTTCATGTTTTAAGTTGCTCTCAATTATTAAATTCAAAACAAGAAATTTTCAAACCGAAAGTTTGCTTCGATATATCAAAACTATGACGAAAAATTTGCATGTAAGATTGTGCAATTTGTTTGTATCTTTCAGTATTATTTCTTTCCTAGTTAGGTTTCACAATTGTACACTGACCATATCTAATTAACGGAGAATTCAAGCACATGTCAAAAATATATATCACTGTCTGCAGAGCTGGTGGAGTTTTTGCATAAATTAATTGTGTTACAAAATTTCGAAATGATTTGAATGCAATTGAAAGTTTTATCACAAAACCATTAACACGAAATGTTTGCTCATAATAATTGGAATGGGTTATTAGTAATGTATGGTCGCCGTTTGAAACCAAAAAATATTCAACTGGTTCATATAATACATAATATGATAAAAACCACAAGACTTTTCATACTACAAACCTTAAAATGATATCCAACCGATGGGGTTATTAAGTGTTCTTATCACTTTCAATTTCATTGACTAAATTTGAAAAGAGGCTCGAGTTTCATGCGAAGCTACGTGACCACAACTGCGTCTTGTTACAGATACCAGAATCCACATGACACATCAACTTGCAAGTCATAACATTGAACTTGGCTAGCTGCGCTAAGATATCAAGATTATCTGGGTAAAAGGTTATTGGTTACTGTACGCATTAGGAGGAATGCGCACACGGTGGGTATACCTAAGGTTAAACGTTTGCTCGAAGACAGCCTTAGGTGTCATGTCATCCAGACAAGTTATTTAGCTGGCGCTATCGTTAATCAATGGTCTGTGCCTGTAGGCCCTATTCGGAAGTCTTTGCATCTCAATTAGTTTGAGATTTTGTAATATCATTTTTGCTTTAAAAAAGAAAACAAGTTTAACGTATTTCAACAGATGATACAAAAACTTAAGTGCATAATCTGTTGCCTACACCTGAAGCAAACTTGACAAGGTCGATGAATAAATTAAGTAAACTTAGTAGCACTAAATCAAATTATAAAGACTGTAACATTTCAATAATATAAACTTTTTTATTACGTTCTTTGAGTATCATATCTTATAGGTATACATTTTATGTTCATGTTTTACTTTTTTTTTTTCATTTTTTTATGTTCATGCTTTTTAAATTACTCAAACTTGTATCATTAAAGTTATCATATCACCTAGAACAAACAGCGGGGTCACTTGTTAGGTTGGAAAAAAATATAAAATACAATAGAGATAATTGAGGCATATCAGAATATCTGATATTTCCTCTGGCAGTGTTCGAGAAACCTTAAATGATATAGAAATTTGTGTAGTCAACAGGTGATCGATTACCATCCGTGGTAGTGTCCGTCATCGTAGTGTCCGTAGTGTCCGTGATCATGGCCCCTGGCACTGGCTTCGGCAACAGCAGCGAAATGAGCTGCTTTAGCGTGTTGTACTTCGGGAGTTTCAACTGGGACACCATTGTGGATGACTGGAATGTG
Organism: Chrysops caecutiens; assembly: GCA_963971475.1. NCBI lineage: Eukaryota > Metazoa > Arthropoda > Insecta > Diptera > Tabanidae > Chrysops > Chrysops caecutiens. The sequence continues at coordinate 39,908,107 of OZ020569.1, read as the reverse complement.
GATTGGACCATGGTGGACACCAACATGAGCTGGACCATGAGCGTATGCATGATGATCAGGTGAGGCAGCAGCTTTGGCTGATGCTTCGGCAACAGCAGCAAAGTGAGCTGCTTTAGCGTGTTGTACAGCTGGTGTGTCTACTGGAACTCCGTTATGAATGACTGGAATATGGATTGGTCCGTGATGGGCTGCTGGAGCTGGATGACCAGAACGGGCAGCAGCATGAGCTGCAAAGTGTGCTGCTTTGGCATGAGCAACTTCGGGTGTATCGGCAGGGGCTCCGTTGTAATGAGCTGAGTATGGAGCAGCATGAACAGCTGCGGAAGCAGCAGCATGAGCTGCGAAGTGAGCGGCTTTAGCATGTTGTACTTCAGGGGTGTCTACTGGTACTCCGTTGTGTAGAGCTGGAGCATATGCCCATGGATAAGCATAAGCATGTCCTCCCCAGAGAGATCTTTTGTACAAGTGATGAGCTCCATGCGCAGCAGCGGCATGAGCAGCAGCATGAGCAGCTTTAGCAGCAGCTACTTCAGGTGTATCAGCTGGGACTCCAGCGGGAGTGAGATGAATTGGAGCAGGAGCATGAGCCCATGGTGAAGCATACCCGTGAGCATAAGGTGCAGCATGAGCATATGGAGCTACGGCATGAGCTACAGATACCACAGGTGCAACATGTGCAACTGGGGCTGGAGCCTTAGGTAAGTTCGTTCCAACAGCTCTGAATCCATTGTGTGGATCAGCTGTATATGAAACTGACTGTACAATGCCATTAGCATCAACATAAGAATATCCACCATGTGTCACACCATGAGCTGATCGTGTCTCATGTTTCTGAGAGTTAGGATCAGCATATCCATAAGAGTATTGTCCTAAATGATCCTGATTGTGATATTGTGTCGAAAGAGCACCATATAAAGATCCAGAGCATGTTGATGCCAAAAACAATGTCGCAATCACCACCTGCAAACGAAACATGAAATTAAGTTTCATTACAAAACCCGACAATTCGTAAAAGTCAATGATGTGTATCTTTAGCTAAATCCACTTTCTGGTCATGTAATACTATTCACATATCACAAAATGAATCTAAACCACTAGCCAACGCCCAAATTAGAATAATTCAGTCCATTGATTTAGTTGATTGTGCAGGCACTTTCCAAAAATTGCTCAACACATCAATTACAGTCTCAACAAAAAAAAAAAAAAAAATATTTACAAATATGTACTTACAAAAGCTCGCATTTTGATAAAATCAAACTAAATTTCGAATCTTGTAAAATGTCGTTAGTGGTTAACGTTTCTCGATTTGAAACCTCCTAGAAGTGGCTAGGACTGTTAGCAAACTGTGCCGATCCATTGAGAAGTACTCCAATATATACCAGCATATGAGCTTCCGTCCTACAGAATATAATAAAACACTTGCTGATCAAGCCTTGCTAGGGAGGGATTTTTGCGATCAAATTCTAAAAACCCATGACCTTGCTTTCGCCAGCCATCTTGGGGCAACAGTGGAAATAGTCAGTATAAAGTTAGGACGGGTCGCGTCACACCACAATCGGCCACATGGAAATTTTCTAGGCAAGTTTTGTGCAAGATCGCTCCCCCATTTCAATACTCTACACTCTTCTGTTGTGGGGCGTTTCACTCTTATAGCACATGAATGATCTCCAATACTATTGTTGGAGCATATCGACCCTCATACTCGAGCAAATGCACCTCATGCCGCATACCGCGCATTTCGAAAAATTCGATCGACTCAAACTCAATTGATCAGAAACGATTGTACGATCGAGTTTGTAGTTTGATCGTCTGGTTTATGGTGGTCGGAGGTCGTGCCGGTGGTCGACAGTTGTGGCAATTTCTTCTCTTCCTGGCTTCAAACTTCAGTTTCGATCGAGTTTGCCATCAACTTCATTCAGGTGAACAGAGAACGATTGATCACCTTTGATTTGGACAAGTTGCAAAAATTTCATTGAATCTAATAAATTAATAAACGAATCTGGCAGCATTTATTTAACGACCTTGACATTGAAGGTATCCGTCCGCCCGTCTTCAGGTGATTGGATTGACAGGTGTAAGATTACGTTGGAATTTGGGTTAGCATGTGCGAATTAATTTTTTATTGAATGATTTTCGCAGTTTAATTGAAAAACTTGAAGCGAAGTTGTGAGGTCAGTTTGGATTTAGTGAAACTTTCAATTATTTGGTTTCGTCGAAACTGGATGCACTAATAATTATTAGTTAATTATGTGTTCAAGTGTATTGTGTCTTTTGGGTTTTTGTCTTTTTGCGAGTGTTTCCAATTTGTAGTGAAGGTTTCCTTGGTGTTATTCTTACACATTCGTTTCGCTATGGTTTATTGTATCCATCTGAATTATTAAAGTTTTGATGAGCTATAAGTGTTTCACGATATATTAAGATATTTCAAGAAGACCTAGACTGTAAAAACATAATGAAATCACGTAAGAGTATAATTGACTTCCAGTTTTTCCGAAATTCTCTTCGAAAGAAATGATTAATGAGTTTTTTTGTGTTGAGATATCCATCAATCTAAGGATTTGTTATACAAATGAAGCATGGATACTTTGAGTAAAGTCGAGTCTCTTAAGATTATGTCATTGGTCCTTTAAGAAAATGTCATGCTTGAATCATCAAACCTGAAGCATCACATATCAATTTGAATTTTTGTGTCAAATTTGTATCATACTTTGATTTAGGTAACGATGTTTAATTCATGTGTGCAACCTTAATTACTTTTGACAATCCAAATGCAGTCACAGCAGTGATTCTACATTTCTATCAAACTCGAAACGATGGCATTTATTTACATACATCCAATTCAACACTTGAATTTGTGCACTGAATCAGAATTTCATTACATATGTAATTAATTAACATTAATTGGAATAAGATTACAAAACTATTAACTGGAATGTGGAAGGTTGTGTCGAAAATTCAGGCGCCGGTCATATATAATTACAATTGCACCGAATGTCCGCTTGCTGTCTAATATAATAAAAGTTTGTTGTAATTACCATAGCCATGTAATGAATAGCCTTACACGTTTTAATTCAATTCAATTAAGTAACAAACTTTTTCTGTTTTTAGCAGGTTAGACAAGATATTTTCTGCTTGATAGATTCCAACTAGAATGGTTTAAAAATAATTGAATAACTCCTACATTTAGCGTCACGAAAAATTGTCGAGTAACAATTAACACCTTTTTGTTTTAATTAGAAACATGGAAACGATTTGAGAGCTACTGATCTGTAGTCATTAGTGCAAGCTTACCTATATTATTGATCACAATTTGCATTCAAAGATCAAATTGAAGCTCATTTCAGGAGTGGTGGGGTTAAAGGTCAAAAGATACACATTGATTAATGTTACGGAGACTTCTTTAATCTGTTGAATAACACTTAAGTGAAACTCTAATTTCGATAAAGTTTATATAAGCAAATACGATACAATCGTTTCACAGAAACAATTAAAATTTTCTTGGAACTAATGGCTCCTTCCCTTTCCAGGTATTGTTGGCACGTGTCACAAAACCTACTCACAGAAATGTATCAAGTATTCTCATGAGGGATATATAATATTTATAGTAAAACTTAATTTTCCTGGATCGATAGCTTGTATTTTTTCCAAAGTAATTAGTTTCATTCAAGGAAATGTTGAATATAATATTTGTCAGTGTCTTTCTTTCTTGACGATTATGATTTCTTCAGACATTGTAGTGTTTCTTCAACAGAAAGTTATTTTCTTAATTATTTTGTACACAATATAAAAACGTGTGAGTGATTTGATACATTCATCAAGATTCTTTGGATTCTATTAGTGATACTATATCAATTAATTTTATTAATTTGTCTTAACAAACCATTGAAACCCTTCAAATTTTCCTACAATTAACATTTTGACGTCAGTTCTTCGAAAACCTTTGGTCCAGTTCTTGTTAAACATGTTACGGGAAAAGGATACTGCTGCTGGGTGTCGAAAATCTGTTATTTAACTTTACAAAACGCTGTCAAACCAATAGGAAGTTGTCAAACCTACACACCCAAAGAAGCATTATTCAAATGCCATGAAACAATTGCGCAAGAAACCATTAGCTATTAAACGCGCCTTGATCATTTGTGATTGAGAAATCTCGATCAGTTTGATCCAGATATGACAACAACTGACTTTGAAGTCTACAAAATGGGTATATTGTCAAAATGATTTCCTTAATGGTGCCTTAAGCTGGCCGACAACGTTCAAAAATGCAGATAACCTTGTCAATAACACTAGTAAAGCTGTCCAGCATGAAGCTTTAGGAATGGTCATGTCTTCAATCGATAATCCCTGGCTAAACTACTCAATTATGGTAATTCAATTGGGATTTATAGATCACAACTTTGTGGTTATTGTTCACTGCTGGGTTAACCACATAAAACAGTGATATTGATACTTTAGCAGCCTCCACAGGCAACAAGGCTTCACATGTTATACATCATGAGTAATCTGAACATGTTGCAACTTGAGCCGTCTCAATGTTTTGCCAATCTGTAACCTTGTATTTGGAAATCTCTTCGAAATAATGACTCCACATTCCGACATAAATTTAATAGCACTTTAATAAACTGTAACTGAACTGAACTGAACTAATATATTATGTATAATATAAAGGTGAATATTCCAGCTACAGGTACTCACTAATACCACCAGGTATAATATTTTCCAAAATATTTGTAGTAAAAGATATTTTCTGGTGGTTTTATTGATCTTGACATTGTGACTTCCAAAATTTTAAGGTTCAAGGTTCATTTAGCACGCAAAGCAATCGAGAATTTCAAGAATATTCTGACGAAAATAGACGCAAACCTTATTTCAGGGTAATTGTAGCTCGAAGAAAGACAGATATTCTTTCATAGTATCAAATTTCAATTCGTTAATTAAGACATTTTATCTTAATAAACAGAATATTAACTTGTGAAAGATATTTATGAGAGTGTTAATCAATAGTGACGAGACTAACTTCTGGTAGGTGCTTCCTTGAATACTTACAAGGGATGGTTGTATTTGCGGATATCATTTGAATGGCTTAAGGATACTGCAATCAACTGAGTTTTAGTGTAGATACTGATCTGATTGCTAAGTCGTAATTATTTTATTCAAGTTTATTAATTGCTTCATACCTTACTGTTATCTTAAACAATAAACTCAGACGATGTTCTTAAAGTTGCGTTTTCTAGAAAATAATTCTGGGAAGATAACACTATCTTCAAGTCTAAACTTGCTGTACTCAAGGAAACAAGTCTGTTTTGCTCATGATACAAGTCCTTCTGGTTTCCTTCTGATGTTTAATACGAAAACATCCACATGTTAGCTGATTGGAAGTCATGTCCTTGCAAATGTACAATGAAACAATTTAACCGTGTTCACTTGATGAGTTTTTCTTGATAGAAATATCGTTCAAAGGCTTCATGTTGTAGACAGGCATTTAATTGAATGTGATATTGAATGTCGAGAAATCGTCCCTAACATAAAATTTGACCTGATTTTCTTAGGATATTTTTTTATCTTAAGGATATAAACTTCCTTGTTAACAAGGAATCCTTGAATTTTATGCTTTTGATTCTTTACAAAGTTTATTTTTTAAGACATTTTATCGAATTTCATGCGATGTTTATGAGGGTATATTTTACTCTTAAATATGATTTAATGTGTTTAAGCATCACACCTAACATCTACAATTTAAATTTTGTTTTTTAGAAGCTTAACGTATCGTAATAAATCATTTTGCAAAATAAACTGGTCCAGAATCCAATAGCTTCCTGCATTCTTTCGAAAACAATCGAAATGAAAAGTGAGCAAGAGTGATTAAGGTTTAAGTAGATTAAGAACAATAGAGTTCCGTCAATTATGAGAACATATCTCGTTAATTACTGAGTTAACAAAAGTATAATTAACAAATTCATCTATTAAAATCTCAGCTCATTGCATTATATGTGACTTAAACTGATGTCAATTATTCATTATAACACCAACTGGCTACTGAAACATGCCAAACCCGAAGCCTTTGATTGAAACATTGATTAATGAAACCTGTCACAGGTGGCTCATTTGGGTTTTCGTGGACATTTTTGGGCTGGTTAACATGGAGATATATTAACAAGTTTTTTGTGCTTCTCGATGGATACTGACAACAAGGAATTTAGTATCATTTATCTTTTCCAACAATGTGGTTTCTTGTGTAAAAACGGAAATCTACCTTTGATTTGTTTTTCAAAGTCAATTGAAACCAAATCAAATTTGACGTTGATATATAAACAAATCCACAAACAAAGATTGATCAATTAATGTATTAAGCTATTTTAAATTGCAATTGCAAGGATTTCCTAAGTGGTTTTCCAGTTATTGGATTTAGATACATTTTAACAATTTCAGTTCTTAGTTTGTTTCACAACAGTTAAGTGGATCTATGGAGGTCAAGTTTGAAAGCCTCAACTGTGAATGAAATAATCAATCAATCTATATTACAAACGCCTTATCCACTCAATATACGTAGGATTTATTTGCATTTGATGTCTTGAAACCCTAATGAGTTGTGTTACAAAAGTGCCAAGAAGACGCATTTGTGTTAGCGCCATGCATACATAGGTACACAAGTACCACTGTGGTCTTGAGGTGTTTTTGAGAATTTCTTGATTGGTTAATGATATAAAATAAACCCATTTACATTGAGGTGTTCCTTAAGTCTGCAACTGAAGCTTTCCATCCCTTAGCGGTTTGTTGTATGAGTGCATAAACAAAAAGATTATGTCTTTAACAAACTACATTCTAAAAGAAAAAAATCTTTCAAGTTCATACAAAAATTAGCCATCGATTGATTAATAACAACATGTCAAATAAATTTATTAGTAGCTAGGAAAAATCAACAATTCAATTCAATCGATAATCAATAAGACACAATTGTACATGATTACCGGGTAGATACAATAGCAATACATGTAATATATTGTCTCAATAAGATCGATATTAATCGTCATTTTTCAATATCAATCAAATCATTACGAATAGCGGAATAAAATTCTTAACTGACACACCTACGTCTTTAAGATGTGGCTGGGAGGTTGTCATTGTTGAAAGCTATGAAATTCAAGTTTATTATTATATTTATCTTATCTCTAATTGTTATTGGGTTTGAGTAGCACAAAATTTATGTGCATAAGTTATAGGCTGTTGTTGATATATATCAGGCTACACCTTACGGACTGAAGCTGAGTTATTGTTGCTAGTTTTGTAGACCGGATACTGATTAGATTTGTTTATCATTTGTGATTTAAATATAATATCTACTAAACATTTGTTAAATTCAATCAGTCAAAACGAGGTGTTACTGCTTGAAATTACATAATATTGAAGACACCAGTAAGATGATTAAAATAATATCGCCTGATTAATTAGATTCCGAACCACCAAAAGGCACAATCACTATTATTCATCATATATTATAATATGAAGAACTAAATAGGATACGCAAATCCGAGTCTGAGTTCATTTACAGATTCAATATAGAAACTATAAATTCATGTCTTGTATAAATCTTCCATCGGGCATGTAATCCGTTCAGAGACTTGTGTTATAGGACTATTGATCCTGGATAGCTTTTGCTCCTTTAACGGAAGTCAACCAATAGCAAAAAAAAAAGGATTTTTTCTATTCCGTTGAAGATTATTCGAAGTGTAATCTGGGTTGGAATGGATGGTAAACTTCATGTGACTTGAACAGTTTATGGGTATCTCTATGGAATGAAACCCTTTTTCTTTATTTACTTCAGTAAAAGTTTATGATTTCCTAGCAGATGGAAACTGCGATGGGTCAGAATCAATAAACCCAAATGAGTTCGACCTACTACTACTACTACAAACATATACATAAAAGGGTTGTTCAAATTCAATTAGTGTTTAGTGTAGACTCCTTTTCCGATGATGTTCGATATTTTTGTCTTGATCCCTTTGAGCAAAATCAAATGAATTCAAATCAAATTTAACTCTGAACTTTTATGTTGCTTTTAAAATAAAGGTTTGAAAATAACATGCAGATATACATGATGCAAACTGAGTTAACAGGAAAGGGTTTCTTTGAAAATATAGAAGACAGTTATGGTGAAGACCTTCAAGGGCGGATATTGGAGAAGATATTGCTCATGAGTTAGTCGCAAAATTTTAGCAATTTGCATCAAATGTTATAGTCCCACATAGCATTAAAGTTTCAAATTCAGAAATCGAATATCAATGGTTCATGTTCTTGGAACAGTTATTTGTGGTTTATGTGCTGTCACGCAATGAAAACACTGTGACGTCCTGAAAAATCCTTGCATAAAAAAAGAATTTTCAATTGAATCAACTTTCACAGGAAAAATCACATTTAATATTGTGTCGCTGTTTTCCACGAAATTTAAACGATTTTGCGTTTCAACACAAAATTAAACATAAACGACCAAATTCACTCTTAATTGGTTAAATACAATCAGCTAGGGGTAATTAATAACTCGTAAATAAAATTTCATAGTATTTTTGGGTAACAGAATCCCTTGATACGAAAATATTTACACTTTCAAAAGTGTCTGTCAAGTGATTAATTTTCAGAATCCCCCTAGTCCCAACTATAACAAATTAAGTGTAAGGCGAGCCCCAAAGACTGTTTTTTGAGGGACTTTTTCACATTGAAGCGGATGTCCTGGTTACATGACACCAAGTGCAAAGTTGATTAATTCTCTGAATAACCGCAAAGTCCACATGCATTGAACGAATTGAGTATCACAAGTCTAGCATGTGATTAATTTGATTTATCAACTTAACCAACAGGTTATTAATCATGACACCAGCTGTGTGAAGGAATCTTTAGCGTACGAAACTGATAATCACAAATAATCACTTTTGAGCAATTTCATTTTATTATCACGAGTCGAACCTGCTTTTCAACCAATTTAATATCGTATCAGATTAAGGAAGCACCTTATCCCTTATCCAGAAACAGCGTCTTCGGCTTCTTCTTAATTTTTAATAAGCGGTATTCTGCATGACAAGGTGATTTCAGAGGATGAAAACCTGCCGTAATGACTAGTTCACAGTTTTGGAGGCGGAAGTTATGTTTTACGAGTGTTCTTTAATTGATTGTTAAAATAATAATTTGCACTTCAAGTTAAACCAGATAAAAAACCTGTTATTGATGTTACTTTCATTTCAGTTGTCTTCAACAAAAATTTTCATTGACTGTATTCCAGAACTTAAGTGGGGTGTGCCACTGGGAATATCAATGGAATTTTTAGTATCTGTTTTACACATCATACCCAAGAGCCTTGAAAAGCGTTTTGTCAAACGTCGATGTGAAAATGTCAATTCAAATTAACCTGAAAACAGCCAAGCCATAATTGTGAGCGACCTGTCATAGCTCGAAGTCAATTAATGCTAATATAACAAGAACAATTCCCTTTGGCAATAGACATATTATAAGTATTTTGCATTCCAAGAACTTCCTCAAAGATGATAAACCCATAATTAATAAGGCAGAGACAATCCAAGCAACATGTGAAGACCGTAAGCGTTTTTGCTATGAGATAAACATGATCCGGTCCCGGAGGGTAGCATTAGCATGTAGTTAAAAAACAATTAACAAGTTAACTACCTCCGCAAGGATCTGTACGTAGGCTAATTATCAAGATGTTATCACTTTAATATAAGGTATATCGTAGATAATAAACTGAAAGTACATTTCTAATAAGTAAAATGCAAATTTAAATTGTTACTAACATTAATTTTATCCATACCTTCAAAAAATACGTTGATATTATGAAGTTAATTAAAATTTGATTGATTTTTCTACCCTTCACTTATACAAAACATTCACGCAAAGATGAAGGTTCTTCTTGTGTGAAAACAAATTATACTTATTACACATAATTATTGGAATAATTTGTGTTAAGTGATGCAAAGATTTAATATCCCCTCGTGTACAATTGATAATAATTTGTTTTATTAGCGCAAACACGGCGGAACCGTTTCGATTTTATTAACATTTTATTTTGTCATTGCTCAATGTTAATTTTGAGTAATTGTAATTAAGGTTGAGCGTATTTACTTGTTTTGTAATTAAAAAGTAATAGTTAAATTAATTAGTTAAATTAGAGTAACTAAAGAACTTTGTAGTCGTTGCACTGGGAAATGAGAAATGTTTAAGTAGTTAATACATTTTGTATATGACTTAAAATTATCTTATGCGAGAAGATTTCTAGGAAACACTTGAAACGTAAAAGTCGAATGTAGTCGAATCAAGGAGATATGTTTCATATAAAAGAATATGTCAATATAATCTAGTTGTAAATTTTACAGATAGCTTTAACAATAAATGCTCTTCGAATAAAAGTTTTATCGGAAAATTTTCAGGAATCCTATTAAGACTTGAAATGCTGGAAAGTTTTTTGCCTGGAAACCATTCGGAATATTTCCTTGAATTCACATGTTTAAGGTTTTCCAGGTATCAGACATAATATGATCAAGAGCAGAGGCAGTTAATCTTCTTATTCAAGTTTTGTGTAAGCTGATTAATTTATATTTGATTCCAGGCTTGACTCTAGTTCCGGGAATAAGGAACTTCGGGAAGGACTTATTGCTTCATGTCATGAATTGACTTTCTCAGCCACACATCTTTGGATTCTACTGAATTCTTCTAAAATAAGCTTACTTTTAAATGGAAGCGTGTATGCTCAGTGTAAGTATTAGCTTTGGCTTTATTCGGCAAAGAATGTATAATTATTCAGAAATTTTCTCTAATTGAAAAGACGAATGAACTTATTACAATCCTCTCCACTGACACCATAGTACATATATTTCCAAATTCATGTAAACCTCATCAGCCAGACGTGCAAAGTCCGGCTCGTGACTTGGCGTGGATTTCCTGAAAGTGTTATCGCTATAAAAATTTTGCTGATTGTCTAGACACAACACTTAATTTTTATGCAAATATTGTAATATCAAATAAAGTTTTATTTTTAATGAAAACATATTAGTACGTTTAGTTTTAGCATTTATATATGATGGCCTAATTAGTTAAATCAAATGATAATTTGTTCAAGATACCCACATTGCTATTTGAATGAATGATTATTTGTTGTTTCTAATGAAACACAAATTCCCTTGTAATTTATTGTATGGTTCGTTGTATAAATGAAGTGTTGTTAAGAGATCGACAAGAATTTTGTTTGAAAACTTTTTCAAGTATACCTATATTCGAAGAAAAGAGAGAACATAAACAATATCCCCAAGAGTAATTAGTTTCATTTGTGTAAAAGTGACTTTCAATCATGAGTAATTACATTTGCAACAATTGTAAATAAAACTGAAAACATTGTTGATATCATCAAAATCTCCTGCGATGTTTTCAATAGGATACACTGAGAAAATTACCCTTCAAGCAATTAGTATCTGTTTCCCTTTAAAATTTCCTGATAATTAAGTTTTCCAAAATATAAACAATTTAATTATTTATGAAGTTGGTCTATTAATGATCCAATTAGGTTTGAGTTTCCGAAATAGAGTGTCTTTCAGCTTTACGAAACCCCTAAGCTTGTTCTGTTGAATGTCATATTGTCTTGATTGACAGCCAACTCGTAGCCGATGGTTAGTAAGTATTGAGGCTATGTGGACAACTTTAATTCATTACTTTGGAATTTATTCAAATGAGTCGCCCGAAATCATCCCCAATTTAATTTCAATCAAATCTAACATCGAAAGTATGACAGCATAAGTTTGAATGATAATTGTCCATAAATTAAATTTACCCCCAAACCCTGAAGCCTCTCTAATACAATAAAGTGTTTTGTGTGCACGTAGCATAAACTCCCTTGTTTTGTTTTATATAACGATGGGCACAAAATTATCCCTACAGAATGGAATAAATTTAAGCGACTAACGCGGAAAATGTTACAATACAAACCCAATTTAACAAATAAACCATGATTTAACCAGCATCCGCGTTTGTCTATACAATATCTTAATAATATCTGTATAACATAATTTGTCAGTTAGTATATAGGTATTATGTCCCTTTTCATTTTACAAAATTCAAGAGCTCAAATTGTTATTGTGAAAATTTAGAGATCAATCGAATTTTGGTGAATTTAAATCTGATGCACGTGATTATTACGGTTTTTGTGAAAAGGATACAATAAAAGTGAAATAAGGATATGATGCTCTTAAAGAAGATATAAAAAGGAACTTTATTGTGAATTTTGTAATTTTCCGGCTTATCTCGCTTCACCAGAAGCTCTAGAAAAGAGACATTTTCAAGGGATTTATTCATTTTTAATGTGTTCTGCGATTTAAGTGAGTTTGAATTTAATATTTGAAAAATTTAATGTTCACTTTAGTATTTTCTCCCTTTAAAATTTTTATGTCCTTTCTCAGAAGTATACGCTTACCTAGACCCGCATCCTACGTTCCTGTTTAGAATTGATTGGGTTCTTTCCAGTGTGGGATCCATTGAACTATTATTTACATGGCAATTATTGAGGGACTCGAAGTTTTCGGTGCCCTTATAATTTGAAAGTTATTTAATCGATTTAAATTGTTCATGTGCGAAAGGTTATATCGCAGCCCACGCTGCGAAAAGGTCAAACGCCTTCTAGGTGTGCTTTTCAAAATTCGCCTCTGACCGCAAACGTCACGTGATACTTGACATTGTTGGTAAAATTTGTCCTTTTGAAACCTACAGTTTCTAATCACATAAAAATGGAAATGTTATATTCGTTTATTTTGTGCATACCTTATTGTTCCATCTACATGGACATACATATCTCTTGAATCTACCTATGGCAGGAGAAAAGAAGCTATCAGGAAAGTGTCTGGTAGCAAAGTTATGCTGCGTTATTAACTGAGTTGAGGCATGCATTCATACAAAATAAAAATTTTGGAAAACAAATTTTCGTATCAATTTCGAGCTTAATTCAATGTACCGTCATAAAAGATAGATATGATAGTATGTTATAAATAAACCCAACGTCTACCAAATATTATTATTTTGTAGATAATAGTGCTATAACATGGCGTGATTTTTGTTTTCTTGATATCTGTGAAGGTCAAGACGTCAATGTGGCTATAAGCTTTTCCCAAAATAAAAAAATTCAATATCATCTCTTCATGTGTTATTGACGTTATCAATGCAGCTCCTTAATTAGTTTCTTTTACGTATAATATTATTTTCATTTCCAGACGAAGCGGATTTGTTGTAATAATGAAAATGGTTTTCATGTCGGTACAACCACGAATTATTCCCATAAATTCCTGAATCTATTTCATATTCTGTCCATTTGTCCCCAACAGTTATAAAATAATCTATAATATAATGACTTTCATATATTCAGGAATAATATCCTTAAAATTATCGCAAATATTCTGATACTTCTAATAGGGTAAGCACCCTCCATGAGATGGTACCTGATATTGTACGTAATGTCTTTAAAATGCTTCACACTTTGGTGCTATACTTTTTTACGCTACGTTTGAGAATATATCCCTAGGCCAATTTATAGAAGGTAATAATCTGATAACAGAAGGCAATATATTTTTAATGGTAACACATGGCTTAGAGTTTTATTTGTTTTCGAGTTCAGGAAGCTGTTTCCGCATCAGGGCGTGCCAAGCGTGCCGTAGAAAAGCGTGAGTGAAATGATAAAAGCAAACCCTTATTATCGTAAAAAAATTTTCTTAACAGAACACCTCGTTTTCACGATGTCTTATCGGGTTTCATATTTTTTAATTTGAGTAAAAGGTTGAGTGTGAGGAGTTAGAAGTACTTTTGTATATAACATTAAAGTTTGAACAGAAATGAAATTTTTAGAACGGAAGACTTTCATTGATTTCTGATGGGATAAATTTAAGGACATTTTAAAGTTTTAACGAACAAATGGCGGATATCAGCAACGACTTTCATACAATTTACTAACTAAATTTATGCTTACTTTGCATAGCCCCCGGTTTGTTTGTTGCAATCAATAAATATTAGTAATTTTATAAACCTCGGGCAATGACGTTTCAATTAAAGTTAAGTGCCTGTTCGAACCGATCTAAAGTGAAGCGGAACAATTTATGCCTTTAAACATGAAATTATCGTTTCCTTAGAGCTTCAAGTAAGGAAAATTTATCAAAAACCCAAAAACATGTTGTCCTTCATATGCAATAAAACCGAAAACTTTATCCGACAATGCCGATTTTATTTCCCAACTTTAACTGAGATATGTACAAGACAGAACTGTTGCAGGTAAGTAAGTACGCGTGCCCATATCGCAATAACATGTCGAAATCATTTGCTATTTGTGTACAATTCAGGTGGAGTCAAGACTCCGGAAAAAAATTCATTTGCCTCAAAGCATTCCAAACATAGTGTCTATTTAAGGTGACTGCAGATTGCGGGCAGTCACCTCATCTAACCAGGTATTCAATATTTTCCTTAAGAAACATTCAAACTCTTATACGACTCTGGTGTAGCTGCTAACGTTTAACTAATCACGGTGTTTTTGCTCTGGTTTCCACTCGTTGCCGATTTGATAAAGGTTAAATATTTCTTCGGTATCCAGTGAACAATAGCCGGTATTCGATCGATTCAAGTTAATTGTATTGCATTGAACAAGGTAAACCTTATGCCAATGGGCGCATTTTGATTGGAATTCATTCTGTCATAACTTTGTGAAATATAGGTAGGTATATAGCGCTTTCAACAAAATTCACAATTATTACTTTGTTTCCATTTCGGGACACTTAACTTGCTCAATACAGATGTTATGTTTAAGATAAAAATTATTGAGAGCTATCAAACTTAAATATTCGTGGAGAAGTACTTTTGAGGTACCTACTTTATATTGACCAAAATGAGTTTTTCATGTTCCAGTCATATTCGACATGTGTTATTCAAACGTTAGTAGTCATTTTCGAAAGTCATTTGGGCACCAATTTGGTCCTTCCAATTTCTCTTTCAGGTTTATTAGAATCAAAAGTTCAAATTGTCCTCGAAACAATCCCAAAGTGAAAGGCTTCTGTTTACGTACAAACTATGATCCGTCATTTCTAATACAGATAATCACCTGATATAAGTTTTGTATATTTGCACTAAAACTAAATTGCAAATTTTGCAAATATTTATTAATCGAAATGATTTTAACTAGACACGATACCACCTTTGAACTTAAGCGGAATGCATTTTCTATAAGCACAAATTCATTAACTGAATAAAATTATTTTCGCTTTATTGGAACGAATTAGATCCTCTGGATGATATGTAGATACATCTAATAGGAATATGATGTTCTGGTTTGATATGAAACATATTGGTATTAGATGCTTTCATCGAATAATTTCTCATATAAAAATAGTTAAACCGCAACGAACATCTGGTCAATTATAAAAAATATTTGATACCAATCGGAAATGGAAAATAAAATTTCATTGCAATAATAACCTCCAAATCTGCCATAAAAATATCGACATAAAGCCATTTTTATTCCTTTTAAAGTCAGTATTGTATACAGATTCTTGTATAAATGTCATGCAAAGTGCTAAAACCGACGCTAGATCAATTATAATTGATATTGATGTCTTTATTAGAAAACCTAATTGATTGACAGCGCATGCAACAAACTCATTACCATATATCCCATGGTTAAGTGTTCTCAGACAGTTTTGGCATAATTCTCAGACTAGACATTGTAATAAATTAACATGTGTCTTGGATCAGATCATTTTACATACTTACCAACCAAGCTTTCAGTCGTAAATCACAGAATAAAAATTAGTGACTATTTGTCAAGACATATTGTTTATAAGTGTCAATACCTGAGAATCGTGACTATTTAAGTCAGTTATTAAAGCGAAGAAGTCGACATAAATCATACAAATTGTATATTACAACACCAAGTCCTTGTCGTCCAGATAAATAAGTAGTACCTATCTATTGAAAATGCGAAGGAAACGCAACATAGTAATCGTATGATTCCAATATTTTTATGATTAAACTTACCAGAAAATGATCTTTAAAACAAAATCTAACCAAACACGACGCCGCACCTGTCTCGGTTAAAATTCCTCAAATCTCTATTTTATAGAATGAAACCATTTAATGACTATAATTCAAAAAGTGTAACTTTAAATTGCTCGAACGTGAGTATTTACTTTCTTAAATTATTCTTTATTGTGGTTACTTAAAGACAATTAGAATAAAATGGAACAATTCCACTTGAAATCCACATTACAAACCGAAAAGGTCAAACAGTGACTTGGCGTTTTGTTTTTGTAGTACGTTGTCTTTTACATTATCTGCTCCGTTGAACGTTATGGGAAAAACATTTGAATTATGTAAATTCACTTTTAGTTGCTTTTATAGTTTTCCGTCGATCACCCTGTATACCGTGTTGAAATTCCATCAAATTTGTTCATAGGATCATAAAGTTCATCTGGACACACCTGAGGACGTGATTAAAAGACGCGTTTGGGAAGAGCGATGAAAGTTTTCATACAAGCGTCTAATAACACTTTCCTTTTGATTTTGTTTGTAGTCCATTCTTGGGAATGCTATGTCATTAAGCAATAGCCACAAAGCTCTGTATAATTGCAAACTGTACCACAATTCAGTGCTTTCATTAAGGCAACATTGACTCCATTTTCGTTGCTGCAATATCAGTTTCACACCCATCAGTGTTCGGTCAGTCTTCGAGTACATTGTGCAATGCAAATTGCTTGAATAAACTGAACAAAAACCGAATCTAAATCAAAATTCGAAACTCTACTGAATCTGTAGATTCCATAGAAGCTATAGATTCCAATGGTTGGGATTTTTGCATTAAGGAATTTGCATGCCAGATTATAGGGCGTTGAAAAGACCATGGGGTGCCTACCTTGAATACAGTCACATTCGGCTTTGTTACGCCACAAATAAGGTAATGTTTCTGATGCTGGATACACTATATAGCCGGACTGTGCTGGACTCTTACCCGGCTTCGTTGTTGGCGTCTGGAAATTTTGTGCTAGCTCAACCATGACACTAATTTTGTGTATTGTAGATGCTGAGTTGCATACCTATAGTACATTACTACTGTCTACGTCGTTTAGCTGCATAAATTACAGGTGTTTCCTGCACAATATTGGCTTGTGATATTTGGTAACGTTTCTGGTATCTCGATTCGGTTATTCTGTTATTCGGTTACTCGGTTATGCTGCAACAAGTTCTCCGGGAATAATCATTAATGTATTTTTACCTTGTTGCGTTACGACGGCTTGAAGTTTATGTGAAAGCAACACAAGTTTATCACGTGGTGGGTGGTGATTTTAATTTCAGGTAATTCATTTCTTAGACATTATCTTAAGTTACTTAAATGTCTTAAGAGATGGGTGACATGTTCAACGATTTATATCATACATATACGTAGGTATGAATTGAAAAGCAACCTGATGATGAAATGGTGCTGCTTATTTGTACTTAGCTTCGAACGATATCAATGATACCAATAACAGGTACCTACAACTCATTAGTGAATTCATGATTGAATGAATTTTTTGTCAGTCTCAACCTCTTTGTTGAAGGATAACTTGAAGTGTTACAAAGATATAACTTTGAGTTGATTATAACTTGCCTCAATATCACTGATTACGACTGTTGCTGTCATATCCACAAAATTTTGTAACAAGACATTGATTTCATTTACTCATAATCAAATGTGACTTGTTAATGTGACATTTATGTTATGTAATAAATTTTAAGGGCAAATCTAATTTTATAATTACATGCAACAATGACAAGGTTTGCGTGTTTTAAATGAATGAAAGCTTGCTTAGGTCAGGTGCCGTGACCCTCAATTTACAAATAAAGACATTTGAATTTCTTATGAAAATATAAAGGACGAATTTTTTGGGTTATAAACATAATTTGTATAGTATTGAGATATTACATACAATATTACTAACTTCTTCCTATATTTTAAATTTGTTAACAGCGAACCAATATTCCTTGATAAGATGCATTTGCTCTCACATACCACAAGCGCCCCTAAGTGCAGCTTCCAGTCTGTAATTAGCTTTGACGACACACAACTCAAATATGCTTCAGCATCAGCATCCAATTGGATATTGAGCAACTCCATCCATAGACTACTTCAATGTTTGATTAAGTAGCTCTAATTAGCCCAGAAGCCTGGAATGATTGACCTGTTAATTATAGTTCTCATTGATTTGTATTGATCGATTGAATTGCATTCAATTAATTATGAAAAATGGCCGCAAAAAGCCAACATGGCATTCAGCTGTTCATGCAGTTATACAAACCAAACTCTTATAATCGAGGATTACAATTTTTCGTACTTTCATTTTAATTAGAAATTTAAATGATGTTTTCATTTACTAGAAACCCTTTTTCAAAAATTCTGCTAATTAGAAATGCATTCAAGGTTTATTCATTGAGTCTTTGAATACATTTTGAATAGAGTGCTAGAAAAACGTAAAAAAGGTGAAACATATCCCAAAGATTCGACGTAGAAGTTAAGAACATATTTAACCAAGTACATACTTTCAGAATTATAATGAAGATTCGTCCAAAAAACCAACTCATAGAAGGACATAGGATAAAATTAACTGACTTTACATTCTATCCTTCATCCTGCATTCTGCTAAATGCTACCGAAAGCCCCGAGCTATTGCTTGTTATATTATAGGTTTATCTCATGGTTTCATTTGTACCTCTGTTGCGCTGCTCCAGATTCTGTACATATTGTATGTTTGGATTCAGTCTGACGTTGTGTGCTTTTGAATTCATCTTCATGAAGTGTTTGCAGAATTCTTACATATGTTTATCGTTTTATTAAGTAGTAGCAAATTCAAGTTTGAAACGTACTTGGTGTCATTGTCATAATAACCTTCATAGAAATCAATCACATTAATCTCAATGTTGTTATATCTCAAAATGTATAATCGCCACTCGGATACATGTGAAACCAAATCAATTCTGTATTTGCACAGTTCTAATTAAATTCCTTTCTTCAACATTAATTAGTCGTAATTTATAAATTGACCAATCAAGTTTATATGAAATGAAAATTATTAACTGACCAAATGGTTAACCACTTATACCAATTGGTAACGGTGTGGTTAATTAAACTAGAAGGTGCTACATTTGTTATTGTAAAAGCTCAACTTGTATTTGATCTCATTATCAAACCGGAATTATTTTTTTCACATTACAACAACTTGAAAGAAATGATAAAAACGAAGCATGATGTCGATAAGATTAAAAACTGAAAAATCTAATAAAATAAATAAATTAGCAAATCAACGGTATGTGTGGAATGTGAAACACTTCCTTCTCATTGGATTAATGATACAGATATTTGTTTTTTATGAATGTTCTACAAAACATTGACCAATTACCTTCAAATTGCATTATCACAAACATATTTCAAAATAATATCACGTTCCACTCACTTTCAGTTCAACTAGCAAAGGTGAAAAGAAATTTTGTCGAAAAGTTCCATTCAAAGAAACAGGAAGTACCAGTCGTGCCAAAATAAAAGCACATCATCTCCCAGCAGGACATCTGGCAGGATAAGATCGTAATACGATTTCTAAAATCAATACAAAACAGGACGAAACCAGATGACGGCAACTTCACAATAGCCTGTTGCTCACTTTACCAAAAATAATTCGTTTAATGAAGGTATCAACTTGCTACAATAATGTTTTAAGTAAAACAAGGATCCTTCTGGTTGTTGTTCATCGATTTTGAACTTGAAGGACCTTATGTGGGTTATTGGTTGTATATTGAATTTTGAAACGCCCACAGACTCAATATTATCCTTCCAATTTCTTCAATGGTTATCATGATAATAACAAGGATCTGTCCTTCATTGTGAAGTGGATAACAGTGCAAAAATAAATTTTTATTTTTTATTTTTTGGTTGAAATTGTTCACAGTTTGTTCAAATGAGTGTTTTGCAAACAATTTTATTTCAAGACAATTGTCTTATTTTCACGTGCTTTTTTAAGAATTTTTCTTAAATTGCTTTTTCTCAGCTTGACTCAAAATTTACTTTTCGCTAAGCTCTATTTTGAAGGATTTTTCGTACCAGAAACATTTTAAATCAATATTAAATGTTGTAGCTCATAAGAAACTTCACTCAGAAGTGGAAATGCCTGCATTACAATTGAACACATACCACTGGGAAAATATTTCAAGAAATATTTGAATACAATATATTCAATATCTGTTAATTAAGCTGTAAAAAATCAAAATTACTTTCAATTAACCGCCAATTTTAATGAGAAATAAATCTCTTGGCCAAATACCTTGCCAACATTGGTGCGTACGAAATAAATCCATTGCATTTAAACTAATTACTTGACGGTAAATTCACTTCACATATTTACACGAAACCCGATAATTGTTTGCAATTAATTATATATGCACATTAAAATTAAGATTAGTACAGATTAGTAAAATTGTTGTACATACGTACAACAATTAATATGGTAATTTTGTAAATAGATTAAATGAGTTATTCATCGATAATTTATTTACATAGATGAGTTGATTTGAAATATTTATCCATAAGCCACAGGGGACATTTTGAAAGTTTTATGTGAGCATAGATGGGATTAGTGTCCTTTATTAAATGAGAGAGTCCTAGAATAAAAATCATTCTCAAGAAATGAATTCAACTTTGAAGGTTCTTGGGGAAGGTTTAGCTGAGTGTCGTCGCTAGATTCCCACGCAATTTAACAAAACACGTTTCATACTATACACATATATACATCCAATAACTGATTTCAAAACCCGTTTGAGCTATAATTTTCAATTATTCTAAACAAACCGTGCAAGGCTATTATTATGTAAAACGCAATCGAGCACATCCCCCCGACTTGCAAGCTTTTCAACGATTTACCTGGTATGTTAATAACCATAGCTTTTAAGGTGTAACACAAAGCACTGTAATCTGTTACATTAATCTAATTATAAAAATTAACATGCAATTTGTCTGCCCGTATGTTGGTCCACAACAATGTCGTTGTTATTGAGTTTAACATTCACAAAATTTATATCATTCATCATTCGAAAGATGAATTATGATAGGTGATTTTAACACAAGCTTCTTAGCTTCATGTAGGAAGTTATAGAATGATATTGAATATAAAGCAAAACAGTTTAATTGTGCATTTACCCTTGGAATTCAATTACGTATTCGGTTGTACTGGAATAGGTCAGAGTTACTTCTATGCTGAACCATTTGCAAAAAATTTGCAAATACTGAAAATTTTAAGTTTACTACAAAACTAGAATATGTGTTTTGCATTTCTTATTAGTTATTTTTCTAAGAAACCCCAAAATCTGGATTCAACCAGTTGAGATATAAGAAGAAGTCACTTCTTCTGCTTGACACTGTTCTGTTTGACATGTCTATCGTGAAAGTTTTGTTTGTTGTCAGCTTACTAGTAATTGTTTGTAATGCAGATTTGTTTCCTGTGTTTTGCAGAAACTGTGACAATTGGCTGTGGCATGGACACAGATCAGGACCAACGCAAGTGAAGAAACGCGGAAGAACCTACACAGAAATTGCGCGCCGAATTACAGGAAATCCGTATAAAAACCCTAGGAGAGTTCCGTTTCCCGCTCAACCCTTTTGGCCATATGGGGGAATGTGATGGAATTTGTAATGCATACAGTAGCCATGCAAGCCAAACTATGCAGGCATGAAATTATTTCCCCAGGAAACCTGATGGAAGCCTGATACATTTCTACAGTTTTCACAAATTACTTTGTTGTATAGTTAATCATTACAAGAAATTTAAGCAATATTGAAGCTTTAGTTTATTCCTGGAAGATATGGTCATCAATGAGTCTGTCTCTTCTTTATCTAATTAACTGTAGATAAAAATAGAAGAATTGAGTTTCCACGTTTTCATGAAGTTCATTTTTTGATTTATGTTTGAACAAAATGGCTGACATATCATTTAGCTTTCACAAAAGCGTAAAGTTGAATTAAAGTTTCTGAATGGAAATCATCTGAAAACGGAAATCTTCAACTAAACTAGCTGAAACTACCATCGTTCGTCCTTATTAATCTAATTTGCCATCATAACGACACAGATAGAACTCCATGGAACTTCAGGACAATCAAGAAGTGGGTGGCTTCGGTATCATATTAAGTGGTCTGGATAAGACTTTGCCCTTACTTTAATGCTTTGTGCTATAAGAGTGTTTCAGGATTAACATTTCTCTTGGCATAAAAACTTTTCTTTCACATTATCTCCTCGATATCCTTATTCTAACTATGACTCTAGCGTTGGATTTAACCTGATGCCCTTAAGTTTCATGCAACTGAATGCTAATTACTTTTCTAATTAATTCCGCTTTTGTTTTTGGGATATTTAAAGAAACTCGTTTTAATTTCTTTCTTCAAGTGGCCTACATTTTATTCTTTGGACTAAAAGAAGTCTTAGGAAAAATGAAAAATTGAGTATTGTCCAAATGAGAAAAATTTAACAGAGAAGAATAATGAATAGCTCTTGATTTATTTTAAGGGTATTTCTGAAATGGATTTTCAAACGCCCTGGGAACGACAAAGAGTTCAATTAAAACGAGCAACGCCTCTCGACCAGTTATGAGTATAATAATTTTTGAAATCTTGAGATTGCATCAAAGAAGTTGAATTGTATCAAAATCTATAAGGCTATTTGTGCTTTCCATGAAGGTATGATAAATATATAGCGTGTACAGACAACAAAAATGTTAATGAAGTCTTCAACAATTTACCGCCAGTCATCGCCAGTGGTTTTGATTGAATCAATTTTGTTAAGTGAAAAAGTGACACCAGATAAACGACACAACAGACGACAAACAAGGACAACAAGGATGCAGTTTTGTCATTAATAATCATTTTTAACACTGGAATCAAGACCTCAGATCATGAGTTACCGAAGGAATAACGATGTCAGGTACCATTTATGTGACAAATTCGTCCAGTCTTTGGAGATTGGCCAACGAAGGTATTTTGGATGCACTGCTGCTGATGCAAGCCACAATATCAAGAAAATTAATGACTTCATGATATGCAGATTGTCGCCATACCTCAAGGAAAGACTCTACTGGATATCATTTATCACAAGTCGAAACTTCTTAATCTCGAGCAGAGAATTTGATCCGAGACTAAAGTAATGAAAATGTCTGTAATATGATAAATGTCCTGTGGGTGAGAATCATGGCCTTGCCATGAGACTCGTCTCGACAGAGAAAAAGAGGTTTAAGATTCAAGGCTGAAAAGTCCATTCTCCAGGGACTGCTTGAGTATTTCGGGCATCGTGTTTGACATAGGGTCATCTTCTGGCACCTTTATATGTTGAAGGTCATGAAAATCTCATTGGACGTTGAAATTTTATTCAAAACGAACATGTTAAACTGAAATCAATTTTTTGAGGTTCTGGCGAGACTTCAGACGGACGAAAGCTTTCGGTACTCTGATAAATTATGCCAATCAAAAGATATATTGATTAATCCATCGAGTTATCATGTTAATAATTTGACAAAAATATAGGTACTGGAAAACAATACATGTTCAACATATGAAAGTCCACTTATTTTCCCTGAAGCGTACCTACTTACATGACACTGACATATTGGTTTGAAAATTATCCTGTATATCCTTGCTCCGTTTTTGCAGGATACACTAAAGTATTGAAGATGAATTTCCGATTTCATATACCTAATTGATTGATTTCCAAACATTCAAATTAAGACTTAATTTTATTGTTACAAAAATTGTTGAACATTTAATTCCTTAACTTTAAAACATAAAATATTCTAAAAATCTACAATGTCAACTTGTCAATCACAAGTACAATTCAAATTTGAAAATCTACTTAAGTATAAGCCATAAATTAATACTTTCATTGTCTTAACCACTTAAGTCTCTAAGTCAAGTTTATTTTCTTATCCTGAAATTGGAAACATTCTATGAAAGTTTACAATAAGTCTAAATGTAAAATTACGCTTGAATCTTATTAAAAATAAATTGAAAATTCGTTAACTAACATTTGATTTATATAATGTAACTTGTGAGTTATAAGCGTAATCACAGTTCATGTTTGATTAGTTCATTAATTATTTAGTTTAACCATATTCTAAATAGTAACATTTAATAAAACTTATACGAATAACAAAACAAAAACTATTAGCACGAAATATCAATTGAGAATTTTCTCATGAATTTTATGAAGTATTATTAAATTATTACTCATAATTATTATGGAAAATCTACTTCAAGGTTCAGTTAAATAATTTCAAGGAAGACTGTAAGTTCCGTCAGTTTCCCACCCGACTGTCAGTGTGAGTGCAAATCTAGCCTAGGCAACATCATTTTCGTCTTTCTTCCGATAGGTTCCCGTCTTCGAAGCATACTGGTTACTGTCAATAATATCCGGGTGCGTTGGCTTGGGTGGGTTTAGTTTCTTGCTAAGATCAATTGATTCGATTTTTTCCTTGTTCTCCACCATATCGACACCTTTCCCAGGGGCCATTTTGGTTCCATTCTCGGCTGGAGCGACTTTCATTCGGTATGGTTTCTTTCCAGGGAACCACTCCGAAATTCGGAGTACGAGTGGATGCAGAAGGTTCGAATCGTAGATGTCCGCTTCAGTGTGCGTCAGGTAACTTATGACGGTGCCCAGGGATATCGTCAGAATGGCTCCGAACACGCTGTAATACATGTACGAGAGGGCGTACATGTTCTCCAGTGGCGTTCTGGAATTTGGAGAAAATTCAAGATTTTTAAAAATGTTCAAAAAATTAGAAAATGTTAACGTTTCAGCGAATTGTGAAAGGTCTGATTACGTAAAGGTACAGCTAGAGTTTACTAGAGTTTACTCGGCTGTAAATAAGCAATTTCGGAGGATTTTTCTAAGTTATCTCTCGTTTTGAGTAACCTCGGGCCACTTCATTAGTGAACATAAACAATAACTTTTATTTTCACTCTTGTCAAAACTTTTACAATTTTTAACGTCTGTTACATGCACTTGTCAAATGAACAAGATTTTCCAACTAGCTTGATATCACTCGAGTAACATCTAGCACATTCAAGTATATTTCCCCTCCGTTACTTTTCGTTAAATTCTCTCAAAACAATTTTTTGAGGGACGTCAATTTCGTAACATATTGCAATAGTTTGCGAGAAAGTACGTGAACAGACCTAAAATTACATAAAAGAGGCCAACACAACGCACTTCATCCTGATCAACTTACTTTGGACTTGTAAACTTTTAACTTGAAATTAATTTGCGAATTTCTTCAGATAATCCGTGATTTTATAAGTTAAACTTTGTGGGCAGCATGAAGCTGTCGCGTCAGGAATAATTGTCATGATTGAGGGCTCAGCTTAGTTATTATTAACCGGCACAATTTATCAGACAGTGATAGAACTTTTGAGACAAGGGAAAAATTGAAATAAATTAGGTAAATTCATTCAAAATTGCAATAGACTGAATAGTGAACCATTCAGACATAAATTGACATTGTGAATTAGTATTCTTGAGATGTCTAGGAAATTTAAAGACATTCAGGGTGAAGAAAAAAACAAAATCTCTTCAATGATTGAGAAAAGAAACGTTTTTGATTTAAATTCAAATGAAGCCTTCGACTTTTCCGTTTTCTTAGACGCCAAAGCCATTTATTGTTCTGAAGAATTAGATGACGTCAAGATGGTTAGCAATTTGATGATTCCTTTATATTTTCGAAGGAAACAATCAGGATGCAAATTTATTTCGTTTCGAGTCCGAAATGCTTCAATCAAACTCAAGACACATTCATTTGAGTTGTATAACCTTTTAACAGCTTTAGCTGGTAAAGAAGCTTTTGTGTTGAGTCCTTTAAGTTGAGGATACTTTTGAAAATGAAAAAGGATTTATGAGAGTGTAAGCGGAGATTTATGTCACATTTCATCGTTGTTGCTGTTAAAGTTGATATCATCGTAAAAACGCAAAATAGTCACCTTGTGACTCTTAGAAATGGGATAATGTGCCCTCAGGAAATCTATTCGTTCTGGTAACAGGATTCTCGGAAATATGGTGCCGACTATTTTCGATTTGGTGCAATTTAATTGCTCTTTACGAAAACATATATGTGAAGTTTGCAGCAAATATTTAAATACTTCTTTGACAACTTTATCCGGCTGTTTCCCTTATCGACATAGAAAATATTTTCAAAGCCTTTCCATGTTTTCAATAAGGTTTGAAAAATATTCTCAGCTTAGTTTCTTCTTTCTTTTGCAACTTATTTGTTCAATAGATTTATCTCCAAGAAACTGTATAATATGATAAAAACTTGTGGTATTCCATTCAAAGGTTCGAAAAGCTTGAAGAACTACTAAAGACTTAATATACTCTGGATATTTTTATAATTGGTTAAAGATGTTTTTCAGACACACGGAAGTACCATTCAAAGACTCCGTTTCAACAAATGTTAAAGGATGTTCAATAGCAGCAATGAGATGTCATTAGCTGCCGCAAAGAATACGGAAGTATGAATTCTTGTGATCACAGAAACAGTCAATTAATGTGATGACTTAATATGATAGTGGAACTTGAGAACAAATACATGCGTTGATAGTAGCTCAGCGTTTACATCATTTGTCAGCAGAGTGAAGATCGCAACCCTGTCGCAATATATCAGAACATCGTCGTCTGTTGTTCGAAAGAGGAATTAATCACAAATCAATGACAAGAACTCTGTGTTAGAAAACTACATATGCACTATAGTGCGCAAGTTTGATTTAATTATAAAGTTAACAAAGTGTCCTGTTAACCATATAAGAAAAGCACAATGCGTGGATTTAAATTTTCTGTGTCAGAAAGTTTAATACGAATTTTGTCGTATAAATGAATAAGGTCTTGAATGGAACATGTTGTCCAAAAAGTATTCTTTCATCAGCAAGAAAAAAGGTTTTATTCAACTTACCTTTCTGCAACAGAAGGTGAGGCTGAAGCTACAGTCAAGTTATTCCAGTTAGTCAAATGAAGTTTGTTAGAGTTTGTCCAGTGTATGTTTGGATCTTCCTTTGAAATACCTTCGGAGAAATTGTAGCTGGAACATCCCTTTAAAGAAAGTTTTAGCTTAGTTGTGGTTACCATGTTTATTCAAATACTTTCATAAAATTATTTAGCATATGTGAATGTAAACTTTGTCATATACAAGCACATGAACATACCAGTTTTTGGAATAACTAACTCACCATATTCGGTGTAACTCTTCAAACAATTACATGAATAATTCATGTAGTTCGTAAGAAGTTTTTGTAGAATTTAGTTAGAAAACAACCAAATCAACGCTCAAACACAACAATTTCGTGTGAGATTATCTCATTAGCAAAGTATACAATAACAACAGCTAGAACAACTAGTCAATTGGAATTTAAATAATTACCTCTGTTGATGTTTCTAAAAGCTCAACTTTTTTGTCCATCGTTAGGCCTCCAAACGTTAACCAAATTGTTAAAATATGCGAAACAATAATACCAACTGACGCTCCCTGTGTTAATGTTAAACAAATTTCAAATAATTCACGGATTTTCCAGCAACAAATGTAGAATAGTGAGAAATTTTGAAAAGTTTATCCAAAGCATCACGAAACGATCATCGAGTAAAGTTATGAAATAAAATAATTTTGTTATTTGAAAATTCTTAAGAAAATCTTATTGAAGCTCATTAAAAACAACTTACCTTCCAATTAGCTATTGGAACCAACATAGCTAGAACAAATACACCCAAAAGTGGACCACATGTTGCTGAAAACGCAAGCATGGACGATTCAATAACTCCTGTTAGCATTCCAACACAAAATCCTATTCCCATGATGATTAACCCAACCACAACTGCTATTGTTTTGATTATCGTAAGCTGCTGTGTGTCACTGAGTCCTCTAAATCTTGGTAGTTGTGATATAAAATCTTCCCAGATGACTGTAGCACAAGAGTTGAGATTCGATACATTTAAACTATGGAATAACAAAAACAATAACTCTAAAGCTTCAAATTAATATAACATATGGATCAAACACAATCTGTTATACGAATGAAAAAATAGTAAAGTAATAAACGTAAAAAATTTTCAAGTTATGTCAAATAAATAAAAACAAAATATGGCAAAAGTTTAACTAAAAGGACATTCGCATAAAAATAGAACCCGTAAACATATATAAAACACTAAAACAAATAAAAATAAATTACCTCAATGCACCATTAAAGAGGGTCGCCATAAAAATTCCTAAGAATCCTGGAAGGAAAGCAAGTTTGTCCTCAATAAAAAATGGCAAAATTTCATCCCGTTTCCTTATGTAACCAATCGCCATGGGATCACATGTTACATATGTCGCGAAAATTGTCATTCCGGCAACCCAAGCCAATGAGAAGAATATAATAATCAAAGGAATATTTGACATCATGACCCTGCAAACAGACAAAGGGACGTGTCATGCTTTGGATATCATTATTATGGATTCTAGCTATAGACGGGCCATGACCCAAAGTGTTTATAATCTTCGTTATTGCCTATAAATAAGAAATTTTACCTTTTCACACCACAAGTTTTGTCTTGTGTTTGCTTAACCTTAACCCTTCACAAATAAATTTCTCTTCTTCCTTTTTTAAAAAGGGCGAATTTCAACTTACTATGTTGTTCGTGATAAAAAGGACGTTTTATTATAAAGATTTCCAAACCACGTTAGCGAATGTTGTGTGTTTAGAACAGGAATTTTCTGTGGTGTCCTTTTTCCAAAATAAACTTTTCTGTACTTGGTAGTTATACGGTCTTTCTGATCATTACTTGACCTGGATCAGATCAGAAAAATTTTTTAATAAAAGAAAGTCTTGAAGTTGAAATTAGACTTAATTCCCCTGAGTAATACCTTACAAAAGAAATTCTGAATACATTCTGAGTTCCTTTTCAGGTGTCTCACTAATAGATATACTGTAACTAGTTGCAACCAATCATACCTTGTGACTTCCTTGAGTGATTTCATACTAACATAGCGTTGCATGAAGTTCTGCTGGCACCCGAACTGTGACAAAGACATGAAGAGCTGTCCAAGCCAGGCTGACAAAGTATCAACTCTGACCGTTAAGTCACCAGTAAAGTTCATAAACTTAAGTCGTCCTGGAAGCAAAAAAACAAAAACACAATTAATCTTTTTCTTATAAAAGTTTCCCGAAACGGATACACTTAATTGGTGGATTATTAAAATTAGGAAAAAAATATTTGTCATCTTAAGGATATTTAGGAAAAAAGGAATCGACTATTTCAGAGACTCAAGGAAACTGCAAGTCACTTTTATTAAAAGTAGAATTCTCGAATTTTATAAAAAGTCGAATTTAGAAAATTAATTTTATATTTTGAATGTGATATCATTAAACACAATTTGCTCTAGTCATTCAGTGACTTTCGGCTTTTTGTAATAAAGGAATTCATACCGTAAAATTTCCTTGTCGCACTAGTGACTCATATTACAAGAAATTTGTATTAAGGAATCTGACATACCATTGTCCTTGTTGATGTTGAAGACATTAACTGGGCCTCCACCCTCAATAGTACCTCGGATTATGACAGCTAGTGTCACAGCAATCACTGTTACACTTTGTATCACATCCGCATTGATGGCTGCTTTGAGGCCTCCCTGGAAAAACAGAAAACAAACAAAGTTAAAAACCTTGAATGCTATCCGGAAATTCAAACCCCATAAACGTGGTGCGTAAAATGTAAATTTTGCTCTTGATGGCCAGTAAAAATTGTCATTTAATCGTCCTTTCTTAATTGTTGGCCCCCACATTTTTATATCCTTGCAATTAAAATTCCTGTGACCAAAATGCAGTATTTGTTCAGGACAAGAACACACATACATACTAAAACACACGTACCTACATACTGCATTTTGTGGTTAACCGAGGCCGCAAATTTAAATTTTTTATTTTGAAATTTTTACTACGATTTGTCCGAATATTTTATTCATTCCAATGAATTTAAACAATTTTTTTAAACACTTTTATAAAAAAATATGTACCACCGGGGGTTGCACATGATTTTAAAAACGAACATTTCCAACCGGATATAAAAATTTTAATACCTCAACCAGTGAATTTATTTGCATCTGCTAACTGTTACTATGTTTTATATCTTTTTTGTGGCTCGTAATCCTTTACAAACCTTCTTGATTTTATGAACAATTCAATTCACATTCAAATTCATTTTAGCTCAAAGGACGTTAATTAAGGACACACATATTATCCATATTCATATGATCTTACCAGCACTGTGAAGAAAATGCATATGAGAGACATTCCAATAATAGAAGCCCAGTAAGGAATCCCAAGCAGTGTGTAGAGAGCAAGTCCTGGTGTATAGACTGTTATTCCCATGGACAGCATTTGCCGGAGAAGGAACGTTCCGGATGCTAGGCACCGAATTATTCGACTTTTGAATCTGAAATCATGTACGATCGTTTAGTAAATATATACCCACATTTTCAAAAACTCATTTCGTCGTGACTGTTTTCAATATAAAAGATTCTTCCTTGCATTGGACACATCTAACGAGATTTGGACTGCTTCAAGATGAAAATCAAATATTTGAATGAATGTAGTTGAAGCAATCCAAAATCATCTACCCAATTCCTCTAATCAAATCAATTTTCGGAGTATTCCAACTAGAATTAACAAATCCAGTTCGATGGTTTGCACAAATAGTAAATAGATTTTTTCCGTGTTTCGCTAATAGCTTAAAACAGTTTGCAAGTTGCAATGCAAGTCCAATATTTTTGAAAACTATGACACACTCGTAGTTTTTGGGCAGAATAGCCTCAATGAACGTCCGTAGAAGCATCACTTGTATGTAGATCAATTCGTAATGCATAGTTTGTTTTGACACTTGAAATGAATCGAATCGATGTTCTGAGTTTTTCAAAACTTCCATTTTCGAATTTTCCAAATTGCCATATCAATTCCAATGAGGATTGGTGAACAAGTGTGAGACATACATATGTGAAAAGTATGACGCCAGAGAGGAAACAGGGAGCAAAACAGTAGGAAAGTAGAAAATTCTGTTTAGATTTAAATTGTCAAAAGTTTGCTTTAGCGTAAAAACCTTTCAATGTTGAAGTGACGTGGTAAAAAGGTTCACAAAAACAACTACTGATAAAAAGTTTAGTGCAAATAAAACGTTAAATTTATTTACCATAATCGAAATGGTGATGCACGAATGGGGGGAATTCCGTTTGTTCAGGACTGTTGTTTTTTTTTGGAAATTATTTTGTAAATTTATGCTACTTTTTGAAAGGTATGGGAATTTCACTCGAACTTAATGCATTAAGTCCAGGGAGTATTCCAGTACTTCGTGGCTCCAATTTAAATGGTTCTAAAAGGGGTTTAGTGAATTTACAAGTTACCACACTCGGTTTGATCACAAATTAGTGTTTCAAATTCTGCCCCAATTTTTAGTGAGAATTCTTTAAACTGGGTTTCATGCTCGACTCATGGATTCCTAAGATGAATTACAGAATTAATTATTTTTATCTCATTTTTTAATATATAAGGAAAACTTTAGGACAATCCGACACTCACATACATACATATATCTATTCGTGAAGTTACAAGCATGTGCATAAAATATGTTTTTGAAACTTTAAAGCTGCGTTTCGAATGCTTAGAGTGGAGTGTGCGTCTCTGGCACTGATCGTTTCCAATGCTAGAGTAGATTTGTTTCAAATCTATCTACCGAGCATTATTTCAGTCGTTTTTATTTATCACAATTATTATATTCTTTCCACATAAAATTACCATATTTGAATTATCATGCCTTTAAAACATTAGGACTGAATATAATTTTAAAGAAAAAATACAAAAATTCGTCACTTATTTCGAATAAAACGCTTTGCCACTCCAGAGTTAAATAAAAATGCATCCTATCCGTGCACGCTATGCACAGATTGTACGAAAGGCACATAAGACGGAGTGCGTAGGTGCGAAAGAGCGAAACACACTCCACTCCAAGGTGGCATTGAAAACGAACCTTAAGACGTCGAGCAGGACGTCTCGGAAATGGTTGAATAAATCGGCCTGAAATTTTCGCACGAGCTTTAGAATTATATTTGAATAACAAGTCAAAAATCGTTCCACACACATTTTTCATTTTAGAATAGGACGATATATTTTGGATTTTTTATTTTTTCATAACCCAATCCAGAGACGAAGAGCTCATGGAGACCGGCGCCTGTAGCGTTTCTAATTATGTATTTCTTCAACAAGATAAAAATTATCAAAATCGAAATAAAAATTACTTAGATACGCACAATTTATTCTACGTGAATAAATTCAAATATTAGGTACTTGAGGAAAAATTCTTGAAAAATCCCCTCTCTTCGACCAATAAAAGGATAGCCCCTAAAGATCAGTGAGTCCTTGAAGGTTTTGCTTGTTATATATTTTGAATTGATTTGTTTCAGAAATGTTCACGTCCAATTTCGTCATTTGTATTTCTGACAATTTCCGCGAACGAGATATACATAATTTGCATTTGTTGTGTTAATCATATCTCCCACAAAATCATATATCCAAGTCAAGGGAATGTGAAATGAAAATGAATTATTCGAAACATTTAAGCAAATAAATTGCATACATAATTTCAGTTATTCCTCTTACAGAAGGAATTAAATTTACAGGGAAGATATTAATTATATTGATAATATGATAAAAACCCAATAAAAGTTATTTGGTAATATATCCCTGGAATTGGTTTCATATTTTTTTAATCTTTCGTTATTTTTAACAGAAACGTCCGAAAAGGATATGACTAACGACATGGAAATATTTGCATAAATATCCTCTTGGATATTTATGAGTGTTATAGCTATTAAAATGAGCATGGAATCCTTGCACGATTTTCTTTTTGCGTCAGTGTAATTTATGAATTTAAGAATTTTAAATTTAAGAGAACGAATTTTTTATTATAACTCTATTACGATTCTTAATGTCAAGGCAAGAAAAATTCTGAATTTTACAGCACACGAAATGCTTTATCTCATAAATACATATAAGGAAAATTTAATTTTTTAAAGTGTTTAATGAAATGTACATTGTAGTTCTAGGATTTAATGCACATAAAAATTATGAAAACTTTGAAGCATTGAACCATTTAGCTTTGTAAGGGAACAACTAGTTAACCGTGTAATGTGCTAAATTCAAAATAACAAAGTTTTCCCAGCTACCAACAAGCTTTAACTTTCAGAATAGTTCTTTAAATTCGTCAAAAATTCATTCTTAGCTTACAAAATTGGCTTTACACACAACTTATAGAGGATTTGCTTTTCAAAATTTTCAAAGAAATTACTTTCACATAAATTCTAATAAAAATGGAAAATTCAAATGAAACTTCCTTTTCCGTGTATTTTCACATGATTAACTGCGCAACATCTCTCATGTTATAAACCCTAATATTTCATGTTTTTCCTTTGGTTGCCATGTTGGAATTTATTGCTTAAGTTTGACTTAAAAAATGCACAACCTTCGTTGCAATTGTTGTTATAGTGTTAAGATGAAAAAGCTTCTTTCCGTTCTTTGCATAGAATTGAGAATGTAATTGATTGGTTTAATACATTTATCATATCTTGAGTGCAAACAACCACACAGTTCGGATTTAGATAATTTAATGAAAACAAAATATTAATTCTTAATTAATTTTCTTTTGTATCTATTCAAACTGTAACCTTTTTCAATTTGTTTGCCATTAAATGAATCAACTTTAACAATTGTGATTAAAAGCCAAAATACATATAATTGTTTGTTTTAACTTTAATTTGTTTTTAAATCAAATTAAAATTTTGTTTTGATTAATTTAATGAGTGATAAAGGACATGCTTTCCAGAAGGACATGCCTTGTCATCAAGTTAATACAAACTTATATCAACCCTTCTGTAGTTATTATAAAATGAAGTAGTGTTTGCTTACTATAATTGAGTTAAATTAATGGTTTGCTCAACATGTTACAGGTCATAGTATGATATGATATTTGTCCAGTAAATGTAATTAACAAAAGTCTTTATCAAGTTGACTTATTTTAAGTTATTGTTTTGGATATCGATAAATCAATAACTGAGTACTTCATCATTTAAACGGTGTGATATAACAAACGCTATTATTGGTTTGTTTGGCGAGAATCGTTCTGATTTAATGAAAGGAGGAGTTGGATAATGTATAGATGTCAAAAGCATCTGATTCAATCTGTAATTGTTCTCAAATGTTTGTTATAATTGTTCCAGGAGTTAAAGACAATGAACAACTGAAGATTAACGGAAACCCTTCAATATCAGGTTACTCGGTTTATAAACACTTAAGGGTATAGGATAACCCCTTTGTTTTAAGTTAAAAATTAAGTTGATGCTCTTTAATTTACAGATGATCCTTAAAGTTCAATCGGCTTGAAAAATTTAAAATCAATTACTTTAATGAGCTGCAGTAAAAAGTTGAGCAATAAATTAAGGAAACGTTGTATTTAATGAGGGAAAACAAGGACAAAGGCAGAGACAAACGCGCTACAACAAAGGACCAATAAAGGGAGACTTCAATTTCTCACCATTGAAAGTTTCATTGTTGTTGTTTTCGATTCCCATAGGAATGTTCAAGGAATTTTCCACTTGATGAGACACTAAGTCCTTGTTTTCCTTCATTTTTCCCTTTTTAATTTTGTTAAGCTGATACTCAAATTGACAGGAGAGTTTGTACAAGTTTCAGACACAACGTAGTAAAGGATGAAGGGACGAAGACAAATGAAAGATTTCGGGTTTTCACCTGCAGCTATTTTTCGCCGCTAAGAAACCCTTAAGGTTTTAACACAAAACCTCAGCATTTCACTGGAGCTATTTATTATTAGTTATTCATGAAGGAATACTTCAGTGCCATCCGGAAAAACTTTCTCAAACCCATCCAACCTAGTAAACCCATCCAGCCTCAAAACAAAAAAGGGATTGTTAAACGGGTTGAGATGAGCGAGGTTTTTGGCCAAAATCTAAAGAAAACCTTATGGATCCAGGTGGCGGATGGGTTAGTAATCAATCATGTCTTCTGGCAACTTTCACATTAGTAGTACAAAGTTCAGCTCCATTGGGGTTAAGCAGAAAATTTTGTTATCCTTCGGTGGATATTTGTTTTTGAGTACGCGAAAAGCTGGTTTAAGTTTTTGTTTGTTTTAGAATAATGAAGAGTCTTTAATTCCATCCAAAATCCTCAAATAACACTCAGTGTTTGTGTTATTGTATTTGCTTTTTGTGTTTTGTTGAATAAAAACAATTTCACGTGCGTAACTGAAATGACTTAATTTCTTATGAAAATACTCTAATTCGAAGAAGTTTCATCTACAGATATCTATGTGCCAATATCACTTTGTGGATGAATGTAAATGTTAAACAGTTTCCTTAATGTCACGTAAAATACTTTGCCATATTCTAAGGAAGTCAAAGACAAATGGTTGGCAATTGACTTTTAGAAGAACACAAAATAGAAGCGGTTTGTATTGAAAAATGTTATTTTTTCGTTCTACTTCAAAAGTTTTCTCAACAGTTTTTCATTGTTTCTTATAACAAATTAATCAGGTACGGGGCGAACACCGTGAAATAGGACAGTCAAATTCAAATGTTTATCTTTTTTTTCGAATTATTTATGTTTGCGAAAAACAGAAAGTCTCTTAACAGACTGTACATATAGTATCCTGAAACAGTATGAGTTATGATGAAAGGAGGTATGGTTAAAATTATCGTTTCAGTGGTATTCAAATGGATAACTCAATAAATCAATTTGAATCTTTGTTTCTGAGTGGTTGCTTTCAAGTTGCAAGAGATTTCTTAAAAACTATCTTAATGTAAGCGATTACAAACAAAGTGCTACAGTTAATAAAGAAGTTAATTAATTTTCATCTACATAATCAATACATGTACACTATTACTTACCTCATGTCCAAATACTGGTACACAGATGTAATACGTAGGTTAAAGTATACTGGAATAAATATGAAACACACTATCGGATAAGCGTTAACCATGCCATAAATCACTTCCCACATAGCCGACCCTCTATAAAACAATTCACTTGGGTATCCTGGAAAATGTGTAAAAACAAAACAGGAAGTTATTAAGGATAAAATAAACTTTTACACAAGAGAAATGGATAAATTCTGTGCTACTACTATACATGAAACCACATTGAAGAAGGGTTGATCAAATTCAACCAGTGTGGAAACATATCGATTTGAACTTTCAACTATCGTATATCGACGAGTTGAATTCAAATTCGAAAATTCTCTAAATTTACTATCCAAATTTATAACATGCGAATACATGACACTAAATTCTTGTGTCATTTATCATTTCCTGTTTTGACTAATGCACGGTTTTGTCAATGATTTATATCCATACGATATGATATACGAATCAATATCCACATTGACATGTTCATATCTCGAATATTTCACAACTTTTATTGAACTCATAAATCAGTTGTTAAATTATGCAGGATTTTGGTTCATTGCAAGGATATCTCGAACGCAAGTTATGATATTCTGGAGATTGTTACAGAGTATAAATACACAAGACAGATTTTACAAACATTTCAAAACATAAATATAACTTTATGTAACTCATTAATGGATACTAATTAACAGTTGTAATATAGTTTACTGGAACCATCAAAAATTCATTTAAGATTAAAATAGTTATGAAACATTACAAAATCAACCATCCAGTATCACCATCTTCATAACATTCCCTATTATATCAAAAATTATATAGAAAACTTCAATTGTTCTTCTCTTCTTTTTGTCTTTTCGGAGATATTAAAGCTTCCCTCATTTGTGGAAATTTCCTTAAGCATTTTATAATTTTCTTTTTATCTGAATTTTACTACCGAACAATGAATATATTAATTAACACAGACTTTAGTTTAATTTAAGCTCACTGTAGCCGAGTGCTATCTTGGAACTTGCTTTGGGAGATTTACTAAGAAATGGAAAAGTTTTTAATAATTCTTTGCAAGATTTTGTGTTTGTATCCTTGAGCGATTTTCTTGTCTTATAAAACTGCGTTACATTAAAACGTTTTTCTGGAGTACTTACTACAAAGAGTTGTTCTATGGTTTTTCTGGTGATAATGACTGGATAAAATGTAGGTAACATGAGTAACTCAAATTTTTCGGATAGTAAGATTAGTTTTCCTTTTTCAAATGAAACTAAGAAATCCTTAAATGTATGGCCAGATGCCAGAAGCGTTCAAAATCCTTGACAATGTTCTGTTAACTTGTAAGAACCATGAAGGACAAGGACTTTCTTTTCAAGCAATCAGCGGTTCAGTGACTTGATTAGTTTAATAAAGTTCAATAATATCCGGAAAGTTTGCCAAGAAATGTCATATTCATGGACTGTTAAATTGAAATAACGAAAGTCAACAGCTACTGCAAGCAATTTTCAACCTCGGAATGTCTCGAGGTTTTTACAAAAAGTTTAAAAGAGGAGAAAAGTAAACTTTTGTACAAGGAAAAATGTTTGAATTTTACCAAAAAACATTATAAACTTGTGAATTCTTCAAATTTTCATGTCCTGTTAATGTCCTTTTATGTTTAGCAAACTATTCTAAGTAATGACGTTAAAATATGCGGTTAATATTTTGAGTTATACGAAGAATTTCACATTTTCCCTTAAAAAATAAGTAAAAGGATTCTTGTGAAACTTTAAATTGTGTTAAAACCAGAAACTTGTCTGAATAAAACTTTTACAATTTTTTATTTTCATTAAGGTGAATTCCAAATGCAAATGTGCTAGAGTTGTGAAAATTTAATCAACGCCTTGGACTAAGTGCAAGTTGAACTTAGTCGAGGATACTAAAGGACTTGTCGAACTAAACTAATGACGAAGCGTTTCGAATAAATTCATGTGATATTAAAACATACTTGAAGGTTTTGCACTCTTCTGTATATTAGATGTTCATGTCCTAATTTAAGTGCATTTGCATGTTCTTCTACTTGAGAGAAGAAGTCCAACTCCTCTAATGGATGACATGCTGCTTTGCAACAGGATATCGTTCGGGATAAACCAATTTCATGTGGAATAAAATGAATTCTACGTCCAATATAAATTGAATATTTTGAAATGTTTCAATAGCTTAATGTGATTTTATTAAAATGATACGTGGCGACACATTAATTATAATTGTATAGGAAACATGAAACCTAGAAATGTAATTGTGGTAGCTGAGCGGTCAGAGCATCTACCCGGAACGGAAAGTAAAAGATTCGGGTTCGGCTCCAGATCACGGCAACTTTGAAATAATTTTACTAACCTAAAATTGATCGTACTCCAAGTGTTCCACGAGCTATTGACAGCATCATAGCAATAATTGATACACTACCAGTGGCGAATACATAGTCAGCTTTAGTTTTCTGCTTCTTTTTACCATAAATTCGACTCCAAAGTGGGGCTAGTATGGAGAACGATAGAAATAACGCGAACACTGCATAATCCCAGCCAAGGCTTTTGAAATCTTTCGCCATCTGTAATAAAAACGAAAATGAACAGAGATGATAAAAAAACATAAATTTTTTCTTATATAAGACATTGATAAAATATCTGAAATTAACATAAAAATTCCAGTTCAACAATTTTCTGTACTCTATGAATGAGAATCCTTTACGTTGACAAGTGATATCTTAGACAAGAGCCTTTTTCAGAGAAACTGTCGAGTAAAATCGATTTCACTTCAGTGGATTTAGCTGCAGAATGGGTGATACTAAAGGCGTTATCCATTGGATCCTGATAGTTTCTACTCCAACATCAGTAAAATGGAAGAATGTCAGTATTGTTGACAGCTTTATTCGACTTAATGTGATCGTCCTTAGATTTTATGAAATTTGATGTTTTTGAAATGTAACTTGATTTCTACTCTTGTACTTTTTATACGTTTTCTAAACATCAAGTCAAGTTCATTATATCCTGCACTGCAAGCGTCACTTGCAAATGTGTCAGCTGTAATGACATTCGGGATTTGATATAAACTGCCATTGGGATTAAGTAAATTTTTATTTGTCTGCAGCTATTGTTTAAATTTGCATAATGCAAACTTCATTTAAGAATCCTTGTTTTATCCTTGAATGTGATGAATAACATTCAAAATCAGGTGTGATGAGAAAATGAAGTTTTTATCACATCGTTTCATGTTAATTTATAATCAGAAATTCGATATTGAGGAAAAACACGTTCAAATAAAAGCGAAGGATAATCCAACACGAAATAAATTAAACTCCTGGGAATAATTAATAAAATTAAGTGTAACATGAGAACGCTCTTTTACAATGTTTAAGGGATGAAAAAAACTGCATTTTATATCCACAAAGTACTCATTAACTCGAACCAGGATGTTTAAATATTTTTCCATCGAAGCGTGAGATGTTTTCAACGAAACAAAAACAAAAATTTTAAATAAAAAATAAAATAAAATTGCTGACAAAAATATTTAATTAATTTCGAACATGGTTTGGTTAAATAGTTTAATTTTGTGTTATAGAAAAGAAGCTGATATGAATAGCTGGATGCATAGCTGAAAGGTTCATACTGGTAAATGTTTGTGTAGTAATCCTTTCGTTCTACGTTCGTATGAAAATTAATTAAGTCATCAATCCCTGTAGAGAAACATGCATATGCTCCAAGAATATCCTGTTCCGTTATAGTTATGGAAAGCATAAACATGCTCTGTAAAATTTATGAAAATTAATATCTTCCTCCGAGAACGTCGACATTACCAAAGTCATATGAGAGCTGATATACCTAGCTAATGTTTGCAGCTATTGTTCACAGAATTCAATGTAAACCTAATAAACTATGATATGATGTTGTAGATGTGCATCGTGATATTCAATGAAAATTGGAAGATTCATGTTAATGTTCTTCCATTGAATGAGTATCCTTAAAACACCTTGTACACAATACAAAAGAAATATGCTAATCTCAATAACAAAAATATTGTATGATTCTAAGAAATTAATGGCAAATAATAAAACTATTTCCGTCTACAATGCATTTTTCTAATAAATTTTTAAAGTGAAATTCAACACTTCCTTGTCGGAAATTGCAAGGATATTGACTCCACATTCTAAGGATGTCACCATGTTGGAGGTAATGCAAGCATTCAGGATATATTAACATGCTTTACATGTGGAAAACCTAAGGATTATTGGAATAACAAGATCATTGCATGCTATCAGGTTATACAATAAAAAATGTTATCAGTATCACGGTGCCAGCAGGTGTTGCAGCTGGAATTCTAACATTTGTACATAAATTTAAAACGTTCATTCGCACCTCAAGGAGTTCATGACAGGAAGTAAGGTATATTATATATTTGTATGTACGTATGTTGTAAGCGTCAGTTTGTCTAACTTAATTTCAATTCAAGTTGCGCAAAAATGGCATTTCAATATGCAATAAAATTTTATCGGTGGTAAAAACCAATTCTGTCTTTTGTAGGTTTTTTTTATTTTTCCAGCTAACACCCTCTTCATCGCAGGGAAGGAAATACATTACAAGTGTGTATAATGAAAATAGTAAAGATTTGTTCCCTTCAATCCATATATCCTGAGAAATCCGTCTGGAGTCGTAAATCCTTCCAAGAAAGAATGTAAGGCGGTACCACCAACGCGTCAACTACATGTGTGTTTGCTTTATTAGAAACGAAAGTCCTTGCATGAGGGTAGATCGTAGTATTGTTTTTACTTACGGAAATGGTGATTAATCGAATTGTGGAAATTAAGTTTCCGGTTCAAGTTAATGCAGTTTTGCTTTACTTTTCTTCACGAAGGGATGAATCGATTCGATGAAGGAACGAACAACGTATTGTAGATGGAATGAAAGTGACTTGGAATTTTTCAAATATTTGGTATGGGTTAATGAAAGTACTAATTACAAGTGACTTGCAATAAAGTGTTGCCATGATAGCTAAATTGATGTCAAGAAAAAGTCAAAGTTAAAAATGTGTGTGCACAACCACATAATGATTCTTAAATTCTATTCACTTGAGACAATTTTTATTTGCACTTGAAGAAAGTAATTTATCAATATCCATTAGACAAGTTAGTATTAGCACAATGTGATGGAGTCAGCAGTAATTTGAGTTCTAGAAAGTTTAAATTTGAAATTGACGAAATTCAGGAAAATAGAATGACCTTTTTTCTTCTCATTTTCATTTTCATTTTCATTTTCATTTTCATTTACTTTCATCCCTTTCTCAAACTGAGATATACTAGTCACAGTGTAAAAGAAAAGAATATAGTTAAGACAAAGTTCTATAGAAATTCTTCAAGCGGTGTATAATTAAATCTGCACAGCTTTTTGCAATTCAAACAAAAATATAAATGGAAAACTTTCTCGTCGTCGTCGTCGTTGTTGTCGTTGTTGTCGTTGTCGTTCAATGCAATTCACATTTGTCGAATTTGACATTTCGAAAGTTTTCTTTTATTGAAAGGACATGCCACTTTACACAAACACTACCAGTTAGAATGAACAGAATCCCTTTCAAAATAGGTCACTATTTTAGTATTCTTCGTTTGAAGTTTCTTTTCTTTTCAATTATTTTCTTGACCAAGTACATTTCCGCATCATGAGTTCTTATGTATTAAGAAAAATCCAAGGATTCCTTATTGTTGTTTCTTCTGGATTTATTAAAATTAAACCATATTATATTTCCAGGATTTTAAAGAAAGCTTTTCAAAACTCATTTTGCCTTATTACACAATTTTTTCGAAATAAAATTTTTTCATGTACATATATGAGTACTTCGTGATTTATGTTCAATGGTAGTGTAACCCACCTGTGAAATCTGATATTTTCGAAATAATTTAAAATCCAGTAGAATGTCGTAAGATCTGAGTATTTTCTCAGTTTAATTGACAATCATTGTTTTCAAAACAAAGACTAATTGCTTTTCTACAGAAATGGTTTAAGGATTTTTATCCTGGATCCTTTCGTGGATGTACTTACTAATATTTAAAAAGGCTACAAGACCTCGGAATCTGAATCAAACGCAGATGTTAAAAGTATATCATCGAAATTGTGTTGGGATATCTACATAACCACGTGAGATATACACCATTAAGCTTAGTTGTTATATTTCAGTATAGCATATCGTGGTTTGAATGTATTGGGTATTTTCTTTTCCAGATGCTAATTGAAAATCTTGAAACTTGATAATATTCACTCGGCAACATTTAAATCTAAATCATGATTTAAAATCCTCCTACACAATATAAACCGACACATTATTTTAAAGTGATATAGATTTATAAACATCCTTTTCGTGTTTCAATTAAAACCACTTCTGAAAATATCCTGCGGACATTCAAGAGAATACTCATTTCAGAGTCAAACAAAATAATAAACTATTAATCGTGCTTAGTATCCTTTTGCATTTTAAGTTCGTCGACAAAATGGATATAGCTACAAAAATTATCCATTTAATATCCTCTTTTACATTTGGAGAAAATTAAATAACTCACACAATGATGCTGAGAATATAGAACGTATACATAAAATTTAATCAATGTTCTTAAACGAGTGGCTATTAAATGCATGATTTCATCAGGACGAAGGATATTTAAATTATAAACTTTTGAAATTGTTTGTACTTAACTTCTTTTGACGCCATGAAATATGAGTGTCATTTATAAGTTAAGCTAGTGAACGCGAAAATTTTGCAAATTAGATAAATGAATGTGCTTTAATTTTCCTTAATAATATCATTAAATTTATATAGAATACGCATTGTACTGTCATAATGATGAACACAAATATAAAATCTTTTAATACA
The DNA here is from genome assembly GCA_963971475.1 of Chrysops caecutiens. Lineage (NCBI taxonomy): Eukaryota > Metazoa > Arthropoda > Insecta > Diptera > Tabanidae > Chrysops > Chrysops caecutiens. The sequence goes on along the minus strand of OZ020569.1, from coordinate 39,865,171 downwards.
AAACAGTCTTAAATTCACTGCAACTATTTGGTAAAAAAAGCAACTTACTTTCAAGATAATAGAAAACACTTTTAACCAATTAAGACCACCTGTTCAATGATGCGAGAACCGGCAAATTGTGACACTTTTGTCAGTGAGTTCCCGACTCCAGATGATCTTCAGTTCACAAAAGTTATCTAAATTTGTTTAGAGATAACATGAAAATCAAAAGTGGAGAAATTTTTGGTGCAATATGACGATTTTATTTTGTTTATCTCTATAAAGTAATACATATCAAATAAAGTAAGTCAAAACAGGTGTTATCCGGTAGTTATTTCGACGCACTCATAAAAAATTTTATTTATTTATTTTATTTTTTAACAGTAGTAAGTGTATACGATATACTTACTACTAGATAAAACTTTTTATAATAACGTTATCTTGAATTCCAGTGAAACTTAATTTTTTAACATTTACAGAACTTTCGGGATATGCAAAACATGATTCATGACAAGAATGTAAAACTTCATTGTTGCAAATTTAGAGTGATAAGAAAATCTGCATTCTGCCCGGAAGTTTTCAATGCGACAGTTTACGGAATAAGATAAACACAGTTTATCAGGTTAAACATATGTATATGACATTAGAAAGAATTCGTAGTTCTTAGAAAACTTATAACTAGGTTACTTCTTTTCTTTGTTTCTGAATAGTTATCACAATTGACGAACAGTTCTTTTGAATGATGGAGTGTCGGATGTCCTGTTTCCATGAAAATCGAATCCTCATTTGATGCAGGACCATCAGCAGTTGATAGTAACGAGAACCATCAGCCCACTCACAGAATACAACGTTTGGAATGATATTTCGCCTGACACAAGACACTGAACTGTATTGATTTTTCCTGCACACTGCACAAGACCTGTTATCCTGTGGAAGTTGTTATTTTAGAGAGCTTTTGCTATATTTAAGTGAAAATATTCATTGAGCCAAAACAGTCATATTGAATCGTTTCTTTTTCCATTTGCATATTCATTTGCAGAATTCTCCTTCGGAAAGGACTCGTTTTCAATATTGGATATTGAAACTGCTTTGTTGGAAGGTTTTGTACATTTTTCACTACCTTTTCAAGCTCAACATTAATCTGAAGGTTATATTGAAGGATTCAATTGATACTATTCACTATTGATCGATGGTGTTATGTAGTACTTTGAAAATGGGAACAAAGTTTGATGGAGACATACAGAAATGGCATTGTTGGTTGCGCGAAAGTTTTTGAAAGGTCGTCGAAACCAGGGTATGCAATACAGAAATGAAATGTCACTCACACGTGACGTCTAATTGAATTGTTTTAAAATAAGGATATTCCTATATAACATGAGGAATAAGGATATTCACTCATAATTATTAATTTATGCCAACACTTGTACCAAAGACCTAGAAATATTGGTTGTATCCTCATGAAAAAATTATGTAACACTTGAAATTAGCAAAGAAGATCCTAATAAATCGTGGTAAGTTGTACAGGAAAAATTTTTGTAACTTGTTTCGCGGGGTAACAGTTGAGCTTACATGAAGCCTCTCATGATTATTCAAAGAAAATTAGTAGAATTATTTGCATATTTTATAATTTCGGATAAAGATTCGAATAACAATTATATGGGATTATTTATGTAGGTTTCACAGGAACCCGGCAGGATAAGAGGGGTTATTATGATCTGCACGTGTGGCGTGTTACAGATTCTTCTTTGATACTTGATAAGATTAGGAATCAAATCACTAACTTCCACGTAAAATGGAATGAGCATATATTCAATTACTAAAATTTTATAATGATAAGAAACTTACTGGAATATGTAAGGAACAATAAGTAACTTACTGGAATAAGTAAGTACTATTGTAACAAGTAAAATTATTGTACAATGTGGTATAGACTTAAAGACGGAAGTAACGAAAACGCCAATTCAGCAAAAGTCAATGAATGTGGAAGAGATTTAATTACCCTTACGAAAATAGTACTTTAAGGGTTTGTCGGTTGAGAACTTACAAGTACATTTTGCAAATAACAACCCAAACTAAGCAGTTTTCTTTACATCGATGTAACTCCAAATGTGTTCAAATGTATAATTAATGAAACTGATATCAGCTCTTCTGATATATCTGTCTTCAAACAGTTGGTGATATCCCTGAATAGTTATAAGGATTGCTGCATCCTTCAAGCATGACGGGCAGAATTCTTGCAACAAGAAAACCAGATAAAATCTTTTGTTACTGACGTTTTGTAACTTCATTTAATAGTTTGTGATGCGAGCTGACATTTGCAATTCATCTTTTACTTCTGTATCATGTGCTAGATACTAACTAACTGGTGTAAGCATCAAAAAGCAAACTATTATGAATAAAAATGTCTCGCATTGTTCAGCGATGATGGAACCAAAAGCGATTCACCAAAAGTTTCTTAGACAATGATGTCAGAAAATGACAAATTTATTATCTGTTCTTCTTAACTCACTTCGAGACTTTGCCAAACTAACAAATAATAAAACTTTTGTTCAGTCTAAGAATAACTTTGGATTAACACAATCTCATACCAGAATTTATGTCAAAAGAGCTATAAATAATAAACTATTCCATTACTCATTCCACGATGTACAATAATATCAATTATTGACGAATGAACTGCAGAGGATGCAAGTAGCAATTGGTTTATGTAAACAATCAAACCAACAAGTCACTCTATTTGATGGACAAAGTGTGATAATTATTCGGTTAATTCGATGACAGCTCCAAACACATGCCAATTCTACCTGTAATCAACCTGTTCCGGTTGTGGCTAAAGGTGATGGACAAACATGATTTCACATCATGTACCTTAAACGGAACTAAGACAACAAACTCATTACAAGACAATTAAATGACAATCACCGTCAAGAAATAGCACATTCAAGGATAATAATTAAATCGAATAAAACCTAATAAGAAATGAATACGGAAAGTATGATGATAACATAATTATCCATAATTTATCACAATACAAAAAATCCTTTAAAGGATCATTGCTGGTAAATAAAATTTGATTGACATACAAAGCAAAGTAGGGAAATGCTTTTAAAAAGAGCTTTCGTTTAAATCCACATTATACCTTGAAGTTTATTATCCTTGAACATAAAGCGTTTAAGACTTAGACCATTGAAATACATCTACATAGACATTTTAAATAGTACATCCTCAATTAATTCAACAGGACAATGAGAGCATTATAAAATTATGTTCTTGTATAGTGACAAAATGAGATGCTCGTAATATCATTAAAAATTTCATAAAACTGTCCATATAACGCCTTTGCGTTTGTTCACACGATATGATATGGACCGGAATAGTCTGTCCAAAGTACCCATTACGCCATTATACACTTGTCACAGGACGAACAAGGACCATGTGAACTTCCGCATTATCCGATACCAGATACCAGAGGCAAAAAGGATAAGAATTGTATGATAACACTAAGTGCCACTTAGAATAACGAATAATATAATGGGCTGGATTAGTACTTATCCGACATTACACTTTTTTATGTAGTCCTTACAGGGGTTTTCGTTTTGTCCGTGATCCTTAATTGAATTTGTGTTTGCATTTATGTTTCTGTACACATGAGCATGTGTATTTCTACTTTATTCATGAAAAAACTTTTAAGAGCCTAAAAGCTACACAATTTTTTCTTTTTTAAATTTTTTAATTTTGAAGCTAAATTGACACTTCTTTCCAGAACCACAGAGTCTAGGTTGACATACTACATATATCCCAATGTTGATGAATTCAAGTGGTAATCGTTTGCATGCACTTATTTATAATTATCTACGTTGAAATGTTGATAATTAACTAGGATAAAGACGGATGACACGAATGCAAAATTTTAAGTTGAAATATTATATACCTAAGTTCAGTCGTGCATTTAACGCATATGAATACCTTACAATTATCTCTTGACATTTTCAGTCTTACTGTAAATTCATGTTGCTGTTGATATTTTAAGAGATCAATATAGAATATCAGATCTACAGACATTAAACCTATAAAAAAGATATTGATTCCGCCAAATTTCGGACAAATTGGCTACAAATGGAATTGAGACACTTCAAATAAAATGTTTTGTAAAATGAACAAATGACAGTAAACCCTTTGAGTTTTAAGGTTTGTGGTTTTGCAATTATTCTCCTGCAAATAACTCAATTTCACTTTCTCGTAAAATTAACTTTAACTTGAATTACAACTCCAAAATAGTTTCAGTTTTAGATTTTAACCAAATTTATACGAAAGCCAAAGCAATTGCCTATTTGTGGTAACCCTTTGCTGTGAAGGCTTAGAAGAGCTGTTTCATATACATATAGGTATATAAATATAATGTACAGTAATTTCAGCTAACAATAATTTGTGGTTACAAAATGCCAAACATTTTACCAAGCCATGTTGAAAAATATGTTACAGTATCGTTAATTTAAAGTCCTGAAGTGATTAACAATATTTACTCGTTATGTTAGTTACTGCATTTCAAAGTTTCTGTTTGTCAATTAAACTTAAAATTTTTGAAATTTTTCTGTAACAATCTAGAAGTTGGTAAAGTTACTTGGTAAATTACTGTAGCTTGGTTAAAACTTAAAAGTTCCTCACTATAATTTTCTAGCACTTCAAGAAAGTAAAGAAATTTCCAACCTTTTCCCAGGAATGGTTAGGTACTTATTCTTCAGTTTCAATTTGAAAGGATATTGAAATCATCAAGGGTTTAGTAATTTTCATTAATCAATATTCCAATACTTTCGACGAGTCGGAAGTTGCAAGGAACTAACTTCTAATGACGTGCATTTGGAAGAGTTTACTGCATAATCTTCTTTACTATATGTATGCATGTAGCATAACTTTAAATTTTATTGAGATTAAAGTTGAAAGTTCATCCTTGTTTGGAAAACACTTCCGCTCTTCCGCGTAAGCATGCAACAGTAAGTTTGATGATTTTGGAAGCTTATAGTATGATAAATGAGGAATTGATTTAGGGATCAAGGATTCTCTTAAGGACAATGTAAGGAACAATATAAAATTTTTATTTAAAAAAGTTGAACCAAAATTTACGTTCCACGTAAGACAGCAAAACTCAAATTCCAACCCGAAGTATCACTGAATATCCTTCTTCAAGTATCCTTCTTCAAAAAACAACAAAACCAAAAACAAAAAATAAATTATCCAACAGTTTCCTCTTCAGCTTTTCCTCGTAATATACATCAGGAAGTCAAGTGCTGGAACAGCCGTTTGTTTCCTGTCATATTTTCTAGCTATTTTTCCGTTTCTGACAAAATAATTGTTCTTTTTCCTATTCCGTTTCTGGGAAAAATAAAAATGGCTGCAAGGATTTAAGGAACTTCTGGAAAACTGTTAAGCTTCTGAAGTTGTAGTCGCGGAAAAGTTTTGGATAAATTCTGGTAGTAAACTGACTGAGAAGGATTTTTGATAAGAACTAGTTAAAAAATATGAGAGGGTATTTTCTGCTCTTCGCTGGAGTTAAAGTTAATTGCAGAGTGAATTTGGTTGGCAAAGGATAAGATTTATATATGTATATGGCTAGGGTTACTATGCACGCGAATTGGTACGCAAATTTGTTCTGATGAGTTCTGATCAACTCGTACGAAGAAACAAACGCTTGCTTTTCGATGCAAGTGGTTACGCTGGCAGTGAAGAAAACGCCAGAACATGCAAAAACTCGTTACAACAAATTGGACTTTCAAACTGGTTTGATTTTTGACGTACCCGTCAGAAGAAATTTTCGTACCAATTCGCGTGCAAAATGCTCTAGCTCAAGGCACTCAGTAAACCTCTTCTCTTGTGGGGTCTCTATTCATTCAATAGGCTTAATTGAAAGCGTTCAACAGTTTTCCCTTTTTTCCACAAAGTGTCGATAAATAAAAATATAGACATAAAAGCCATTCTAAAATACGTCATGTTTCGTGTCCTGGCACAATAGTTTCGATGATACACTGAAAACAGGCGTGTTTTTTCATGCGACACATCCACATATTTTCGATTAATTGCATGGCACTTGTTGCTAAATACAAACATGTTGCTTGTTATTTATGTGATTCAGTTTAATTTACGATAATTTGGTAGTCTCATGTGATGTAAGTGAAATATGAAATATTTGTAATCATATAATTATCTGGTTAATAGCTACATAATTGTTTATTATTTTTCAAAGTGTTTTGCGGAATTGAATAGATTTAATTCACTTTAAGTGTTCGTAAGTTAAACCACCGAAACATATCAATTACATCAAGTGTTTGTTGATAATAATTCCGGTAAATTAACGCCAAATTGACGGTGAACTGCAATATGACCTGTGACATGACCTTTAATATCTGTAATTTGTAGACTGTTGGGTGACAATTTGTTGAAGGATATCTTCTTTAGCCGAAGGTATTCTCCAACTTTGGTCATAGTGTGAAACTCTGCCATGTGTCCAGTGTTTGAAATTATCATAACAAATTTGAAAAGTCATGCAACCATAAACGCATTGTCATTTCAGCGCGAACTGTAATATATTCGATCATATCCCGTGAAAATTTATAAATATACATTTCCATAACCAAGACTCCTAATTTACGAATAACTTTATCCCAATTTCACTAAAATGTCATGACTAATTTCACGCAACAAAAGTTCGTGGTTAATAGTATCACATAGCTACAGAGTTCGCGTGTCCATAACTCAACATTTTGTCATGGTTATGCCATAAATGGAATCGCGCTTTCATGTTGACATGGTGTTCAATATTTCGAGACACTGCCGAACATGTGTCACGTTTTGGTTGTTTTTGGAATTCAATTTATTGTAAACGTTGGTCATTATCAAACCATTTCGTGGTAAAATACAATTTCCAAAAATTCCAGCTCATTAAATCTCTAGTGAATCGAATTGGACAGAATGAATTAATAAAGATATCATCTCAAATAGGGATTTGATTGGAACAATATTTGGGGGAAAAAAAATATTCTGTCAATTTGATGAATTTATTGCTATAAAGTGCTTTAGTAATATCTTTTATACATTTGAGAAAGCGATATGATGAGAACCTTAAGTATTTGCCTGATATCATACAGTTATTGAAGATTTCACAAACAGTTTTACAAAAACATGAAATTTGTGGTTTTATGATATTTGCAAAACCTATTTCGCATTTCGCTGGTTTAAGAAAATTCCCAATAACGTATCAACAGTACATTTTATTGACAAAACAATTTTCCAATCAATTTACATTGGCTAACCACTTTCCGCAAACTGAGCAATTTCATCTGCAGAAGGAACATTAAGAGCCATGAGAAATGGTTGTCTTCCTTGCAATCTTTCTTTTACTACCCATTCATATCGAGTCATTGAAATGAATTTAAAGTTGTTTGCAAGCAAATTAGATGCAATTCCTTATGGTTTTATCGTCATCTGCGTCATCTAATAAACTTATTGATTGCTAATGAGAGAAAATCTTACAACAAACGATGTCACTGCAAGGATAGTCTGACGGAGCCCAGAAGGAAGAGACATATTCATCATGTTCATTGCCATTATGAAAGGTCAGTAACACTTTCTGTTGTCCGGATAAAACCGATTCCAGATATATGCGTAACTGAACAATTAAACTCGTTGATGAATTTTAATTTTTCATTAAACATAAAATATAAACAGATATGCAAATTAGAAATTAACATTTAATAATCGGTTGCATCGCATTCAAGAAACGTCTTGAGTTTCCTGTATTGGGTTATATGAAAACACAAGAAACTGGTTTCTTGAAAACTTAAAAATATACGGTGGGCTAGACCAAACATACGTATATTGGAATAACTACTTGCTTCTTTAGCGTGTTCAATTTATTTATGCATTTTGAAAAATGCAAATGTGGCACGTGCATTTATGCGTATATTAGCTTTAATAGCTTGTCGTGCAAAGCGGTTTTTGACCGATACTATACAATATTCAGGTTTGAATGAATCGCGTGCTCGTTTCAACCAACTATTTTTGCTACAAATTATATTGGAATCGCTAATTTCAGCCACATACCGTGTTGAACGCGGTAAACACGGTCCATGGTGTTGGAACTGGTATCAAAAGGTAATATCCATAATTGGAGACTAGTCGGACACCATAACAATTTATGTATATGAAACAACGTCCTTACACATAGCACTTTAACTCAGCCAGAAACAAACGGGTTATTGCCTTACAATAAATTATTTATCGCTAAATTTATTATCACATGATTATCTTGATTAGCTGTTTGAATGCAAATCGGCCGGTGTAAATTAGTAACCAAAACTTGATTACATTTCGATTTCTATTATCTTTTGAATGAATCACTTTTGAGATTGATTAATTACTGGAAACTGCAATTAAAACGTCACGTAACTAAGGAAACCCTATCAATTGACTCGCATTATCCACTCATATCATTCTGGTTAATTGAACAGAATTGTGAGCACCGAAGAACAAATCCCGGCTAAACTGATGCATTCTGAGTACTGATGCAGGATCTATGTAACACTATCAAAGGCTGAGAGCTCCCTCATTTAAAAGTATTGAAGTAAATTGTGCTACCTACTTGTATATAATGCTGGATTTTTCTAAGAGTCAACAAGGTAAATTCAACAACACTTTTCGCTGCGGAATGTTTTTAAAGGAATGTCATTGATAGTAACAATGATAATTAATGTTGAAAGGGTTAAAAAGTAAGCACCTGGTTTTTATAGGTAATAAATTATTGATAAAGAAGCTTTTATCCACAGCATCGAAGTTGGAAATTCCTGCTTGAATAACTTCAAAGTTTTTCTTGTTCAAACTACAGCGCGTAGTTTGAATTCACTTTTGATTTTGAGCACTTGTTAGCTGTAGTTTAAGAATACTTCAAGTTATTAATATTTGAATCACCAAGATATTTCAGAATTCTACAGGTAAACACGAAACTCGTTGAATTCTTAAACGTTTTAAATTTTCAAATTGAAAGTCGAAAAATACAAATTCAAAGTTTAGTGCAGTTTGTAAAAATTTAAAATTCATCTCGAAATTAAGAAGGCTCCAATGATTTAATGATTTCCTGCTGCTCAAAGTTTAGCATCATTTCAAGATATTCCTCTTTCTCTTTAAGAGCTTTCAAGATGTCGAGGTCACTTTTTCTAAGTTTTCATCATATTTCACGGGTGGTTAACTGACAACAGGAAAAAATTTCAATAAAATAGATCCTTAACTGTGAGGTGCCTTTAAAGTTATTCTTTTTGGTGAGGTATAAATAAGTGCCTCTTCAGGATTCTCGTTTATCTGAGTGACACTTTGACATTTTCCACCTTTGCGCTTCTTCTGGCGTGGCAATAAATCAAACTTATTGTTAGTTTCGGAGTCAAATAAATACCTAAACTTTTGGTCCCAAATATTTAAGTAAACTGTTAAATTTGGGGTGAAATTGAATATCTACAATATAATAAAACAAAATTTTAAAACTGCCATAGCATTAATAACAAAACTGAGAAGATGTTCGATTTTTAAACGGCGTTAATGGCAATTAAATGATCTTGGTTTTCAATGAATTACTCAGTGACGTTATCGTTCGAAACATTTTTGAATGTTACCCCGTCTTGTTTAACATTCCTTTATCACCTCAATAACAGCATTCGACGGAAGTACGAAAAAATGTGTTTTTAATGAAAAAAACTTCAATTAAGCTTTATAAAGCTTTTCCGGAATATTTTTTCTCGTAAATAAGAGAGGGAATGTAAAAGTATGAAAACGTGTGAAATTAGTAGGAGAAAAATGCCGGAAAATTACATGACGCCATCTCTTCATGTGGTACATCATTTTAAATGATTTCTATTGTGTGACTCCAAGTGACAAAAATTTTTTTAATATGAATTAATCATTAAACTTCAATTCATTTATATTACATGCATTTTTCGAAATAAAGTTTTAACTGTTTTGAATTAAAGTTAATTGACTGTAGTTAAATGATGAGGCGAAACTATTTTACTAACTAAGAACAGACGATCAATGAATCAACTGTGCATCATTCTGTTTTTTCATTGAAATAGGGAAAATTAAAAATAAACTTTTTAACAAACAACGAGAGGTTAATGAATGTGAAAGTGAAAGCAATTTTGACTTTAATCAACTGTTGTCAAATGAAATTAAATTTTAAAAATCTACATTAAATCCTTGTTTCGGTAATCTTGTCCTACCTCATATGAGTTATAATATTAGTTTTATTAAATCACAAAAAGTGTTTATAAGTGTTTCAGATCAAATGATGTTTATCATAGATATGTAGGTATGTATGTTGTTATTATTGAAATGAGAAAAATTTTGCCACAAAAGGGCTTGTAGGTCATGGGTTCCACGTAAACCTTTTTGAATAACCAGAAACTGGTTACAACGTTCAGGAACCTGTTTACAGTTTTGAAACGGTTAAATTTTGTTGATTTCATAACAAGATAAACTATTGAGATTTTTTAAGTGATATTGAAGTGAAAGCAAGAATGTATAAGTTAATTTATTCATGTTGTCTTATTGAACTGTGACTTAACTTTGCAAATATTCAATTAAGAAGTAACCAACGTAATACGTTTCACTGATTGATCACTCAAGTTGAAAATTGCTTACAGTCTGCAAATGACCTTTAACTTTTTTTTCTTAATAACATTCTTATGGAATTTCAATATTTTTGTCTTATATTATAGGAACCTTGACATCTAACAACGTTACAGTTACAATAGCTGATAGTAGCTACTAAATGTAACCAGAATTGTGTCAAATAGAGCAAATAAATAGTCACAAAAACATAATTATGACCTCCAAAAGAGTGATTGTGCTTTTTTTCGATCTGATTGAAGTTTTGTTTTGGAAATGTCTCAAACTTCGTTCATGGAATATTCGAAAAGCAGCTAACAGTCAGCCTTGATTTGAAGAAAAAATATGTTTTTCTTAGATACATTTTCAGTGAAACTTATGGTAAACATAGTAGAAATAGATTAGTATTTGGTAACTTTCGGAAAAGTTAGTCAAGATTTTTAAAGGATAAATATATTCGAAAATTTAGAAACAGAATTATTTTCTAAAGTTGATAAAGATGTTTGTATTATGAGTCAAACCACTTAAGGCATCGCAAACTGAAAACACGTGCGGCTTCAGACAACCCGAAGATCGAGTTTTTACCACAAAATTGCGCATTTTCTCGTTGTTAATCATGTGGGAATAGAACAGATTTTTCTTTTGATCGTGCACAAGATCATAAATCATCGTATATGTGATTTGAATATCACATTCGACAAATTCCTTTATCTCTTTCAAACCGGATAAATTCAATAACACGATAAACGCCACATCGTACTCTGATGATGTCTGCAGTTATAGGGACATATCGATTGATGAAAATTAACATCCCAAACGAGTTAAGTATCGAAAGCAGCCCCATAAATGATCAAACATAGTGTAAGACGTTCTTAAACCTTCAAGATTGATCATGGCAACCTTATTCCCAAAGTCTTCTGTAATCAATTCTTATATGTTATTCAACAAATCGTTTGGATGAAAATATACCTCAAGGCTGAAGGCTATCTTGATACGGTATATCAGATTTCGGTGAATGTATTATAGATAGTTCCAGGATATACCTAGTCATGTCGTCTTAAGATGGAATCTTGGGATCTGATCCCGGAAGTCCATAATTAATCAATCAAACGTAGTCATAGAAACGACCCCATTGCTTGAGTCAGCTGTGAGTTTTCGTAATTGATGGAATTTTCTTAAAAACCCTCATTTCTTTAATAGCTTCTGGATTCACATTAATCTACATGTCGCACTTTTTCATTCACATGACTTGTCTGGCTTGACGCTTTTAATCACTTAATGCGAAAAACAAGTAATTGCAATTAAAATGCATTGTTGGGTGCTGACAACAAAAATTGATTACCCGAGCAGTTCAAGTCACTCTCTAGAGGGTATGTTTGCCTAAAGAAATGATTAATTTGTGATTTGCTCAAAGTGTTAAATCAATATTAATTGATTCGTCCTTTTGCACAATTTGTTGTGGAATTATTCTACAGTTGCAGTTGCAGTTTCAGTCATCTGGTGCATTTGTGCATTTTCAGCTACATATTTAATTACATAACTGAAATGTGGATTACGTTTCCATATCTGGTATTGTTTTCTTTTTTGTCGAAACGTGATATATACATTTGCATGTTTTTGTTCCAGGGTTGTGTGGAAAATATTTACATTAAATCAATCGATGGGGTTTTCATGGTAAAAATTTATGCTCAGAGCATTGCAATGGAACAAAAGTTGGTATCTAAATTTGATGGGTTCTGAAAATTAAATGAATTTTTTGATGAAACAATAATTCAATTGTTGCATTCCCAGAATATGTGAAATGTTAATCAAAACTGTAACCCTGAGGTCATTTTTATATTTAGTAACTTGTCTTCACGCTGATTTATGACGTTAGAAGAACACTATTTGAGACTAGTAACGTATAAGTTTTTAATAAATTAAGAAACTGTATTTATTAATTTTAAATAAAATCACGCGCTAATGAAATGGAACATTTTTATTGCGAATATTATCAATGAAAAATGATAAAATTTTTCAATGTTCATACAAAGTACGCCGTTAAAAGAGGCACATGCGCAATGTACTTGAACCTGGAATGGTATTATCAGTTCAGAGGTCAGGTTGAAAAGTTTGAGATACCAGTTAATGAAAAATCTACACGAATACCTTATGGGAATATGTTGGAACCCTAAAGCTGTGTCTAGTTTACAAGATATGAATTATTTTCGAAAAAAATCATTCAAAATGAGTTAAAAATTTCATAACGTGAAGAGTAATCAAATTGTTCAATGATCCTACTACAGAAGTTGTGAACCTCAAAACTATTACAGGAATTCAACCTAAAAATCATGATTGAGTAGACATCAAGACGACTTCGAAGATAGCATCAGTTTATACAAAACATGAAACTGATAAGCGTTGTAATAAGACGCAGTAATAAGAGTCAACCATCTGCATTTGTTATCAATCAAATCATTGATTGCAAAAATAAAGTGAACAAATACTGAACCTATGCATCCAACAAAGTGGTTAAGTGAGGATTTATTTTAAATGGATCGTTGACTGCTACTAGAAATCACATGTTTTTGGCTCTAACATTGAATTGATAACCCGGTAGTAGGTTGACCTATTGTTTTGTTTCCCAGATCTAAGTCTACTGCGACGTTTAGTAGGAATCGATCCTCATGAAAGTGTCTCTTATCAGTTGAATCATATGAGACCTAATGACACGGATTCACTGATTATAATAAGTTCTTTGGAAATGAAAATTGTCATTCTGTTTTGTTTCCAGTACGAATTGGATATGACCACATGACTGAGAATTTAGCTCATGAATCATATGTTCGTGTGACGGCTCCATTCGTGTTGTTGAGAACTGAAGATCATAGATATAAGACAAAAGGTTTCAGGCAGTTACGTTGAGATAATTTTTAAATTTAACAATTCGTTATTGATGCGAGTTTTTCAAGCTTTTGTTTATCTCTAAGGTAAGAAGGCTCTTCTATGGAGCATCCACGGTTTGTTCAATTATTCAGAGTTAGAACTGCTTCTCAATTATACTAGGTCTACGTGACTAATACAAGAAACATTATGCTGGCTATAAATTGCATATGTCACACATGTTCATGGCAAATCTCAAACAAACATTGTCTTGCTCTGGACAACCAGGACATCAATGTCCCTTCCAGGGATACCAATTGCGTATTTCAAACGAATTATTCAAATGATTTCATCGACAAATAAGGAAGATTAGCTATCAAGAGCCAACATACATACATATAGTTTGAATCATTCTAAAGCACAGTCCCTCAGATTTATAATTGAATAACCAATCAATTTCAATTGACCACTGAGGGTTGATGAGAACTTGATTCATAATAGTCGGGCATACAAATTCAATCTCTAGCCGATCAATGATGTATAATACCAAAGTTTACCGGTAATTGATAAATGATAACTTTTTAATACGTATTTAATAGATAACCCAATCAGCTTGATTGGTTTCCTTGCAATAGAAACTTAAAATTCAGGCGCTTTTGGACAATATCAATACATACTATAATTAAAATGTAGATTTAGATATGTAATAGAGTCCCATGCACGTGAAATGCCTTGCAATGTTATAGGTTACCAAACAGGATCTTTCGTTTCAAAGAAATTAGAGTAATTTTGGTTTATTAATAACAGAAACAAGCTTAACTGCAGAAACAAGCTTTTCTTAGCTATTTCAGCTCTAATTGATAATGACAATGCAAACTAACTGGAAAACGTGAGTGATAACAGCTTGTTAAATATCACTAATAATATAAGTGACATGCGGAAATACGGTTTTCAAAAGAAGTCATTTATTATTTTAATTATGTTATCAACAGGTTAAGCTCAGTAGAAGTTTGGAGAGTTTTTTGTTCAATAATATCCTAATGATAATTTTAAATTTGTTTTTATAGACATGTGCTTCAGGGTGGTTTTCTTGGAAGTATCTTCAAGTTTATTTGATTCAAATCGACCAATGTCATTTTGTATATTCACAAAAAAGTTATTTTTCGCCAACATTATCTGCTTCTGGAAAATCCAATTAAGGATCGTGGTGATATCGTTTCACAAAAATTTGTTTTTCAGATGTCTAAAATTTGTCACAGCTCGACCCAGTTCAATTATTGATAACATCCTCTTTGTCTCTAAGGTTATCAAGTCATATACAATGGTATATGTAGATACGTACAAATGTAACAACAACAAAGAAGATTCATTTTATAAGACCAAAGTTTACGAATAGCTACATTCCAAAAATTTAGTTCAAGTTCATTTAGGAATTTAAGCAAAAAACAAATAATAAAAAAATCAGGAAGTTAGGTATAGCTGAAAAAAACTGATTGAGAACTAACCTTTCAAAAATCGATGGACTGCAAACGAGTGATTAATTAACTTAAATTTTCGTCTTATAGATTTCAACCTTTTTGCTTGTAGCCTTTCATAAACAAAGATAATATTATATGGTAAATACTGATGACAGCATCTAGTTTGGAGTAACCAAAAACTTTTAATCGATTTCCGGCTAAGTGCACTATCGATTCACACAGAATTGAATTAAATTCGCGAATCAATGATCAAATTACACAAATATATTAAACGAATGCAATAAAATTTCATTCACTTGACAAGCTTTGAAAATAAAATCAACTCTCGCACCTTACAAATGAAAATCACGTAAAGCGAAAACCGACAAAACTATGTACGTTCCTCCAAGACACTGCTTTCGTTAACCTATAGAAAGATGATGTTGCAGCGTGAAACACCAAAACAAAATCACAAAAACCTTTTCAATCGATGAACTCGAAAGCCTGTCCGTGAACGCACTTGATCCGAAAGAAATCAAAACCGCAGTGAAAACGAACGTGAGAATGTATATTGCAACAGGTGATTGATTATCTACTCGTGCACTGCAATTCTAACCACTCTATTATAACCAAACGCGTGTTTTGCCCGAACTTTATCTCACAACTGAACACAAAATCGAATTCAAAACGAAAAATTTGCTATCAAAGCAAAATTGGAAAATGTACAACATTCGTCTGTTCCTCACATCAATCGCTGTGTGACTGTATAATCCAGAGTCCGGACCAGCGATAAAACCTCTCTACGCGCTCTACGAGCCTAGAACTAGGCGATACCGGTTGAGGTCGTACACAAAACGGACTCCTATTCAAATCCAAGACGCCTATTGATTGGAGGCTCATCGGAAACTTTCAATTTCATTGGAGCGGCTCCTACTTGAATCTCGGTTCACTTCTACGGTTTCCATTCGATACGTTTTTTGATCAACCCAGCAACTGTTACGCGCGAACTAAAACTATTTTTGCGTAAAGTATAAATGTGAAAAGTTCAAATCGAAAAGCGATAACAGAGTAATGTGGTAAAACAAAATTTAAAATAAAAAATATAAAAACTGCAGTTTAATATATGCACAATTTTCAGTAGCACTCACTTCATTATGCAATGTGAAATGCACAAAGTCGCACCACTGCAGGAAACGGAAAAAATCAAAATTTATTAATGAAATCAATGGAATTAATTAAGTTTTTAATTTAAAAATAAAACAAACAACTAAAGAATTTTGTTACAAAACTTCGCACCTTTTATTTACTGATCACAATTTGTTTTTGAAACATTTGTTAAATTGCAAAATTCATCTGTGCGAATTGAACGATTCTTCCTCACAAATGCATATCATGACGATTTTAATAAGCTTTGCAGCTTTACACATTTACAGAAACATTCATTACTGTTTCTGTTACATATTTTGTTTATTTTTAGAATTAATCTTTGTACTCGCGCAAAGTCGGAAGAGCTTTAATTCGATGTGTTCTTTGTTTTAATGAAACTATCACAGATAGATACCAAATGTGAATTGTGACGAATTTGGTTGATTAATTAATTTTTAATTGTATGCAACAAAATAATAAGCGCATTTCAATTCAAATTATTCATTTTAATTAAGTCAAAATGAATTAAATTTTATTACCGTTTGTCATTCAAAGATTTATGCAACAATTTCTGGTGTCTAATTTAAGGGAAGTGATAAAATTTAAAAGTCACAAGATTTTGTCACATGATCTCAACTGGTTATCAAAATTTAACGATCATCAATAGAACGTGAGCAGAGAAGTGGCGGTTACAAGGATATCTCGTACTACAGAAGTGATAAATTCTTATGATTTCCAATAAAGCCAATAAGAAACTTGTTTGATCATCTTAAAATCCGGCAAATCATAGTTTTTTTTCGAAAACAGCAAAACAAATTTAAATAATGAACTTGTTTAAAACGAAGCTTAGGAGTGCAACCATGAGTCGCGTGAAAGAAAACAAGTTAAAATATTTTTCGGTTTTGTTGTTGTTCAAAAGCTTGGAGCGATGAACGATGATAACGATACATTTTTTATGGAAAGCATGTGACCGTGGAACATCTGCGTTATTTTGATCCATAGATAGTCAATACTTCTTAACTGGGCGGTGACTTCATTTACGCATTTCGAAGAAAATAACGACACGCTTCATGTGAATCAAACAAGACATGGTACTAAGGTCATACAAAGTTCACTCCAACTTACCTTCAAGATTCATATAAATAATACTCACTGGTAGTGTGTCCTCATATACATAGTCCACCTGAGACAATTATTACAGGAAGTAGATTTTTTAAGTCCTTAAAGAACCAGAATTATTAGCCCGGAAAAACATAGTCTTTGCTAATTGATTTATCAACACGTTTAGGCTTCCTTCGTTTTCATGACTCGTTTGCATGCCCTAATTTCAATTGCTACCTAATTAAAATTAATTTGTCAAAATATCTTGTCATGCAACCTGAGGCGTTTCGGTAGTAGATAACGTGCACACTAATAACCTAGTTTTCATATCATTAAGGGTTCACTTGTTGATATCACCTTGACAAATTCTAAATTTTTCGGTTATGGTTGGTTGGAACGAGTGACTAACGTGTTTTCTTTAAATAACTACAATTTATTTAGTTAAAAGTTCACTTTTGGTTATTATTCACGCTTCGTGCTTTGAGAATTCTAGAGTTAGTTCTGGAATAAATTTGTTGACACTTACGACCACCCTGCTAACACTCTATCCAACATGACCTATCATAACAGATTTGTGGCTTGTCTCTTAAAAAATTTTATGACGCATCGTTACAAACAACGGAAAACGTTATCATCGCAAAATATTTGATTTGTTATCTGCAGACAAATTAAATCTCTGCGTATCTATTTGTTATACAAAATATTTATTTTTTATTATTTCAGAAAACACATCTAGTAGAAAGACAGATTTTTATTGCAAACAAAAGGTTAGTCAGTCAACTTTGCGGAACATGTTTTTTGCAATAAAGTTTTCCACGCCTTAATGTCGCACTAATAGTACTTACTCAAATTGAGAAAAACTTTCTAGCTTGCATGTACGCGATTTCAAAATCTCCTACGAAGCTGCTTTTGCCTAGCTCATAGAAAGTTCATTTGGCGCAACAAAATCCAGATTTAGACATGACTGATCCTCTTTTTGTATTAGCTGGAAATATATCTTGATTTATATAACATGAATTCTTCCAGTTCATTCGGTACGACAATACCAAATTTAATAACTGATTACCCTGCGGTCAAACGAAAAATTTAATTAAACAATGTTGAGTTGTACATTGTGCCTGATTAATGATTTGTGTTGGTCATACATTCATACAACATAACAAAACTGCCATATTCATTTAAGAAACAGTAACAGAATATCCTTTAACTTAAGGCGAATTGCTCTTAATTTATCCTCTTTGAATTATTGATAAATGACTTTTGTGGAAAATTTAATATCGGTTAAGACCACAAGATGCTGCACTGTAGTTTTCCATATAACTCGTATGTAATATTATTTGATTTATGTTTGTACATACATCTATAACAAAATAAACAAAAATTTCATGTCATGTACAACGACACAAGATTCAAGTCATTTGGTCAACAAGTTTTGATGCTGTTTTCTTATAGAAAAGCATTGTAAATCTCTTAATACGGATTTGATTAAAAATGTGGTTTCATTTATTATTCTGGCTTTTCCATTGAAATCTAAGTGAAGGGGTTACTTATTAGGTTTTCTGCTCTGTAGCATTCTGTTTCTACAGAAACTGTTATTGAAAAAGTCCTTACAGTTAAATCACAAGCAGCTACAATTTATAAACAATGGGAATTTTCGTTGTTCACAAAATTGTTGTGTTTTCCAATGAGTTTAACTTAGAAATTCTCATGTAACTACAAAGTTAACAATATAAGATCAAAAAGGAAAATTTAATGAATAAAAAATAACTACAAATGAAGTTATTCACTTTCTTTTGAACGTCTGTTTCCTTGTGGCATTCTAGCAATCACAAGAAGTTCCGAAACTTCAGTCTATAGTGAAGGCATTCTACTTACATCACGATTTGACCGAATTCAATTAACAATTTTTGACTTTAATCCAGGCTATTTCAGGATGATGTGGATGATGAGGTTGATGTTGTCCTGTTTAGCACTCCTTTTGAAGTAGACAATTTCTGCAAAAACCTCAAACGTTGAAGGGACAAAACAATTTTCAACCTGAAAATATCTTATAATTGGATATTTGGTTCAGCTCCTGATATGATAGCTGAAGGTATTGTCTACTCGAAGGAAGAAGAAATTGGATTCTTCGAAACTGAGCTTCTATTTTTCGCTTGAAATGATATAATAATAATAAAAACCCTAATATTGGCTTCAACCATTTCGCAATATTTTTTCCAAGGAAACAAATCTCATTCTTTATCTCTTATATGTATTTGGTGATGCAAGATATTCTATGAACTATCAAAGCCTTTTGATTATTCAAGTAATCGTCTAGCAACATCGTCAAAGGGTATGGCAACGTTAGCAGGACATTTATAGAAATTTCATAAGCGTTTTGCTGATTTGTGCGATTCTATAGTATGGGAGAAATTGAGGACAAATTTATATTTCATCAAATGTTTGTCTTTATAATACGATACGGGAATGAGAAAGATAAACGAAACGTTTTAACCAAAAGTTCGAGGTGTCCCTTCCGTCAACAGTAAATAAATTAATTTTATTAACTGGCAAGTTTCTTTAAGGGATTAAGGCAAATCCCAATATTCACCTTTTTTACTACGAAAACTTTTCGAGATGTTTTCAATTAAGTGAACAGGATAATCTTATCCTAAAATGATGATTCGATAACGAGTTGTCTTAAATCGTTTTAAAAAAAAAATATTCCACTCAATATTTTTGGTGTTTATGTATCCAAAATGGCTAAGGAAATATTTTGATATATATCAAAACATTTACCTTCATAACAGAGTACAAAATCGTTCTTCAAAGAATCAGTTTGCAATGGAGTTTTTTAAAAAATCTACCAAAGAAACTAAGCTGTATCAGATCAGATTTCTGAACGAAACTAGGGATTTGCATAAAAGACGCAGGGAATGTTTTCAAATATAATACGTTCTCCCTTTAAGGGATGAAAGTAGCCTTTCCAGTTAAGTCCTATGAAATTCATCCTAAAGTTTTTTTTCTATTCTAAATTCAAAGTTTCCCCAAAACGGAATATGTAAAACATATTCCCTGATAGGGATACCTTAATCAGATACCTTCTTTAGCTGGGCCAATAAGCTAAGAAAGGCCTACATAAGGTTGTGAAAGATCTGTTTTGATAAGAATCCTTTTTATATGCATAACAATGAGAGATTTTGTTTAAGTCAAAGAAATATTGTTTCTATGGGTTAAACTTTGGGACAACTTTAATTATAATTGTGTGCCAAAGAAACTTACTAAGCTTTTACATTACATACAACAAACAGAAATATTCTCATTCACTGTAATTTTCATAATTTGTTCTGGTATTAACAAAATGACTTCAAGAATACTCGAAATTGTTGTTTATTCAGGACGTGATATTTAGATGTCAGAGCTTCAAATGTTTTCACGATGTTAGGTCGGACAAATTGGCTATTTTATTTGAATTCTCCTTTTTTCCCTTATATCTTTATGACCATATTATGTCTTTGTAAGCATATAAATTGTTTCGACAACATCTACAGGTTGAGATATCTATTTGGTTATGTGAGAGACGAAATTGAGAACAGTGCTTAAATCAACATACAGACAAATTAAAAGGAATCTCAAGCCAACAAAAATTAAATTTAATTGGAATCTTATCGATTTGTTAAGTATGTATTTAGCAGACGTAATAACGTAGATGATAGAAAGTTCTATGGAAATTTTACTTTAGACAAATAGAGCTCGTTTTATTGGATTCATTCGAAAAATTAAATTGAAAATTTTTTCATTTTATTTTCATTGACTTTTTGAACGCATGTGCGCAACAAGTGCGTTAAGCGTTTCGGGGAATCTTATAAACTTCAATAAGGTCATTTAACTTGTCAGCATTCATAGAAGGAATTCCAAGAAGGGCGATTGAAATGTATCACTTTGTTGAAGTACATATAAGATATTTCTAAACTGAACTGGGCCAAAAAAGCAGGATTTACATATCCTTCTACAGACTGAAATTATGAGTTCGTCAAGGACTACATTATGTAACTGTAAACATTTGAGTGTGTGAAAATTTCAGAAAGTCACTCTGTCTGCCGTAGTTTCTTTTCTATAAATAAAAAAGGACAAATTGCGAGCATCGTAAACTTTGGGAAGTACCTACTTCAGAAAGTTTCGCTAGTGCACAGGTGTATAGGAATATTGCGATGTGACATATGCCTAAGGATAATATATCCTGTTTCCGTTCTAGCGTGGATAAAAAATTAGTGTCAGAAGAATTGACGTAACAGAAAGTTGAAATTTTTTAGTTTAGTTGACATTAAGTTCAACACGAATATAATTCGATGCCAAAAACAGTTCTTTCGATCTGTAGCCATCTCTCCAAGGACTGATGATATATGGATGAATTATTGGTTTAACCATTCAACTGGAAGTTCAAATCTGTAGTCGTCACATTTTCTAGAAAGCGTTTGGTTTTAGAAAAATTTCAGTTTGAGTACATTAATCCAAAAGTGTTCTTTCCTTGGATGCATCTGGCGTTTGTACAAGATAAATTCACATCCCTCAACACAGTCACAAGTCCATTAAAGATATTGTCGACAATAATGAGTTTTGCTGATAAGGAAAATAGTTGAGATGCTACCAAGGGAACTTAATTTCCTGACAAAAGTTTTTGTCCATTATTAAGACTCGGAACGGAGAAAATTAGTTCATTTTCATCAAATTTTCCTTCATAGTTAGCGAAATCTACATGAATTGGAACGAAGATTTTCTTATCAACAGCAAATATAATTAAAACGATTTACCAACGTTAGGTTTTTCCTTTGTTAATAGTTAGCATCAACAACGTTCCAAAGTTTTTTGGATTCAACAAAATTTTGTAGAATTGAAAAATTTAATTTTCCATTTATTCCACCTGGAAAAATGCAGTTTGCCCTCAAAGAAATGCAATTCTGCTTTTGAAGGTGCAATTACCTGGGAAGTATTGCATTTTATGTTGAATCGCTTTGATAGCATCAAATTCTCTGTTTTTCTGGAAACTTTTTCATTTCATCTGGATTTTCACGTTAAGCTTTGATTTTTTTCCGAAATTCAAATTATCATGGGACGTTATTTTTAAATGCAACCACTTGAAATCAAAGTAAAAATGCGAAAGTTCATGCAAATAATGGAGGCTCTAGAATATAAATTGCTTTGATACTTTTCGGTTGTGAGAATAAATACAAAATGAAAGGACAGAAGAGTGGTTGGCTGACAGGAATGCGAAGAGGTAGAAGAAGCCGTGAAACATGTAATTATCTATGGTTCTGATTTGGCATTTGTCGGAAATTTCAGCAGACAAGTAATATTAGGTTTTGGTGTTAGGTTTGAACGCCTAAAAGAAAATGTCAACGACAGTTTCGAATATTCAAAATGTATGCCACCGTAAGGCACATTTCAAGATCAAAAATATGTCCCTTTGTTATTCATGACAGTGAATGCCTGACGGAAATACTTCAGTGAGGGTGATTTCGTATTTAATTCGACCACACATTCTAGTGACGTACGAATGTGTTTCATGGTTTTAGTGATACTAGGAATGCCCATGGCAGTCGGAAATCAACTGCATACTTTAGAAATTAAAAGAATCAAGTTTACTGGAAAATAGAAATTTAGTTTTTTTTATTTATTTTTTTTTTCACAACTATGATACGTAGAAGGAAAATTCACATTTTCCACTATTTGGGAAGGTTTATTCTTTCGAATGAGATATCTAACATCATCATTGGAAAAAAAAATTTGTTTGCCCTAAAAAAATCCTGGACCTTGTATCCTTTTATGAAAAAAATTTTTTTCTTCGTAACTTAATATTTTGTATCTCAAATAAAAGTCTGAAACTTAACGAATCTAAAAAAGTTGATTTCACGGTGATATACCAAATATTCCAGGAGATATCAATTAAATTATAAATATTTTCGAAAATCAATTTGAACTCGGAACTTTCTATAATATTATAATAAATCACAATGATTTCCAATTTATATGATAGCAATATAGACTAATTGTGGATATACTTGCAATGTGATTCAAAATGATTAAGATATTCAAGTGTAAAATGTAAGGACATAATTTATCCAAGACACAAATTAACCAAACTTCAATTACGAATTTTTTAATGATACGTAGAAGAAAGATAAACGTAGAAATTATATGCGTGTGTTTGAGCCATATATAGATATACCTATATCTAGCATAAAGTTGAATCTTAATCTGGTCACACTCGAAGGAATTTCACACCACAAACGCACATCCTCTAATGGCTTACCCTCACGCACATGCATTGCTCACGCTCTGATAAGAGCATGAGCAAAAGGAATTGTCGATTTCTCTCTTCGACAATACTCTCTTGTACATGCTCTTATCAATGCTCGGTCAATGCAACAACAAATGCACTGATAATATTTTTATTAATTACGGGTAAACTACTTGACCAATTTTAATTAAAAGTATATTCTGCACCTCTTCGATAACATGTCTTTTAAATTGTGGATTTTTATCAAAATCGGACATGTATTTTGCCCGTAGGAGGGGTCGCAAAATTTGTGTTTGCGTATTAATTATAGTATAGACGATATTTTCGATTGACAAAATGTATATTTTCTCTAGATTTTTTTAAACTGAAATATCAACTGTGTGCTCACCCTCACAATGTTTCTTAAAATGTCATTGAAAAGTCATGCTTCATTTAAGGTGTGTTGTAATTCGATGTCCCCAATAGAAAAAGTTAATTCACCGTGACTTTAAATGCATTACTTACATGTCACAACAAAATGAGCCATAGCACTTTGTTGAACTATGAACATTTTTTATACTTTCAAAACCTTGGCGGTGCAGACTTGTAACAAGCGCTAAAAGTCTGAAAAACCTCACAAATTCGTAATCATTCACCATTTTGTAACTGAATGTTAATTAATATTTGCTTTCTGAAAAAGTTTCAAAGGCGTCCCTTTCCACGTAACCGAGAATGTCCTAATTAATTTGAAGTCAATCAATAATTTTTTTTTATTTTAATTTAATTTCTTTTCGCAAGGGACCCACGATAACGAACGTGACGGGAAAATTTTGTTTAATTTATTTCCATTTTTTGTTGGGTTTTGTTGTTGTGCAAATTAAAACTTTTCACTTAAAATCCTTTTATCCAAGAAAATGGTGGTTCCGGAAAATAAATACATGTAAAAAATCAAAGAAGAGTTAGAGAATCGGTAAATTAATTTTTCACTTTTTCGCATTTCCATCCTATACAATCAAGGGTTCGACGTTAAATGCTTGGATGCTTCTAAATTTTTCGCGTTAGTTAAGGATATCGAAAGTCCCTAAGATAGATCATGAGTTTCTGATAAGGATGTCCGACGGAAGCTGACCTTTGACCCGAGAATATTAAGCTATTCACATAAAATGGAGGTTATGGATCGATCGTGGCAGGATTCTCAATTGCAACAGTTATTTTGGAAAAATATGAATGCTGTAAGCCACACTCATTGAATAATAAGAAGTGCTTAACATAAAAATAGTTCATGAAAATATCAAAGTAACCTATTCAAGGATGCATCGTTATATGCACATCTTTCACACAAACTGCATATTGAATTAAGCATACAAAGATGAAGTTTTAGAGTTTTGCGGTCAATTTCTAATGCCATAGATGTCTTCTACGTTTGAGAGTTACTTGGAAAAGTTCAAAAACAACAAGAGAACAAAATTATAAAGTCAAATAGAGAAAATATTACAAACAGTAAATTTACATATTCCAACAGACAGTTTGACTTCTATTCCATTTACTTTCGAACAAATGGTTTTTTCTTGTTTTGAAAAAAAGTTGGAATCCTTTATCAGCATGCGAACATTGAATTCTTGGAAATTTCCAACTTTCAAAATGTTCATTACGAAACTTTTTCAAGAATCGGCAGCGTCTTCAAGAGAATCTGTCTCGTCTGACATATCTCAATGTAAGCCCTTGTATTTTACATATATGTAAATTCTACACACATAAACTTGGTTTCCTTCTTGCGAATTTTATAAATATTTATGCCCTGTAACGAACTATTTATTGACTTGAGCTCTTCTGACATACAGCTTTCGGTCAGCTTCTAGTCTTTAATTTATTGTCTTCGAATGTCGAACTGGAAGAATAACACTTCAAAGGATATTTGAATTCATCAAGGTTTGGCTAATGAATAATCAACCACAATTACACAATTGGAAGCCTTTAAAGCTTTCACGATATTACAAATAAGACGTGCTCATGTGGCACGACATCCATTTCAAAGTTCACTTTCAGTTTTATTGTTCCTGATAACCTACAAAATCCTTTCTACCCTTGCGTGGGCAAAATACAAAAGTTTCCATTTACTTTACAGCGCATAAGTTTACAACTAGAAATTAATTTTACAGGACGCATAAATTTAGATTTTATTTTTAATAAAGTCCATTTACTAAAAGAAAAGACTTAAACATTGCTTTTAATTGAGATTCTTATCGTTTTACGACAAAGCTCAACTAGGTTTCACCTTAATTTCAGCAACAGAAGCATGACTAAACTTTATGAAATGAAATAAATTTCATACAGATTCGGATTTATTAACCTTGCATGTTATATGATATGAGAAATTTATTTTATGATTTCAGTTGTTATATTCTTCATTTGTGCTTAATGCATATCCACATTTACTGCTCATCAAATTCCAGATAAACTCATACAAATCCCTCAATAACATTAGCTTGAACTGCTTAATCCTGTGAATTGTGGCTGAAACTTATATGAGAAACGGTATATAATATGTCTGGATGATTTACTCCAATCACAGGATATTTCTCCGTAACAAAGTTTTCGTTCCAGTTGGCATTATCAAATAAGAAAATGTCAATTGATTTATTGTTACTAGAAATAACATGACATTGAAATGATTCCAGGAACAAGTGGATTCTTTATCCGCATCGACGAGCTAATGGAAAATATATACAATGTGGTATTATATGGATAAGATAGCCAAACTCTTCTTGGAAAAGGTCTCTCCTTATACTAGAGGCCAACACATTTGTATCCATGCTTTGATAGTGTGTTTCATAGTTTCCGGTCAAACCTCACATAGTGTTTGAGGAACAAATACGTACTAGTTAAGATATTTCGGTATTTCAATACTTCTCCGTAACTTAGTTTTCGTTCCACCTGAAATTATCATTAATAAATAAGAAAATAAGACAATATCAACCAATTTATTATTCTCACAAATAATATCTCAGTCAAGTAACCCCAGGAACAAGTGCTTTCTGGTCTTGCTTGCAGAAGCTAATGGAAAAACATTATAATGTCATTCGTACAAATAGAAAACAAGCAATCCAACTACTGTTCTTAGAAATAATCTCTTTTAATTTTAGAGGACATCTCAGTGAATTGTGGTTCTTAACAGCAATGGTCAACATTTTTGTAAGCCACATAAAAGTTGTTATATCTTGAATGTGTTATTCATAGGTTCCAGAAGGTTTCGGACCTTTTATGTTTTAATTCAATCAGACGCACAGTGGAAATGGAAAAATATCACTTACCATATGATAAGGATTCTCTTAAAATCAGATCAGATATGTCATGGACTCTTTTCAAATCATCTGAAAACGTTAAAACTGAAACACGATATTGTTTTGAAGATATAATTTATTCATTATTAAGAGCAATGGTAAATTTCTTTGATTTCAATTTGTTTTAATACTCTCTCTCTTTGTTTTCTTATTAGAAAAAGAAACATAATTATTTTGTCAAATTTGTTAAACTTACATTAATTAAACATTATCAACATCACTTAGTTATACAAAAGAGATGACAAATAAAAATAATAACGATTTTTCATAAGTTATTGATTCTCAATTTACCATTATTTAGTTGATTTACTTACAATAGTCATTATTTTCACATTAGCATTCTTATATAATAATATGTAAATTTATTTACTTATTGTAATATCGGTTGTTTGAATTTATCAATTAATAGATATATATATAAGAATTGTTTTATTTGTATGAATATTTAAAGTTTTCATTTATCTACGACAATTTCGTTTTATAAACAATATCAATTTCAATTCAATTGAAAAATTATAACATAATTCATGCTAATAACATTCAAAACTTTTATTTATTTGTTTTCAATAACACTTTAGTGAGTTTGTTTAGAATATCAGGTTTTTTGTGTTTTTGTTATAGAGAATATACACGATTTATGCATATTTGAATTCCTTTAATTTCTCCCACATACTATTGCTATAATATAATATAATATATGAATTCATATATGTACGCATTCTAAACTTGCATACGTCTATATTGTATTATTATATTGAGGATAGAAATTCATTCACATATACAAGTATATGTATGTAAGTATGAAGTTCATTTTATGAAATAAAAACTTTCACTAGAAATTCATGATTTTTGGTTCATATGTTTATATCATATAATATTATATCATTTAATATTATATTATTTACATGTAAGAAAATGGATGAAAATTTTATTAAAAATAGTTCATGTTCAACATCATTTACAATTCTATTTATGTAAGTTTCGTTTGATCTAATTTTTTAGTTTTAACTAGTTATGTATATCTACAAATAGTGGAATTAAATATTTTTACATGCTAATTGGATTATCGTTATCCTGAAGTTTAATGATACATATTTACATAAAAATACAATTTTAATTAATTCCGTTTTCCACACAAAAAATTTAACAGACTTTATACAAAATATTTCTGGTGGAACTTTCAAGTTACATTTGGTTTTCAAATTTTTGAATTAAAATTTTAAATAAATAACTAACACTTTGTGCCACAATACATTCCTTAAAAATAGAATGAAATTTTATCATAAGATCATAACTAAATCATATTATATATGAAATATCTACTTAAAAAAATTTTAACTTTATCCAAAGTGTTATTCATTCCACAAACACTTTGTAGTACATGAGTTCTCATGTTATGGCTCAAATTAACATGATATCATATACACTATAAATAACACAAATTTTCCAAATCAATATTCACAGGTACATGATATGAAAACAAAATTTATTCGATTAGATAATCGGGCTCAAGATTATCTAAAAGAATATAATATTCAAAATGAAATGAGTTCAATTTTACGAGATAATATTCAAAATAATATACAAACATTGCTACATACAATTATCCATGTTATATATGTATTTGAAATTATTATCAGATAACCGTGTAAAACCACCAGAGGGTAGTATGTGAATAGCATATTGCAATGATATGACAATTTTATTTGCATAAATTCAATAAGTTTTATGAGTGTATTACATGTTATATTAATATAATATGATGATGGCTATCGAAATGAATTGAATGATTTATTAAAAAATTTTATTTGGTTTTTTCCGTGGGTTTTTGCATTTTACTTAAAAAACCTAAAGATTATTTGGTATATCAACTTACATTCAATTTAAATTACATAGCACCATATATTCGTTGTTGTTATCATATGCATCATATGTTGTCATACGTGTTATTTGATCTGCTTTGATAAGTATGTAATTTTGTATGTGGGATGATGACGTACTGTTATGTACATACGAGTTCATTAATTTTATCCTGTACTCGAAATTCGTTATATAAAAATAAATTCTATTGAATGGGAATCCATCAGATGTGAAAAATGTGATCACTTAATTAAAATTTAGTGTTCATTTTTTACACAACTTCTCTTTTAATTAACTGGTAAGGATTCACCGATGAATAACCAAATTGATCATGGAAGGTATTTTCGCAAGGGTTTAATGTAAACGTGTGTGTGTTTTTTGTGTTGCTGCACTTTAATTGGACATTAAACAACTTGACAAACTTATTAATTATTTAAAAGGATAGTTTCCAATATTTCTCTCTGCGATTACCTAATAAGTAACACATTGGAAATGCTACTCTATATATACGCATCGGTGGTTTTACTAAAGTTCTTCGTCACAGTTTACTTCATTACCTATATAATCGTATAGTATCAATTCAGTGTGTTATTTTTATTGTATAATCTTATGTTTTTAATATTATTTACATTGACACCAAAAAATTTCTTTATTAGTTACTATTACTTACACACACATTTAATCTTAAAGAGCTATAGATTTACATTAAACTGTAAATTATTTCCACACTTTATCTAATTCATATTACATGATTTTGTTGTTGCTTTAGTATCTAATTTTGCTTATCTTTTCACATAACTACTTGTGCGAAACCTATTTTGAAAGATGAATAATAATAAAAATTCATTGTTTCTCTGTATCATTATTTATTTTGTTTTAATTATTATACCTTTGGATTATATTTAATTTAAATTTTTTATTCTTATGAAGAGTGGAAGACTTCCGCTTACTTATAACTCAGTTCAAAGGAAAACTTCAAAAAGAAACATTAAGAAATTGTTTCAGAACGTGGAACTTGGGCTTTAGAAGCCTGTGTCCTAGCACGCTGAAATGTTTTGATTTGTATTAGAAAACTTTCGGTTCATTTCACCATGATTGATAGTTTTGTTTGGAACATGAAGAGTTATCCTTGATTCTGGTTTCGAAATCTCTCAATTTTATTGGGATATAACAAATGCGATGGGGAGTACTTGCGTTAAATTACAATCAAAGCTTGTTAAAGTTCTTGTTTAGTCTGATAGTCTCCAGTCAGCCTGCAATAATACAGTCTGATGATCTGATACAGTCAGTCTATAATAGTCTGATGTACATTCGTGGATAGAGAAGCAAATGAAAACGTGATTGGATATTATTTAGAAGTGTAGCAACTTGAATTGCAATAGTGGTCCAATGTAAAGAAAACGAGAATTTTTAACAAAACATTTTGAATCTTGCCTGAACCTTAAACTAATTGTGCGCCACCTAGTTTAAAAGTGTCGTAATAATATTGTTAATCAAATTTAATATACAATATCCTCTCCAATTCGGAATTTTTATTGTTTTAACTTCTTGTCTTGGTCCCGAATAATTAATACTATTTATTTAATTGAACTGAATCGATTTCTACAAAAAATGAAAAACGGGCCACAATTTGCATTTTACTGAACATTGCATTCTCTGTAGAACTACTATTTTGAGTGTGTTTCTTTGAGGCTATTGACTAGAGGAAAGTTTTCGTGTAATGTAGAAAACTAGGATAAAGACACTAAAAACCAGACAAGGCAATTTTTATCCTTCGTATAAGGCCTTTCCATTATTTCTGCTTATCTTACATATGAACTAATGAGGTTTTGCACATATAGATCGTTTAACCAATGAAATATAAGGTTCAACTGAGTTGTCTTGTTCACTGACCAAGCAGGGTAGCATATACTCGTATCTAGACATTCCATCTGGACATGTCCATCAGAACCGATGAAGTTAGTTAAGACGAATACTTGTTGAAGTGGTACGAATTCGTCTAATCGAGAACCATTTGATTACTGACTTCTAGCCTTACTAGTATTCTATGGGTTATAAGAGTTTATGTTCATTTCTGCTTTTGAAATTTTGTCGAATTGGATTTTTCTCTGACATGTTATAAGATATTGAAAAAATTTTCAAACAATTTCACTAATTAATGTTGGAATGATTATTAAAAAAACCAACAAAATGAAAATTTGTTTTATTAAATGATAAACAAGAGAGCAAAATATCACAGTGCGAAAACACTATTTAATATATTCGTTTCGGATTATGAATAACTTTCTGATGCAAGTCACCTGTTTTCCATGTGAATTAATAAAACAGAATTATTGATATTATTATTGAAATCATTTTCAGAATGTGATTTTAAAATTAACAAAATAATTAAAATTTTAATTAAAAAGCATCATGTCAGGATCATTTTTGAATAGTTACCACAAAAAAACTATTTTCCAAATCATCGAATATATGGAAATGAGTACTGTTAATTAACCAGAATTTTAATATATCGAGGTATATGAATTTAATAAAATGAGAATAGTATATCTAATAATTCAAAAAACCGTCAAACTTTCAATCAGATAGTTTGTTATATTATATGTATGAAGAACATTTTGAATAAGATTTTGTTTGACATTAAACAATCGAATATCAAGTTGAAGTGATATCCAACAAAATGCGAACTATTACAAAGTTTCATGTGTCCTCATTATTTCAAACTTTAAGCGATGTCCAGGATACACGCGGTTATACACTTTCATTCGACCATTATTTATAACCAGGGATTCATTTCAATGAAACAGCTCTAATTTGAGAATACGAAATCAGACAACGTTCATTTTGAAAACATAAAACCCAGTTTTCAGTTCAGTCCGACCATACAATTTCCTTTGAGTAGAAATATAACCCATCCCGGATACCCGGATATTGTCTCTCAATATTACAATTAACTTTGCCATCTCACATGAAATATGAATGTGAAGTTTATTTCGAACTTGAATGAAAATTCATTCAACGTGCTATCATTGCAAAACAAAAATGTCTGAATATCAGGAAGGAGTATTAGTTATACTAACTCTATACATACATGTATGGAGGGCCTGGGTTATCCTGTACAAAAGGACCCACAAACAAATGCGTCCCATGACTCGTAGATTCATACAATATGCCTTTATACATACTCATTGTAGTTGGTAAGTGGTTTCTGTTTTCAACATCGTTTATATTTACATATATGTATATGTCTGCCTTCGTAATTGTGTTATACAACGTGAATGAACTGCACTTTTGATTTGAATCAGGGTGGTCGTCATGTAAGGACTTGATTTGTCTGTAAACAAAATGAATAAAAAATCGTATTTGAAATCAATGTTTGGTACAATACAATAGTTGACAATCGCTGTCGAACAAAAATTGGTGTATATAATATATACTTATATTTGGACTATTTTCGAATATAGAAATTTTCACCAATTTGTCCTTATATATATTTGTCTTCGGAACGGGTCATCCATGATTAAGAGCTCACACAGCTTAACAATTTGATCCATTAACCATCCTTGTTTCTAACAACACAAACAAAAACCATCAATGCAATAGATTGCCATCTATTAGAAAAGGATATCCCAAGTAAAAAGGACCAAAAATTAAATTACACGTAACGTGGAGAACATCAACAAAAAGGTCGGCATCTGGATCAGGTATACAACAGTCCTGTATGTCATTTAAGCTCTGATGTGATGACATACTATACAGGATTATGTTTTCCAACCCTAGCCCTTCTGACTGGAAGTTATCCTTTCAGAACTATGTACGTGAATAGCCTATATGACTCGAATTTAAGTCAAACAATTAAATTATCCTTGATAGAGCTTTAGAATTTCATTTGGATTATTGGTTAACATTTACAGCTTTCACATGAAGATGATGATGAAAAATAAAAGAGTCTTCAATGAAATCTTTGATATCTGATACTGATATCGGCTCAAGATATATACACGTCTTCTTGAAAGACGTGCCAGAATATTCAATGAGATTTTCTTAGTGACATTTTGAGTGGATAAGGAACTAAATTGAATTTTCGATTATCGACTCGATTGGGATATAAGCTCTGTCAAAGCATATGGTGAATCCTGTTTTTTTTGTTGATTTCATATAAACTAAAGGAAATAAAGACCTTACTTTCTCAAAACGATTTCAAAAGGATATATGTGCGTTTTACAGGAGTTTTTGTATATCAACTATTAGATTTAATGGAAAGTTTATTTGGTTTCTTCGACAGTTGTCTTCTTCGTGAATTTGCATAAAGCCAAGGGCTCATGAGTTTTCTATTGGCTTATAGGCTTATGTGAGATTCAATGACAATTTCTCGCCAAAGTCAATGGTAAGCTACTATTTTTGTAGAGGATTTTCTATTTACACATCCTCTTAGAAGTGCTGTGACTCAAACTTCTGGTAAAATCTCAACTACTTGTTGGCATACTTTTCATCACATGTATGTACAAGTATAAAGAAGAATTGTAGAATAAGGAATAAGGATTTCCGAGTGCCTTCAATAGTTACAAATACATCCATAAAACATGAAAACCCAATTCCATAGTATCACTCAACCATTCAAAAGCTTTTAGGAATATTTATGCTAATTAGTTACATATTCATAAATATACAGGATATTTGGTATTCTCAAAGTTTTACTGCAACAAAAAAAAGAAAAATTTTTATATAATTCTGTTGTGCATAATTTCAGTTGAAAAATGAGTCCTTATTTCTGTAGGTTTGACCTACTTCAATGGAAACTGCTGCAACAATTTTAATTGCGTGCTTTTTCTTCCTTTTAACAAAACTATGAGAAAAATAAAACTTACTAACATTCCTTTCCCAACTCAAGAATCCTTTTTAGTGAAGCAAAATAAGGATAAATCTACACTTGTGCAGGTTCACGTTGATGATTAACAGTTCCCTCAATATACCACTTTTATGTGTCCTAAATTATGCGAGAGTAGCTTTAAGAACAGTAGATATTCTCCTTGTTGAGACTCAACAGACTCAACAGATTCAACAGTTTCAACATTGAAATGAATCTCTCTGCCTCTAGAATTGTATGGTTGACTATTTGTTGTGCAGACAAATAGAAACTATGACAATTGCAATGAATTACAACAAATAATTGTCAACTTCACAGAAAGCCTAGTACGTTGAACTACTGACAACCAGTGAAATACTGTCCAACATAAAATGGTATTCTTCTACACTTCCGGCAGTACAATAGAAACGGTTCTGTGATTATCCCTTTTTATTTTAATTTCACTCATACAAGGGCATATGTTGTACAGGGAGTAATTTCCCGGCTTCAAGTGATTACACATTCAATATGCTTTTTCCATGTGAAACATAATATCCTAGAATCCTTGTTTCATATTGATTCAGCTGTGTAAGTGTAACAACTCGAGGATTGTAAACACTACATTTGGTTTTATAATAACGTGACAGGATCAAATAATAGTAAAATTAAGTGCTATTAATAATTCCGTCAGTTCTACACTTACGTTAAATCTCTTGTGTCAATTCATGATTGATGATGATGAATACCTTTCCTTGTGTATCACATAAGGATATTTCTGTGGTTGGAGGTTAAGAGTAGTCCTTATTAACAACCGAGTAAGTGAGTTTCTTTACAATGTATTTTGGTAGAAAACAAATGAGTTTACTTTGTATTACTGCAATGTCACAACTAATTGCTCGAATGTTTGTTTCATTTGCCAACATATTACACATTGCTTCACATTACACATTGCTTCTTGATAAATATTGTAGTTTGACAAATTTTTGTAGTTCCTAATACTACATATTGAGTGAAAGCTAACAAAGTTGAAGGATACATTTTTGAACTGACATGACAAGTAATTCTTTTAGTATCCATGAGCTACAAAATAAATTAATGACTCCTGCGAGACTCTTTTGAGATAAACACCAATTTTACATGCGGTAGAAAAACTATAATGTTAACAAAACGTGATCACATCTTGCATGGACTTGGGCTTATAACCTAATAAAAACGATGATATTAATTTAATTTACATACGGTTTATTTTACAACCATCGTGAGGGTAAAATGATGTGTACTTTTATAGTAAAAGATAGAAATTCCAAATTTTATGACGGTGATTCACTGGGACATGATACAAGTTTGGTCTAAGATATAGCCATAAGGTTTTTGCGAAAAAGTCATTATTGAAAGGTAATTTACAAATGAGTAGGAGGTGGATTCAAATGCATTTAGTGATATTGGAAAAAGCACTCAAAAGTATGAGACTGAATTTATTTGAGGCACTTGCTAGCTTATTGACTCAACTTTTTTGGTGGATGGCTACAGATGGGTTTATATCTAACAGCAAATATTTATAATCCAATCCAATTTTGTTGAATTCTCTTATTGAACAAACTTAAAATGAATTTAGCAAATGCATCATGTACAACATGTACCATAGACTCATTGAAATTTTCACGTTTCGGAGACTAACTACATAGTTATGGGGAAAAATTTAACAACTGGTGTTAGTAAAGTCTAAGAGCTTCTACCAATAAGCTTATCAAAATTTTTTTAAAGAAGAATACTTAAAGGGGAAATGGTCTTTAGGATGGTCTTTAAACTTACAAATCATGAAATTGCGTTGAAATCCCTCACATCGAAATCACGTAGCTGAGTCACGTGTGAGATTAACGACTAGCACTGGTGAATTTTTAATGTAAAACTGTTTTATCTCATCATACACATCACAAAATCCTTTAGCTGGAAAAAAATAAAACCTTATATTCATGCGATTCATAATGTTACTTTTGGTGAATATATCATGTGCTGAAAGATATCCTAAATAATTTATTTATTTAATTTCGAGCACATACAAAATATTGCTCTTCACAAAACGTATTTTATATAGAAAAAAAATTTCTTATCGAAAATATTGAAGGGATTATGCTGAAACATCATGATATCCTTTCAATCTTCATGATTTCTTATGAGTGATATATCTTTTGAGAAACGTATGAATTTCATTCTGGAACTGACTATATGAGGATAATATCATAAAATTTAAAACAGAAGTGTTTTTGAATTCAACAGATTCAGAACGTGTTTAAGAGCTAATGAGATATAGTATGTGTCAAGAAATACTGTTTCGGCTTAATTTTTATTTTTCTTATTAAATTTATTGAGAGTTCAGATTGATACGGACTTTAACAGATTTGAGGGTAACATGCTACATGAATATTAACAGAAATTGAAACGTGCTGCAGAAATAGATATAAGTTTTATAATTTTTCTGTTTTCAGAAGATTTTAAAATACTTCTCCAATGAACAATGAGACCTTATTAATCTTAGCAGATATTTCCGTCGTTATTCTCAGGAATCTTCAACAGATATTTACAAAAATATATTGTTCCCAGAGAAACCGTTGGATTTTCATTAATTATCCTGTGCCTCATTAAAACCAAAGTCTTTGCCATGGATATAATATACAAAAAGTATTAAACAAATAATTCCATGTTGTTATAAGGTCATTACCAAACATTAAATTACACAATACAAAAACAAGTAAAGGATAAGAGGTTTTATGTTTAATAACAGCACATTAAAAACATTAAATCCACTACGAAACCCATGTTACAAACCCTTTTACGTCAGTCTAAACTATAAAGCTTGAATTAAAATTTACCAATTTTATTCACTTTATCATAATGCGACATCAAAGTAAATATATCTAGATATACGTAAATCACGTGTTCGTAGCATTTAGGTACACCACTTTGCGTTGTGTTGAAGGATATCGAGCTTAAAGCAAAATTTTCATCATTATGATGGTGTTTTAATGAGCTATAGATTCGAGTTATCCAAATAAACTTTATAACCCGAAATGGTGAAATGAATGAAAGTTTTCCATTTTACAGTTCATAAAAAAATTTATAACTTATGAAAACGTTTACGGTTATTTGACTAAATATAAAAATATGAATAAT
Source organism: Chrysops caecutiens (assembly GCA_963971475.1). Classification (NCBI taxonomy): domain Eukaryota; kingdom Metazoa; phylum Arthropoda; class Insecta; order Diptera; family Tabanidae; genus Chrysops; species Chrysops caecutiens. Next base: position 39,828,508 of record OZ020569.1, on the reverse strand, counting down.
TTTATTAATAATTGGTGTTCTCTCGTTCTTTTTAACCTAGAAAAATACACGTACTAATGATAATTTTTGTCCAAATTTTATGTAAGAATGGTTCCAACTAAGTCATAAATTTCATGTTGTGGAGGTCCTGTTTCATTACATGCATGACAAGTGAAAACTTTGTGACAAACAGTCGTTGTTTGATATAATATTTCGTTTTTGGAGGATGTTAATATATTTTAGTTTTTGTTTCAATCTTTAAACAAGGTTTTAATAACAACCAACAGAGGTTAAGTATGAGTATCAGTGGACGATTTTGGATATGCGGTAATTGGAAAGTTACAATTATTCGAATAACCTAAGTAAAACTAAATTCGTGCTAAGACTTTCCTTCATGAAACAACAGAGAACCTTCAGAGGTGCCCTTAAAAACAAGAAATGTCTTCTAACCTGTCGAGATTATGTTAATCAGTTTTATATAATTAAATAATATCCAGCAGCTTGTGGCTATTGTTGTGATACAAAAGCTCGTTTCTTGATTTCCTCGTATTCCTCACCTTCCATTTAGGTATTATAATTTTCTTTTCTTTAAGAAAATTTAAGCTTAGTTTCGATGAAATGCCATTTACAGAGTTTGAGTTTTTGAATTTGAGGGATTCCACGGAGCATTGGAATTCTTTTGGTGCTGAGAATTTTAATAACTTTTTGAAGAATGTAATTTGCATAACTTTTGGAAAATTCAAACTTTAGTTTTGTATGCCATTAAGGGATGTTTTTTCATAATCCTTATCTACATTTGTTTGAAGGATTCTAAGAAAAGTGTTGTCCGTTTTGAAAACAAGATTTGATAAAACACTTTCCTTAAATTTCTTGCACGATTTTCAATAAAATAATCTTAATGTACAATTTTCGTATCCTTTCTGGAATATCCTCTAAAATGAAAAGATCACGTTTTGGAAATAAACGTGAACTGAGACCGTTTCTTCGCGTATAATCGTCTCATTGGGCGTTTTATAAACTTATCCTTGTGGACCAGCTATTCGATGATATTTAGTTAAATGTTTTTATGTGTTAATTTAATTAAATTTTTATGGAAGATAATTTTGAGAGCGTAAAATTAAATTAGCCACCTTCGTTTAATATACTCAAAATTGTTTTGATAAAGTAAATTTTCCAAATGGATATCTACAAAATTTTGTAAAAGTTTATTATATAAGTGACTATAAGTGTTAGTATGACAAACTGGTTTCCTTTTAGTCTGTCTCACAATGACAGTTGTCACAATACTTGTTTCTCATTCAATTCTTTATAAAAAAATAAAAAATGTCACAATTGAAAGTAAATTTTACTTGTTGTCATGAGTTTATCTAATAGTAATACAATGTCAAATAAAAAAGGACAGTTGACTATTTCTCAAAAGAATTGTATTACCTTGTCACAAAGTTTCCCTTCGTCGTTATCACTTAATGAAAATGAAAAACTTAAAACGAAAATCAAGGATTAAACAAAAGGAAATTGAAGAAAGTTAAACTCTGATTGAACAGGAAACGGAAATAAGGAGGAATCGATTCATTATCATTTATCATTGTTGTGAAATCAAATCAAATTTAACTCACTTAGTTGGATATTCTTAGTTAACTTGTTATAGCCTCTATCTATGAGTTTTAAATGGTATGTAACATATTCGTATTGTGATTGGAGTGATCAAGAATAGTATTTTTGAAGATTTTCAAAGAAACCATGTGTTGTCTTATCGCCTCCAATACATACCATAACCCATTGGTGTGCTGCCCATTGCACGTTCAGTGGCCTTTTCGATACTGGCATGGACGCAACGATAGCAGCACACATATGCCAAACATCACTTGAATAGTATTCTACGGAATGCTCTTCGGAAGTCTTTATTAAATATTGTATAAATGGCAGGATTTAAAGCTGAGTTCATATAGCCTAACCAAAATGCCACAGCAAATGCCGATTCTGGTATATGACATTTCGTGCAGGCTGGTGTTAGTATATATAGAAAGAAGAATGGTAGCCAACATGCTATAAAGCTACCCATAATTAAACCTAAAATTAATGTGGCACGTTTTTCTTTTTTCCTAGCTATTCGACGTTTCTCCTTTTCAGGATCTCTTTGTTTTTGTACCTTAGGTATCGCTGGTTCTAGTTCTGCTGTTTCGGAGGGTTTACTATTTTTAACCGCTTTAGACTCGTTTCGTCTTTGGTTCTTGCGGCCAAATATCGGTTGACATAGACGAAATTTTAATGGTTTAACAACAGCACAACGACTTACTACTCCTGAATCAGAACTAGATGGATCGAATTCACTTACCATATCTGTATCAATACCAACTGATAGAGCACGACATCTTGCTGGCAAAGGTGATACATGTAACTCATTTGATGATGTACCATTTGTTGCTGATGTTGGTGTTCTTGGACCCGTGGCATTTTGTGAATGTGCTGTTACTATTGTACTAACTTTAAGTGTTTCTTTATTATTTGATGTTGTTGTTGTTGTTGTTTGATTTTCTACTTCAGCTGCTTCACTTGTCGATATATCCGATGCTAAATCACATGTTACTATTGGTATTGGCATTATTGCTGAACCTGTCGTTGGTGGTGTTTCAATTGTTGCTATTTGCTGATGTAAATTACCTTGTTTATTCATTTGTTGCTGATATTGTTGCTGGGCTGATGTACTAGGCACACTCGGCATAGGATGTGTTCCACTTTTATGCGGCACTGTTGTAAAACTTGTTACCTAAAATCAAATGGAAATTTCATTTTTATTTATTTGTTATATAATTTTATTTGTTATTAAATTTTCTTGCGAATAATATTTATGTAGAAACATATTTCAAAATTTTCCACAAATTTATAATCCACATGCCACATAAATTCTACAGCAGTTCGCAGTTCCCCTTTAAGTCAATCAAGGCATTAACGAAATCCAATATTCTGCTTATCGCAACTTATTGAATAACACCCAAAAACACTTGATGGTTTTAATTATCCTCTAAAATTTGGCTTTACAAAATCTGAAGGAATTGAGAAACTTTTAAACGAGAAAATGTTTTCACAATCGACGTCTGGATTCCAGTTGTTAAGATGAAGATATTGTTATTAATATCTCTTAGTGATAAGAGAAGGATTCAGATTCTCTGGATATAAGTTACAGTCGATATGAAGATAGTGCTAATGTTTTCTGGTGTTTCTCATTAATTATGAAGAGATGTCTCTGTCAGGGGTTACATGTAATGAAAGTATTTCATTCGATATCTGACGGAAGCATTATCTACAATGGATTGTTTTAAAGGAAATGATATTTGATATGATAATGCTTTGGTAAAACATTTTACACACTTCACATGTAGCTTCAAGGAAGAATTCAAGGTTTTCGTGTTTCCGACATTTTAAATCTTCAAAGATTCTATACGTATCGCTTCATATTACGAATGTCATCATATGTGATATTGCCATGTTTTATAATGAATTCCAGAAACATTTTAAAGCATTAAGGCCAAAACAACAACATAAGGTAGCATGATTAATTCACTCAGATATAAATCACAATTTCAAATGAATGGATTAAAGGGATTTCAACAACTGGTTAAAAATGCCAAATGAATAAATCAAAAGTGTTACCTGTTCACTCGGTGGTTTTCTTGGTTGTTTCTTAATTCCTCGTCTGGCTCTCGCCTTGGCAGCAAAGTATATTCGAATATACACAAATACCATTATACAACTAGGTATATAGAATGATCCTAAAGCTGAGTATAAAACGTATCCAATGTCTTCGCTAAGCTGAAAATAAATTAAGAAAAAAACAAAATCGTTATTAAATTGAATCGTTTTGAAATAGAAATAAAATTCATAATAACAAAAGTCCTTAAACTTAAACTACACGAATACCCTTAAAGTTTCGATTTATTCCTTTCGTATACGTTGCAAAATTTGAAGGTAATTTAACATTTAAAAGACCTGAGTGTGCTATATAATAGCAAGAACGATAAAACGTTAAAGGTCCTTTAAGTATTGAATAAATGGAAAGGTAGAGAAATTTTGTTATCGAGGTCGTTTTGAGAAATTGGGCTACTCACAAAACAAGAACTGGAAAAGTTTTCCCTTCAACACTGGCTGGCACTATGGGGTAGTTTTTGACGAATTACTTTCAAGTTAAGCATTTCAGAGGGTAAGAATAAGTATCTTTGTACGTGACTTCTTATATGTGACTTGTACGTAAGTGTTTTGGTATAAAAGTTTGTAAGAACATGCCACAGTTTTTCTTCTTAAACTTAAAATAGCAACAATCCTTGGTAATAAGGGACAACTTAAAGTATCTTATTAAAGACGTTGTTGACTTTTAGTTTTATACATCTTAGTGCCAGGATCCTTCTACGTAAGACAATGTAACGTTGTTGTTTATGACATCGTATAGCTTCAACTTCAGAGATGAAACGCATGTGTTAAGCTTATGAAATCCCTGCTGGAGAAACTTAGACCCAACAATTTTACAAATTGTCTGCTCGAAAAGAGAGGGTTAGTTTTCGTTAGATGATTGTAAATAAGAAAAACTATTTATGATTTACTAAACAATTGAACAAATGTTTCTTCGTTTTAAGAAGATACAAAAATAAATTATCAAAACAGTTCTATCAATCATAAAAAAAATCGATCGAGATATCAAAAAAAAAAGGATTACAGCTATACCAGGTAAAGTTTTCGGCTGGAGATATTGAAAATTTGATGAGTCCAGGCAGAAGTCATCCTGATCAACAGTATCAAGGACTAACAGTATCAACACGTAACTTACCAAACGTCAGACTGTCATCATATGAGCACCTCCAAAATTAAGAAAGGAGTTACATCAAAGATGACACGAAACGAATTCTTTTATATGTACAATAAAAATGTATACATAAATATAAATAAAACCTCTGCGCTAGACCTAAGGCTACAAAAATCATTTATAGATAAATCTGGGACGTCCCAAACAATCATCCCTTTCTGATGATGTTAGAACATTGTTTCTCTACCAGGCATTATGTCAAAAATAAAAAATAAACCAGATTCTTCCACCCCGTCGTTCAAAAGTAAGAGGAAGGAGGGACACACATATGACGAATTTAGAAGTGCATATCTCACGAACCCTTTGCGTAAATGTAAAAAGCTTTAAATAACATCGTCTTCATTTTTGACGACCTATCAAAAAATTCCCACACACGTAGGTGCGTGCACTGAAAAAACATGTTTGCCACTCAGATGCATGTATCGAGTGCCACCCTTAATAAAACATTTTTCGGTACTTTTACTCTGCACTTTCTAGCAGTTTGCAGGAGGACTAGGACACCTTACTTCTTAATTTCATGCATAAGGGAAGGGCGGGCAAGTTGGATATATTAAGAACAAAACCATATAAATGACAGTAATATTTGTATTACGGTTTAACAATTGAATTTAAAATATGATTCATAGATGAAATTAACATTTTCAATTAAAAAATAAAGAAAAAGTAAGACATTACTGGCTTAATTATCATAAAAATTAAAATATAGAAATTATCCATCTTGCCCGCCCAGGGTGGGTAAGATGGATCAAGAAGTCGGTCAAGATGGATCATACATTATGATTTGTTTAATCATCGCACTCTTAACAAAAGTAAGACTCATAACCCAACGAAGATGAGCAGAGCTCATGTGTCCAACTCATGCATCGTGAACACTTCTATCTAGTCCTCAAAAATGGGCGTTGTTAGACTCCTTGCAGACTGTCCAAAAATAGAGGGGTTGCTCAGCACTATCCATGGGAACACTGTTCTGGTTGATTAAGGATTGTTTTGGATCTGACTTCTTCTTCTTACCTTGCTTGGAAGGATTTTTTTGGATCATTTCTGCTCTTGCTTGGACGTCGATGGTTTTGTAGAGATTTTTTGAGGGATCAAAGTTGCTGTAAGGCGGTGGTCAAATTCAATGTTGGCTAAGGAAGTCTTTTTCCTTCTTTTTTTATATTTTTGAGCACCTGTTTCGATATTTTCCATAGCTTTAACAGAGGTGCTGGTTAGGACTTCCGTCTTTTTGATTTTCACTTTTTTGTTTTGTGATTGCTTGTCTGGTGTGATATAGGATACGTTTTCGTATACATAGTACTTTTATTGAATGGAGACTAAGATTTATTTAGTATAAAATAATGATCCATCTTGCCCGCTTATTATGTTACAAAATAAAAACGAAAATTTCTCAACAACTAAAAATCTCAAATAAATAAAAATTCAGAGCAATCATGTTAAATTATAAACAAACAAAAATATATCATTAATATTAAATTTTACCCAAACACAAATGATATATAAAGTTTAAGTTACATGAAAAATATCGTAAATGAGGAACGCAAAACGTTTGCGCTTCAGTACAAAACGGGTCAGACGCAAAAGCACGGCAGGGACCTCATGAACAAGAGTGGTGCCAGGTAGGCAACGAATAATAGTATGATCGTCCTGCGCGCGGACTCCATGTACGAAATATTTCAAGTATCCATCTTGCCCGCTATATCCAACTTGCCCGCCCTTCCCCTACAGTTCCAATAGTCTCCGAATAAAATGGCTGTGACATACGGACAGACGGACAGACAGATGGACATGACGAAACTATATATAAGGGTTCCGGTTTTTGCCTTTCGGTAACGGAACCCTAAAAAACAAATTTTCTTATCGAAATATATATTGGCTAAAACGTAAAATAAAACAATTTCTTAATAAGTTTAACAAAGACTTTTATCTTAATTGGAATTTCGAGGTTTGTAAAATTATAAAACTTATGAAGGATTTTATCACGAAAGTTGTTAACGTTATTTTTGATAAACTTATAAGAAATGTGCGATGTAAATTTTAACAAATCGATTAAGTAAATCTTAAAGTTTCGCAAATCAAATACTTTTTTTGAAATTTTCTAACATTGGAAATAATCTCATTTTCAAGGATATATATTCCTAGGAGCACAAATAATTTATCTAATAAAAAAAGGAATCGATTTTATATGAACCTCATCTTATTTATCTCCTCGCAGAATTCCTTAAATACTAAGTGAATTTTTCAAAATATTACGTTTCCTTCAACTCAAAATAAAGAGAAGCAAATGGTTAAAGGATAATGAGCAATCTTTAAAGGAGCCCAATATGTTATTTAAAAAAAGTGTATTTTGATTATTATGGAATAATATAAATAATTGCTCATTTGAAATTTGCCTTCTTTCGTCCTCGAATTCCTCAGCTCGTGTACATAAATTCAGTTTCAGGCCTCGTAAATTAAGGAATTTCTTCTGTTTGTGTCCTATTTTTCTATATTTACGTATGTGCGAGATTACAATAAGATGAAGTAAGCTAAGAAGTTTCGTTCTTCTCCAACGTCTTCAGCAAGGATCCATGTCCTTAACCACATCTTGATAAAACCTCTAGAAGGTTATCACGAATAGCTATGTGATGCTCTGAAATGGGTAAATACGCAGTCTGGCATGCGAATGGCAAACACGTACGTTCCGTCATTGTAAAACATGCATAATATATAATCGTTTCTCAGGACACGCTCCAGCCTTGGAATTTTTATATTATAAGTTTGTCGAAATATTTGTGCCATGACAATTCCATGAGGAGTGTGATGATTAACGTTTGGTGAATTATTTTATTTGTTCTATGGCGGAAGGATAATTAAGTTTCTTGTGAAATTAAGTGGTGAAATTTCATCAAAACTTTTGTTAAATCTTTTCAAATCATTCTCAAAAAGTTACAAACCTCAAATAAAGTACAGGTAGACCAATTTTCGGCTTGACGATAAGTCTAAAATTTGAATTCATAGTCTGAATGCTGGTGAAATTAAATCCTTTACGATGCTATTGAGGGTTGAAACATTCCCAACAAAACTTCCTTACAAGTTACATAGAATCGCTTATCGTTTCCAGAATTTTTGCGGATTATGCATTTGCCCAAACGAACTCTTAATGTACCCAACGAGCCCGATCTGAGAATTTTAGTGACCCGGAAAATATATCCTCTAAAGAGCAAGCTACACAAGCATTCTCTGTAACAGTAACATCAAGGTTAAAAAAGAAAAAGGTTAAATGAAGTATGTTCTCATACGTGTAGATATCCTGTGATTAGTGAATACATACCCATGGGCTTACAAAACCAGAATCTCATAAAAGTTCATAGACTAGAACGCAAAGTTTACCCTCACGAGATGAACCCACATTGTGGTGGTATTAGGAAAATTTTTGGACTGAGGTTTTCTCCATAGTTTCATTTGCGCTTAAAAGAGTTTCTGGTAGTTGAGAGTCTCATGATTCTGACAAGAGCAACGAACTTCTCCATCATTCTTATGAATTATTAGGGTTGGTTTTATGAAAATATTGTATATGCTACACAAAACCACAAAATTTATAAACATGCAAACATGCGAAAGAAACATTATTAGCCTCCCCATTTCTGAGGCTACATTTAAGGGAAGTGGGTTTGATTCGGTACATTCTAAATGAAAATCTTATGTGCAGTTCATTTTTGCAGGATCTAACCCAAAGAGAACCCTCAAATTTTCACTTATTTAATTTAGTGTCATGATTACATCGGGTGTGACATGCAAAGCCTCAATTAGGATTGTCTTGAAATGGACTTCTTTCCATGGCTACATTCATAATCTGTTGAATCTATCGAAGTGGCAGTTCCTGAACTTCCAAATCCCGCATAACACGAGGCTAGCTTAAGCACTAGATTGACCTTTGGCGACAACTCACCTGGCTGGGTAGATAGACAATGCTTTTGAGTGTTTGAGTGTGAACAGAATGGGAAACAGTTTTCAAAAGAAATTAAAACCCACTTGAAACCTTGTAGCTATTGTAGATATGTGAGAAGCTCTCCATTCTTTCTTACCTGATGCCGAACATGTAACGTATTTAATTTAAAAGTACTTACCTTCATACTGATACTGACCTTTTCATTGATGATTTAAAATAATTTTCGTCCTATTTGTTGCTTAGTTTTAAATCTACTCAGCCGGACTTTTGCGTGTTTTTTGCTCTTATATAAATAACAAAAAGCACGCAAGAGCTTGGCCGATTAGATTCTTTTAAAGTTTTTTCATATTTTTGGGTTTTCCAGAAGCCGAATGCATTGGACACTGATTTCAGTTTACACATTTTTTATTTATTTTAAAATATAAAAATAAACTTACCTCAACCCGGAGATAAACTTCCACTAGAAATTCTGAGCAACACAAATTCCATTTTGAGAGTACCACACCTCATGGGTAAATCTAAACATTTATAATTAAAGTGTTACCCTCATGTTGCCAAAAATGTTGTTATTTAAAATCAGGTACATTCTCTGAATGATTATCCACAATTAGAGTTCATTAATTAATACATTAATTAAATTTGTTTTACGGTTTTTCAAAACGAAAATCCGATTTGTGTTAATGTGATTTTCTATAAACAAACGCTCTCTATCCAAACAAACCAATAAAAATTCCTACATGTCTAACTGAAGAAAATGTGCCTTAAATTAATAATTACTTCTGCACCGATGCCATCTATTTTTAGAAAATCGAAACTAAACATTGCCATTGCCTACAAACCCAGAAATTGGGTTCAGTTTCTTGTAGTTAATGCCAGATGACATGATCATGCCTACACCTTTTCACCGAAAACATTTACGTCGTTTAGGTAATACAATGTTATGTTTATTTTCTCATGTCGAACATATTAAATTAATTAAAGTCTAATAAGCGACATGAGCTGACAGGTTTTTGGCAGAAGCTGCAATCAATGCAAATTCAGATTGTTGTCGACAGACGGATAAATATGAAATGGACTTCTTTGAAATATCAACATCTTGAAAGAGCATCTTGAGCTGTAAATAAACAAATTTTAAGTTGAGTGACGAAATATCACTTACGGTCATTATTGTATGTTTACGAGATATTGTGATGAGTTTACAGAATCGTTGCCAAACCACTTATATGAAGTGGTGGCTTCCATGCAGAATGAGAACACTGAGTTTAACATGTATTCTGATGAGCTAAAGGAATCCGCAGGCATGGCCCATTGTAATTGGAAAGTTGCCAGAATTTTTACCGCAAAGCCGAGTCAGTAGATATTAATCAATATCTCTGCATGGTGTAATATTCGTTTTGAATACAGTCATATGACGAAGCTTTACTTTTCTGGTATTGTAAATTTTGAATTTTCAAATGTATTGGAATTATTGATTCAGACACTGTATTGTATACAGCAGGAACGACTATTTTGAATTCTGGATGATACTCTCGCTCCAGCACTGGAATGAGTAATTGAGTAAAGATTGATTTTCATCTGAATGATATATGTATTTGACAAAAGATTTCCTTTGATTGAGTTGAAATACTCAATTTCAACTTGGACGGCAACGGTATTTTATGAAGCACTACAATGCAAAACGATAAAAGGTACACGATATTGAACCTAACATTTCGCCGGAAAATTTCTGAAACCGTAAATGAAATTCTAGGATATGAATAGAAATTTATGTGGCACATTCTATTCGAACTCGAATCTTCTGTTTCGTGGACAAATACTCTAACCACTGAGCTACCGTGAACGTCACATCAACACTTGAAGCGCTGTAAGAGTTTAATCGCTTCACACCAAAATCAAATCAAAACACATTTTTTAAATGTTCTGAATTTATTTTCAATCGGTTTTCTACTCAATTTAAAGTATTCTAAAAATTTGAGACGTAAATAAATGGAAAATTTAATTTTGTCAGAATCAAAGTACCAAATTATGCTTAAATAGAACGAAGTGACAAAAATAGAATATTAAAATTTACAAGGATAATACAATCAACGATTCAGAATTCAGTTCATATCCTTTAGCTCGAGGCCCATTTCGATAAAATTTAATGAATTCTACGTCATTTCAATTTAATCCGAATGTCGTCAGATATTATAATTTATTGAAATGGCGTTCTCTAGGAACTCTACGAACCATCACAGTATGTTTCATGCCAAGTCACTCTGCATTTTGTCCCTACAAAATTGTAAACATTTGACTTTCCAATATCACGTTTAGTCTCTGCGTTTGTGTAGTGTTGTCGAATACATGTAGTCAGGATTCACAAATTTTTCGTGCACACAATCCCGAAGGATTGATTTATATTTACACAGCACTACACTCTTTTATATATATTAAACATATACCATCGTTCCTTGTATCCAACACCGACTGTGCTTTATTGGAATGAGTTGAGGGCATATCTAATCATGTAGCAGTGTTTTTTTCCGTAACATTGGAACTGAAACTTCTTTTAAAAGTTAAACAAAAATAGATGTTTGTTTTTGAGAGAGTGTAAACTTTATTAACATACATTAAGTAAATTTCCTTTACCTTGACATTCTTGCTACTTTTGCACTCGTCTTTCTCAAAAATTCATAAGATCAATATTGGAAAAAGTGTCAGAGTTGTATTCGGGAAATGTCACTTGTCAACATCCAGGAGACATCATTCTAAGTCTCCTGAATGATGCATAAGTTGCATGACTACGTACTTAGTTATTCCTAAAATTGTGAAACTTTCAGGCTCTAATTCGTTATCAATAAATGAGGTTAACCAAAATCTACAAATAATAAATTATAATGCTGATTTATTTTTGCGTCTGATCGGGAGTGAAATGTCGTTCAAGAAAAGGCAATTGTCACTCGTTTCACATTTAAGGATACAACAGAATTTGTATTTGAAAACGAATTTATGTGGATTTCAAAATCACTTTGTTCTGGAAAACATGGCATGGTGGTTAACATGAATTGCGTAAATTCAAAACCCATCTCCAGTTGATTGCTTTCTGTGGCTATAATTCCAAAGCTACCAGAATTATCTCATTGTCAATTGCAGAATTTCGCAAATAACTTTACGTAACCAATCAACCCAAGACCAGATATGTGTCGCCACATCAACTTCGATATGCATTCTGCATTCCGAGTGTGGTGCATAACCTTGAATTGAGTATTCCCCATGAAACTAGAGTATCATTTGCTTCTTTAGACATGACCAGAGTCTTTTAGACATGACCAGAATGATGCAAGAAACAAAAAATCTCCGTAGAGAAATACTTTTAGTTTTTTAGGTTCAAGGAATGAAAAAGTTTTTCAACATTAAAAGTGCATAAAACCTAACAAGGATCGTTTTTAAATATTAAAAGTCATTAAAAAGCTGTCGACTTAAAAAGGATGTTTGTTGTCAATCTACTTTTATTTCTGTTCTAGTAAATTGTGGTATACGAGAATCCGAAAGGACAATAAAACTTTTCATGCTACTTATTCCAATCAACTTAAGTGCTAAATTGACTTTTTTCCCCGAAAGATGTTACCATCCTTATGACTCAATGTTTTTCTTTCAATGGTTGTAAAATTGAAAATGTTGTTAAACTTTGAGCAAGGACTTTTCAATCGGTTTGGTAATAACTACTCAATGTCCCTTTGAAGTTTCGGTAAAGAGATAGACTTAAAGATATGGAGATAGAATTAAAAATTTATTATTACCAGTTTTATCAGCTGAAGATAGAATGAGATATTCTTTTATCCCTGTTACAAATCCATATTTGTGTTTGTAGGAGTTCTTTCCCGGAAATAATTGAACATGCAAAGAATGTAACATACAATGGATTACAAGCGGCGACATAATTGAAGACGTGGGAAGTGTGACAAGCTTTGTAATAAAGCATAACATTGATCTGTATGAGGATATAATGTAATAAAACTCCTGTAAGCACATAAAAAATACATAAAAATGATGTTAAAAAGCACGCAAGTCGTTCTGATGTGAAGAATGTCATAAAATTTATGTGATTGGATAAGCATGTTGAAGTGTTGTTTAGAAGTTGTTATATCCCGTATTTACAAACTTAGTACATTCAATGAATTCGGTGATCATGAGACGGTAAGAGCTATCAAAAGCAGAAGAAGTACATAAGTTAGACATTCTTGACCAAAAGGATTCTAGTAGTCTAGTCAATCAAATGATATTCAAACTAGACATAAAACAGCCTGGGTTCGTGTTATAAGTTCTCCTTAAAATTCACAAAACCAAATTCATCAAATCCTTTTGTTTTGGATGTTACAAAAGTAAATTTCATTATGTTTGAAGTGCTAGACAGAGATTTGTGTATTATATTCAAGTGCTCTGTCATTGTAAATGAGTTTCGAGGGAAACTTTTGTAAACAATAGACTAATTAAGAAGGAAGGAAAGAAAAGTGAACCTTTTCTATGGAAAATATCAACTGCACAGAACAGTTTATAGTGTATTTCTAAGACACTATTAAGCACCTTTTCGTTGAAAAACAGACAAACTTTCAAATGAATCCAAGTTTGTCACTCCGTCCACCCCGGAATACCGCAAAAACTTCGCAAATGTTGTATCTTTGACGTTTAGCAACACTGAATTCACACAGAAAACGATAAAAACTATACGAACTTTCCCGTAGTTCCGGCGTTATTTTAATTTCGATCTTTCCGCGATTCTATAGTATAATTAAAAAAGTTTCAAATTTATCGTGGAAACTTCCACCACTTCCTGGAAAAAAACTTCTGCGGTCTATAGAACAAGACTTTATAGCATTTTGAATTAGTTTCAGAAAACACAGTTCGTCTTTTAATTCCTCACCGATTTAGTGTTTTGTGTATCATCTTGAAGAAATGGTCTTGTTGAAACCATAATTTTGATAATGTTTCAGATAAAAATCACCATTTGATTGAATCGTAAAAAATTGAAATCTCATGAAATAATTTAAGCTAAAATTTCCGAAATTATTAGCTTCCCTGATTTATAAATTCCCTTTTGGTCGTATTTATATCCAATAACTTAAAATAATAAGCATTTTCCATTAACGGACTAATCAATTTCATAGTAAGCGTAGGAAAAATTTTATAGCGAAATTAAATCTATTTGTAGCCTCTTCACAATAAAATGTGACTTTAGCTAAACACCAATAGCTCTTATAAAATACTTTTGCGTTACATGATATTCCTTTCACTTTTATAACTAATTGAACGAATTCGACTAGGGCGTATTTTGTAAATAATAGCTGGTGCTCAAGGGCTGATTTATAAGTTGAATGCTTAACAGATTTATAGCAATTTTATTAAGATATTTACTGAGCGTACTGTATAAAACTGCAAAACTGCAAAACGCAAGGAATTTATATCAGACATGAAGCAGAATTCACGGAAAAATGAATTCAGCCGGTGTTAGTTATCAAAATTTTCACATGATTTTTCACGAATTGCTATAAAAACCAATTTTGAATGGAGTGAGTTACAAATCAAATTACGATTTATTACCACTAACTATAACCACGACCACAATAACCCAATGATATTGTGCTGATTCTAAAAACCTTTCATGCTGGCAGGAGAGATAATTTTTATGTCATACAGCTTCCTGGGGTCATACCCTTTAGAGTCCCTTTTTCAGACTGTGAAGTCAATCGAATTGTTTGATATATGTGTCCGACCATCATATATCAAACCAAATTCGGAAGTCAAAATCAAACAAGGATACAATGTTAAAGGACACAAATATCAGAAAAAGAACAGGAATTCTGTTTTTTCCTTTGTATCAGCTAAACTTTTTTTGGATAGAAAGAAAGCTATAAATTTCGTTCGGTTCACTAAATTTGCTACAATTTATCCTTGAACTGAGTGTGACAATGAAGACACGTGCCTGTTAAAATGGCAGATCCCTAGTTGGATTGTGACAGAATCCTTAGGAGAAGTTGTGCATTTCGTGCAAGAAAGGCGAGTATAATAAAACCTTTTGTTCCTTTCTCAGCAAGATTCTTTTTTGCACAGGGAACATGGTGTAAATCAAAAGAAGCATTCAAGCTTTATAACTCGATAAGTATGATTAAATCGTCCTCATTTTTTCTGTTTTGGAATTTCTCAATTTTAAAATTCTTAAAAGAATTAGAGCTTACCCCTTTCTGTGAATTCGTCAAACACTGATAATTAAAGTTTCAAACTCCTTGACAGTCCTTTGTTGAAAAGTTTCATATCATTTTGTGGTAATTCATTCAAATCACCTTACACCGAAATATACATCCATATATGATAATGAAAACCTCACTTAAACCTAATATTCAAACACTTAGTATAATTGGTTACAAACAGAGTTTTGCAAAAGGTAGCACACCTTATGTTCTCTATTCAACCACTTTTAAAATTTTACAATGGCGTGATAAAAAATTTTAATTCGTTCTATGGAAATGCCTGGAACCTCATAAAACGCTGGACGTTTTCTCTATGTACCTTCATCACATGAGGACCGACAATGTATGTAGAACTTTTCCAATTCAATTTTTTTCGTACAATTCAATTTGCAGTTTTATGTAGCACTCCTTTGGTTTTAGTACTACCAAATTCAGGTGAATTACCTCATATCATGCAACCTGAAAATGGCTTCATCATCAAAGGGAATGGGCTACGACCCTACAAATAGCAAGGAATCGCTCTTCAACGTTACTGAAATTTTAATCAGAACCTTGCCAAATGGGAGCGGACAGACCGGAAACGTTCCAATTAACTTGCATTAAAGTTTTAATTAAATCGTGCTGCGTTCACATCTTTCCTAAGCTTCAAAGTGTGTTGGAAACCATTCACATGCAATTTGGTAATACGCTAAATGGGATATCTTCACATTGGCTCACTTGTTGTCAAGTCACTCAAACTGTTCGTAAACCTAACTATCTCGAGGCAAATTTAAAATTGGTTTCAAGTTCAAAGAATATTTTGGACAATCCTTGAAACGGACAAGTTTCAACTCCCTGGCGACGTTTCTATTATTCAATAAAAAAGAAATTCTTACAGTTCTACTTAAGAAAAATATTTTCCTTTATGAAATTATTTACAAAAGGACATTTCAAACATTGCGTCCTATCCACTCAACTTGGAAATATGTTTCTCCTAGAGAAACACGAGTGATGTATACCACAGAGATCCTTTAAACGGGAAAAAGAAGAAATGGGTTTGCTTACTTTGGAATTTTAATAATGAATGCCAGAAAAGAAAAAAAAAGTTAAAAAAGGGACACAATATTGTCAGAAAGGGTACAATTCAAACAAACAACTGGGACCATATAAGATATTCAGGATGTGCTTGTGCTTGACCGTTTTTATTCGATTGCCGTAACATACTTTTAACTGACATGGAGAATTTTCCATATGGGAAATGTGATGATATATTAAGCCGTGTTCTTTTGGTCATCGCTATCGAGTACAAAACTAGAGTAACAAAAGAACGCACCGGACTTGTTCTCGATAGATTACAAACTTTTACCAACTTCACTTTATATTTACATGAACTTTTTTCGATTTTTTTTCATTTTGTTAGCCCTTGCTTGTATAAATTCCTCACATATTACTTGAATTTAAATTTTCAGATGAAATTAACTGAAAGTTTTGAAGAAAATGTGATATTTTGGAATTTATAGGAAAATTTAGGTTCGCGTCAAGGAAAATAAACCATGCCGCCATCTGGATATTTCTAGCTCGCCCATTCTGGATATGCTGTTCAGAACTAGCGATCTAGTTCCCGTAATTGTTCAGAACTGGACTTGTTCTGAAGAATGTATGGGATTTGACAGTTCAGTTCTATTAGAGTGACTAAAAGAACACGGCTTTAGTGTTTAAGGAACACGGATGATAGGATTTAACAGACACAATCTCGTTTTGTATTATTTGAATATTTATAACCACAATGTTTCGATGGGTCTGTATCCGAGGAGATTGTATGAAATTGTACAAAACCTACTGAATCATTAAAACTAGCCTTATGTCTCATGAGAATATAGTGATCTATTTAGGATGTTGTCTTAAATTTGTGTGGAGGACGTCCAATTTTCTTGAGAATCTCCAGGAGGACAACAAAGTTCTGGATACAATTCTTTTGAATGAATACGACTTGTTAAATGAATCGGATTGAACAGTGACCAGGATAATAAATTTCAATGTGTGACAACTGGTTCATACCCGGAGTTGAACCTACGCCGTATTCCTTTCACCCCTCCTATAGAGCAGAACTGTCAAATCCCATACATATCTATATTTACCCAGTGCAAATTAGCTCTCGATTATAGCTGAAGTAAAATGTTCCCGCTCGAATAATAGTTAGGCTACGAGCATCCAGATGGTAACATGGATCATTTTTCTTACCGCGAGTTTAAAAATTTTTTGACATGTTTTCAAAACTCTTTTTTCATCTGAAAATTTAATAGGTCAGTTTGTTATGAGTTCAGAGCTGCTCCGGAATACTAAATTGTACCTTTAGTACTAAGTTGCGCGTTGGTTTTCAAGTTTGTTGCAGTACCAAACTGTTCCATTTTATCATAAGAAAGTATGTGAGTTTGTCCTCACTTGTCCCTTAGATTATAGAGAACAGGATATGACATCTTATCGAAAACACGTATATATATAAGGGCACAGCAGCGACATGAGCGTGCTTGCGAGTTAATGGTGAACTAAGACCATATGTTTAGCCGCAAACCACCAGCTCAGACACAAATTTCATTTCATGACGTCATAAAATTAAAATTCTTATTTACAGGTTTTTCGACTAGATTTTTAATTGTGATAGATGTAATAAATTCTAAAATGGTTACCTGCATAATTTTTTTTTAATTCCTTGTGATTTTAATTCAGAAAAACGAAAATAAATTTGCTCGCAAAGCAAAAACACCCATCTTTTTAAACTTAGGTCACACCCATTTTTCATTTTCAGCTGGCATGGGTGCCAGCTGGTGTTCGAAAATTACACTAAACTCTTGGGTTTATCAAATAAAAATCTGTGGTGGGAGTAGTGTTTGTAAATAAATTGAACATCAAATGTCAAAACAAAGCAAAATTTAATTAATTTTCTAGTACTTCATTGAAAAAAATTAGTAATTTGTTGAAAATAAAATAAAGTGAGGTAGACTGGAGTGATAGTAACAGTTTTGTGAAGTGACATTCTCATTTTAATAAAATATATCAGTAATAAAGGAAGAACTTAAAGTGAATTGTGGGAAAAATTGTGCAAATTATATTCTTCAGACGAAGAAAGCTATTTTAATTGCTAACAATGTGAAATTCAATGCTTTCTTTAATTATTTTAATTGTTTTCAAAGTGGAAAACATTGTTTTTCTAATTAAATTTCAAGTTTGAAAATAAGGAACATAGTAAATGACGCATCGGTTGTGAAATTCGTGTCAAATCCGTGCAGTGGAGTAGTAGTATGAAACTGGTATAAAAACAATTTTAAAAAAAGTATACAAATACTGAAATTTTTTAATAGTTTATTTAATAATAAAGAACGTGTAACATGAGCAAAAATTTATTAATAAATGTTTATAAAAGAATAGATTTGTGTTTTTTAATTATTTGTGTACAATTCTACTTGTTTCATGGTCGTGTACAGAAATTTTCCGACGTCAATGTTTTTCGTTCAAGTGTGTTAGTAAATTTAGTTAGGTTGCGTTAAAATTGCACGCTCATCTGTCATCGTGTCATATCCTGTTCTCTTTAATCTAAGACTTGTCCTAACGCGTTAGTTACAATGGAACAGAGTAGAACGCTAGAAGTGTCAAATTGTTCTTTTAGTACAAAGAACCACACTGTTCTGAACTCAAAACAAACGCAGCTAATATCAAGCGAAACATAAGGAATTTGTGCTACCAAGGGTCTAACAACTGAAGTTTGCAGGGTTGTAGAGTTGCCTTCTTGGTTCACAAGACCAATATGCCTTCCACGTGTTACAACGCTAGTATGTTCAGTTCAACTCAACAGTGTGCTCTTCGTGTTCATGGCGTCTTCTACACATATCAAAAAACTGATGAAATGGTAATGTAAATTTACATACACCAATAAACGTTAACACAGTAATGTTGTTACTGTAACCGACATTACTATATATTAGCTTATATTATCAAGTAATACTGACTAACACAGAAGACGTTTTCACCAAATTATGATTGCAATTATGCAAATCCAACTTTATCCCGCATAAATACCCAGTTTTGCGGAAAGGAAGCCAACAAATGAAATAAGGATTCACTTAAAAATGTTTATTCAATTGATCCTTGACGTAAGCAGCAATCAAACGCTTTTTTCATGTGCTTTTTCTGTTCTGTGAAATTTCCATAAAACTTAACATTTTCAACGATTTTCCAAAAGCTAACAAAAATTTTCCTGAAAAAATCGTTGAAGCTAAAAGAAAAATCTGAAAATCTTCCTTTGATTATAAATTCAAAGCTGATTTATGCGATTACTTGCTTTGTTGAGCTTTTCCCACTTAGCTTTTTGGTCGAAGGAGAATTTTATTGCTTAACGATTCTATTCAAATGTGTGGGTGTTTGGGAAGGATCCAATGTACCACGAGCCTTATAAGGATGGTGAGGCTACTTTGTGTAACTGAAGTCAAGATCGATTCTGACTATTTTATAACGAATATTTAGAAGTTGTAGAGTTTGGAAAAAAATTACTTTAAACTACATATAACGTTCTTAATAACAACGACTATCGAGAACCAAAATTAGTTGACATCAACAATATTTCATGTGTATCCTTTTGAAGTTGATAATATTGTAATGGAATTGTTATAAGGGATGATGCAGATGTGAAGGACATTTTTGAGTTTAAGTTTGAAAGGATGAAAAACTAAATTGAATAAAAATTTTGAGGAAATTCGTTACAAATTCCCCAAAGTGGGACAATGTTCCTTGGAGCATACCAAACAACAAAATAAAATTTACAAAAAAGGACTCTAATGTTTGAGTTTATTTTTAATTTCAATTTAAATTTGAAAGTGTCTCTTTGCCAATGGTATAAAAATGAGCATCCGACGAGTGAAATCCCAACGAGGGAAAGCATCATAACACTCAAGTCTTTGTGTTAATTAAAAGTCAGGTCAGTCCCTGAACCCTTGCTACAGGCATTCTACCATCAACAGCATCGAGTTGACCAAATTGGATCTTTTTGAAAGAATTCTGAGAGACAGATTAATTTAGCGCGAACAGCTTTTGATTTAAATTTTATTCAAATTGCATTACAACGAATCCTTCGACGTCAGAACGAAACCTAATACCAACAAGGATTCCAATGCCAAGTCATGATGATATCATGCGAAATTGTTGTTCCATCTCAATTTGTGTAATGAAAACGAAAGGATAAGACGCTCAGCACATCCAGAATTATTGATTTGTCCTAGTTAAAAAAAATAACGTAAATGTTTTGTGTCCTTAAATAGGCATTTCACTCTCTATGTAGATGTATGTATGTGAATGTGTGAATGTGTACGTTGATGTGGGTGAAAAAATTCTAACCATTCTGGTATTCAGCTCTCTTTATTCAGTATTCAGCATCATTTGTCGTCGCAGCATCATTTTGCAGGACATATACATGAAAGTATTAACATGTATAGTACATTATACAGTTCACATCACAAAACTTTTAATTAAACTTTTTGCGTGAAAAAATTCCTCGTGCTTTGTCGGAGGAGTTTGTAATAAAGTCAACCGAAGGAGTTGGTATCGAAATTCTTGAGATTCCTTGTTGAATTCCCATAGAAAACAAAACCTCCAAAAAAAGAAAAACACAAAAATGTCAAGACCCTGAAGAGAACAAAAACGCAAAGAAGAAAATACTCCATGAAAATGAAAATGGTGAATAATACTTACTGAATAAAAATAAGCATGACTTTGAAATATTGCCAAGGGTCAAAGGACAAAACTTCAGGATACGTCGCAAGATTAAATAATTTATTCCAAATGATAAGGTGAACATGATAATGTCGATGTCAACCCACATTATTTTGGATTATTGAGCTGAAGTAGGGCATTTTCCTTTAACACTATGAGATAATCAATGAATCACGTCTTCCGATGCAGATATGGAGATTGGGTGTGGTCGGATTTGGTTGATAAACCCTTTTCCGGAAGGAAGTGTTAAGTAAATGAAAAATTCTAACTCAAAAGATACCTACTTTCTGATTGATTGCTTATAGGATAAACTTTAAATTCTATGTATAGATACGTCTAATGAAATTACATATTAGAAAGTCTATTACTAGAAAGTCATTATAGACACTTTCATCCCATTAAAGTTGATGTCAATTCTAGGACCTCAATTTTATGAGGCAGACAATTTTTGACATGACTCAATTATAAACTCTGCTCTTTTGTATTCCTCTTCATTCCCAGACAAAACATGTCTCGAATCCAATTCTAGACATATTTGTTTGACACCTATTTGCATAATCTCACTGTAACAAGACGTCGAAGAAATACGAAAAATAAAATCCTCCAAAAAATGCCTTTGACACAGTACAGTTGAGGGAATGAAGAAAGTTACATTGAGTTGTCCGACAAGGTGCTTTTGGGAATTTTAAGTATTAATTTTGAAGTAACATTATAATTAAACACAAATGACAGGTTTGACGGTAATGGTTTCAGTAATTTTTCATAAATATTAATAGGAATAATAAAATTTAATTTACATTAAATTCGAAAACTTTTGTACAATACATCACAGGTTGAATACAAACGGAAATCCTGTGAAAGATTTAAGTTACATAAAATGTCAATATCAAAGGATTTAAATCGGAAATGAATTACAATATCATTTAACCATATTCTGTGTAGCAGATGATCAAGTTTTTGATATCCATTTGAAAAATGTTCAACTTCAATTTCCATTTATTTGCATATTCGAAAAGTTTTCGTTGGAAATTATTCATGAAAAGCTCGCGTTTTGAATGTTTCAAACTTTCTAAAACTTTAACATATTTTTAAAAGGGAATACGAAAAATGTTTATTAATGTTTTGAGACAAGTTGATATGAAAAAAGTTTTTCTCACACCATGTATTGATTGTTTGCATGAGTTCAGGTGCATTGACTTATCTGAAGGGAATAACCTAAATTATTAAGGATAAGGTGTTGTGTTTTCAATCGAAAATAAATGGAGAACACAATCGTGATCTATAATTTAACGTTGGAGATATGATACCTGGATAAAATTATTACAAGGAAACTTTCTGGGAATACATGGAAGTGATTA
The DNA here is from genome assembly GCA_963971475.1 of Chrysops caecutiens. Classification (NCBI taxonomy): domain Eukaryota; kingdom Metazoa; phylum Arthropoda; class Insecta; order Diptera; family Tabanidae; genus Chrysops; species Chrysops caecutiens. The sequence continues at coordinate 39,806,425 of OZ020569.1, read as the reverse complement.
TGAACGAATTACCTCAGTCTGTAATATACATATATGAAATTCCCTATGGAATTTTTGAACAAAGGAAGGTTTCATTTTTCACACCTGTTTGGAACAGGAAAATAATAATATCCTGCCAATAACTTCATGACTATCTTTGTCGAAACACGTTCACTTCTAGTTAAGGAGTCTTGTGTGTGCCTTAAAATGAATACCAAAAATACTCAATTTTCAGAAAAATTTTCAAATCATATTATTATTCATGATTTACTTACACCTGTACCATAAGATCGAAGGAAAATTTCAGTCAACTTTTTCGCACTTAAGGACTCCCACTGGTTGGTAGTGGTTTTTGTGGTGTTGCAATAAAAATTTTGAGAACTCAATGCATATTAGAGCAGAGAGTTAGGATGTGATGTGAATGGGATCATTTCGCCCCTATAATGTCTGAAAATTGTGCCTCATTCTGGCGCATAAATTGTTGCACGTAACGATGTGAACAGATTCCCAAATGATAACTTCAAGACAGCAATAAGGACAAGGACAGATATTTGGATCGATGTTGTTTCCTTGTGCAAGGATAATAGATGCATGAGCAGCTAATATCTCGAAAAAGCCTGTTGTTTATATATTCCTTCATTCATAAACCACATGAATTGTTAACGATCCCATCAATGCAATATGAAATCCGTTTGAATAAAAGACAATGTATGGTAAGTACCAACACACTCAGCAAGAAGTAAAATAATTCTGTTAATAGCAAATTTAAAATTTCATATTTCATGTCACTTTATGTGAAATTAACCTGGCGTTCAGAGGTATATTATACAACTGGTTAATGTAAAGGGGTATAGGAAAAAACGTAGGTTATGCAAACAAGCCTCAGGGAGGAATATGGTTGAAATGATGGGCTTTTTTCCGGATGTAAATTCTTGAAAAAATACTTTTAACAGAAATTTTTATGCAAAGCTATTCTACGAAAAAGAAATATCCTTTTAACTCGGAAAAATTCCTGAAATTCATATATTTGATGGTATCTTGACCTTCAAAATATATTAATATCCTTTTGGATAACCTTTCCTGTTGACTTCTAATTTGAATAAATGTACAAAAATATTCAACTTGTTTTTGTAAATTAGTTTAGAAATTTATTCGACAATTATTTCGAATATTTGGACACTGTCGAGTTTTATATGACGAGTACCTACTTTTATGTTGATTCCCAATTGGCTTAGAAAAATGTGTATCCCTACCACACACCTCAGCTTGGGAGGTGAAAATGAAATTTGTGTGTTTGCTCTGAGTACCTATTGTGCTAAAGTTTTATAACAGGCTCCATGCAGGACAAAATTAAGGATCATTATCTCAATTGACCCACCAGTTCGGTGCGAAAACATTCTCTTTTTACGCTCGTGTAGAAGTTATATTTTTGTTTACATTATGTGTTATCTAAAAATCAGTTTTACAAACATTCATAAAACTAACTACCTTCTCCGAAACTCTGGCCACGATGAGTCCGTATCATGAATGCAGATAATGTGGTAGGCCTATAGAAGTTATTATGGTCAAACTCTTATAAGCGACATCAGCATTTTACCAATGGCAAGACTTTGTCACATAAAAGTCACAAACCTTAGTATGAGTTGTGACCCCGTAACCTTTATTCCCGAAACATCGTTTTTATGAAAACTTTAAACACAATTCCACATGTCAATCCCAAGGAAATGAACCATACAAATCGAGATTACGTTGTCAAAACATAAAAATTTTCAAATACCACATATTTGACATATTTCCCAAACGGAATTGTTGTAAAAGCACATTCAATTTTCCTTAAAATGCTTTCCAATTTCCCATACAAATGTGGGTTTTCAATTCATACCTTGACACCATCGGCACCACGCAAGCGATATTTCGCAATTTCTGTATGTCACGTGAAAACGTATTCATCAAATAAGAAAAATTCCAAAGAAAATACAAATTGTCATTTCAAAGTAAACAAATTTAAATGTTCTTTCAAGACGGGAAAACTTAAAAAAGTCATCAATAAATCTTATGAAAGAAACACCAAGATTTCGAAGAATATATCCTTGCCAAGGATGGGAACGCACTCGTGTAAGGTAGGGATTTGGTTCAAAGAGAAAACGTAACAATATTTTCTTGCCAATTCAGAATAAGGTTTCCAACAAAGTGAAAATATTTTTTGATTCAATTGGGAAAATCCTGGAACAGGAGCAGAATTCAAACGATACGTGAAATCGTTTTAACTCGAATCAAATTTGATTTACTTGTAAGACTGCTTTTGGTAATACTTAATTTAATTTATAATAAAAAAATTTTAATTAAATCGATAGAAAGTTTGGAATCATCGGCAACTTCGTTCAGAAAGAAACAAAAAACACGAATTGTTGCAAATCGTCCGAAGTCTGGACTGAATGAACTGCTCCTTTTTTATGTTCCACAATCACTTTTATACTGTGCTAATTATTTTCGTCCCTTATTGAGTTGTTCTATTGCTCATTTACAATGAAAAGGTGTAGACTAGACTTTTTTCATCCACTTCCAGTTGGTAATTGGTTTTTTGATATGCATTCTTAATAGGAAAATGTTTTCAATATCTTTTCCAAAGTATAAAAACCACCCTCAGGATTTCTAAGAAAACCGATTTCCTTTTATATTCCGCCTTGAACGTATGCCTCAATTTCATATATAAGAATCCATTTAACTCATACCGCAACGGAAACCTGAATAACCTGAGCACAACGTGGCTTCCATGCGGATAGGCAATGTATTCCAGAGGAGTAAGAGCCACGAAGGGACTGGTTTCCAAAATGTAAGTTTTGTGTGTATTGTGTAGACAAGTAGATCGCTGTCAATTGAATTGATTTGTTGTTGGTGTTACACCAAAAATTGATTCAATATCGAAAACGTCTTAGGCTTTTCAAAGGACGTCAACGAGACGCATCAGGACATTGAAAGCTTCGCTTGACAAGTTCTGAAGGAAGTAGGTAAAGTGATTGATACGGCATGTTTTTTGTGGTGTTATCTATGGTGTTGTGTGTGCACGAGTGTTCAGAAATAAGTATCTTCAACATGTAAATACTTCAATATCTATTGAATCGGATAGTATATTTTTTTCTCAGGGCATCTAGGCTACATGCCTCAACACTATCCTCTGATTACATCCGGAAAAACGGAAATGGATTTCTAGGTAACTGGGGTTTTACCCGAAATGATTTATGTTTTTGTGTAAGCATGTGCCTTTTTTATATACACCTACATATCGAGATTTTAGTAATTTATATTGTTGATAATACTTTGTGTCATAAACATTAACGCAAAATTGATGACACTGTTTGACAAATAGTTCTTCAGTGTTTTATAGCTGCGATGAGTGCACTCACATGACCTCAAGTCTTCTGCAGGACACAGGAAATGATTCATTGCTCCGACAGGATTAATACAGTCCTAGATCCATTTCTTCTTCAGAATGTCCTTTTGTCTTTGAGAGTTTAATGCACTCTGAAAAATCACTTCATGTTTTGCAAGCATACCTAAGTCACATTGTTACCGCGTGCTAATACTGGGCTATAACACAATAATATTTTGAAAGCTTGAATCACGAATCAGTTAACAGCAGTAAGCTTCCAATCTTGTGAAATGTTGCATTGCGGATCGTAGTAGCGTTTCTCTTAGGGCAACTACCCCTGGGTCAAATCGAAAATAGCTAATCTTCCAAGTTGAAGCATAGGAATTGGTCCCGGAAGCTTTTTTTTCAGAATTAGTTTAGATCATCATAGAAACTAATGAAACGTAAAGAAAACACATTTTTGAGACCCTTTTCCACTTTTCGTAGGCGTCGTCGTAGCTGCGCGTTAATACGATAACTCGAAAAGTAGTGAAGATAATGGAAATCTGTAAATGCCAAATGTTTCGCATCTCAAAAACCTAGTTTAGCTTCGAAGATGAGCTATTTTCGATTAGATCCAGGGGTAGCTGCCCTAAGAGAAACATTAAAAAAATGACACTTTTGTATGGAGAGGTACCCTAACAATGCATCTGTTTAATTTTCTTCAGAAGAAAGTGCTATTATTTTGCAAAAATAATGGTGGTCTCAGAACAACAGAAAACTCAATTTCCAATAATTTTGGTCAAAAATCATTATATTTTCGAAATTTGTTAGAAAATGTATTGTTCTATCGCTTTTTCTTTCGAAAAAAATATACGGAAAAAGTAATCCTTTTTATTTTAATTCTTACAACTGACAAATTTTACGGCCAAACTATGATTGTGATTTTAGGAAGGGTTTCTTTATTCTGCTTACAGTACAGTTGATTGATTTCACAGTAACACAAGTCACGACTTCAATTTTGCACTTCACCAGAAATAACTAATAATAGGCAAAAGTTCCTTTTATCTTGCCTATCGCTTACCATGGAACCAAACGAAAGCCACATGTTAAGCTGGATTCAAGCTGGATTCACTGGTCCGTTCGGCGCGTGCACAACTGTCTTTTTTATATTGAGTGTTGACAACTTTCATGCCGTTCTCATTTTGCGGCGAATTCAGTTCCCTCTCTGCCAAAGTTGAACCAACTTCAACTTTCGTGCAAAAGATTTTTGTTTTCACCGTGAATGTGTTCCGGGTCGCGTCGTTCAATTTGTGGATTGGTTTAAAAAGTGCGGCAGATTCACGACGAACGAATGAATCATGACCCAAGACACTCTCTTCGCGACGAATTAGTTCCGCACGCGCCTATGGTATATGCACATGTTTCACAATATCATTCAAAGAGATTTTGCAAAAGATTCGTCATTCCTTCATTGAGCAGTTCTTCACTTCTTAGCAGCGTATTATTAGTTTTTGTTTCTTTATTCCTCGTAGAAGAATTTCGAAATAATTTGTGGTGAAAAATGTCCTGTGTGAATATAATAAGGACAGTAATGTTGAGTTGCAAATAATTTTGATATTAAACTAAACATATGTGCGGCTAACTTGAATTTATGCCATATTAATCAAAAGACTTGTTTTATATTTCCAAAACCAAATGATATCTACCAAAACGACAAAAACATAAATTCACACAAACAAAAAATAACTCGTTGTAACTGTGTGTGTAGGTACCATAAATTTTTCAGCGTTTTTCTTATTATCCTCATAAATTCCCGATGCGATATTTCCCAAATTGTATTGATTATAAAGCATCGGAGGCACTTGCTCATATGACAACATGATATTGACAGCACACCAATATAAATTTTACAATCCTTATACAGAAAAAGCACCGAAATTTGTGATTTTATTGAAAAAAATTTATTTTTCTGTCGATCATACGAAATTTTATATTAACCATACACATACACAATCCACACATGCAATATTGCAATAAGATATGAATATGTATGCACGTATAAATTACACCATATAGGAACAAATGCTTTGTACGTGATGTTTGATTTTATTAAGGGCACCGTTGCGTCTGCGATTTATTTTGTAATTTTACGTAAAAGCAATTCAACGACTTGACGCATTTTTAATGGAAACAAAAACTTTCAAGTACGTAGAACAATGAAAAATTATCATAATTAATTGGTAAGTGAAAGGAGAGGAGCGATCAATCGAAGAACGTGATATCATCACAGCCATCTATACTTCGAAAACAAAATGTGTTTTACTAGTGGAATTGAAATTCCAGAGGATTTTAAAGAATTTGATGTTTGGTAAATGTTAGTCCTTTCTTTTACCTACGATCCGTGCACATTGAGCCGGGAACTAACCTGAAAAACAAAATTTTCAATTAGTGGTTTAACCAAATTGAAAGTAATTGAATATATTTAGAAAGTTTTCCCTCAAAAGTTCATTAAGCTATTTTACAACAAAACCAAACTTTCAATCAATCATCAAACCAAGCTTTCGTTGTAATAGTTAAGGGCTTAACTCCTTCATAATTGAGTTATCGTGTGATTAGACTGAACCGGATGTGGGAAATCTTTTCGTTAAGAATTTTGTTACCAAATCACGAACACAAAATTAGTTTCGATTCATATCCTTCGATTGGATCCTTTTGTTTTCTGTTAGAGAAACGATATAATTACAAACATTTCGTCCTTAATTAATCCTGGCAGGTTTAATAGTTAAACCTGTAAGGGTATGGGTGCAAAGAATAGTCCTTGTTGTTTTGATAAAGGCTCGTTAAGGATATAGTTTTGTGTTTTTCGGCTATTCTTAATTATGTTTTTTGAAAACTTTTTCTTGTTAGCCTTTTGTGAAAATGCGTGCACCTGAGAACGGAAACTGATGAAAGTTTCGTATTGACTCCATCTGTCTGTCTGTGTTCAATAAATTATTTCAGTAAATTTATTTTCATGTCTCAATCTGCCAAAAACTTTTTTCTTGCTGCTTTGAGACTCAACTAATTGTTGGAAAAGTTTGTCTGGTACAAATCTGTGAGGAAGTATGAATTTATTTTTCTTGGAAATAATGAAAATTCCTTCAAATTGAAATTGAATAAATTCTGAGCTCGTACAACTGTTAAATTAAGGTAAAGTACTTTAATGATTCCTTAGATGTCCTGGATATATTCCAAAAGATATTTCTGGGAATTGGGAACCGAAATATAATATATAAACCACCTCGTAATTTCCCAGTTTTAAATTGAATAATTTTGTCGAGATTTTCTTCCCTAGTAGGTATATATAAAAAAAGGGAGAGTTCCTTTGCATTGATGGAGCAGGATGCGTAACCTCTCAAAATATTTACCATGATTTTAAGGGGATGAAACGAAACGTGCTTCTTGCGTGTTTACTCTTTTTGTGGAGTCCTTTTCATTTAGGAAATTGAATTAACAATATAAAGAAAGACATTCCCTTAAGTGGGATCAGGTGCGGGTGTATTGCCTGGGTAAGGCTCAACTTTAAGCATTTACAATACAAAAATATATTTTAAATCCTTAAGAATTTGTATTATGAATGCTTAACACCTTGCGAATTTAAACATTTTCATGAGAAAAGAATAAATATCATTCAGTGAATTTGAGTTCGGAAAGAGGCGAGGTGTTGGAAGAATTATTTCCAGGAACACGTCTGGATTGAGTTAGACGCATAAACGTGGAATAATTCTTGGCTGTGTTGTTATGTATTTCGTGTTTTTCTACAAATATAAACTTTTCTTGAAATGTTGCCAAAGAACGAACTGATCTTCCAGGAAAAGTCAGAAGAAATCAAGACACTATAAGATTTTTTTCAGAAAAAGGATAACAAGACAATCATTATCTTAAAAATCAGTATGATCGTGCGATATTATGATAAATACAATCGTTCACACTAGCTCAGTTGTTAGAGCATCTGTCTGGTAAACAGACTCCGTAGTTTTGAAAGTAATATTTCGTCAAAAGTTTGTGTTCCCTCCACGACACGAGTAAACTATTTTATCAATCTGTGTTGAAGTTGTTAGACGTTTCGAATATCATATTCACAAGTTGAATCCTCATTTACTTCTTAACAAACATCTCATAATATTCAAATGATGATTGAATGAAGATAGATGATTTTCCTGGTAGTTCTTGAAGAAATCCCGTCCCATGTGACAAAAGTAAAATCACTAACATTGATGACATGCACTATTTCGAAACGAAGTATGACAGAATCTCGACTTTCTGCCAATGACACCTCATTATTCAAGTTCTTCTAAAATATGACGTGAATGAGTTTCATATTAATTAATTTACTATTCCAAAGTTTGTCTGCATAATGATAAGGAGAATACTTCCTTACGTACTTTTAGTTCCTTGTATAACTAATGTAGAGACGAAATTCAAGATTCAAAAAACCAAAACAAGTCGATGAATCTATCTTCTTTGAATCCTTGTAGCTTTTTGTACTTTCATCGATGGTCAAGATGTTTTGCATAGTAATTTGAATGAAAATACTCACAAGTCCACACATGTACCCACAAAAGGGATAATGATTCTATTTTACAATTCACCTTTTTTGTAATCCTCGAGTGACAGATAGAAGGAGAATATATTGATGGATGAAGAAAGAGCTTCCACTTCCAAGGATCATTTGCATTCACGTTGGGATTACAGCAAAAGGATGATGTGAGAAATGTGATAGTCCTGAATTGACATCGTTTGAATTAATGGATTAAGTTCCTTCATCGGACTGCATTAAATCCCATGGGATATTGGAACTTATACTAATAACGCCTAATAATTCCAATCCTTTTCCTTATGTACCACATCCGCATATATCCTAGTTCCACTTCAATTTAATTTATCGATGGTTTCGATAGAAACAGTCTTTGTGTCAACATGGGATGCCATTAATCTTCTTCGTTCTTAGTTCCTCTTGAGTCCTTGGATCAGGATCGTCTATGGTTGTCTGCGAAAATCAATTAATCGAAAGGATTTACCTGAAATGTGTCCAAAGAAATGTTCATTTTCCTCTACTTTCTTAGAGTAGTTGGAACAAAATATATATTAAAATACAAGAATACAAGGACATTTGAGCATCTCTTGTTCATCATTCACTCTGTGTCCTCTTGATCTTTCCATTATACTCGATAATCCATACCTTTCACTACAATTGATTGAGTTTTTCAATTTCTTTTCTTTTTTATGGTCTGTAATTTTTTAATTTTGAAGTAATCAATTTTCGTACCCTAATTACTTTCCCTTATCTATGGAAAAGGTACCATTTTTTTTTAAAAAGAATAAATTGAATGACTGTTTGCCACTTTTCATGTCTTTAATTTGCAATCGTTTCTATTAAATGACTTGAGAAAAGGATAATACCCAAACGACATTTCAAGGATATCTTTCAAAACTTTTTTTTACAATAAAATAATCAATTCTAGATTGTCCTTTTAGCAAAATCTTTCATTAAGAAGTGATGGATATATGCACTCTTTCTAACACTTGAAACATAAATTTTTATTAGCTTGGAGCAACAACCGTAACTGACTCTTTTTTACAACTAAAATGAGTCCTTGACACTTTGAGTATCAAATTACCAAGACCAGTCAATTAGTCGTTTCTGTTGACTGAACCAACCTTTCAGAGCCAACAAGCTCAAGTATGTTTTTGTGTATTATATTCGAATCACTCCATTTTGTAGCATATGGCTAACAGGACATGGTAAAAGCAAAATCAAAAAATTAATTTTTATATGAACAAAAGTCCTTTCAAACGACAAGGGCACGCTTAACGCCTTTTTGAAAGGAACGTAAAGAAACTTTGGAGACTTTCATACGACGAACATTTCAGTGAGTAAAAGCGGCGACACTGTGACCAGATCCAAGGAAGAAGCACAAAATGGAATTCCACAAAATCATGGCGTCATAGAACAACATCACTATACATGCGTCTAGAATCAAGAACAGACCATTCCGTATTCCACCACAATTTCCATTACCACAACACTGAACGAACTCCGTGGCATAAGACTAGAAACTTCTGTAATAAGATCCAGTATCGGTCGTATCCTTAAGGGATCTAAATCCATAAATTAAGTGAAGGCAAATTCACAGGCCTGATGAGATGAGGGATTTATCCGGCATCTTCCATGGCAATAATCACAGGAACTTGATGAAATAACTCATAAATAATTGCGTTGATGTGCCTGAGGCATTTATTCTACTACTACCACTTTTGCTCTAATTATTTAAGGTACATCCTGGAAGGAGAATATCATAGCGTCAATTAAAGAACACCACCCGAATCGAGGCAGAAGGACATGTCACTCGGTTGGCACATTTCTTTAAGCACATGACTTCGGATGTGGAAAAAGGACGAATGAAAAAATTAAAGGCACATCCTTATAGAATATGTTTATATGCATTATCCTGTGTTATTAAATATATTTGCGTTCATAAATATAAATTGCTCTACTAAGCCAAACTTTCTTGAGCCATGTGCCATGTTCATTCGGATAAGATAAATGACAATGCCTTCGTTTTATAAGGGCACGTTCCCTACGTTTTGATTTGTCATATCCACACAAACACATATTTGTACATAAAATTAAATTTATGTGATTATATTATTTTGACTTTTTACGATACATCAGAGGATTTAATTCTGTAATAAACAGAAACGAAATAACGATTTTATTTAATCAATGATCTGCTGTAACCGAAGTCACAATTACAAGACAATGCATTCGTAATTACGATTCCTTCAAAGATTATAAGTTTACTACCTCAATATAATATCCCACCATGGGCTAAACAGATAGAATCATTAAATCCGCTAATGATTATTTTATTATAATTCTGGGATGATCCCAAAACCATTATACTTTTTGCTCTTCATCAAATTTTATCAGAACGACCTTTTGACCCGAAACTTGTGATAATCCTGTTCGGTTCTTAGTGAGAGGATTTAGAGCCATTCGGGTTTTAGGTAATAAAACAATTGAAGTGTTCATTTGATGATGCTTTATTTATGGACAGTAAAGAAATTAGGGACATAGCGTCAAAGAGATATCGTTTCAGTTCTTATCGAGATAACTGTGCGATACAGTATTTTTATAAGTATGTATTAAATTCATTCGATCTGTGGCCTTGTAATCACAAATTTGGCTCAAAAAAACGAAAGACGTCATTTTAAAGAATTTGGGCCAACCCTGTCTGGGAAAAATTGTAATTTTCCTCCAACTCGCGACCGGCAGACACGATATAAATAACACAACTGAGAATGTCTGTAAATTTTGAAGGACAAAAGTTCCTGTGTACACGAGGACGTCCTTTAAACATGAGTCTGTATGGAGATAATGATATAAGAGAGTGTTGTTGATGCAAAAACTGCAAAAATATGAAAAATAAAGAATTTTCGTAAGAATATTTTCATATCAAATATTCCCTTCAAAGTCGTAGTTATGGTTGTGTTTCATAAAAAGGATACTATCTTCTTTTTTCTCAATGTGAAAGCTCATTTTCATTTTCTGTACTTTTCCCTGTGTAAAGTTTATAAGATTGAAAATGAAGAAAATGCTGTTTCTAGTGCTATGCAGCATTCACTCTAGCATGCGTTTTTAAAGGACTCCACAAGCATACAAAGGAAATATTCCTTGAAATGGATAGCATTGATTCCGGGAAAAGGTTTCCTTTCAAACTTCCCATAATTCATTGTTTCCTTTTTTTCCCTTTGTTGCCAATGCCTTCATGAGAACGACTTTTAATATACTTTAAGGATAAAAATTTACTGGTTGAAAATCCTTAGAAGGAAATTTAAATCAATTGATTTTACCTTTTTCTTCAGCTAAAGGAAACTCTGTAATTTTCTTTAGCTTTTCGATCAAGCTCCTTGAAAGGACGATATTATGGAGAGAAAAAAGTGTGTAAGCGTTTCCAGGATATCGCACAAGAAAGTAAATAATCTTTTGGGTTAGTATTTTTGTTTCCTTTTTTTTGGAACAGAAGAAAAATATAAAATGGGAATATTATCGATGGAAGGATTTCATGGCACAGGAAACATGTAAATTTAGGATAATGGCAATATGAAGATGCTAAACGTTTGCTTCTAAGTTCTTTTGGACGATTTTACCCTTTCTATTATATCGAAATTGATGTTTCGATTCATATACATAAGACATTTAAAGAAAACAAGCTTGTTTATTTTACTACCTTTTTCTTAAAATACCAAATTTAAGTTGATTTAAATAATTTTTCAAATTTTTATTGATTATGTGTCTTATGAATGATAAATCGTAGATATATATTTTCATAGTATGTACCTACAAATCATATGCTATTAGATAATATAAACAGGTTTAACGAATTGTGACAACAAACAAAATTTCATGTCTACAAAAATTACCCTCTCGTCCAGAAAATTGATTTACAGACAAGTTTAAATTTATCCTTGGGCGTGTATAACCTTGTGGGTACATATAAGGTAAATGGGTTACATGTTATCAGATAATTACGTTCAGAAATATAGTTTTTGTTACAGTAAAAGCTCATTATATTTAGATTTGATGTTCACCTGATTGATATTTGTATAAGTTGTTACGAGTCCGGAAGCTTAGCTTGCATGCAGAAAAATTTGTTGTAAATGATTTCAATTTGTTATGTAATAACAATGATGAAACGATAGTAATTTAAATGATTCCATTTGTTATTTCTGTGTAACAAGGACGATGTGGCTTATTGTTTCATAATGTTATTTTCGATATTATTCAAACACAATAGTATTAAGTATTGTTCAAGTTTGTTTTGGTGTTTTGAAAAGAACATATTGTTACTGAGGTTTTTCGCATTGATTTAAATTTGAAACATATCTAACTTATTTCCACCCGTCTAATTTGGAGTCGTCAGGAATAACACAACGTTTATATAAATTGAATATGCATGGCACGCAAGGTGAGAATTGAACTTGTTGATTAGGAATATGGGTATGTATATTTATTAAGGCAGATATCTGAGTTTTTGTCGGATGTCGTGTTGTATGAAAGAAGCAATTAGTTTGTCAAGAAGGAGAGTACATTAATTTTGTTTTACGACAAAACTTCGAATGAACGTTCTACTTTTCTCTACATAAATATTTAACGTTTCTACATGGCAGTGTGTTTCTACATCAATTTGATTCTAATTTTAAGACTTTCCGTTGTAAATTGAATGATTGCAGGGAAGATCTTGAGATTTTCATTCATTCATTCGTCTGACTTTGGGATACTTCTTTATGTTTCATGATGAAAGTCGGACGCAAGATGATGTGTATAAGGAAACTTCAGGTAAATTGGATAACCTTTCATCCTTCACAGGTCAGTAGAACTGAACTCGTTTGTATCCTCTTGTATACAGATGTTCCAAATGGGAAAAGGCGAGTTTTGCCTATGGCAAGGGAAAGAAGGAATAGCTTCTTTTTATATAATAATTTAGAATCTAGAAACAAAATCTACTGGTACCTACGTTTTTTGTCTAGACAGAAGTGAGCTTCTGTGTTAAACCAGTAAAAACTCACTCGTTTCACATAATTGACCTTAGGTTGAATTTCTTGTCATGAAGCTGGTGGAAATATATTCACCCAATTACACGAGAACTTCATTTTATGAAGCATATTAAATATACAAAAGAAAAACCTCAACTTTATATATACATTTCGTTTTTCATTATTTCAAACAATATTTCAGAGTAATGATATCCTGTAGAAGATAAACATTCCAAAGTTGAAACGAGCCGGAAATAAAAAAATGGAAAACTCAAAGGAAAACGTAAGCTTGTGCCACAAGATAAATAGTTAAACATTTGTTAGTTCTTTAAATATATTGTATAGCTAAGAAAGATAAGAACGAGGTTAACAAACGTAATTTTATATAAGGACTAAGAATTGTGAGCTAAGGACTAGTGAAAATTGCAATTTCCCTTGAGGTGATACAAAGCTATTATTCAATGTAGATTACATACACGTACTTCATTTCAGTTTTATGCTTTACTATAAAGTCTCGTGATAATTATTTTGGAATAAATTCGAGATAAACGAGGGCAAACAGAATTCACAAAATAATATATAGTTATCTAGTGTACTTAAGGTCCATACTACTTTGTATGGGAAAACGTTCCCGTCTGGTTAATTTGTAAACACTATTTCACCCACAAAGTATCCCAAAATTTACCCTGTTACTTGGATATGCTTTCCCCAAATTGGAAACATCCGGTTGACTTAACCGGATGAAGTACTAAATTGTGCAAAAGTGAATAAACTTAAAATTTATAACTTTGAAGACACTCCCAGTAGCGTGTTTGAATGCAATATTATTTATGAAAGCCCCAAAATGTTGGGTTTACTGACCAACGAACTCGTCTTGTGAGGGCTAATTATTTCTCACATTACACTAAATATTCCATGATATCTATATGATATCGAAATTTTGTTACCATGCTAAACTATAGTATATAAGTACTTGAGTATATTTATGTTCCAGAATGAATGCAAAGACCAACACTCCTGTGTAACGAAAATTGTCTATGTAAGGAGTCTACCTTCAAGTTCTACTAACACGGAAATGAACGTCACACTTTACTCTTTAAGAAACCTCAATTTTTCCACATTTCCATAAAATAATTCCTCATCATAGACCCGCGTCATGTACTTTATACAAAGTAAATCCTTATGCCAAAGTAATTAGCAATTACGGGGCTATGACTTTGATAAGAGCAAAAACATAGAAGGGATTCCTTTGGGAGGTACTCATGTGCAGAAAATAAAATACAATATCTCATACATATAATATTATTCCCAAAAGTAGGTTCACGAACGTTGCGTACATTTCCCGGAAGGGAAGTCACAAGGTCTGGAATATTTCCCTGTATAACAACGAATAGTTATATGTGTGTTTATGTGATACATAAAAAAGGAAGTTCTACCTCTTCTATCGCTTACAGGTAATCCTGCTTTTAACTTTGTCCTGAGAAGTGGATTTAAAGGATGTAAATATTTATTTTATAAGGAAATTGTTTCTTTCCCTTTCTGTACTTTTCTGTGGGTTTCGAATAATTAAAAAGGATCACATGAAACGGCAGCCTTACCCATATTAAAAACGGTCATCTTCCAAATTTGTCCTGTAAACTATAATTATTTTCATGAAACCAAGTGAGAATTTTAACCCTGAACTCTATGTGAGACACACCTGAAATACTTGTCAGAAAACTTACACCTGAATTGAAATGAAAGGGTTTACTATATGCTTAGAGTGAAGCAACAGCTCGTCTTTATATGATACTAGTGAGTCGTAAACGATTTTATTGAATCCAGTCAATGGATTTTGAAAATTGCAAAATTGATTAACGTTCCGCTCTAATAAGTATCTGCTTTCCATTGGACCCAGGATTGTTGTGTAACGAGGGAAATTTCTATGCTCTAGAATCAGATATTGGGAATGCATTTCATGTTAGGGTTGTAGCATTAGCATTTGTCTCATTCCCCTCTTGGTATAATAGTTCTAAGCTTAAGAATGTCATTAAAACCTAGAACACCAGATTGGGTGTTAACCTTTCAGTGAAATCCAACTCCTCTTTTACATTTAATCCTTGTTATGGAAGCCAACGGCATAGAAATTCCACCAAAATGAGATAAATTTGTCCACTGGCCTGAACCATTTCTACCAAAAGCAGAAAATTCCAATAATTGTTTTACGAACGGATATTGCATGAATAACCAATTCCACTGTAGAATTCGGTTCTATGGTTTTCATGTAGAATATGTCTGTATATCTATGTCCGTTTTTATCAATTTGATTGATTTATTTCCCCCAAAAACATTCATTTCTCACACATAATCAAACAAATCGGTGTTGGGAATTTAGTTCGTTTTTTAGGACCTGTATCGATTTTATCGAATCAATAATAATTTATGAATAAAATTATGCAGTGACGATCCTTTAATTTTTTAGATGTTTCATATGATAGTTTTCCCCAATGGCAGATCACTTCATTTAGGTACTATTAGCAACACCAGAACTTGGCATGTATCTGCTGATGTTACATGAACACAGCAAGTTGTTTCGTTATTTGGGGTGAGAATAATTTTCCGGATTTCCTTGCGAAAAAATATGAATTGTAGCCTGTCAAAGGGCTTAAGCATGTCAGCAAGAAAAAATTGGAAGGGTCTCAGCTGTAAATCCCCATCTAAATGTTTGTGTACCATTATAAAGGGAAGGTATTCAATCTGACGTCTACATCATTAAAATGGAGTTAGTTGAATGAAAAAATCGTGTCAATAATAAATATTCTTCTTATTACAGGTAATCCTGTCTTAGAAACTTTCTTAGAATTCGAGGAACCCATTTAAGCATTAATACACGCTACAATATTTTATGAATGCTGAAAATGGTTACTTACGTCCACAGAAATGATATTTAGTTCGAAAATTCTTAGACATTTCACTGAATATTTTAGGAAGAACACACTGGGTCTGTCACAGTTAGACGTACATTATCCCGGATCCACACGTTTGGCGTTTGTCGCAAAGTGCTTACTTCGCCAAACGACTATTTAAACACAAATGTGCTTGCGGGAAATTCGTTTGATTTGTGTCGAAAAACCGACAATTTATGGAAACGCCTGCAAGCGCTTGCAAACCTACACATGCCAAGCCAAACGCTCTATCCACACGTTTGAACTTATGATGGCTTGTGTAAGTTTGGCAAGCGTGTGGATCCGGCATTATACAACTCATGAAAAACATTGCTCATCGATGCAAATGTCTAAGAGCAGCGAGCAAAGAGTAGAGTAGACTGAGACATGCAAACAGATTGTCGCCTTCCACCATGACTAACCTAACTTAATCTTTATTATTTTGCTTCTCTTCAAATTCTGGTTGATTACTCACGCAGCGCAATCATATATTACACTCAAAAGAATAATATGTCAAAGCAGAAAAGAAGATTGACTTAAATCTATTAAGTTTCCTTAGCATCTAACTTTCAGAAAGGTCAGTCGAATTCAATCGCAAATCCTTCGAAAACAGTAAACCTTTTTACTGGACAGCAGTTTGCATAGCTCTTCACAAAGTTTCAAACACATTTCTTATCTGGTGCAGTTAGTGTCCCTCCAATGAATAGAAAGTTCTATTTCAGATAAGAGTTGTCCCTTTTATAGTCAATCAATGTAATGTGTGGAACGTTACCAGATAAGAATCCGGTAAAACTGTTCAAAGACGGTTGAAAGTACCTCATAAAAGTAGCAGATTTGATGCATTCCCTAGTTGCAGTTTCGCAAAGGATATTTTATTTTTCTGTGCATGACATTCAGATATTAAACGGAGACAAACCTGAAAAGTGTCGCAAAACGTGTCTTTCATGATAAAGTGGACCAATAAACCCACAAAAGTTTGAAGATATAATTCACAGAACAAAAACCCAATTAATTCTGAAAAACCACAAGAGCTGTCCTCTTTGGTTTGTTATAAGGAAATCACTTAACTCATTTGCCAAGCCAGTAATTGAGTTTGGAAGCACCTTAATGAAATAGAGGAGAATTTTATTACTCGACAAAACCTAGTCTTATTGACAAATCACCTGCTTTTATTGAAGTTCACCGAGCAATTATTTGCTATTAAAAGGACCTTGTATCCATCGTTAATAGGCAGCTTAAATTTATGGATGTCCTCTCGGAGTACGACAAGAATGTCTGAAGAAATATGGATTTTCTCTTCATAGACATATAAAGGATATGCAACAAATCTCAAATGCAATTTTCATTTCACGTTTTACGTCCATCAAAGCGACTTCATAGTAGTATGTATACGATCAATAACTCATTTTCAACAGCACCAATTTATTTAAGTGCTAGCCCAAAATTAGCTATAGAATTGCTCCCTAGAACCTTAGCTTTCTTTCCTCTTAAACGGGTAACGGAAAAAGATAAAAAGGGAAATTCCGATGATGGATACAGAAAGATTAAGGTCAAGAAAGAAGGTATAAAAAAATTTACACCTTTATTACTAGAACGTAAACAAGCATTTTAACCATAAATTTATGTTTTACAACTTCAACTTTATAGAGCACTTTAATGTTGTAAAAACGCATTTCTATATTATGTTATATCCAGAGGCGTGTGTATTCACGCGAAATCTGTAGATTCCGTAGATTCCGTAGAAAGGTAGGTATATGACGCCGTTGGTGGTAATAACGCCATCGGAAGGAAGAGAACTGTATGTTCCATTTACATGTTATACATGAGTATAAGGGTAAATTTACCGCAATGACTTACCCCTTAGTATTCAGTATTCAACTCATGTGTTATATATCATATTCTGCTACTATACAGCACAATGAACGCTTTTACATGTTTTAAAGTATAAAAAAATATACAAAATGGCGTTTTGTGTTCATATTCAATTCATCATTTGCTTGGGTTGTTCAGGGCTTAATAATTTGACGTGGAAAAACTTTTAAAGATATATTAAATTATATAAGAATGAAATTTTTTAATGTAAAACGTTATAATGAATTATATCTTCTTTTACAATACAATACCTTGTGTTTATAAAACAATTTTTTATATGGAAGTTATGTAGCATGTGTCACGGTGCTTAATGTTTTGTTACTTAAGTCGTTATCACTTTCGTAATGTCAGAATATACCAACTGATATAATGTTAATGACTTTCTCTTGATGTAATAAATGTCAAACTGTAATGCGTTGCCTTCAGGACATTTTTTCAGCAATTTTGTTGGAAAGCAATCAACCCTTTGTCAAAGGATAAGAATTTAAATTAATTTCGAAAATTATTTTTGATATTGTTCATTCTTATCGAAGTTGTCAAATTTTATTTTAATTGGAGTTTAAAGTGTATCCTTCATAGAATCACCCAAGATGACGAAAACAGCCACGGTAATTTGATATTTTTTTTATTGTGTCCACTCAAAATTATACAACACTCTAGTGAATGTCCTTTTCAATTTAATCCTTCTTATCCTTGGAACCCCATGAATTATGTATTGGATCCATATCTTGAAGGTTTCGTCGATATTTTCATAAAGTTTTGAGTGCTCTTATACACATATCTTCTCGTACAAAAATAAGTTTTAACATACTTTCGTGATAACATTGCCATGGCAATCTTTTGAACAAATTCTTTGTCAAATTGTCATATTAAATAAGAACACAACGGAACTCAAAATATCAGTAGCAATTACCCATAGAAAAATGTTCCAGAAGTATTCAATATAAACCAGGACCTTCTGAGGACATTTTTATATTATTAAACGCGGTTTTTGTTCTCCAGATATTAATTGAAAGTAGCTAAGGATATTCACGCAGCAAAATGAAAATTGTTATCTTCACTCCAAACTAAAAATATTCACCTTAATAGCAACACTTTGAAAGTGTGAAATTTCAAGGGAATTTTCCCGAAAGTTTCTATTCTGCTACAAATAACAATGAAAGTCAAGAACAACCAATTTTGAGAAGGGGATATCACGAATTTTAGTTAGCGTTATCGGAAGGGTATTTTATTGGCTCTTTTTGTTGTGATTGTTTATTTTAATCGGATGTCTTCATTAAAGAATTCCTGCAACTCTAAGATTTTCCCTTGTTATCTTATTGTTCGTGACAGCATTGTTTGAAAATTTATTGAAGAAAATTTTAAATTTTAAAATTTTGAACAATTTTGTTTTTGTACAAAACTTGATTGGACATCCCCTAAAGTCGCTTTGTGTGTGTCTCATTTATCACACTTCCTGGATAATAATGATCGCAACACTTTTATCTTTGTATTAAGGTATGCGACATTGTTAGAGATGGAACTGTAAGGAATATATATTCATTCTCATAGCAGAGAAACATCATAACCTTGTGGCCTGAAAATTTCATTGCAACAAAAACAGAAATCGATTTTTCATTAATTAATATCTACTTGCATCCACAAAGCGCTATGATAAACACAAGAAAATGAGTATCAGTTTCTAATTATAACACTAACATCGTAATAGATACACTATGTGGAAAGCCTTAAAGGATAAGCTTTGTGTAGCACATGTTGAAAGTTAACTAAAATATCACAAAACATTGTGGTTAAAGATAAAATTATTTGTGCAGAAACTTTGTCGTTCCCATGAAGTTAAGTTGAAATGAGCAACTCTGTTTTTTATACCCTCATAATTTAGTCGTGTATGTTGTTGATTTGGTAACATCGATAACAGCAATAAGGCAAATTTCCATTTAATGCAATAACAATCACAAGTTTTTCCTCAAACAAAATTTATTATATGATATTCTATATTTGATCGGCAATTTCCATTGAATTCATCTACAATACATTGAAGTAGAAACATGACAAGTTCAAGAAATCATTCCAGTAGGTAAATGGGTAATTCTTGTTTATTTACGTTGATTTAGTATTATTCCCTTCGACAATAACAACAACCAATTTAGAGTTACGAGCTATACTGGCGGAAATGATGTTTTAACGAGCTAATTCCATAAAATCGACTTCTATGACATGCTTAATTAGCTTTCGGCGAGTTGTTATCAATGAGGTCTCGGTAATTGAGACTGAATGGTGTATCACACACAAATCGATATCTATAGATTCTTCCAATATGATTTCACGTTAATAATAATATATTGAGGAGTTACTTACACATACATTTTAGTGACTTCTTACCTGGAAAAATTGAATGATCGTGTTAACTCATGGAACGACTACTTAGTTAGTACTTCTTTACGAAAATCTTGGCTAATATCACAGTCTATTTAATATGAACACATTTAAATGATACTAATCCGAACAACTAGCACTTACACATGTTCTGTTGGACAATATCCTCCTTAGGTTATTAAGAAAGAACATCTGCTTTTTGTATTTTTCTCTTCATAAATTTTGGATGAAGAAACTCTGGGGAATAATATTTGTTTGTAAACATTTATCGCGCTGAAAACCACATCAAATGAACTTTTTTTGAAATTATTAAGAAATCAAAATTCTTTTCACAGCTGTGGAACATCACGACTAGAATTAGAGGAAATACTTAAATGAAAATTCTAGCTGAATCAAAACTCAATTTTCATACATTCTGAAAAACTACTCGTGAATAAGGGAAAATCAAGGAAATGTTTAAAATTTTTCAAATATGACACTTCCAAGTTCAAAAGTTTATGAATGACTTTGTTGTTGTTTCGTGTCTTCGTGTCTTTTCTTTGTGCAAATCTTCGTATATTTCTTCCGTCTCTCCATTTCAGAAGGCATATGTGGTACATGGTTAGACGGATTTTGTTTTTGTTAAAACTAAAATCTCGTAATGTAAGATCCCATTAAAAGTATCACGTCATTAACGTGTGGATCTTTGTATTAGAGTTGATATTCTTGCTTTTCAACAGATTTACACATTCGTAACATGCGACCACTATTTCCATCAGCTCAGATCAGGTGATATTTGTATTATAATTGTAGTTACTAAGAGTGCAGAATTAAGAACTCAATCCAAAATCTCGGCTGGAAAACACTCCCAAATAAAGTCGTAATAGTCTTAGGAAAACATTGAAAATACTTGTAAATCGGATTTTCCGTAAACGGATTCACGAACACATATGCCGAAAGGAATAAAATATTAGATTTGGAAGGAATACGTTATGTGTCATTTCCAAAAACCGAGGTAATCGTATTTTGATTTACTGACTCCACGTGTAGAAACAAAAACGTTAACTAGGAAAAAAGTACGTCGTCCATTGTAGCTCCTGTCCCATCCCAACGCGAACACGTTAAGTCTACAGGACATTGTTAATTCCGTTTCAAGGATCTGGAACTTATTCTGAAGGGAATCTCCTAATTTTTTTGCACATTATGGGCTTCCTACCCTGACCTCAAGTAAACATTTATCCCTGTATTGTTAACACCATCCGAGCAATATTTATTTTCGGGGCACGATAGTAGCAGTGGTCGTAAAGAGGGCATGTACATTCCACTTTATGTTGGTATTAAATCAGCACAACGTGATTCTGTCAAGGCTGTGCCTAGGCTTTATTCAGGCAGTGACATTGGAGAGGCAACATTCTTTTTAATGAGTTAATGTGTTTGGAGGTATTCAAACAAATTAACATCTGGCATTTTATGAGAAGGTTTGGACCCGCCAACAACACGCTAGACGTACCTAATATATTTTTCAAGGCATTTGTCACGGAACGTTGAAAGGCATAGAGCAAAAAGCTTGTTCCGAAGATATAAGAAATTTTCCTTAAAGATTTCGGCTGACTACGTTAAAGACTCAGTTTGTTGAGGTGTTGCACGACAGGTGCTACAAACTCATTAACTATTCATTAGTTATTATACATGCCATCATATGAACATGTAAAGCAATTACGAACATTGGGGTATTTGTGGAAATTAAAAGCACGCAACAAAAATCATATTTATCGATTCTTTTGCTTCGTCCTGGACAGAACGAAATTAAGTTCAATCATAAAATATTTGTTTTGGTTGTGCCTAGAATTAAGGACAAAGTCTATATTTATCAGTGAAAGAGTAACGCCCATTCCACATATAGTCTCACCTTCCGTGTCTGCTAATCCTTCAGGTCATTTGTTTATTTATCCGACCAAAATGGACATATAAATCAATCCTCTTGACTTTGACCAGTTTAGCCATTTCAGCCGTTTCAACCTAAGTCGATATTAAGGTTTCCCAGTAATGATAATCCGACTTAATGCGACATTTATTTGTTAAAGTTGGGATGACTGAGAAAAACAATTTTTATCACATAAAATTTTGTCCTGTCTTATCCTTGGCCCTGTCTGTCGTGGTATGACGAAAGTTATAAGAGATTTTTTCGATTTGCTTTTCAGCAAAATGTCTATTACATTGGCGTAATCTGGAATTTTGTTTATCCTGAAGGATATTCATCTACTGCGAGAAATTTTTATTCAGGCGAATTTCAACTTTCAGAAAATATACGAGAACCTCTTTAATACGAAAAGGTTTCTTCTCTTGTGGGAACTTAAATAAATTTAACTTTTAGGAACTTTTTGACAGTATTCCCTTGTCCTTTTAGAAAGACTTCTGGTGGTTCTATAAATTTAATTTGTCATGTGGTGATACCCTCGACCATATTAACTTGTAGTTTGACACTAAAGGATGCAAAACAGTAAACTACTTCATTTGTTATAAGGACACGTTTGAAATATTAGGGGAGAAAGCTGACCAGATGTTCTTGTACTGTTTTTGATTGGAAAACTACGAGTATATCAGGTCTTATATAAGTTTTTTATTCTCCTGTGTGTACCTAATGAAATTTCATCATTTTAAGGCAACCCAAAACAGTGAAAAACTCGTAGTAAATCCTTGTATTCACAAGCATCTTTTCCAACTGAAAATGTTTTCTCTATAAACGTAGTTTTCATTGACATGACCATAAGTAGAGCAACGCGAAAATCTTTCTAAGGAAAATTTACGATTCTACTCAATGCCAGTGACGAAGCAATGGTGTTGTTTACGACCGGAAGTCAATGAAAAACAAACCCAAGTATTTCGTAGAAATTTACATTTCCCGATTCCATTCACTTTATCCAAGTCTCCCTACAACAACGACCAGATACAGAAACTACAATACTAACAGCCAAAACACCCTTTTCCTGTGGCTTAGAGCAGTTACAGTAGGTTGGATCCCAACAAGCTATCATCACATCCGGTTTCACGATAGATCTACGGATATATGGGCTGTCTCTGTGTCTGTTAGATACTGTGACAAATATGGCATAATAAAGTAATTTATTATACAAAAACTACAGGAAGTCCTCATGTGCTCATATGAGAGATCAACTCATGTACCAATCCCGGGGTTTAAGGATTGTGCACAAGTTTATCCAAAGAAAGGATCCATCCGTTCGAGTGTCATCTGAAAAATGGATGACATTTGATAAAGGATTTACGGATATACGAGGAGCTTAGCTATCCCCATCCTTAGTAAATACTTTTCTCATTTATATGAATTTTCCAAATAATTATGTTGGAACCATAATAAATAACAAAACAACGATTTGAGTACGTAAACAAATAAATTTTAGTTTAAGGATATTGTGTGTTTTCAATTTGTATTTGTGTGTACTAAACACTTTTAACACTCTTTCATGATATACATAAGTATGTATCTGTTTGAACGCCAATTGTGAATAAATCACAGCAATGTCGCCTACTACAATATAAATATAATATATTCAAAATCCTCTGGCTGTTCTGTCTGATATTTTCTGTAAAATAAATCTAAATTCAGAAATCCGAAAGTCCTGAAATCATGAAATCCTCAAATCCGACATTGTATGAATTTTAACAAAAGATGTTCGATAGCGTTTCAATATGTAACAGACTGCTGGATATACTTACGCCTCAAGGATATTGAATCCTTCTGCATTTCATCTTATAGGATGTAAAGGATCCTTACTCATAAACATGGTGATATTTTTTATATATATTTTGATAGGCATATTTTTGTAGTCGCTCGATAATCTACATACAGACAGTATTGGGGATATTGTTGAAGATATCGATTTGTGATTTCATTCAAAATCGAATGTCACGGATGTGAAACATGATATCTCGGATTGCTAATCAGTTATATTGTACAACAAAGGAATGTCAAATAGATAATTGGATTATTTGACAATTTTTTTTTTTTTCTTTTGAAACAGGTCAGGGTGATAGTTTTTAATATTAAACAATTTGAAGGTTTATAAGGATTTAGTAGATTTCTCTCATGAATTTTATTTGAAGAATTGACGCAAATGTTCCCATATAACATAAATTGGTTATAAAATTTTCCATAAAAGTAACATGATGATAGTCCTTGGCAAAGTTTATGACGTTTTCGAAAGTTATAACCGAAAAGTCCAATGAAATTGAATTTTCATATAAAAACGAAGTGGAACTTTTATTGAGACTAATACTTCTCTATATTTTATAGACGTTGAAAGATGGATTGGTCTAAGGATAATGCGTTTAAGGAAGTTGTCCTTTTCTTTAAAAATCAATATTTTCTTCTTTCGCGCAATGCTGACAGATTTTATTTGTCTATTTTTATGATGAAACTCAACTCAAAATTTTCGGTTTATATACACAGAAATATATTCGTTTGAATCATAAATAATTCACAAATTCAGTGCTCATCCATAAAAAATAGGATTTCCGCTATCAAACACTGCAATGATGGTGTTATTCGATTTTCTGTCATAAAGATGAGTTTGACGCCTTGAAAACCTTAGATAGGTTTCATGCTAAGCTTTTAAGTATTTAAATGTGGCTTCTATCGCAAACTGAGATGGAATTTGAGCTGAAATCAAGGAACAGCGTTTGAAATTTAGAGGAAATTAGATAAAGAGCTTTGGAATTTGAATATCGTTTATGGAATAGCTCAAGATTTTTACAGCTCTTGATATTAAAATTGAATAATATATTTTATCAACGTTTTCTACATTAAGCTTAAAGTTCACTAGTGACTAAATCTGGGATTTAAGATTTTTATGGAATTCAAACAATTACAAAAATTCAAACTGCATGTGAACGTGTAGCAGAAATAGGAATGAAAGTTATTTTTGATAAATCCTTTAAATTTACTGCTTCACATTAACCGGACAATTTCAATGTATAAAGTCTGCTTTATTAATAGAACGCTTCATGAAGTTGATTTCAACAAAACAAATTTCGTTCAAATATTCCATGCAAATGAAAACAGCTAAGGCCTCATAAATGATTCAGGGTGTCTCATAATTTCTCAGAATAACCTCATTGACGCGTAAATCATAAAAACAATTCGGGATATTAAGAGGAATATTGGCCCGAATTGCATAAAAATATGCCAATCAGGCTGACACGTTAATTTCGATTCTTAGGCACGTCCGAACTGTTCAGTTTCATTCAGTTCTTAATGCATAAATTGTTAATTATAGCAACAAGGATACATTGTTGTATTGACTTCATATGCTCTTGTACTCTGGAAATTTATTGCCTGAGCTATTTTATTACTTTTCTGAATACTTAAATTTGAACCAACTCACAGTTCCTTTGTAGCGTAAAATAAATATTATCCTAAGGCTTTATAAGATGATTGACAACCTTACGGGGAATTTGTTTTCTCAGGTTCAGAGGGAGTTTGTTTTCAATCAATTATTCCTTCTGGCAAATATCAAAATTTTGGGTAAATTGCAATTTGTCAAAATGAAAAATAAATTTAAACCAAGCCAAAACAGTGAAATGTTCAAATGAGAAAAGCCGACCCGGATCAACGCTTAATTACGCCACATTACGGATTCAGGGAACGTTTAATTTTTAATTAATTTCCAAAACATTGAAGTAGTTCAAGCGCAAATTTTCATTTCGAGATTTCACGTGAACTTGAACTTGACTTGATTATTTTGGGAAGAATCGTGGTAAAATGCAATTCTTCTGTCTGTTCCCACTGACCTGATCGACGTCATATCATCATACATTCAATAATCATATTTTGTCGTTCAGTACAATGGTTATTACTACACATGGATGTCCAAATCTGTCTGCACAATATAAACAAAACTACATATGTATAGTTCGAAAACAAACTGGGTACTCTAGAACATTATGTGAGATTTTAAGCTGGATTCACTTTGAATCGCGCGTGCGGAACTGTATTTTTTATATTGAGTTTTGACAACTCTCATGCCGTACTCATTTTGCGGTGAATTTGGTTCTCTCTCTGGCAAAGTTAAACCAACTTCAACTTTCGTGCGGAAGATTTTTATTTTCACCGTGAATGTGTTCCCCGTCGCGTCGTTCAATTTGTGGATTGTTCTAAAAAGTGCGGCAGATTCATGACGAACGAATGAATCATGACCCAAGATACTCTCTTCGCGACGAATTAGTTCCGCACGCGCCGAACGGACCAGTGAATCCAGCATTAGTGTTAACTGTTTCAGTAGCAAAACTGTATCATTTGCGAAAAATGTATCGTTTGTAAACAAGGCTTGAAATCTACTTTAAAACATGTCTTATGAAATTTTTAACCTATCAGTACCTAAATCTCATGACATACGAGAGTACAAATGGGTGATATGTATAACATTTGACTAAAGCCTGTTTCCATCACATGATTTTGACCGTAAACAAAATTTTACGTGATATTAAGATTTATACGAATGATATCATAAGAAATGATTAAATATGATATATAAAATACTTCATTGATTTTTATCGTCGCAAAGACGTTTACCTTGATACGCTTTGATTTAGGTAAATTTATCGTCTTCCATAACTGGATACGGTTAAGAAAACCAGCGTTACAAAAGTATATATCGTAGCTATGTATATTTTGTGTTCCTTGGAGCGAAGTCAAAATAATAGAAGTGTATTATCTTCCTTATTACGATAATTTTTATCTTGCCAAGCAGAAAAATACACTCAAAAATTTATAAGAATTTTATGGGAAAAATTTCAACTAAAAGATGAAAAGGAGTTTGGGGTTTTTTTTAGATTATCCTTGCAAGAATTTGTATTTATTGCTCTTTGTTCATTCTCTTTTATAAATTATGGTTTTACCTTAGAAATTTTCTAGAACATTTTGTTAAGCAAAATAGAGACTTAAAAGGTAAAGGATTATTGAACGCAATTTGCGTTAACCTTGTCTTATCTGAAAGGAGATATATTCGTAAAAAACCCAGTGTATCCTTTTATGAATAAAAATTTTCGTTTTTCATGTACCTACGTCATACACTTGCATGCATTAACCTGCAATGTTTAAGCATATTTTGTAATAATATTTTCTCGAAATATTAAAGCATTTTATTATTGAATTGTTTTTCAAGTGATATCTCTTTAAATTTCACCAAGCAGTCTTATAGTACTAATTGTCACCCGTTTTCCTATGCATATGTGTAGCTCCAAAGTTAAACAAGAAACTACCTGAATTGGCCGGACACTAAAAACATTTTCTCCAAATGTTCCCGGGAAACCTACGTATAACTAGGCTTATATTTAGACATCAATTATAAATAACACAGAAGAAGAAAAAACATAACATATATCCCCAGCAGGGGAGCGCAAATGAACAGTTGATTGACTCTGAATAGAAAACTTGCAAACAACCTGCCCGAGTTTCCAGTTAATAATTAATTTACCCGGCGGGTTAAACAAGGGATTTTCCATGTGGAAGCATGTTCTCCACAGACCACATTTCAGCGTTTTTTCTATAGAATACTCGGTTTGTGTTTTTAGCTGTTAAGACTTGGACTAATACAAATTATCCTGTCCATTACAATTTTTCGGGTTTTCCCATAAATTCGAAGCTATTTCGTGCACATTATTTTGCCAACTGACTTGAAAACTAACACACTTCCGGCACGAAATGTGAGTTTTATCTTAATTACGTTTGAATTTGGCGAAAGCTAAGTTAATGTTAAGTTAATTGAAGCTTTTAAATTTTTTTTTCCTTCGCAGTCGTGCTGGAGCCAGAAACATTGTGAATAATTTTCCATTTTCTTGAAAATTTATTCTCAAAATGTTGCTTTAATTTAAAGAGACATATATATATGATATGAAAGCACAAAACCAAAGCCACCACATCGTACCACCCTGACAACTTTTGTATTGTCGAAAATCAAAATTCGGTTTACAAAAGGCTTTTATTCAACAAATGTAAAATGAAAATAAGTCTAACCAGCATAGTTACAACAGTTTTTCATGAAGGTTAAAGAACAGGGGTCTAGAAATAATAACCAATCACTCCATATTATATAACCTATTTGACGCAAGGAACAGTGTTTCATTACCACAAGCACGTCTCAAAAATTCTAAGTGAACTAATAAATTCAGCTGTTATACGACATTTTAAGCTTAAAAATTTGATAGCTTCTTAACAATATAACGTCAAGAAAACCATCCCCTGTGGACATACCGAGTGAAAACCACGTGAAAATCTGCTAATAAAAATTTTTTAATATCCAATTTTGAAGGAAATTTAAGTATCCACTTCAAAAAATTTTTGAAAGAACAAGAATGACCACTTTATGCAATCAAAATTAAGATTTCCAGGACACATGGCAGTCCTTTTTCAAATTTTCCTTTCGGGGACACGCCAATTAGGGAACAGTAAATTGAAAGCATAACTTCAACAGATTGATGCTGATGCCGTTGTTTGGTTACGGATACCTTCTAGGAAACATTTTACCCGGCGTACATTGTAGAGAAGGGTATCTATGTAAAACGTAAATCGCAAGGATCGAACTTCGATTTAAATGGAAATTAGGTGATTCAACAAAGTTGCTCTTCCATGATGCCTGGAAGGATTTTCCACTAACGACATTCGTGTGATTGCATTGTGTTCGTTTGTATTCCCAGGAATGATATTAACCTCTTAGGACTGTGACACGTTTTGGTGCCAAATTAAATTGAGATTCGATGTAGCAGTTAATTCTATGGTTTAAATATTTCCAAGACTGAAGACTTGGAGTGATTCGTTGAAAATGACCTGAATTTTATTCTAATCACGATTTAGTGGTGACTTCTGATCATACATTCAATGTCGGCTGAATAAATTTCAGCATGCTGTCTGAGAATTCTAGATTTTTTATCAATACGCCAACAGAAGCTAGTCTTCAAGAGGTTTTCGTTAAGTACATCAAGAATACATGTAACGTGTAGCTTCAAACTGAATAGAACGTATAGATGGTAATCCCAAATTGAGTTACAGCAACTCAAATTGACCTGTAATTTGATAAAGTTCTTAAAAGGACAAACAATATTCTTAACTAACAAATATGTAATTTATATGTAACTACCAAACAAATTACTTGGGAAAATATAATTTCATGATATAGTGAGACGATTATTATCGATTATATTTGACAAAATATATGCGTAGCAAAAGCTTCAATTATATTAACGTGCTGGGATATAAGTAAACAGAAAAATTATATGAATTTGTTTTGTATGTAATAACCAAAATTTCCAGCAGAGAATTCAGACGCCATTAGTCTTGAAATTCATTACGTCATAGAAGTCCTTAATCAGATGATGTACTTTGTCTAATACCATATATGTCAAATATAGTTATACTTATTTCGAATTACGTAAACAATTTTCTTCGAAATGCATTATTAGAGTTAAATTTCGTCTTACAGTAAAATACTCTAATTGACAAAACCGGAAAATTTTCAAGTATAAATGTCGCTGAAGGTATTTTGAGATTTCGATAAGTAATTTAAGCTATCCACTGAAGCATATT
The DNA here is from genome assembly GCA_963971475.1 of Chrysops caecutiens. Classification (NCBI taxonomy): domain Eukaryota; kingdom Metazoa; phylum Arthropoda; class Insecta; order Diptera; family Tabanidae; genus Chrysops; species Chrysops caecutiens. Next base: position 39,776,766 of record OZ020569.1, on the reverse strand, counting down.
TATGTAAAATTCTTATACAAGGCGCCAATTCTTTTCAGGAATTAGTATTCTCTTATAAAATGCTTAATAAAAATGTTTATTAAGGGTCAAAGAAACAATACACTTAAGGATCCATTCCGGCAGGATAATAAAATTTAAATTGGCTATGTAGAACATAGTGGCAGGGTACTTAAGGACCGTGGACTTAAGAAGAAATACCCTTTTTCCGAGGATTTCCGTGATAAAATTTATTTTTGATCAGCCAGAGGACAAGGACAAATATAAAATTTTCAAAAGTCCTTAGAGCGTTAAATTTCGCATAACAATGCGAGATATCTCACTTTCTGTTTGCGTGATGGTTGGAAAAGGCTCAAATGTAAATTATCACTGAACCTGAAAAAGGATGAATACTGTCCTGAAGGTTAATGAGATGGTATCCTTTTAGTACACATCTGCCAGCTATATCCTTTAGAATGTATTTATGCTACAGCTGTATTAGAAATGAGAAAGGGTTACTCTTGCATTTTTACGTAATTTATAATGAGTGGACAATTTACTTTTACTCTGTCGACAGTTAAATGACAACCTTTCATTCCGAGCTAACGAGCAAACCTTGTCTATAAGAAAGGTACTTTTTATGGGTTAATGAAGTTATTCTTTTGAGAAAATGTGTCGGACAGTAGAAAGTGTCCAGAGAAAGGATAAGCCGGTCTGGATCTATTGAAACTCTTAATAGCCTTCTGCTGGTCCTGAATCTTTCCTAACACATTTTGTAACAAACTTTTTGCATGTCATTTCAATTGGCAACGAAAAAACAGTAAGTACTGACGCCGTGCAAATCCTTTAAGAAAAAGGTCATGGCCAAGAGAAACTCCATTTACACTTACAATCCTTGTGTTTTTATCCCATGGATAGAAGGACTTTTTGACTGATCACAAGTTGCATCTCTGCACTGCATTTATTTGTATATTCTCTCTTGTACGTCAAGGATTAATTTCATTTTTCCAGATTATGGTTGTGACACTTTCATCAAGGTTATTTAATTAAATGAATTAAATGAAGTGAAAGTGTCACTTGAGCATTTCACATGATCTGACATGACCTAAATTTTTTTAACGACTTAATGTCGAAAAAAAACATTCAATTTGCCTGCAATTTGTCAGTAAAGTGCATTTAATCTTTTAAGTGAACGAGTCCTTCTTTATCCTTTCATGAAAAACTATTATAAATTCATCAGAATAACACGTCATGGCAATGTTGCATTAATGAGCCATGTAGCTCCCATGGAAGTGGTGTGTTGGAGCTAGTTTGTGTGCCTTGCCTTTTTGGTTGCATGAAAGTGTTCATAATTTGATTAAATATCCAAGTCGTGATGAATAAAATAGGTTTGAATGTCACTAAAATCGTTTTCTATATCTCCATCACTTTTCTGATACACAACACGTTTCTGACTGTCTGGCATATAATCTTCAGGTCGTTTTCTGAAACCTGTAAGTTATCGCGCAATCCTTTATTTGGATTTTGTCTGGATAAGATAATCCAAATGATTTTCACATCCCACCAACAAAATATATCCATTAGATTCATATCAATTTCACCTTCCGAATTTAGGATTCGTTCTTCCCACTCCGAAGTATTGTATGAGCATAAATCGATTTCTGAAGGTTGTTTACCTGACCGCCTGTTGACTGTTTATAAATTTGTGTAAGTGAACCGGAATGAGTCCAGGCTGACAGTGAGTCTGGTATCAAATTACTTAATCAACAAATAGCATCGTCACCTGAATTTAATTAATTTAGTATTGCAATTATTTATATTGATCAACAAATCGACTGATGTAACCATGTCCGAAAATAGGAACTGAATTTTAGCAAGGCTTCTGACGTGGCAGGTCTACGAACTTTATACAACATGTTACTTTATATTATAGCCCAAGGGATTAAATATACTTTGTTAAATGATTATCCCTTTCGCAGACGCACAAATCGTGCCTTTATGGCCAGCAGACACATTTCTTTCTTGAAGACATAAAAATGAAACCAGATGTTGTCAAATATTGCAACTACTGTGAATACTAACATATACAGTATCTAACTTGACTTAGTTTAGACTGTGAACATTATGAATACGGGTTTTCGGTATACATTAATGTACGTACGTCACTGGTTTCATTCATGGTATTTGATTGATGCATGACTTCATTTTTGTAGTGCACTTTCCTTTAAAATACAAAAACACACACACAAAGTGACAAAAAACATAAAACCGTTTTCGCAATTACTCATTGTAGCTATGCACAAAAGATAAATATCTCAGCACTATTTTAAACCATATACTCGTAAATGTGCTCTTATGCCCTTCATATACGTTTGATGAAATATGTTAGTACTTGAAATATATGTGTATGCACTTGCACTGACTTTAAGAAGGAAACATTACGTTAATGCTATTCGGGAATAAAGCCTTTTTGTTCATGTGCAGGCATCTTTGTGTAAAAAATATCCTTTTAAGTCATTTTCCATAAGAAACATTACCAACATTACTAAATCTTTTTTCCAGAATCAGAATCCGTAAAAGTAACACAAGGGCAAATACAGGTAATGAGTGTGAAAGGAATTTATGATTCAACCTGCTGAAATTAGTAATTTTCAGAAAAACAAATTTGAAGCTTTAAAATTAATCAATACTGATACCTGATTCATAAGAGCTATCACAATTTGTTGTTAATGATATGACATGACATTTCCGTGAAAGTGAGAAAAATGGATTCTTCAAACTATTTGTCTAGAAAAACTTTGGATGAAGATTAACAATGAAACAAGCAAATTTATGTATGCATGTGTAAACAAAACGATAGAACTTAATACAAATAATGTAAAACAAACTCTATAGAGAGAAGCCAATATCCACACAATACATATACACACTGAACAATCAGTGTCTGACTTTCCCGAAAAACTTCTGTGAACTTTGTTTCTCAGATCATTTTCAACTTCTTACGAAACTTTACCAAAATACTTTTTATTGGAATCCTTAATCTTTAAGAAAAAAAAAGGATCAAAAATCAATCAAAAATGTTTTCCTTTTCTCGGCCTTCAAGTGATGGGATCACATAAAATTTGATTGAATACTCTACGTGATGATTCTCCAGTTTTTCTCCAGTAGATCTCTAGATCTAAGTTTATCTGTTCTTAAAGTGTTATTGCTAAGTCCTATGGATATATATCCTTCACTCGAATCCTTGCGATGAGGATATACCAGTTTGAAGTGTACTTGCCGAGTTCCATTAGCAGTATTTGATATTGGGTTATTCAGAATTTAGTTTGATGGACGAGAGCAAATGCAATGGACGTTTCAAGTTATAATTAAAATCACAAGAGCCAACCACTCGGACTCATTTTAGTATCTCATAGTCATTAAAACAGTTTTGATATCACAAATGAGTTTCGGGTTATCTGCAAATCAACTTTGGAGAGATTCAATTTTAGACATGAAACACATGACAACATGCCACAAATTCACTTGAATTAAAGTTGAAGGGGTAATCAGTTTGACCTCAGAAACATTAAATTCAAGTTTAACCAATTTCAAATAGACCATCTCTAGTAGATCCCTGAAGGATATGAATCCATCTCAGCTTTTTATTTTTTTTCCGGGTACATATAAAACACGAAACGTACTTGTCTCGGGTTGATGGATGAATAATGTAATATATGTATATTCCGGGGAAAAACCTATTTGATGATGTCAGAAGGGAGTCATAAATTTTCCCATAAAAACGTCACTGGCAAATTGCAAAACTGAAGCATTTCGTTTCAGTTTAACTGCTTAAATTTAATTTTATCTCACAAATTTGTGAATTTGTGAAATTCTTCAACATAAAACGAATCTGTCAGGATTCCTCCGATAACAACAATACCATGATAACTTAATGGAAATAATTTTACTCTCGTCCTTGTCTAATGAAATATTTCAATATTACTGTAGAATCTAATTTCACTATCCAAAGCAATGATGCATACAAAATAGTCCTAGGAATTACGTTTCCAAAGGATTATCCTTTAATTTTGTTTGTTTTCTGTTCCAAATGACAAATGACAAAAACATGTCCTGTGTGAGTCAGTTTCAAGTCAAAAATATCTGCTAAAATGCTCGTCCTTCTTCAGCTTACTGCATGTTCATACAATGTTAGGTATATCTATGGATGTATGTACGTTGGTTTGTAGTTGTTCTGAAGGAATTCTGAATGAAATCTTAAGCAGACCATAAAAACGCAAAGGACGATGAGGGCATGTTGAATCAAATTGTGTCCGAATTGGAACCGAACGACCTAAAGGGGAAGTCACGTAAGAACTTAAATGGATTTGTGCTTTTAATAATGGGTCATTCATGATATAAATTTTCTCATGCTACAGAACATTAAAATAGTCAATCGATTTCTGTCAAGAGCAAATATAATAAAATGATCAGATACAGAGAATGCGCAGATCCTGTAGATGTCCTTGAGGATAAGAAATGTTCTTTATGAAATATTTGATAAGATTTACGTTATTAAATGAAACCAAATTGAAATATATCCTTTACAACTGTTATCCTTATGACTTCTGATAATTAGCATCACATTTATTTATTTGATAATATTAGTCCTGTCTGGAACTTGTTATTTATTATATAATATATTCTTTAATTAATTTGAAATCCAATCAAAGTGCTCCTTACGGCGTGAAACTTTTGGATTGCCCATTTTCCTTTTCTAACTATACCTATTCGAGGGATCTTTATAAAGATGAAATAGCCAAATCTCTATGGAGAGAAAAGGTCAAAGTATGGTCAATGTCCTTCTTAATTGATCAAAAATAATATTACTGTAAACCTAAAATTTCATCAAATACGAAGAATCAAAGAATGTAAGCAACGGTATCATCTATAGGCAAGTGCTCTTAAATACAGTCAAAATTTGCCTTGTGTATATTTATACATTTCGTCATAGACTCAATAACCTCTACACCACTGTTGCGTTCATTTTAAATTGTTGAGTTTTTGATCCTTGCCAAATTATAGACTTCGGAAGGTTCTTGAGCAATTTCCAAAAAGCACGGTTTCTCTTTATCCCTCTTTAAAGTTATTTAGTTCAGTTGAAAGAACTCAAATTCGTTCATGTGCATCAACTTTGAAACGTCAAATAGAAACTTGCGTTTGTAAGTGGATATTCGTTGAACGTCGAGTTAACTGTTGCACACGTATAAGATTCTAAGGATATGCTCGTATATGCTGGATATAAATTTTTATATTTTGTGTTACTCAAATTCAAGTGGATGGAAATAAAATGCGTTTCCTGTTATGATACGATATTATTATAGCTTTAATATTCTACAAAAACTTTAAAAGAGCCTCTTGTATTCCATGTCGAGCATTAAATTCGACAGTTATTGGGGATATATTTGGTTGATGGTTTTTGAGTTCCAATTGAATGATTCAAAATTTTAAGCTCATACCAAATTGAGTTAATCCAACTCCTGACATTGTTGCTTGGCAAGGATGAACACATCCTTGACGTCGTGATTTAATCCTTCAATCTAGATGACTTTTAATGGGTTCAAGCTATTCCCAAAATTTGATCAGAATACATTTAAAATCTTCGTCATTAACTTGTTTATTTCTTGATTATGTTATAATTAAATTATTCTGCGGAGAATTATTTTGTTTAATTTAATCAAATTTAGAGCACATGCACACAAAGTAAATAAACAAGAAAGAAAAATTGTTAATACCAATCATTTGTTAATTTTGTTACTTCATGTTTGCTAAAGAAACACAATCTTGATGTTTGGTAATAAAATAATAGCCTGAAAATAAAATTTTCTCTTATCCTTGTCATTTTGTAAGGAAGCACGTTAACCAAAACATCACGAAGTTTGCATGTCTGGCTTGGAATTGCCAAAAAATTTTTCATGTTTCACTGAATATGTCATGAAAACGTGTAGCCCCTACCTCCAAAGAAGTTGTCACAATATCATGGTTTTACCTTTAAAAAGGATTTTTAAAGGATTCACCTTAACATGAGACAGTATTCTAGCCACAAACATGGAAATCGATAGCTTTATTGCTCCCAAGGTGGTTTACTTAGCCATACATAAACAAGAAGATACTCATACCCTCCTACTTGTGTGTTATACTTTTATATAATTCACTGCAAAGTGAATGATAAACCATACACATCTATTAGAGTTATGTTTGGAAACCAGATTATATGAAGCCTCTCAAAAAGGGTTCAATGGAGAGTTATTGGAAATCCTGTGAGAGTCCTTAGAGGACATAAAGGTCTCGTAGATAATTTGTCAATTTTATATACTAGTGGAATATTTAGGACATCTTACCTCGAAGGTTAAAATCCTTAGAAGAAGACGAATTGATATTAAGATTAAATGTTATGCATGAACAATTGATCACTTGTGGATGAAATTGAAAATATGAATATATTGAAAACTTATTCAAACCTCAATAATATTTCTGGTTATGGCAATAACCCACTTAATATGTGATAATAATATTGATATTAAATTTCCAAAAACTTGATTTTACAGTTTTACATTAATCTAACAAAATTTTGCGGTTATATTGAAAAGCGAATATCATCTATCTGATTTATTTATCCGATACTACAATAACATTATTAAAATTGTTGTTGATTTGTTAATGTACATTTGAAGAATTGAAATTTCATAATGATAAGATAAACATTTTGATAGAGTTATTAATAAACACAACACTGCACTGCGGTTTGAAATTATCATTTTATTTCAACTTCGTTAGTTGATGTTTCCAGTCGACTAAGCAGGAAATTAACAAAGTATTAGATAGGTTATTACAAATCAGTACATCTGATGCAATTGCTGCTTTGCGGTTTCACACTTCCAATACGAATATAACGAATTATACAACTTTTCATGCATGAAACGATAGATAATCAATAAATTCGACAAATAACATAATCGACATTCTACACTACGGATTATAGTATATCAATTCATGAATATTAAATCTCTCGATTGTAGTCTGGATGCTGTATGAATTCAAAGATAAACTTATACTTGGCTCAATGTAATCGTAACTGATTTTGAGTTTGCAATAATCATCTGAAATTATTTATCTCTCTGTTCACGTCTTACCATCAATGCTCAATGAAAAATATATAATACAAACAATACAAAAGGCTATAGAACATCTTATACTAAAATCCAAACACGGAACTTCTCTACCTTGTAGAAAATTTATCGACCCGAACTGATATAACGGCCTCAATCATAAAAAATTGTTGGCCGTGCCGGGAATATTGATGACACAGGTCAAAAAGTGACCTGACCTACAATATCTGTTGAGCATTCGTCAAACAGGACCGTGTACAACGATGACACCTTTAATTTTTTAACAAAATAAATACGACTACATGGCCAGGATTCATTTTATTAAATTTTCTTCAACGAAAGTTCTTTGGCCGTCTCACGGAAATGTCAGCATCAAAAAGTAAGTGATACCGTCTTCCTCAATATCCGGAATTCGGGATGATTTTTCAAGGAAATTCACTTAAAAATATCAGCATGCTGAAAATCCCTTGCCTGTTATATCCTTTAAGAAGACTGAAAATTCATCAAATCCATTGAACCATAGGCAAATGTTAATCTTTCAAGAGGAAAATTTTTTATTTAGTCCTTCCTGAATATGAAAAGGACTAATAGAAAGGAACATGCCTGAGTGATATCAACGTACAGAATTTTAATGTAGTTATTACAATAAAAATCATGTCCTTCGGCAAATGTAATAAAAATTTGTTTTTATGTTCTTATATTAAGAGTAAACATAAAACAGGATACGCTTGAGTCATGTATATGATAGTGCTGTCGAATGAGGAAGAATATCCTTTCTGCATATTATATTATTGAGATTTTTTATCACGTAACGTTGCGAAAATATAAAGTTCCTTTTTTTCTGATTTTTTGCTGAAATTGAGTTTTCAAATTGACATTTACCGGGTATGTGACGAAACAGGATTCAAATAAGTATCCTTCTTATGAGATATTCAGATTTCATGAGTAGAAAGCTTAACGTGGTTATAAGATAATAACCATTCGTGGAACGATACTTTAACACCGAGAAGTTGTAACTGGATTCGTATTCAGGATACTGAATTTCTGATATAAACTAATCCTGATATTATATTTAAACTGTCATTATACCATAGATGGATGTTTTGTCCTTTTCGTTGTTATTTGAATTGATTAGAATTATTTACATCCATTTATTTTGGTTCATCACAACATATTATCCACACGTGGTAGCATGTTGTAATAAAACAAAGCTAATCAACCATATACATGAACATGTTCCACGTGTTAATCTTTCAGCCACAATTAATATTTATCATATAAAAGCTTACACCTCATGATATCTACTTTTTTATAACTTTTTATTTTTCCCATGTGCTGTTCCATGAGCATCCCATACAATTTGGTATATCCTCGAATTAGATATTGTACGTGTAGGCTTGAGAATTACAACTTTTATATCCTTTTTAATGGTAGTATCAACAGTATATAAGAAATGTTTAACCCACACGTGTAAGGATATCTTTATCGCATGAAACTCTTTGATTACAATGAAAAGATTTTGGGTTTTTTAAAAGATGTTCAGCTCGAAGGAAACAATGTCAAGTAGTGTTAGCAAAGTAAGTTAACTTAACAAGGTTTGTCCAAATATCTGTACATATAATTAATACTTCCTTCAGAATAACCACATAAAATATCACATTACAATTTTTATTACGAGACTAGTCCTGAACATCCTCCCTTGTTTGTTACATTGGGCCTACAGTGACTACCCCGCAAAATTATATCCAACAAAAGCTCAATATCTCCCGACCCCCAATGTTTAACTTAACTGATTGATTGATTCGCAGGAGATTTATGGATTCCGCGAAGCATAAATTGTTAAATATTTACTTTGAAAATGGAATAATCCTTAAAATAAATTTACAAGGACTTAAAACTTTTCGTGTTTTCCAAAATAGACCAAAATAAAACACAACAGCCGCAGTTGGTTTTACATGAATTTTATTAAAATTGTTTCTTGATTTTGTATTGGTGAACTGAACATTTGTTGTCTGGGGATTCTTTGGCAATTTTTTCCTTTTACAGACAACAAGCTTTGTGAGTATTCTGCAAAATTACACTTCATAAGTGAAACTCTTCATATTATTGAGATATAAAAATATATCTCTCCCCACGAAATTTCAAACTTTTCAGATAAAAAAAATTTAACCACTTCGGCAAATATTTAGTAATTTGCACGTGGAGTTATTACAGGCTTTGCTGTCGGTATGCTTGAAAGATTGATTGCGTATTGAGCTGAATAACACTTGCAGTTACAAGAATATATATAAAATTCATTAAAAGGAGTGTTCCAGTTTTCTCCTGGAATTCCATTGCGAACCACATCAAAAAGGGTTCTTGCTTTCTGTCAAGAAATGCATTATATTGTACACTATAATCTTGGATATCTTATTCACTTGATTTGATTTGATACTTTGATAAAATACTGAATATTCGAAAGTCTTCCAGCAAAAGTAATAAGACAACCTTCAAAAAATCTTAATATTTTCCTTGACATACATATAGGGATATAGTCATGTTGGAAGTAATCTATCATTTCATTCAGAAGGAAAAAGAGACTGAAATTAACATTCCAAATCATGTTTTATACAACAACGGAATAATACATTATTATGTAGCCTTGAGGTAAACACAAAAATATGAGAAAGATACCATCAAGTGATATAAGAAAGTTTTATCATAAAACTTATAACTAGTTTTTCTGAACAAAACATGAAATTATATCAGATGCATATATTGTTCATAATAAGATAAGTTTGTTAGGTGTACTACATGTATAAACATACCTGACATTGTGGAAGCAATTGACCTTCCGGCCTTTTAGCCTTCCATCCTAATAACGGTGGTATGCAAATTAATCCAGACATTATCCAGACAGCAGCTATCATAAGTGCAGCACGTGCTGGTGTTCTAGATTTAAGATATTCAACAGCTTTTGTTATACTCCAATATCTATCCAATGATATTAAACACAAATTCATAATAGATGCTGTACACAATAATACATCCATTGCTGAATGTACATCACACCACCAACTTCCAAATATCCAATAGCCCATCAATTCATTAGCTAACGAAAATGGCATTATAACTAAACCAAGAAAGAAATCAGCAACAGCTAATGATGCTATAAACCAATTTTGTATATTTTTTAATGATTTCTCCGTTGCTATTGCAATTATAACAAGCATATTACCAACAACAATGATTATCATTAATATTGTTACCACAATTGATGCTATTACAATATGTGTTATTGTATAGCCACTTGGATAAGCACCTTGAAATATTGTTGTTGCATTATTATTAATACTATTATTACTATATAATGCTGTATCATTTGATACAATTGTTCCTAATGATAATGATCCCGAACCGGACGATGATCCTGTCATTTGATGTTGTGTTAATATTGAAAGGTTATTGGTGTCTTGTGCCACCATAGCCAGAAATTCGTCAGTTGAAATAGTATTATTAAAATTTGATTGTTGCCCGTAGTAATCCATTTTAACGAATTATAATTATTCACTTATTATATTTATTCATCAATTCATAAATGTACATATATATAAAATAATTTATGATACGAATAAAATACTTATGATGAATAGGTATAAAAATATTTTATTTTATTGTAATTTATAACTTCCTTGCTATAAGTTTTTGCCTATTGTAATTTGATTAACGTTATATTTTATTGCTTTTCAATTTGATTTATTTGATTTGTATTAATAATAGTTTATTTATTGTTGTTTTAACATATTAACTCATATTTAACTAATAACACAGAAAATCACTATGATAAACTCAATTCTGAAATGTTTCGGAAAGAAAGCATAAAACGAAATATTCCTATGAAAGTTATTATTATTGGTCCCAAAAACACGTTGTTACATGGAAAACTTTTAAATCAATTATCATTTGAAGAGTTCCTTTTACCACCTAATTATATTTCTGAATAATTCAGTTACATTATGCTATTATATATACACAAACAAATTAATTTCATTATACGATTAATCCGATCGACTTTCCTCGGTTTTTTGTTTTGAAATTTCGACTATATCCGAGACAATTTTGATGCTTTCTCATGTGGATATCATATAATATAATGTCAACAACTAGTTTTTATGATTGCATTTTATATTACATAGTCATAAACATTGTTTTCTTATAAGTAGTTTTTGAAATGATGAAGTGTGTTTTAGTAATAAAATTTGAAATTTTTAATTAATTATTCATTTAACATCATTCACTTAATTTAAAACCTATCAATCATATTATATGATTATAATTATTTTAAACGTATTAACTCATGTATGTTTTACGCACATGATTTATTTTTGGTACCCGTTTACCCGACTTTTATTTGTTTAATTATTCAACTGAATTGAAAACCTGTATATATCTATTTATACATAAACGAAACAATATCATTTATATTCATATTCGTTCTGTCTACAAGAATATTAAACACATATTTTCTTATAATATCATTTGCACTTAATTTATGTATCTGTTTATCTACATTTCCAAGTGTAGTTTCATTTAAAAAGCGAAATAATTTCTTAATAACACCAAATTTTATTTACACACGAATTAAAGTTGCTAGATTTATATATTAGATGGAAAATACTATAAAAGTCAACTTCACATGTGAATACATTATTTTGTTAAATATGTAAATTTCATAATATATATACTAATGTATTGTATTATGTCTTCCGCGTCGTACACTTCTTATATTAGCAATTTTGAAAATCGCTTTTATATTATACTAAAACATTAACATTTTCGTGTATTCCACTCAATATCCCCATGGCAAGTGTTTTAAGCCGGTGTTATTATAAATGAAAGGATACATTTGGCACATGATAAAAGGAAAATTGTTTTGTTGTTGTTATTCATTATTTATTTAAATTACAACATTTGCAACGCCATGGTACTGCTAACTGAAATAACATTCTCTTTACATTGTGGTCCATATTTTAAGTGCCACTTCCAGTGGCCCATATTGGTGTTCTTGAATTAGTTATGAATAGCTTGTATTTGATATAAAGTGCTTTATTTAAAATCTTACAACGTTTCTTGTTATATATATATGAATTTATGTCCGTGAAACATTTGCGATTTTATTTTGTTACATTCTCAATATCAACAAAACATTGAAATAATTTTGACAAATTGTTTGACATCGAAAACATTTCATTCGTGATTTTTCATAAAACAATTTGTGTACACTCTAATTGCAAAATTTACACACAATTAATAACAAATTTTTGTATTTTGTAAATAACTTAAAATTGAAATCAAAACCAAAATCAACACTTAACACATTTATTTGAAAAATTTATCTCGTTAGCAAGTAGATCTAATTTTAATTTTATGTAGAAATATTTTGGAAAATCATTAAAAATACATATATTTCTTTACTGTTGATTTTCCATTTTACAACCCTTTCTGGGTTAAATCCCAACATGAAAAACTAACAAACAACGATTCTTTGGTACACGAACGCATTTGCTTCCGACAGAATTCACATCGTAACTGAAACCGAGAATTTTCACTGAGAATTACAGGAAAAATGTCTGTGCTGAGGGCCTCTGTTGGAAAAGCTTTGAGGAAAAACGTGCTTGATATGGAATGATAGAATTCTCCGAATATCTAGCACAACTACACAATCGAATCGGGAAAGTTATGGAAAATTTCTCTTAAATCAAAAGTTCTTTAAAAATTTCTCTTAAAATCATTCTCTTACATCAAATAAACATACTGACAGCATGTGATTGATAGTACATAGCTTCAATTTTATATAATATTACAATTATGTATTACGTAGCAACAACAACAATTGTTGGAATAATATTGCCCTCTTCCATAATACATCAGGACTCATCCCATTAACTTTGAGGAGTCGTACATGTGTCCCACTGCCCTAGTGTTTCGTGGACTCGCATTTACTCTGAATACACTCCACAGAAACTCACTGAAAGGACTACAGACGAGAATACCAGGAGTCGAGCATGCTCTGTTGGACCATTATCCCGACAACATCATCACTATCATCATATTGTACTCTCGATTAAAGAACACGATTTTATTCGATGCTAGCTTATAGCAATAGTAGGGAATTTAATTTTATTTTTATTGTTGAAAGTATTTTTGTCTCTCGCGAAAACCGGGTTTTCACCGGATTCAACGTTCCACGAATTTGAACTGAATATTCCTGGAACTTGTGCGAATCATTTTTGGTTAACATGTTATACTTGTACACACATATACTACGAAATTTAAAGGATTAAATCCAAATCTATTTTCAATTAGCAAAAAGATCGATTGAAGCAAAATACAAAAGCCCACAGAAAGCTTCTGCACGAAGGCTTATATAAAAATACTTTAAAATCACTTATATGTGACAGTGGTAAAGGGTATTCCCATAAAGCGGGTAACTGACAGGGACAAATTTGGGATAACCTCAGTGTACTGTAGTGAAATTGGTTGAAGGCTTCCAAAAGACTTTAGAATTGAAGGATGTTGTTTGCGAAGGATTCTTCTTTTCCGGAAAATTCTATTTTTTAAAAATCTCAGAAAGGCTCATGAAACTTGATCCTTTTCTTCTGGATAAAACAAAACCGTCTTATTGCCAAATAGTTGAAGATGATTTAAAGGGCGGACGGAGCATATTCACAGGAAGCATGTTGTCATGTTCGTCCTTAAAAATTTACATATTCTTATTACAGACAGAATTCTTTCTTAGAAGAATTTATTTATTGCTTTTCTAAGAAAAACAAAAGTTTACATATGAAAATTTTCCGCTATTCTTTTTTTAGATTTTTGAAACAGCTTTGATTCCTTAAATTGATTTTGTGGCTAGGAGAATACTCCCTTTGCGAACTAAATTCCTAGTTCAATTGTAAGAGAGTATAAAACATTGCTTTTCAAATCACTCAATAACCAGAATCAATATATTTTTGCGATTTGTGTTTTAGTATAAATTGAAACCAGGTGATGGATAAAGAGTGAATAATTCAATAAAATCAGTATATATGAATTGCCTGTTTCCAGCAGACAAAACAAAGTGTTCAGTATCAAAATGACGAAGGATTACGTCTCGCAATCCTAAGAAGTACACTTGAAACTCACCTTTTTTGACCCGAAACCATTAAATTAGGTATATTGGGAAAATGATTCTCTCTTATAAAGTGAATAGCTTGAAAAGTGTTATGACATTCTATAGTACGTTGAAAAGGAAAAACCTTCAAGGATCAAAATCAGTTAGTTGTCGCACACACGGTGAGCCTTTTGTGTTACTACAGAAAAAGGTCGACTTCAATCATACACAACACAACAAATCCGACCCAAAAAACCAGCCAGGATTCGATTTCTTTTGGGAGTCGTTTCAGAAAAAAGTAGTTAAAAGGATATCTCTAATGTGCTTTTCTTCATAACAGCTGGGTTAAGCTCATTTAACTGGCCTTTTGTGCGTGTCATGGAGCTCTTAAATTTCTCCGAAACATTTCCTCATTGACAGGGTGTCACAAATCAATTTAAATTTTTACCAAATTTCCTTTCTTGGAACTTAGGTATGTGTCTCGTCAGATCCTGTTTATTCTTCACGGAGAAGGATTATATGAAATTCCTTCAACCATATCTACTTACTTGACATGAGTCTGTCGGGCGAAAACCTGAAACCAATAATTTTGCGTAAGAAACGCCTATATAGTTGAACCATTGCTCTTAGATAGAAACTCGGTGTGAATTAGATTTGCAATTGAATCCGTCAATGTCCTTTGGTTGAAATTCAAGTAAGCAAATGTGACATGCCTTCAACTCGTATTTCATTACGTTTAGATGAACAATAAGCTTGTGATGTGGAAATGGAAAGCTTTAGATCGTGGAATATAACACGAAAATTCTGTTGTTGATGAATGATGTTTTTTGTTATTTCAACATTCCAATAACAGTTGATTTGCATGGATATTACTTTTTAACAAGTTTATGAAAAACAATGGAACCGGAAATCATTGGAAAAAATACAAAACATTTTTAAGGTAACATACCATATTAGATATGAAAAGTTTTAAAGGTTAAGTGTTAGTATTTGCATTTCAAATAGATGGTGTTGTTTTCCATCATAGAATTTAAATTGACATTTGACTCCGTTAAGGCGTTCAAGATAAATAACTTTTACAGGCGGAAGCTATAAATCTTTCATGAAAATCAAAGTTTCTTTGAAGATAAACTTGTGACTACAGTCAATCAAATGTCAATCCTTTCTAAAATAGTCAAATTGTACACGAAAACTTTTCATCACAAAATCACTTAAAGTAGAAACTGCTAAAATGCTTTCATTTTCACTGAATATTTCACCAACATATCACTTGTTATGGTTAAAGCTTATATGCAAGGACACATGCTAAACCAAAAACCATTTTAGCACATTATCCATTTATCAAGTGTCACTAAGGTTTGTTGCCTGATTTGTGTTTGAAATGACATGGTTACGACGAAAACACTTGTCTTAATTTTCCCGATGATGAATATGGGAATTGTTCTTGATTTATAGGGATGTCCTGGTACCTCGACTTAATACGACAAATTCCTTATTCATTAATAATGAGACGATTTAATGTCATTCGCTACATGCTACACAAATGTTTCTGTCATTAAAAGATGTAATAAAAAATTTTGTATCGAATTCTTGGGAGACATAAAATAAGAAACAAATTTCGCTCGTTTATGATATGAATGACTTGAACATATTAAACACAAGTGACTATTGAAACTTGAAACTTTCTACGCAATTCATGAAGCTTATCACATTGTACCTCCAAGTGGTAATTTAATTTTGATTTTGAAGTTGTGTGTACAACAGGATTTGCTGGATACGTTTCAAATGCTTTAACCAAAATTGAAAATCCATGATGTTTGTTGCACTTAAACCTCAAGCATTTTACCTATTATGCATTACATTTACTTGCAATTTGGTTGTCCAGTTTAACCATCCAGCTTAATTTTATCACATGCCAGTTGTAAACATGAAATGCAGAAGATAACGCCCTTTTTGCTAGACTTCCTAGTCCATATATCATAACACAATATCCACTGTACGGTTTATACATGTTACAAACTTTGTTCATGTTTCGTGGTTTTGGAGCGTGCAGAAAGTGTTATGAGGTTTTCATTGGTTACGGGCTGTTAAAATGTTTTGTTGGAGATGACTGAGCTTTAGTCGTGTATCTAATACACTGTGTTGTACAACGTATGATATATGAATTTTAGAATAATTCTATTTTCTGGCTTAAACTTGCATTTCATTTTTATTGCACTGACAACAATTTCATGATCTGTTTTTTGATGTTTATGTTGATGTTGATGGTGGTTTTCATCCATTTCAAGTGCTTTTATGTTTGAGGTACACCAAACATTTGTACTTAGTTATTAACCGGACGATTTGATCAACTTGTGTTTTAGTTAAAAAGTATTTTCAACGCTTGAGAAAATTTCGCAATTGCTATTCAAAAAGTTAACAAATGATGTATGAAGTTATGAACCAGGATGGATTAAACTTTTGCGTTTTTGTTCTTTATTTACTGTACGCCAACTAGAACTTACACTGATTAGTGCAATTTGTATGCTTATACAAACGATGCAAGGATTTGCGGTAAAGAAAAATTTTTGCAGGTGACAAACTAGAAAGTTTCACCATGTAAACCACGAATTTAAATTCCTTCCAGTTTGGTTATGTTACAAAACCCATATTCAACTTGTCCAACAACACATGGCGATGTTGTCTCAATCAGTATGCACATTGCGCTACATAAGGATGCCGGAAGTTTATTTTTGAGAGTTTGTTTCGTGTCGTTGTAACGAAGGCACGTAATTATTCATTCCGAAAAAATAACTCCATCATGTAAGCAGTGTCATACGTATATCTGCAATATATTTTCCACATGACTTGTATGCTCCCAAGTTGCTACAAAAGCTTCTAATTTCTATGGCCCAAACGTGAATCAGGTCATCTTCATAAAGAATCCTGTTGAAATTTGTGAATTCATTGAGTTGAGTTTTTAATCAAGGACCACTGCAATTCTGCAGACAAACTGAAACTGAAAAAATTTGACAAAAAAACTTTTTGCATAACCAACAAAATTTGTCTTCCACTTAATCCGGTTGAAATTCACGAAGCATACAAAATGCTCTTCAGTAAACCATACATAAACGTTTGTCCATTTCCAAATTGACTTTGACAGAAGCTATCAACCTGTCAACTCACACTTTTGTGACATGTCAATTATTGGCACATAAAGTTTTTTTTATCAAAAAGGATGCAAACTGTCATTTTCTCTATATGACATAGAATGAAAGTCATGTCAAAGTTTTAATCTAATAAAAAAATATTTAATCGAACAACACGCACGGCTAACTTTCCAATTAGTTACTCTGGATTCGTTTATCGTGTCCTGGTTTACTTTATTCCACTGGAACGTTCAAATCCTGCCAAATCGGACGACAAAAGAAAGGTTATCTACCTTTAGAGGATTAAAAGCATGACAGAATCGTTCAGGTAAAAAATTTATCTCATAAAAACGTCTTTCTAAAAATATGAATTCTTGACAAGGACGATCTAATATTTTGTTTTATTATGACCCACAAAGGACTTATTTTGATCCTGGCTATGTATTCCTTCGTCAAATTTGTCTTCAATGGTGATGCCCGTTTGCCTGATTTGTGACGCCTAAACATTCCACTTGAGCTACCAGACTCATCCTAGCAAGGACTCAATCAATAACTCACGAAAATCTATGAACGTTAAACAATTTTTCGCGATTTTGATATATGGACATCCTTATTTGGGAGGATTTGGCGTAAATATGAAAATCAAATTTTTGTATTGAATTTATTATAATACATTTTATCTTTATTATTATGAAAACTTTGAAAAATTTCCCTTCGTCCTTTTCCTGCAGCGTATAAGCAATGTTGGTTTTTTTTAGACGAATGAAACTTGAAAAATTATCACAAAATATTTGTTTAATGTTCATTCGCGTCCATAACTTTATACTGGTATACAAAATTTTGGTCATTATCGTCCTTCGCACTGCAACTATAGCCACCATTACTCACAGACAGGAGTAACCATTTCATTTTTCTGTAAAATTTGACCTGGCTAATTTATTATACCCTTAGATACGTGCAAAGAATAGCAGACTACAATTAGCGTTTAAAGGAGCGAGATGAAATTAGTGATTCTCTTTTTACATGATTCCAGGACAAAACTAGGAAAAAGTTTGCCCTCAATCGCGTGTTGGGTTTGTTTAATTTACCAGTAGCGTGAATTTAATTAAATTACATTACATGAAGACTATGTAACCTCGTAGTTTTGAAGACAGCCTTTTTGAAACCTCGAATCAAAGAAGAAATGTAAATTTGTTAAATTTTTAAAGGATCACTGTATCAAAGTTTTTGATGTATCCCATTTGGAAGTTACATACATAGGCCCATACTAAGGTTTTTCATCTCACCGATGAGGGTATCTCTATGGTGGCGTAACGATAATGAAAATGTCACGAACCAAAAATTATGACACTGCCACGAATATTCGTGCTATCCACAAAAGGTTAGTAGATACTTATATCACCAATCCAAAGCATTCATATACCTAGCTAAGTATCAAGGTTGCCAGCGAACTTCTGCACTGTGGAAAGGAATAAATATCCACCTAATGCAATATATTACATAACGCTTATCTCTTACCCTTATTAGCTAATGGATAAAGCAACATACAACATCCAATGAAAATAACAAGTTCAAATAAGCTAATAGCACTACCGGTGCAGGCAGCAAATTTCGCGATAGCAAACATCCATTCAAAATCCTCGAACTTATACCATCCACGAATTTTGTATTTTATGTTTGAGCATCGTATTACATTTAAAAGGATATTGCGACAGAAAGTTTTGTCGCCTTGTAATCTGCATTATAGGGAACTGCTTTGTGAATAATATTTTAGTTTTTTATACATTTATTCCAGCCATTTGTAGAGCGGATGTATTTGTTGTCAGTTGAACTTTCAACAAAAAGGTACTCCTATAATGGCACGTGCAGAATGATATTTCACAAGGATATTGTGCCATTGGGTTACTCATGTAACTTTGAGAACCAACTCGACACTTTTAGCTCCTTATTCTCATACACGTTCTTTAGATAAGTTTCATAATGACATGCAAAATAGGATAATAGATATTCGACACGAATTGTGCATGTTAAGAACACTTCCTGCCTTGAGCTGTGCATGCTTCCGAATTTGCCAAAGATTACTCATGTCGTCTGACAAAAACAGAATGTCTTGATTCCGTCGCCTTAAAAGATCCTGAGTTTCTCAAGGATTTTGCACTTGTTCAATTAATTCTTGCAACTTAAGACATTGTTCGAATTAATTCGAATTTCCTGCATTGATAACATGCACACTCATAGTGAAGGTTCCATAAATCCTTGCACTTTTTGATTCGATTTTCATGTTTTCTTCAGGCATTCTTCGGAATTGGAACAATTTAACCATGATAAGTTATTTGGACTCACTATCCAGTCTTTGAAGTTTTGCTGGAAGATTGTTTTGACTTTTGTTACCGGAAATTGTACTGTGATTGTTGATTCAAAGTATGTATAATAGAAACACTCAGAACTTATTGCAGTCATTAGATTTGTTTGTAAATGAGTGCATGTTTATGAGTTCCTTAAAAGCGCCATCACCCTCGAATTTATTTCCGAAAGTTCATGAGAGATATTACTTTGAAAAGTGTAAACAACAAAGTATACGCAGAACTAAAGCAGTTTACACATCATCGTAAAATTTTAAAGTGATTCCTTAGCACATCCGAGCATGGAAATCCTGCTAGCAGATGACATACAAGAACGCAAGCAATTTAGTATGACACTATGAAAATAGTTTCCTTACAACATGAACGTATTTTAGAAGCATACTAGGATGTCTGATCCCGTGGAGTAGTTCCTTCATTCCGGAACCATTCATCATATATACGTAGTTCCTCATACATGTATATGTATGTGTTAAACATAAAAATGCTTTTATGTTATTTTTAACGTGAGACGCACACTAGAGCTTAAAAGGAAGTGACTAGGTCCTATTCAAGGACTGCACTCTGTACACTTCTTGATGATGGCAAAGTGTAATTTCTCATCTTCCCAGATTCTGGCATCTGTCGAATTTATACGAACTTGATGTCAAATTTAATATCCGCTACATTTGATTTAGTAGAACGCAGTAAGAGCATTCTACATTTGATGTATTTGATCAAATCTACGAGAAACGTTTTTCCCATTACCAGACTTTTAGAATTTGTCAATAACTTTAAAATCACTTAACTTTTGAATCAGAGTTGTAGAGAGAGAGAAGTGGATATTGCAGCAAAATATCATTGTACTTCTACACAGCTTTCCGCCTTATTGGTGTTATTTACTCATTCACTCACATGTCTGCGTTAACTTGACAACTTCTTACGAAGTAAAAGGGTAATTGGTTGAAGGCATAGTTAAGTAAAATTGATTCATTTGTAAACATTTCCATTGAAAGTTGCATTATTAGCAAAGTATAATGTATTACACAATCTTTGGAACTTCACATCAGGTATCTAGAATATTGATATATCTCCTACTGAAATTCTTTGATCCTGACGCACGTGTGATATTTTATGAATCTTTGCACTTCTAAAAAAGTTTAAGAAGCCGCACGTGTTTCTAACAACACGAAGCGCCTCTTGAAGAAACCGTTTCCCCTAGGATATCTATTGGAGTTTTGTATCGAATACACATACTTTATATGGCAAAACGTACATACCTACATACATATATCAAAACTGTGTTTCAAAACGAAACATTCAGAAGAATGGATGAGCTTAAAATTCTTCCATGCTTTTGTATAACAAAACTTCGGATTACATTGGTTTTGAAGAAATTCAGCTTTCAGTCAATTTAATTTCATCTTTCCAAGCCATAAAGAAAATTCCAAAGACGTATATAAATTCAATTTCTCATGCAGAACGATGAGTTTAAACCAATAGATATAAGATATAAATTCCCATGAGTTATTTTAAAATCAATGACTTATATCAATAACGTGAATGTAGGCATGACACAAAATAAAGGAATATTGTCGTATGGCACATAAAATTTGTCCTAAGAAATGGTAAAACCATTCGAAACTCAGCCGATTAGTTTTAATGTGAATGAATCCTTGGAATCAATATCGTATCCTGTTAAAATTCCTTTTTATCGACGCGTTTTCTATTCATCTCCTATGGCACATGAGCTGATATGGTCGATTCAAAAGCGATTACGAAGAATTATGTTCATGATATTCGATAACTGATAAAAGTCGCTTCAGACACGAAAAATTTCATGCTACATGAAGAATTTTCAAAATTGTTGTGCATCAGAGGCTTGTCATGTAATATGATTACATTCCATCAAGTTGGGAAAATGTTTTAAGAATTTCGTTCCTTCCATGTCAGTAAGATTCATATACAATATAACATTTTCTTTTGGTTCATGCCCTTGGTCCTTGTGCTACTTCGCTTGAATTATTTCGAAACAAAATGATGAGGAGAGGATGAAGGTATTGATATCACAAGTCTATTACTTTCGTAAAATATTGAAAAACCATTCCATTGCCTTATTTTAATTTTCATAAACAGTTACTTAACAATATTGCAGTATTATATCGTATCATCACCAGCTTTGCTGGTACAATAATGATGATTTTTCTACACACAATCCTTATTACTTTGCTCAGTGATGTTAGTTAATCCGAAATCAATAGTGTTCGACCATTGACAATATATGTTGTTCAATAATAAATTAATTACTCTAATGGAATTCATATAAATACTCTGATGTGGTATATATACACTTAACAAAATATTATGGTTGTTGAATAATTGACTATAAGCAGAAACAGAATATGTTCCTTTAATAATGTTATGTCATTAGCTTCAAGGTATGATTGCATCCAATATAGCCTATATTTCAATAAAGTATAAACGTTGAGTTGAATCCTATTATTTGCAGAAGTTATTATATTAAAATTTGTGAACAAGTTCACATAAGAGGTAAATGGAACATTCTTTCTGGATAAGGAATATTTGTTGAACTCGTTAATCAAACGGATATTTTCTAAAATTTTCTGGGATTTGTTCCGATTTAAAAGAACCCAAGGGATTTAAGCAAACTGAAACCTAAGGCAATAGTGAATTACAATGCAACACTGACCGCATAAATTGCATCACGAGAAGAATAAGGGTTTTAACCCTTTTAAGGAGTGCATAAATTCAGCAAATACTCTTTAACTGCATCCGGTGGGAATTTATGCATTTCATATGCGAAGTAATGAATTCACGAGCAAAGAGCTATGGTAGGTATAAAAGGATGTAATTTCAGTAGCATCAAAATCTGAATTGTGGAGAACTAAAAATGGATGGTAATTGCATCCAAACTAATTCTGTGTACACGGAAAATCTGCGGCTCGCTACAGCGGAAAATCTGAAGGTAGACATTTCAATAGCATTCCAAGGATTTTGTTAGCACTCCACGGGACAAGTCGCTAGAAAGCGAAGTTAACATGTACCTGTGAAATCACAATTTCAACTTAATACCCACTTAAATGAAAAACGCTTAAATGAATAACACAAAAACAATTTCAATGGTCATTCAAAGTTGACACTAAAGCTACAAAGTTTCTTACATTCACAGAGCTGTCACTTGAAACATTTCAATGTTGCAAACGAAATCGTAAATCCTTGCAACAAAGTAAAAGTCACATTCAATTAAAGGATTTTAATTGAATGATCTAATAAAATGCAATTACATTTGCATTCATCCTTCAGCTGAATAAAATCTCGGGTAAATCGGGGAAATAAGTCGGATTCAAGCTTTTGAATGATTCCTGTACATACACACATAAATAACAAGTAGACAATTCTTAAAGGATTCTTCAATATCTACTTTTACAGCATGACACACATGAAGATAGTTACATACATTAGATAGGTTATAATCCATTTAGAGACATTTCTGTAATTTTGAAATGAATTACCCACAGTATAAACAGGAAAAATTAAAAAATTAAACTTCAAAATGTGCTTGGTTATTTTAGGCTCATGACGCTAATTTGACATTCGGAGCGTTGAAAATGAAATTTTCCACGATTTGTAAAAAATATTTCCACCAAAACTTCATTATCATGATGGAAAAGCTTTGAAATTTTCATTCCATTCCCGCTGACATGAGGGGACCGTAATTGTTTCAGGTTTACCTCAAACAAATGTTTAACATGCAAAGATGGGGAGTCCTTATTAGCACTTAGGATACAATTTTCCTTTCCAAAAAGATAATAATAACAGCATTGTTAGCATTCATATCTCTTCACTTCGTTTTTTCTGATAAGGACGCCCAGTGTTTTCCCTGATATCAACGTCAAAAACAAACATCTCCCAGAATACCCAGGATGGAAACATGCTTTTTGTTTGAGATATTTGATTCTTCTAAGCGCCAGGACAATGTGGCTCGAAGGACATACGCCAGCCCCGCCGCGTCTTGAAGCAAAACAAAAATTTCCTTCAAATGTCTTCCGGCTTTGTAACTTAAGACAGACCGATAGATACTAACAGCAGGTTTCACTTCCTCTTCTGCTCCATAATTTTTTTCTTATTGTCATGAATTAATTTATCGTAAACATATTCTTGGAAAAATTATTAACAAAAAAACAAAGATTCTACACAAAGACTACAATAAGACGTTACCAGCTGTGATGTCCTTTTTACAGCACATATAGTTTATTTTGCATAAGGCGAAACCTGGATCCAATACGGCGTTTACACGGAACTTAATCTACTTGATTAAAAGACTTGAGAAGATTTACCCCTAAATCTTGCTCAAACTTACAGGATTTTCCATACATTTCCCAAATCTTCTCGCGAGTAGATTTATTCTAAATCCAATTTAAATCGCCTCAGTGGCACCATCTAGTGGTGGTCATTTGTGCCATTTTCCGTCTTTTAGCGCAATTTAGTAAGTAACTTTCGACGTTTCCGAGGTGAGTTCAATTGGTGGTTGTGCGCGTTGTTTAATTTCATTATTTGGCGCGATTTTTAAAAAAAATCAAACGAGGCAAGCAAAAGCATGGACTATTGTCCAAGAAAAGTTTGTAATAGATTTGAAACAAAACAGAACAGCAAAACTCTACAATTTCATAAGAAAAATGTCGAAGTGTCAAACGAAATCTCCTCACTGGCGGTGTAAACGGGCGAGGAGATTTATCAAATCATCTCACTAAATCTACTTGATTTCGGTCGGTGTAAACGCTGTACAACTATAAGGTCGCGAGTTGCAGAGATTTCAATAAATCACATATTGGAATGGAACCTTTATGTGTTAAAGCAACTTATTTGTCACTGGTTGGGACAAAACCTTGTGTGTCACTCAAACAAAGTGGTTAAATTGGAAAATAATTTAAGTGATGTGATGATAAATATACACAGCCATTCTAAAGAATATTTACACATGGCGCTTCTTTGCAATTGATAAAGCAATAACTTTTAGAAGGAAAAAAGAATGACTTAAGCCTTCACATTTTTCTCATGGAGTGGTGCTTGATATTGCTTCAACAGCAGGTGTCCTTTATTGTGTGGAAAAAATAATTCCATAAAGGATAATTCATGAGACTTGAATTTCCAAGTTGAGAAATTTATTGAATTACATATAATTACGAATAAATTTTTATTTCTATGACGGGGAAAATTCGTTCCCTTGAATTAAGGACAACGTTGAGTGATAGGCAACCAACTTTTCCTTATTAATGGCAATTTATTCGAAAATAACATTCTTCGACATTTTACATATATTTTCTACCGACAATACGAGCAAACTCTTTGGAACATACTTTTCCTTAGAATCAAGGAAACTTGATGTTATCATTTTTCTAAAAGAGGGTCATGTTTCTCTCTATACTAAGTGATATTCTAGAAATTTTCAATAAGCCTATTGCTACTTCTTACTGATAGAATCAATATTTTAGCCTGGTTATCATTTATGGTTCATGTAAACCCTCATTGGCAATTCATGGAATTGATTTGTAATCCAACGTAAATTGAACCAAAAATTGAATTATTCTACAGCCATTTTATACTTATTGCTCAATTTGTCATAATTAAATCAAAGATTACTGAAATTAGCGCAATTATTTGGCATAAACATCAAGTATTAAAAGTTCCATAGAAACGAACATAGAAAATCAACGAACGATATAATGCTATTTTAATGAAATTTATTGTTTCCAAACTCACTCTTCTACCCTTAATTCAAAATTATTGCAAAGTTTTGCAGTAAATCCCTTAACTGGATAGAGGGATATTGTATGTTCCACGTTCGGGATGTATTGGATACTTGCCAAATGTAGATGCACTATAGACTATATAGTATACCTAAGCGTTGCAGGATTTTGTAGAAAATCATTTAGCTTTAGATTGGCTAATGAAAGCACGTATCGTGGAAAAATTTATTTGACGAAGTTTAAAGGTTAAGGTGGAAAAATTTGCGACACGTGTGACTTGTCCTCAAGGTTGTAGATCAAACTTTGACTTTTCTTCGTAGCTGAATTCTGTACATCAGTGTCAATTTTCCACGTGAGACACGACAAATAATTGGCCGAAAAACCCTTCATCAAACACGATTATCACGAACTGTGGTCGTTAGCCTTACAGAAAAACTAACTCGTTAGCTTCTACAGTGTCGCTGTATTGATATGCTTCGACATTTGTCCAATTTCATGACAGAGGACTAATAGAGCCTTCGATAAGTCCACACTGTCGGGGACTTACATGATTTATCGACAGCGAACTGTGGTCTAGGGTAGGTGATATCTTGCTAGAAGTAACTCGTATAACTTATTCGGGATTTTGTGTTATGAGTTCTATAATTAAAATAATCGTATTTCATTTGAAATACAAAATGCTAGTACGTAAATCAGAAAAGCAAATCAAAGAAGGTTTAAAATATTTTAACGATTTCCAAAATAAAAATGAATCGTGGAAGTATTTATGTAATACATCGGAGTTGAAACGCTCTTTATGATGGTTTTATCTCCAAACCTGCAAAAGGTTTATCATGAACATTTGTTTGTTTTAATGAAGACAGGATCAACCTTTTGACGGAAAATATTTCGTGTTAAACATGTCAAAAAGTGGAATAAATATACATCAAGTGAAAGGCTTATTTCCTCCCCTGTTTCATTAAAAAGTTCATTCAATTGCAAAAAAAATTTTTATATCTCTATCCATTTATTGTAAGTTTGACATTTTGATTATAAAATAGAACATTTTCCGTCTTGTCAAGTGATTAATGCGATATTGAAATGACATTTCGCATTCATACTGACAAACCTTTACTTTTTATATAATGGAAGAAATATATTTTCAATCATATATAGCGACATACTATTCAGAATATTATTATTTAACTTATGCCAAATTGAATCCATAATTGATTCACTACTGGCATGACACTTTGAAAAATTCCAAACCACAGAGGCAGGATTGTGTTTTCTGTGGTATTGACTTAAATTTACAATTTTATTTTTGTATCTGATACAACCACTTTAGCACTTAACGTTTTTGAAGTTAAAGAAAAACAGGAGTATTGTGATAGCACGAATGATAACTACATCAAAGCAAAGTACTTTTCTCCAGTGTGTGGTACAAATTGTTAGAGGAGAAGCCAGAACCTCGGTTCGTTTTATTGAATGGGATTCTTTTGGTTTGGATAATACGAATAGCTGAATTAAATTTTTCACTTCGTTACATCCCTTTTTTCCCGCTTACAACATAACACCATCCAGAATTGGCGTTATACTTTTCCGCGAATATTTACAGAATATTTATTCTGAACGTCTCGCTTTTCGATTGTTGGATATCATAACCCTGTAAGAATGTAAATCAATCAGTGTGTATTGGTGGAATCAGATAAAAGCCAACTTCTAAATTGAATTTGAATCCCTCTGTGGCACAAGGTTTGATTCTAAGTACAAACAAATTGGAAAGTCTATCTTTTGCGGGTCTTGAAATCTTTTGAGATCTGATGATAAAATGCCACAGGCACAGGATATCAATTTTGTTCCTGATTCAACGTATTTGCAAAATGCTGTCAGAGGTGTTATCTGCTGATAGAAGTTTAGAATAATCCAAGAAAGTGCTATTCAATTAACACTCAGGACCGATACGACTTTGCAAGCTGTGATTTTAGTCTCAGGTGAAAGAGAAAAACTGAACAAGGTCTAATTTATGCTTATTTAATAGGTAACAGAATTGTTACTTTCGGAGCTGTTATAACGAAGCAAAGTAATTGAAAATGATGATTCAAGCAAATTAGCATTTGACTTTTATCTGATAAGCGCGTATCGTATCCTCCTTAAATTAAAACCATTTCTACTTACGTAGTTAATGATTTAGATAATAACAACTTATTTGATCCTTAAACTACTTTGGATTATATTGAATAATTATCTACATATATTATGGCTGGTTTCACTTCAAAGTGTTAATTATCCAAATTACTACTTGTTGCAATTTCAAATTACATCCCTTTATTGTGTCGCTTGAATGTCAGGTGAATCACATTTAAGTCACATATTTATTTGTGAGACACGTGTAAATCATAATGGGAAGGAGGATATTTCTGGTTTACATTAGAACTGGATTCATCGGTACGTTCGGCGCGTCCAGAACTAATTCCTCGCGAATAGAGTATCTTTGCTCATAATTCGTTCCTTCGTCGTGAATCTGTCGCACTTTTTAAAACAACCCACAAATTGAACGACGCGACGCGGAACACATTCACGGTGAAAACGAAAATCTTCCGCACGAAAGTTGAAGTTGGTTCAACTTTGGCAGAGAGAGAACTGAATTGAAACGAATCCAGCATGAGAGTTGTCAAATTTCCGTATGAAAAAACAGTTCTGCACGCGCCGAACGTACCAATGAATCCAGCTTAATAGAAATATGGTTTAATATGACTGGTGTTTGATCCAATAAATCATTGAACCATTTTGTATAGAATGTAATAAAAATTTAAAACTGATTTTTAAAAGGAGATAAATCTGATGGTAAGGTAAGCACAAATCATGAAACACGAATTAAGATATCCAGTTCATCAGGTACCTACTTATCGTAAAAGAGTTTTAAAGAAACCTGTAAAATTTAAAGAATGCAACAAAATTTTTATCGGTACTTATATACTCAATGGAACTTTTAATATTTTATTTTCAGGATTTACGTTCAAAATTTTGACTGTGGGAGGTCATTGGTATGTAATGTGGCGATGTGATTTTCCGTCAAAGCTTTAATGTACACTAAACATAAAACTGTTTTTTGTTTTCAAATAAACACAGATGTTACATAACACAAACACAAGAGAAACGTCACCTGATTGTGATTCAAAGCAAAATAAAAATACAAACACATTTCAACGTCACATAAAAGTTAAGCCAACAAATTAAATTATGACTGCACTTTGAAGGTGTATTGTCCATAAAATTATATTGCCTCAAAATGGCAATACACTCATCCTCATTCAGAACGAAAGTAACTTTTTGAGACTGAATATTATCTTAAACTGAATTTCTTCTTTGATGGTTATTGTTTTTTTGAATTATGCGCAAAGTTTAAAAGTGTAGGCCTACCTGGAGGTTCATGGAACATTCAAATTTTATATCCATCAACAACATTTTCCCTGAATTGGGTCATCTACACCTCAAAAATTCCCTTTTGTAAACTGGAGCTTGAACAAGTGGCCAGATTTTGAGGGATAATTTTTGTCATACCATTGAAATTGTTAACATTAAAGACGGAAATGTGTAATAAGTTTTAAAGGTTTTTATTCCTTAAGAAAAGTGATGTATTCTTTGTGGTAGCAGTAGCAAAAGCTAACTGATTCAAACAAGACATCATGGAATATGAACATTGTTTGATGGTCAACTTTATCCTGTCTCGTTTCCAACACTTTACGATGTAACGACACAAGGAACAGCCATAGCTTGTCCGGAAGCTGTTGCGGATAATGTTATACATATTGTCACAACAGTACGGTCACAATGTGTCACAGTATCTCGTTTTTATAATCTAAACTTTCACAGAAACATATCAGAGTGTTCTAATAGACACGAGTTCAGGTCAAAACTCTGACTTTTTACTTTTGCCCGTAATGGAAAAACTTTGTCATATATAATGTGTAGTAAGGATGTCTATACTTTATTTGTAACATTGGCGCAACACTTTTCTCACGTTATACTTCATGGTCAGCCAGTTTCTATTATATTTTTCCAATAACCTAACAAACATTGCATCTGGTTGCCAGTGTTGTTGAGATTATTAAGTAATAAATGTGGATTTACAACGTTGCTCTGTTGAAATGCATCTCAAAATTTGAAATTTCTTTAGTGAACTTTGTATTCTATACAGTTTGGACTTCTATTATATAACTCTATTCTTTAGTTTACTTTAGCTTTTTCTGTAGCACGTTGTTTTATTATTTTTTAATGCTAAAAAGCAAAGTTTTCCTTGTTACGAAGCTTTTATTCCATCTAATTGAGTTTTTTATGTGCTTTTCTACTTTTCCTTGTTTACGTTCTCCGGACATCTCCTGTGGGGTTCATTATATTCTGGTAAAGTCAATTTTTGAACTTCCTTGTATCGGCAGAACTAATCCCCAACTTTGATTCGATAGTCGAGACAAAATTAAGAAGTTAAGAGGAAGGGATATTATGTGGCATTACTTTATTCTTGGTTTTAATTCAGTTTCATCTTGAATTTTTCAGAGTTAGCAAAAAATCGAAATTTGTCCCTTGAAGTTTATATCGTGAATTATGTCATCGAATTAAGGATTTATAAAATTTAATTTAAGCTTGAAAGGAATCCAAAATACTTTAACCTTTTTGTAAATAAATATATGTTCTTAAATATGAAACAAAGTATCCCCTTAAGGTAGACCGTCCCATCGATTCACTTCGATTTCACCTCAAGGGATAACTTCTTAAAATGAATTTGCGAAGAGAAAAAGAACATTTTGAATTGAAAATATTTTTCTTTCCAATAATCCTTTGAATCTATCGATTCGTCCCTGTTTAAGGACAAATCCTTAAGAACATCTGAAAATTATCGATTTCACGCTGTGTATGTTCTGCATATGACGAGGCCTTGCGTTTTGTTTAAGGATAGGGATATAAGAAATGTTTGCTGGCATATTCTAACGGAAAAGGGATGTTGGCAAATGTTGGTATTTTGGAACAGGAAATGGTTCCTTTTGAAAGATAAACAATAAAACCGTTTTGCTTCCATTTCCGGAATTTTGTTTGTTAACAGTCCCTTCACAGCACTTTTATTGATACAGCACGCAATAGAGATTGTTCATATTTGTGGCATGTAACCCTCTTAGAAGGAGCCAGTACACATGTTTTTCTACCATTTTATCATGGATCATTCGTTGGTAGTGTTATCTTCAGAAGTACGTGCTAAAAGTCTATGAGTCGTTGTACAACACCTTCATATCTGCTGGTACTACTCGTATTTGTTTGATATTCCCATTCAATTATTTGATTAACCCTCTCTTCTTTGTTGGTTTAGCTTCTTAGCTTTTATGTAAACTTATTTTGCGAGGGTTCTTTTTATCAAATAAAATAACGTTTTCACGGCACAAGTCAATAACGCATGACGATATAACATCATTTGATAGATTTATTTGATGTTACTAATATTATATGGAAAATATTTTTTGGTTACTTTAAAACAAAATCACTATAATAAACCACTTCATGAGCTCATCAATTTACCTATCACGTACAGATTATGATTCCAATCATGTGTTTTGCTAATGAATGTTTGACATCATCTACCCTTATTGTATCGAATTTTGTGAACATATTATACTCTTATACAACCTAAGATTATTCGCACGAATGCTAGACACTGTTTCTAGACTATATTTTGCATGATTATAATCTCGTTAAGTTGTAAAATTAATTTCGATACACATCCAATTACTCAGCCCAGTTGGTTGAATAAAGTTTAATGTTGGGAAAACAATTTCCTTTAAAGTAACATTTAACATAGGATAAATGAAAACTTGTCGATGATATCATTCAATATGCCGGCAGGAAACGTGCATTGGGTGCAAATATTTGCTTGGGATATTGGTACTTACTATACGAGAGATTTCGAAATTTCAGATGAGTATTTTTATTAAGATAAGGTTGTGAAGGAATTCAAACTTGATGAATCAGAAGCAGTTTAACTTCATATTAAAGCAGTAACTTCCACTCCGGGAAATGACTGTACTCTGCATGAAAGCAATATCAAAAGTCGTGGCAATGGTGATATTTCTTGAATTAAGGATCCATCCAATTTAAGGGACACGTAGCATATGACGAAACTCTCGTACTAAAAAATTACGATGAAATAAGTTGTAACAGTTTTACCAAAAGTAGGTTTCTTCGTTCAAAATGTTCAGACAATATTGAGGAAAATACAAGATGGTCCATTAGCCATTTACAATAATGGCTAGCCAGTAATTAAGTCCGAATGTTAGAATCCTTCAGCAAATAGTTTCAAGTTATAAGTCCCCTACTGCTTTGGAAGCATATGACTGTAGACGATAAACTACTGAAATTCTATTTAACACATTTTCACCGTAACCAAATCCAACCAAAGTATGAAAACATACTGCTGTTACCCAAGATTCTATACCCTTTAACCCAAACTCCTACTTACACATCCACAATCCGAAAATCATGTGCTGCAAGATGAATACATTCACAGATTTCTACAACTCCGTTGCTATAGTC
The DNA here is from genome assembly GCA_963971475.1 of Chrysops caecutiens. NCBI lineage: Eukaryota > Metazoa > Arthropoda > Insecta > Diptera > Tabanidae > Chrysops > Chrysops caecutiens. The sequence goes on along the minus strand of OZ020569.1, from coordinate 39,744,717 downwards.
GTTTTTACACAAGGTTGACAACAATTGAGTTAGTTCCGCACTAAACCATAATCCAATAATCCTTACAGAATGGATTCGTGGAAGCAGATATATGTACCTAGCACCGTAGATTTACGTGGGTCCTTGTTAAGTGTAGTTACCTACAAGTTAACTGCATCCATAACAAGTAAGGTGCATTTGCAAGATTGCATTAGAGGATGATAAATTCACTATTATTATGTACGTGAAAGGAAGGTTGTATACCTTTTTGTGAAAGCTTAAGCAAAGGTTCAGTTGAATAACCTGAAGACATATTTTCAATAACGCACACACACATGACCAATTTTGGTGTGACCACAAACTTTTCTAGAGTACTGTCGAATTTCCTAGATTTTCAAATTTTTAAGGAGCTATTCATTTGCATTTGAATCCTTATTCAGAAAGGGATTCTAAAAGATTCTGACAAGGATCCAGAGAAAGTTTCCTTTTATGTTTCTTCTTACCAACATGGCTGTACATATCGCATGAATAGTTTCGCAGCGGAATTCAGGGAACCTTAACTGACCAAACGAAAGGATTCATTCGGTATACATGGAAGGAAAACAAACAGAGGGATAATTTGAAATTTCTTCGTTTTCTCTAATAAGCTCAATTCCAACTTCAGCCATTTCATTCCCTTCTGCACTTGCCGTTTGTCAATAAGATAACAAAAGTGGATTTACATTTTAAACCGCTCCACGAAATGTCCCCCAAAAGGATTTAGATTTCGACATTTTTTGGATTTTTTCTAAATCGTAAAACCCAGATTAAAGAGAATGACTTTCCTCTTCTCAAAGGACGAGATAACAAATTGTCATTCTAGTCACAAACGAATCAAAACTGTCCCAATGATTACAAGGAAATATGTAAACAAAACAATTAATTTAACTTCAAAAAGAAAATTAAAAGTCCTCATAAACTTGATTGTTCTGTAAGAGTGGAATATTTTGGCAATATATCAGTATAGGTGTTATGTGGAATACAGCATACAGTCTGAAGCTCGATTTGAATGAATCCAATATCTAACAGAACGTGGTAACTGCAATAAATTTGAAAATTTTCAACTAATACGAATTTATTCATTTTGTTTGAAAAATTTCTACAAATTTTTATGCTTTAAAAATGCTTCAATAAATCCATAAAACTTTCTCCCTAAAATATTCGAAACTTTCAAGGATATTCATATGAATCTGTAGTGTTTGTGAGTTTTATGATGGATAGACCATTGTATGGTGGTGGATTCTATCAAGTTTCTTTTCGTAATCCATATAAATTTTGTATCGAATCATTTATCGTCAGAAAACGGACCACCTGGTACCCTTCACTATATATTCAGTCTGAAGGAACCGATTTATGAAACATTGCCACAGCAAAAACCCATGTGGTCGGAGGGTATTTATGTTACAAGATAAGATCCACATCCCTCTCGTCTGATATTAACCCTCATCGCTCTTTATGCAAGTGAATGGTCTGGATATACTTCATCGCCATATAACCATTTGAAGGTTTTTTCAAATGACCCGTTTATGGACCATAAAATATCTGTAAATGTCAGAGAATATACCCTTTCAGTGTTTGTTGCCGACAAATCGTTGAAATGGAGAGCTAGCTAGAATTTACAACTAATCGAAAGGTCATTTTGGATATGAGAAGGAGGAACTATAATGCCGTTATATGAATACTTTCTTAGAATCAAAAATCGCAAAACATATTTCCAGATTCCAGAAAAATTTTAAGTTTAGAATTATAGCGCGGACACTATGTTTGAATGTAACAGCTTATAGATCTACAACCGCCATTTGAAAATAGGACAGACAAAAAGCTGAGTGTCACTGGGGAATAAGACAGTAGACGACGTCTACTCTCGGCATCTTCTCTTTGTGCGGGTGTTCGTATATTTTTCTGTACGTTTGAACATGCGTATAGTGCCAAATGATTTAACAGACTTCTACATACAAGTAGGTTCTTCTGATTGTCGGTTTGTGTTGCTTTTCGAACAAAGGTTTTTGACCGAACCATACACTGTCGTCACTGTTTGTCACCTCAGTGTGATTGCGTCGCCACAAGGAAGGTCAAGGAATTCAGTGGGTAATCAAAAAATGATTTTTTTGAGAGATGCGATGATTGGTCATTCGCCCTGTGATCGACAACAAAACCCTGTATCCAAAAGCTCTTAGTTTTACGATGGCGTTATTTGATGTGCAAATCCTCTACCGAAAATTCGTTTGAAGACCAGGACGGGCGAAATAGACATTTAGGCAAAACAATTATTTTCTTGCAGCTGGCAACAAGCTGAGGGATTTGAATTTTTCGTGGCCAATAATCTCCACGGTTGTCGAACTTTTTGAGCTGACGTAAGCTTTAGACGTCAACCTTGTTGATGGTAAAGAAAAACAAGAAACATTGAAAGTTTGTTATTCCTCAAGGAAATTGATTCTTAATACTTTTGTAATATTTTATTCAAAAACATTTTCTAACTAAAATACAACTTTCATAATTTATTTAAACTTTTGTGATAAAGGAACAAATCCTTGGATCGAAGCATCGACCAGGCTTTTTGCTGAAACCAATTTACTAACATTCTTCCTAAGGACAAACTCTAATCCTTTCAACAACAAACAAAATCCCTCAGTAAAATCGTACCTGTCCAGTCCACATTGAAACATTTTATCAAATGGCTACAATGCAGTAAGAGCAACATTTAAAGGATATAAATTAAAATCAGATTTCCAGGTAATGCCTCGATCGTTATCCTTTTGAAAGTTCCTTGTTTTACGACTTTTTACAATGTCGAGGGCGACTGAGGTAAGTTAGAGATAACACTCTATAAAGTGGTAGGTACTTTTTACGACTTTTTTAAAATGTTTACTTTTAAACCAAATTGTAATGATGTGCTCAGTATATCGTGACCGTGTAGATGAGATGTTATTTGGGAAACATTGTAGAGATGATTTTCAAAGGATTGGATATACATACCTATCTCAAATCCCGAATGTGGATCATAATAAGATTATATTAGTAAGCATTAGAATCTTAAGTCTTATCCTAAAATATTGTCCCTAAATGTCAGGAAGAGTGTCAACTGAAATTTGTCGACGAAATAGTGGTCGTTGTTGAAAGCTATTTAGCTCATTTTGTTCAATTTGAAAAAATTTACTATTTGGTTATTAGGCTATTTAGACTATTTTTACATTCGTTTACTTATGTGTCATTGTAATAATTTAATTTTGGTTAATTATCAAGATAAATTCTTATGGGAAACTTAACTCTAACTTCATCTTTTGTTCTAATTAAACTTCATCTTTTGTTCTGTGTCTCGCAATCGTTGCAATATCCTTCTAATTTCCAAATAGTCCTTCCGTTGAAGGATGCTGAAAACACCAATAACTTTAGCTTAAAAAGGACAAAACGTCATCAGGTTTCCTTTTTATTGTTTAGCGAAATCCAATTCACAGGACTAAACTTCTATTTCTTTAGGAAATTGTATTGATCTCATGAACTTCCTGGCGTATGTGGAGGGACTTTTCGTTTTTGTTTTTCGTCCTTACATTTCTGTGAATTGTGGAAGCAGTGCAAATAGACTTACACCCATTGTATGTCTGTCCACAAAGAAAACACCAAAACGTCTCACAGGGAATTATACGCCATTATTTGCCCAATAATACATATCCCCATTTTCTTGATATCCTGATGGTTACGAATGAATGTATGTATTTGGTTGTTTGTGTGTAATAAGGATTTTTGTGCGCTCACATATTGACCACTTTTGTGAGGTCAGACGAAAGTCATTTACTATGCTGAAATCAAGTCATTTTGCTGTGAAATCACAGCCATCAAATCGCTTTTACTTAATGAAGAGGCATTCCATTTATGCGACTGTAAGTCTCAAATGTCCTTAAATGACATACAGCCATGCTGTGTTGTCGTATCTACAATGAATAACAATTAATTGAGATAAATATTAATGGTTTTATTAAAAAGCTGTGAAAAGCTATAGTGTGAATAAAGGAACACTTAACCTTATATGTTCAACAATTCAAGGATACCTATCTTTATAGCAAATTGACTGTGTAGTGGTTGATGAATAATCGCGGGTTCATTTGCAATTTGTCAAAGCTATTAATCTCATTGAATTGTAACGTACCTACACAAGACGACCTTCATCTTGAAAAATCAAATCGAAGGTATCGATCAACGCATCTATTGCAATGAGATATTGTTGTCATTCATCCTATATTGATGACTTACACGTGATTGAGGTGTTAATTGGTCGTTATCCTTCAAGGATATATGTTATCTTTTTTGAGAAAATAAGAATTAATGACTCTATCAAATCGTCAATCAAGGATCAATTTGAGGGCATCCTGTACGTTTTTCCTCATTGGAAATTCAAGAATATATATGTACCTATATCCCTGTTCATTTGAGAAAAATTCAATTTAACAACCATTGAAACCGCGTGTAAAAAATACTTTCACAGCATGACACGTGGGACTTTTTACTTTAAATAAACATAAAATTCTAGGTTCATATAATCTTATTTGGATGTGAATATATTAACCATAAAACAGTCCTTTACTTTTATATAGCATCACTTCCTGTTCAAACAATACAAGAAATACTTTCATTCCTTGACTTTCTCCCTCAACAGCAGACCCACCAGAATCCATTCAGAACCATAAGGAGCACATGCTTTTTAAGGATACTTTTCTACGCAATGTTTTTGTTTAAGTGTTATTTATGTTAGTAACAAGTTAAAATTACTTTCAAGTGCACCCTTGGCGAATGTTTCAATGTAGATAGTTAAATTTTTTTAACGTTTTTGTCATTTTTCATGTTGACTAAATAGATATATTTGTGTTTGGTGTTACACGGAAAGGCTTTCAAAGTATATAACTCATATGAAGATAACAAATATATTTGCTTAAACTTTGCCATAATCTGAGTGGAATTGAAAGCGTTTCAGCAATGCGGAAATCTGACTTTGAGTTTTGAAAGTCAAGAAATCATCTATATATAAATAGGCGACACGTTTTTTTGTTATCCCTTTTACAGGAAACCAGGTGGACTTAACTGGATAAAAATTATACCATTCGAAAGATTAATTCTTCCTCTATGTGCATCACTTAATTTTTTTACTTAAATTTAATTATAAATAAGTTTAATTTTGAATTGAAATTAAAAAATTCAATGGGATAGTATGTGTAAGTTGAGCACACCCATAGCGTAAATGATGCTCTTGGGAAGAATGTGTGCGTGTGATTGTTTTGATTTTTGCCTGAAGATATACAACCATATGATGATTTTTGGTTTGTGTCCCTAATATAAGGGAAGTACTAAATAAGTTGAAAATCAAACCAAATGGATCAATCTTCTACTGGGGACACAAACCAAAAAGATTAACATATAATTGCATTCCTCTACGAAAAAATCAAAATATAGAACATATGTACTTATTTAATATTATCATTGGCCTAGCCTACCATTTATGACAAATACGTGTATTGTTTCCACTCAAACGTATTATCTTTCCCAATGATAATGTGAGGGGTGAGGAGCAAATGCAGCCATATCACAGACAATAGGCGTATGTTCATTCTTTTGCTTTTTGCCTTGAAGAAGGCAATCTTTGGCTAATAAAATTGCGTTCTTCCAGACAAAAGCCAAAACAATGAACATTTGGCCACAGACAATAATATGGATGCATTACCACAGATAAATTTAAAGCCATCGTTTGCTAATATCATTATATTTTGCTATTTTGATAAAAATATATGCAAATTTTATATAAAAACTTAAGAAATTCATCATTTTAAAGTTACATATCTCTAGAAAACGCGAACATAACTTTCACGAATATTCATGGAAAGCGAGCAAATTTCTGAATTTTATCATATTTCCTAATATTTCTATGGACCCACATTCAAAAACATAATTTGGAGAAATATGATGTATGGCCAAATAATGGGGAATGGTCATATATATAAAACTCCTAGAATGCTTTGTTTAGCTGCTACGAGCCAAAAACTATTAAAAAAGTGTTGGTTATGAGGAACTTTAAGATCTTTTTGAATTCGCAACCGCATGCGCTAGGTTTCTATTAGTTGTAGGTGGGGCCTCATTCAATAAAGCTGTACGTTGACGTGCTGAAAGAGATTAAATGACTGCTACTGAAGTCTGAACTAAATCACCTGTTCACTGACAATGCTACTGTATATGGAAAGCCATGCGCGAGCTATTAGAGTGAGCATAGCGAACGAAGGGGGTTGGCGAGCGAAGCGAGCAGGGGGCGCCCCCCTAGTTTCAATAAAAAGACGATATTTATTAAGTTTGAATTTGGATATGAAGGCGCATAAGGGTATGGAAATTTTCGTGTTATAGACTTGAATACACCATAATTTGTTATCTTCACAATAACCTTATGTTCTCAATAATCTTTTCTAGAAGATGGTGATTCTCTACTTGATAGATTCTTGATGCCTATGTTGAAATTTTGACTAAAACATTTTTCCATATTTCGGAACAAAATCGTTTTAACCATTGGCGTAATTCCTAAAAGGCGTCTTATTTTATCCAACTACTTTAAAAAATCGAAGGCAACCTCTATCATAAATTCATTTCTATTCACCAATAGATTATGTGACACCAATCAATCAATAAACGCAAACATATTAACCAAAATTTCCCTCACCAAATGATGTCCATGATCAATCAAAACAGATTGCATAAATTATGCAAACTTCTAATAAATTTCTGAAAGGATTTTCCAGTCATTTTGATTAGTTTACAAAAATAAATTCAAAATCAATCTTCTTCCAAAATCTCAAAATAAAATAGAATTCCAAAACCTATTAAAATTTCATTTTAAAATTCCATTCTACTGAAATACTCTGAAATTTTAGAGACAAATATTTGATACCAGAGACCGTAAATGTCCTGGTTCCTCTACTGAATCTTCTTGTCTTACTAAAAGTTTTAAATTAACAGCAAATATTGGTTTGACATATTTCCATTTTAAGTGTTATACAGTGTCAACTCAAATCACAAATTTTGAGTAAACAATCAAAAGGTAGGTTTCAAGTAGGTCCACAGGAAAAAGCTGATGTGAAATGTATTTTTTCCGAAAGAACACACTTCGAGTTGACCCAGAACCGGATAAAAATGATACACCTTCGAATTAATTACGGTTTTAATGAGGATAGCTTATCCAACATAAAAACATCCAGTTGGACAGTTTTATAAAAGCTTCAAGGATATGAAAATGTGCAATTGCTTTTACAAATATTCCATTTTAATTATCCCATCTGATTCAATATCGTTTACTGTCTTACATGAAATGAATTTCAATTAGAGGGCATATGTGTGACATAGTAAAATTACCCATTTTTCGCAAGGTCTGCTAAATCAGTTCTCCTTCAATTTTAGTAGAGAAAATATTTTCATCCGGATACGACCTTTTGAATAAGGGTTTTTGTCAACGTTTTAATGTAGTCTTTCATTCCCGAAAAACGAAAAAATTTCCATTTTTAGGACATGAGTGTTATATGTCTTGGTGACATTATGTATATATACCTATAATAAGTGTAACAAATATCGAATGCAAATAAGAATAGTTGAAATACATATTTCATGCTATTAAAACATCGTTTTTCTTATCCTTTTTAAAAATGGTTCTGTAGCAAATGGAATACATGAAACACAGTAAAAATACCACTCCCATATTGCTACATTGTCCTTAACATCTAGAAAATATTTTGTCTTGAAACATTTTTCTATTTCCAAGATGCGTGGAAACACTTAATCATAGTTATTTCAAAAATGTAAAAACCAGGAAGCATACAGAAATTTATCTACAGTAATTTGGTTCACTACCACCTTCTTGTAACTGAAAACAACCCAAACAACCGAAACAACCCATGATGATGGTCTTATTTCTAATGTTGTTTCACTACTGTCGTCATCGTTATTACGTATTATTTGTATCACTAAATCTTGCTAGACATCGAAATATCAGGATATATAAACGTCTCCTATTTTATAAGTCACCACACCCCAAGGATCTGAAGGTGAATCCCCGAAATCCTTCTGTGCTCCAACACAACACCAGATATATGAATAAAAATTACTTTCCTGGATACGAAGGATTCCTGAATACGTCCAGAAAAATGCTTCTATTGTTTTTCTCTCCTTTCAAAGTGTTTATCTTCTAACAAGATATCCTTGTTTCAGTAACGGATATCCTGCCCTGATGCCCTCCATCGTCTGTTCTTCTAGAGATGGGAATCCTCTGTCGGGGGAATACTTCTTCTTTACGAGCTTGATATTTTGTCACTTTAACGGAAAATAAATAATCTTCTTTCTAGATAAGTGTTTCGTCCTTTTTTTCCAAAAACAAAATGGCTTTTCGTAATTTTTATGTATTTAAGGCATTACAATCAATAGCAAGACTTCTCTTCTTCTCTCCTAACACTGATAAATGAAACAAATTTGTTAGATATGCCCAAAACAGCATTTGATAGATATCATTGTAGGCAATATACTTATTATGCCTGTTTACGTGCTAAATCTGAATTCAGACAATGTTTTATCATGACTGATAAGCACATATGTATGTGTTTCATATACATATTAATTCATGTAAAGAAAATTTCATCATTGACTTCTGTCCCTAACATCTTTGATGACAAAATGCATTTTACGACATGTTGAACTTTTGCCTTGATTTTGTACAACTGTACTTGTGGTAAATCAGTTTTGATTGATAATAATTACAGATCTCCATGAACCTGAGGTTGTACTTGTCCTTGCTGCAGAGACCTTAAAAATGTGGCACGTGTGGAACTGGTGAACCACATTTTGGAATTAATTTTTGATTGATTTTATTAGTATTACTTGTTTAAACAAATTTTAGTCCGACGATTTATTTAGAATCGTGTCTAATTAAGAAGCAACTTGTAAAAGGACATTTTAAACGAAAACTTGAGGGTGTTTTCCACAAGTAATTTCATTTATCCTAGCTTAATTACCCCAATTAGATGGAATATGAATGAATAATTTGATTAGCAGCATGGCCTTCAGTTATTGTCAGTAAACTTGAAGGACTGATTGGATCAACTGTTTGAACAAGTCCTAAAGAGAATACAAGCTCTAAGGAATAATCCTTGATGCTATTTACATTAGAACTCTGCCATTGGCTTAGGTCAATATTTAGACAGAAAGGAATTTTTGAATCGTCCTTAGAAAATTCCTTAATCGCGATAAACAATTACATTAAGAATTCAAATTTTCCGCTTATCTTTATTCTAACGAAAACTTCAGTTTTGTAATTTTAACATTTTCACTCGAATAACTCCTTCATTTTATACTTAAACATTTAATATTTTCTTGATTAAACACTTTTGCTAATCATTTATTTTCTGATAACGGTGACATTTTTGTAATAAATACTTTTGAAGGCAATTAAAATGATTTTGGACGTCCTTAAGTAGTGCTTTAGATATTATATGTATTCAGAAAACGTATGATATATCACAAACTTTTGAGGAGAACTGGCTCGAAGCCAACTTCATAAGGCTTTGAAATAATTCAAGTGGAAAACTACTGATTCTTCCAATTGACTGGTCTCACTTTGTGGATTTCAATAACACTTTACTCAGACGTACGATAGAGGCTATCATGAAGAATATTCAAACTATAATATTCCCTTTGAGATGAGAATGCGCCAAATTTCAAATTTTTAGCTATAAAGTTGGTGTGACATCTAAAGCAGACACCCTTATAACCGGCAGTTGAACTGTGAAGAAGTAACATGAAATCAAACACTAAATCCTTTTGGAAGGATGTCAGCTGCACTAAAGAAGGTTTACAGGATCAAAAACCATGTAACATGAAACGATATAAAAATAATTGAATATCACTCATACACTCTGTGTTGGAGCAAGTCAATCCTAATTGAATAAAATCAGAAAACTTTGAGGGAAACTCCTTATCCTTCTTGCACAAGGATAATTCATGTACAGTTGAATTTATTCCAGTCGCAGGATCAGTACACTTCGATTAACTTTCGGGGGAATAAATTTTGTTTTGAGGGAATCATTTTGTAGACTTCTCGTATTAAAGGAACGTTTATTGAGTTTTCTGTTGAGTTTGTTGGTCTCAATTTGCTCAATAGCAAATCGAAAAGTTTTAAATTGAGAAAAATTTCTTATGGACTTAAGTTTATTCCGAAAAGGAAAACTTTTTACACAAGGACTCCATGAGTTTTGTGTATTTAGGGACTTTTTGGTACCACACAGTGTTTGGTAGCTTTTGATTGCATTTCAAAGTAGTGGTCTGTTGCACTCCATTCACACATAAACTGAGCTGAGTGCTCATTATATGAAAGTGGTACAGCTCAATAAACTATAAATTTCAGAATTGACAAGCGTTACTAGAAGTCGATTGGAATAGAAACATTCTTTGAAATGTAGCACAATCCATAACGCATAAAACAATTGTGTTATTCTGGATTATATAGCTCCACTCGAAACTCATACCGTTTGACCTTTGAAAGTCCCAGTGAGGTCAAACGTTTTTTGCTGAAAGGAACAATCACACCAATCGATCTGCATATGTCAACTCGCTGTGGTGTCCTGAATATAAAACAGTTTCAAATATCTGGATAAGATATTGAAAATCAAAAACTTTCCATTTGCAATCACATTCGTCCTTTTGCCACTTGACCAATTGTCCTTAAGAAGGACTTGGACATGCAAATTTGCTTTGGTGCCATTTGTAAAATTCAAATTCGGCTCACATTGTGTATGCGCATACTTTATAATTTCGATGTCAAAGGGATGATCATGGAAACTTTGGTAACAGAAGCTTTTTTAAAGGCAAATAACCAACTTTATAAAATCATTACTTATTTCCTAAAATAAACTGTGTGTTCTGAGGAAAAAATGTCACAAGAAGATGTTTTATGACAAACATTCTGAAAGATTAAGAAAACTTGAAAACGAGCTGTTCTTAATTTATTAATTTTTGTTCTAAGCCACGCCAAGAAACACAGAATTTTAAAGAAAGTAACCAAATAAATCACAGTAATTCCTCGGAGTTACGCGATTTTCAAATCTTGTTGTTTCGCCTTTTGCAGACTTACTGCCACCCACAATTGTTCAGCTATTGCACATGTTCGGACTTGTCGCGCGGAATCAACGCATAGCTACAATTTATTTTGTGTTTCGTTTCTATTGCTTAACCACAGAGTGCGTGTTTGTTATGACATTTTCTTACCAACTTACGCGAATTCGACGTAAGCTGCAACCACTGGTCCGTCCGGCGTGTGCGGAACTGTTTTTTTTATATTGAGTTTTGACAACTCTCATGACGTACTTATTTTGCGGCGAATTCAGTTCTCTGAAGATTTTTGTTTTCACCGTGATTGTGTTCCGCGACGCGTGGTTTTATTTGTGAATTGTTCTAAAAAGTGCGGCAGATTCATGGCGAACGAATGAATCATAACCCAAGACACTCTCTTCGCGACGAATTAGTTCCGCACGCGCCGAACGGACCAGTGAATCCAGCTTTACGCCGTTATGGCTCGGTCCCACCTATCGCATAAGTTGCAGGTATTACGGTACCTTGTAACATTGAATAGTATATTGAAAAGGGAAAAACCCCAACATTATGATATATTTCAATTAATTTACCAGGAAAATATCAGTCTGCCATTTCTTCGTTGGATATAAGAACGATACAAATTGGAACTTATGTTTCTGATACAAGTAAAAATATCCTGATAATTGAGTGCGTCTATTAACAAATCTAATAAATTGTGACTTATGGTCATGATTCTCATACATAATTTCTAAATATTTGTGGATCTGTTAATAATGGTGAGTACATACTACATAGTCATAGTCATTCAATATTCATAGAATTTTTGATAATTATTTATTTTTTAGAAACACTTGAGTTACATTAACGAAATAAACTAAATTGATAATTGTATTTATTAGTTGCTTATAACACCTACTACTACCTAGTATTTACAATACTTACTATATAATTATTATAGATTCACTGGCTGATTGAATGTGGTGGGAGCATTTCTGTAGGCGACTCTATATATATGTGGAAACGTCGAAGAGAAAATGTGCTTGGAATAGGTCAGTGGTCAGAGCATCTGTCCGGCAAGCAGAAGGTCCGCGGTTCGATTCCCGATCACGAGCATTAACATTTTCTCCTTTCATGATTCCCATACTTGCATGGAGTCAAACGCCATCTAACAGGCATAGTTCGCAACGTCAGACTTATGCACTTGCGATGCATTTATATATAAACGTACCGAATCGACAACATGTTGTAGATCACATCACAATAGTCTCACAATACTCGGGTGAATTAATACTATAGTCTAACCACTTTACTAGCATGAGCGATTACAATTGTCCTCATATTTCACCATCACTCCATCTGTGATGTATTAGAAGAAATAAGAGGAATAAAAGTAGTGTAAATGTCAACCATTTTGTTTCAACTCTGTGTTGAAAGGAAGACAAATAGCTTGACTTATAAATTTGTACAATAAAAGCTTAATTATTTCAAGCGAGAGTAATTAAGCAAACATTTGAAGAATTTGTTGAAGTGATAACTTAAATGAAGCACAAAACGCATACTACCCACCCGGAACAATTGTCCCAGAAAACCCAGAAGAATGTAGAACATGAAAAGTTTCAACATGCAAATATTATGGTTCGGGTTTTTTTTTAGCATTTTAAATAGAGCAACCGTTTCGTAGATTTTGTGTTTGCTTAGAAAAGTAGCTTTAAAGTCAATTGAATGAAGGACAAGTACAATGAAAAGTTTTCCAGTTTCTTCATTCAACACTTCTTGTAGTTTTGAATTTCGGGTACCTACTTGCTCTAACTCAATTACAAACCTTAACAAAACTTTCTCTCTTTAATTATTTAACTAAGACAGAATCTTATAAGTAAGCCAAAGATATCCTTGATAAACTTGGCTTTAGTACAATAAAATTGTTTTAGTTGACACTGGAAGTCATTTCCTCAAAGATAATTAGCTAAGATGTGTCTAATTAAGTGTCTTCCTAATTTGTTCAGAGTCTTCCTTAAAACTAAAAGATGTTTTGTTAAAATTTTGAGGGGTGTCGAAAGCATGTTTAATTTGATAAAGGATAACACACAAAAGACATCCTGGAAAAGTTTTTTTTGAAATGAAGTTCATGTAAAACGGAAAACACACATAAGTACGAAGTATCTTTTAAGGCATCGATTAAAAGGTCCTTTTATAAAGATATGTATCACATAATTCACCTCAAGACATCCTTTGAGTAACACTTGAATAAAGGATTTTCAACATCTTTGTTGCGTTCATTTTAAGAAAGTTCTTATTGATGCAACCTCTCAAAAAAAATATTCTTGTACTTGGTTGTTCCTTTATCCTTTACCCTCTAAGCAAAACTGTATGTGTTAATTTGTGAGCTGTACAAGAAAATAACCCAAATAAATCAAGTACAAACTTAGACTCCTTTCAGTATGAAATTCAATGAAACGTTTATAAGCACAACGATTCTGTGTCGACGTTTGTATGAAAGGATCTCTGTTGAATTCAACAGTTTTTGGCACTTGTCCAGAAACTTAGTATGCAAGGACTACATTGATTTCTGTTCAGGATTATTTTACCAGTGGCACGTTGAAATTTCTTGTAGTGGAAAATATTGCCTAAAAACTTGTTGCCACTCTTGAACGTTGACAGGCTAACGATGTCGGGGTTATGCACTTGCATTTGAGAAAAATTTTTATGTTCCTCTACAAAGATGATCAACACTAGAACATGGCAATTTATTCCACAAAATCCACTATCTAATTACACATAAAAATAAAATAAGCATATAACTTTATTCTCCTTAAAAATTAAACATTATGGTGAAGTGGAACGAATTCATTGTCAATTTGACTTTAACCTGGTATACTTATCTTCATAGTTGTTCCGCGTTTTGACAAAACTTTCGAAAACCAAAAATCGTGTGAAAGGAGCAAACATTGTCCTGATATGCGTAAAGGATAAAATTGAAGCTAAACGAAAATTTAAAGTGACCTTCAAAAAGTCTAAGGATTCATGAATGTACACTTCCAGATAACGACGTCCTGGTGGCATAGTTTACTTCCGTTTATCGTTTCCGGTCGTACAACGATACAAGAAATATAAGACTTTAAGGATAACGTAATGTATGCTGATATTGATTTTGCATATTCGACATGTTCGAAGGATAATGTTTTCCTTGTTAGTTAAGGATGCCGTTGGGATTTTTATGGAAATGCTAGAATCATCCATGTGTGCAAGGTTTTACATGACGTAGATGTTTCAACATAGATTCGTGATAGTAGAAAAAACTTTAGGATTTTCAAATGTTTCTCACAAGGGCGCATAAAATTTTCTATCCTGGAATTTTCGATCTTTCCCCCAAGATGGCTAATTTGAATATAATAATTGTAACATTACAGAAGTTTCGATACATAAAATTATTTATTTTTGTTATCTCAATTTAAACTCAATTGAGCTTCACCACAGCTCGCACTTATGTTGAGGATTCATCTGTGTTCCTGTTCGACATTGGAAGGCTTCAGCGAATTCATTCGAATTTTTCAGTGTACCTCTAACGCGAACTTCGAGAGGTGCATGAGTTTCTTTCCCAAGCACATATGGAACTGCTTCAGGACGAATTTTTCCACAATATTTTTGTGCAAAAGCCAAGAAGAATAATTGATTGCTATTCATTGCCAAACCGGGTAGTGTTTCGTCATCGAGAAGTTTGCTACCCATGTTCCTCTGGAGCCATTTCTGGTACGCTAAGAATGATACTCGCAATCCACCAAGATCAGAGATGTTTTCAGCTGCACTTTGATCACCCTTAACATTGTGTCCATCCAGTTTGTACGTGTTGAATTGTTCTACGAAACAATTGACTTTTTCATCAAACTTTTTCGATGTGGATTCATCCCACCAATCTCGCAGAGCGCCGTCTTTGTCGAATTTACGTCCCTTAGAATCGAAACCATGAGTGATCTCGTGTCCGACAGTTCCTCCAACAGCTCCGTGATTCCATGCCCTCGGAAGGAATTTGTGATAAGCTGGTGATTGAAGATAAGCCGCAGTGAAAGTTATCTGGTTCCTTGAAGGTGCATAGGTACCATCCACGAAATACGGTTTAGTTACCCATTCAGTTTTGTCAACTGTCGTTCCATATTTTCGATATTTTTCACTGATTTTTTTCGCATTTATTTGAGATACAAGATCCAAAAAGTTGTTGCCATCAGTTCGAACATTTGCAAATTCTTGGTTCAATTTTCTTTCATCCAAATGGTATTCACCATATCCAATTAGGAATGATATGCTTCTTAGTTTTTCTTCAGCATGCCTTCGTGTAGATTCTTCAATCCAATCTTTCTGATGTAGTTGTTCTGCCCACTCATCCTGAATATCTCTAACTATTTCAAACACTTCCGCTTTACTTTTCTCATCGAATCGAGCTTTGACAAATAGATGACTCACAACATTTTCAAAAGCTTTTGTTGTCAAGTCAAGGCATTTCTTCTCCAATGGAGGAGTACCTTTTCGCGCAACCACTGCTTGTTTAAATTCATTATCAAGTTGCGCAAAACTCCCACCCAAATTGGAAGCAGTAGACTCGAATATTTTCCAAAGTATCCAGTTCGAAACAGAACGCTTCTCGACAACGTGCAAAAATGCAAAAAGTTTCTTAAAGTATTTGATCGTATCTACATACAGAATTTCTGAAGGATTCACACGTTTGCCTAGCACACGCATGAAATACATATCCCAGTCGAATTCGGGTGTAACTTGCTTCAAACGATGCAGTGGGACTGAGAGTTCCTCAATAGTTTGTGCCATAGTGCTTGCAACAATTCCTTTTAAGACGTGCTCAAAATTGATAATAGTTCTGGCAAAACTGTCAGCTTCTAATTTTCTCACTCCGAGTAACTGCATTGTTTCAACGATAAACTTTTTGTAAGCTTGTAATTGAGTGGAGTTCTCGCCTTTTACGAAGTCGATGTATTGCAGTTTGATATTCTCACTTGCACTCAGTGATAACACATAGGTATCGGATTTGTTCAAGGATACACGGACATCCAGTGGGAACAAATGCGCAAAATCGTAAGCTGACAAGGATACCATCATTTCAAAAAAATCGAAATCAGTTTCCCTCCAATTAGGATCCAATACTGGCCATTTTCCGAATTTAGCTATGAAACTTTTAATCACAGCTGCACTTTCTGCATCATTCTGCCTATTATCTACACAAGAAGCGTAAAATTGCCGCATTTTATAAACAGCGTCATCACTCGATGATCTCTGATGACTTTGGGATGAGGAGAGAACTTCGTTTTTTAAAACGTTGTCAACATTTTTTGTCAGTAGCGCTGCTGCTCTCGATGACAGCTGACCCGGTTGGAATGGGTAAAGATTCAAAAAATTTCCACATGCGTACTGGAAGAAGTCATCGCATGGATTGTAATTGAAATCCATATAGGACAAAACACTTTCCGCATGTTGACGCCGAAATTCTTCATATTCACTTCGATTCAACGAGGCTGTAGACGCGACTCCGGACAAAACTGTCCAAACACCAAACACTAAAACAAAGTTCTCGATCATTTCTAACTCTTACACTTTTGAATGCCAGGCTGTGCGCGACAGCCACTACTAATTCCAATGATCACAAAATGAATTTTATATAACCCGAATCACGCAATGAGATAAATCTCACAGTTGACCTTGAGTGGGGATAAGCATAAACCTCTTGACCCAAGAATCTTTTGCCAAATTTGAAGAGGGTACACGTGCCAACGGCATGGATCTACAGTCAATTTCTGGTTCTTCTAAACTTCTCAGTTTTAACCTCACAAAAAGTCAAACAAACAATATCAACTCAAAAAATTAGCAAATAGAAAACGAAAAATAAATTTTTTAGCAACTACCAAAAAATTCTTATCATGTTTTTTTGCTCATAGCCTTTGACTGTTTGCGACCAAAAAAATTTTTATACAAGGATATAAGAAACTTTGCGGAAAAATATTTAAAACTTGAGCTTACGCAGGGCTTTATAACTACAATTCTGCGGGGCTAACTTATATCTATATTAACTTTTTTCTCTTATTAATCTTTCGTTTTTCTTTTAACTAAATTTTTTCGTCAGAGTTTCAAAAGCTCTACTCGTAAAGATGCTTTTTTCGAAAGGCATCATGTATTAATTCCAAAGTAGCAAAACGTTGAAAAAATAATCAAATGAAATATGATGAAAGTGGTAGAAGAGTCTTTTAAATATGTAAACATAAAAATATGTGTTAGTCCACTGTTCAGACCACTGTTAAAATAAAAGAAATCAAGTACCGGACCCGCATAAGCTAAGGGTTCCGTAGAATGCCGCATAAAGTATCGAGTTAAAGAAATCTTTGTTAGTAATATTAAAAATTCGAATATCGAATTAACGGTAATTCTCTTATTGTTCAAACCAAACATCGTTTACTGTTCTTATATAGTTCTACTACCATACATTTTTTCAGATTTTCGTCAAATATCGTCGTTCAAAAGTTAGAGGGTGGACACACCCGTTTGTCGTATTTAGAAGCGCATATCTCACGAACTATTTGTGCAAATGAAAAAAGTTAATAAAAACATCTATTTTATTTTTGAAGACCTATCCAAAACTACCAGACACGCGTATGTCCACTCAAAAAAAATTTTTTGTTCCACAGATACATGTACGGAGTGCCACCATTAATAAATCTTTTTTCGGTACTTTAACTACTGCACTGTCTAGCGGTTTGCAGGAGACACCCTACTTCTAAATTTCATCCATACATAAGGGTTTCATTCATACGAAACTATAAGGGTTCCGTTTTTTGCCATTCGGCTACGGAACCCTAACAAAACAAAAGAATAAGAAAGAATTTAAACATATTGAATAAAGACGCATTCCACCAAAACATGTATCGATTCACTGGAATGCAATGAATTCGAAAAGCTTTTAATTTATAACATCTCGAAATTCATCAGCAGCTTGCACTTCAGCTACCCCACTTTTGTGAGGGTTTATCTAGTGTATTCAGTGAAAGAGTATCATTCCATAAAAAGCATTTAAGGAATTTCAATTATAAAACTAGATAAACTAAAGTTGATGTTTAATATGTATATGGTATACAAGAATTTAACCCTAAAGCTACTAAGTTGTGATGATATGGTATGCGATAGGGGTTAATAGAACTACAGCTTTAATCTCATCACTATACAAACCACAATTCATGTGCAAAGCGCTAGCAATTTACCAAAAGCTTAATCAAACAATTGAATATCCATTACAAGACATTTAGATATTCACTGGGGAGTGCAGATTAGGAATTCAATTGAGGAAATTGTTAAACTCACCTCAAGCAAACTCTGTATCTTTGGTTCATCTATTGGTCAATGAATCGATTGGTGTTATTGATTCGTGTGATTAATGACTAGTAAGGTATTCCACTAAACTTGCAACATATGCGCACCAAACAGGATAATTATGACTGTTGCTGAGATAAACAGCATTCCCAAGATAATTAAAAACAATTATTCCTTTTACAATTAATATCTCAACAAGCATTATTACATATGTTGAAGATGTCAATTCAATTATAAGTCAAACTTTGGAATTAATCAAAAGATATTGAATATTTGAAATTATAAACTTTAACTTAAATTTGATTGGCTTCATGGAAAATCGTTAGCTCTTGTACAAAATAATCCAACGATATAACATAACCAATTACGTTTTGGACTTTTATCAACATTTTCAAGTATCCTCACAAACTTTATTCTCGTTGTATGTATAGTTCGAAAGTAATTTTTCTTCAAGGAATAGCATACTTGACAGGTGCTTACTTGACATTATGTCAATATCTAAGTTAACTATAAATTTTCAACAAGTTTGGTAAAATATTCCACCTGGTGTTGGGGAGAGAAAGTGTTTGAAAATCGATTTCAATTAATTTAACACTACCAACAGCTGTGTGTGGAGGATTTGACTTTGGGATGCCTGACAACTACATTGAGCAATGATCCTAAGGATTACCAGAGCACCACCTGTTCACTAGGACTCGTATTTAATCAAGTCAGGTGAGACTTAGGTTTAGCAGAGTTTCTGATATACAATATAAAAGGTTCAAGTGATTGGATTGAATTAGAATTCAATAGACTATGATTGTCTTAGGACTTTCATGTTTTTTATTAAATGGTGCTATTCATGTTTTCATCTTGTACCCTTAATTGGACATACAAACTCACCTGATATGCTCTGGTTATTCGAGATGGGAAAATTTACTCAATCAAATTCACTTGGCACCTGCTTTCATTCAGGCATGAAAATATGAAGTTGCAGCTTCGAAAGGTTTCTGTGGATCAACATGTACCTAGGTACCTTGCGTTCAATCATATTTTAAGATTGCATCTTTGAAGAAAGTTGATAAGGTCACATTCTTCAAGTTATAGTGCACACTCGATGGAGATTAGATTTTCCTTCAAGAACATGCTAAAGAAGCATCCAAAGATTTTCCAAAAGCATTCTACTTCTATCTACTGCACAAATATGTAGAGACTCTATGTTCGGGAGAAATTTGTTGAATTTAAAGCATGGCACGTTAAGTGCATTTTTAAGTAAACCAACTCAAAAATTCAATTATTCCAAAGAAAGGATCGTCTCCGAGCATAGTTAAGGAGACTACATCATTTTATATTGAAAATGTGGTAAGTTCTCGTACAAAGATTTTTCCTGGAGACATTTTTCGCTCAATTTGATGTGCATGAATTCGAATTATTTGTGCTAGTTAACAAATAAACTTAAAGATAAATGATAAGCTTTAATTACATCCATATAACCTTGACCTGAAAACTTGACTTTCAGTGGAATAACTAGTAAGTAGGTATACAAAAATATTCCCTCAAACTTTGGCAAATATGTTCCGGGTTTCTGGGTCAAAAATGTGCCGACAAGAAACAAAGTTTCAGCATAATATTCATACCATAATTTCAATTTTGTTGGCGCCACAGCAGTTCGATTGAGGATTCCGGGTTCTAGATAAAAATGAGTTTCCTTATAACCGAATTCAACAGTGTTGATACGTCAATATACTAGAGTCTTAAGGAAAACATTTTTGACTTTCAAACAATTTATCGATTTAAGACGGTTTTTATATAAATTGGATTTGGTTATCAGCTCATCTTCTTTCCAAAATATATTTAACAATTTATTTCATTAGAATTAAGTATTCATTATTCATATCATGAGATATACTAAATTTGTAAATTGGTTACTTGAAATTTCCTAAGGTATATTCTTGTTGCGCTTTGCACATCATTATAAGAATTTTACAGAAATATTCCAACGAATATAAAAATATTCATAAAACATGGATATGAACTTCATACTTGAAATTGTCTCGACATTATTATTTTATTGTGATAAAATTCGTGTTTATTTAACATAAGTTCGGGATATCCTGCATCTTGTGGAGTATATCCAAATAAACAATTAGGGTATGCATAATATTCACATAAACGACATTAACGTTGAGCCAGAATTTTCATAATTTTCCTACAATACACAAAATTTATTGTTAAGTAAACATTTTCTCCAGAATATCTCTAGAGTAACATCCTCGGAAAGTTTCCTTAAGCATAGAAACTTACTTGAAGTAGTCCTTGCCATTGAATTCATAATCATGAGTAGATGCTTATACCATGTATCATATGAAGTGCTTGAAGGCGCCCGCGTTATACTGAAAGTATTTCCATATTTGTTAATAATATGAAGAACTGTTAACAATTTTAACAACGTCGGAAGTTTCTGAAGTAAAATCAGAAACAGGATATCTTAATAAAGACTTTCGAAAAGTTACAACTCCGTTCACACACATCATAAGCATTCTTAAAGTATTTATGCATTAACGCAGTTGACAAGGGTGCAAGAGACGTGTGATATGATATGATATGAATATGAAGCTGGTAGGTATGGTATTCTCGTGCAAGGATATCATACTAAGTGTATGTAGTGAGTTTGTCGTTTTTTAAGGATTTTAATAAATTATTCATTCAACTTTGCCAGGACTCAAAATTCTGTTTGTAAATATTGAGATCATGGTGAAACCATGATTTTTTCATGGTATATGGATATGCAGGAGCAAAAGGGATTGGATAGAAAGATGATTCCGTTCTTAATTGCTATCGAAATTGTTACTTTTAATCTAACAACATGAATGATTTATTCAGTTACTGATGATTTATTCATCATGCTTTGAAACTTCATGTGCAGCTTTGATCACCTTCAGGCTGGTAAAGAGTTATAAGGTTAAACTCAATGTAACACTTGTATAACGTTGTGTTTTATATCTACATCTTAGTGTGGAATATGGATTCCCTGTATACCTACTTCTTTCAAAGCATCACGAAAATGAAAACATGAGCTACATAAACACATGACAGCAAAAGTGCATCTGGACAATAAAGTTGGTCCCTGTTGTGGTGTTAGAACATTCTACAGAAAAGTGTAAAAACAAAATGAAGAAATCCTTAAACTTTCCATGCACTTATACATTAACGATGGAAACTCTGGTAGATAATGCCTGAAATGTCCTTGAATTTTCAGTTAAGAATGAGCATTTCAGTTGTATTATGGGGATAATTGCAATATCCTCAAAGTGTGTGTAGAAAACATAAGACTGCATTGTTTGTCGAAATAAAAACTTCTCGAGCTAAACAATGAGAAAGTTTTCTCATCGAAATTCGGTGCTGTAAAATTTCTATGTCCTTGAACACAAAATTCACTAAGCACGATAGTCTGGAAGATAGACAACACCCGTTTCCTTTATCCTTTTCTTTGATTAAAAGAATGCTTTTTCAACAGCTAAAACTCTTAATATTCCACCGTTGTTGGGGTACCTTGAAAGGAAACCAAAAGGATACGCTGGAATACCTTGCGGAAATGCAAGTTTGTTTGAAATTAAGTCACGAGCATAAACAATGCCCTCCAACAGAGCTACTTATTTTACGGAAATTTTAATTTGAAACGAAAGGATACAAAAGTTTCTAATTTAATACCCTGAAATTTTAAAATCTCTTTGCAGTTTTTGGGAAGAATTGAAGATCTCTCCATAGAATCACTTTACCAATTGCAATCTGTCTCTAAAGTGATTACGAGAAAATTTATGTAAGAATTTCTTCAATACGTAAAGTCCATTGACCGGACAATGGTAAATGACTGCTCTACGTGAATCTGTTGAGGACGCCATGTCTAAGCAATAAACCTCAGCTTAAGTTGAATTTAGTAATTGTATTTAGTAGGAAAAAATTTTCCCATTTAAATGTGAACTAATTGGGGACACAAAAGAACCATGTAAAAGATTTCAAAAACAATTACGCCTAGTAACAGAAAATTTGGGGCAGCGTTTTAAGTTGATGTTATCCTCCAAATACGGGAGGATTACCTTGCTGTGGTAATGCACGAACATGGAAGGCAATGTTTAGATTATGATACACAAACAGGAGTATTTCGCTTAATCCTCGAGAAAAAAAATAATGGAGTTTTGTATACTAGTTAATGGTAAAACAAGAATAAGTGAACTTTTAGTAGGGATTTTCTAGTTTTCTTTTTCGTGTAAGCAAGCTTGATACAATGGCTTCTGGTAGGGATCAGAGATAGCTTCTGGTGTCTTGCAGAGTGTGCCATAAAAAATACATAAATTTTATGTCGAAACCACAACCAAATCCACTTTTAACCGTCTTTCATAGTGGACTTAGTAATTATATCATAGTGACTCTAAGGTCCTGAAATAATTCGATACCTCCATGTGATATCCTCTTTAATTTTAGTCCTAGTCGATCAAGGCGAATGATGTTTGCATGAGGACACTACTCAAGGCGCTCAAGACAGTAGGATTTTGTGTAATCCTCTTCAATATATTAGAATACTGTTGACTGTGAACTCTTTTACACTATAATCGATTGTCTTAATTGGGGTAGTGCTTGTTTACAACCGGAACGAAGTATTATCACGAACGGAAACACTGTAACAAAAGCTTCACTCTGTGTATGTATTTTCCATTAACTTGGGTAGCATCTTTATATTCCTGCATGTTAACAACCCTATTTATGTTGTATATACCATCACAAAACTGGTCGGATAAATTGCAAATGAAGGTTTCTTAATGAAAATTCTAGAATGACTTGAAAGTACTTGGTAGCATGTTGTAAGTATCTATCTTGTCATATTCATGATGTGTGTAGCATATAAGATTACTTGAAATTGTTTGCATACAACATAAAGATGAAAGGCTACTATTCCTGTTGCTTGGCTTAGTACTTGTTACGTGATACTATAGCAAAGTATTTCATGAGAAGATTTACTGTTACAGTTTATCAACTTAAATTACAATAGAAGATTTGTTAAGAAGAAACTAAAATCTATCAAATCAGAATGAGATTCAAATTGTCTAGAGCAGAAGGGTTTATGCTTGATAAATTCTTCATTATTTGAAGTAATATTTGGTTGCATAATCAAAGCGAACATGATCCCACTGTGAATGTGAATATATCACTCTTCG
Organism: Chrysops caecutiens; assembly: GCA_963971475.1. Lineage (NCBI taxonomy): Eukaryota > Metazoa > Arthropoda > Insecta > Diptera > Tabanidae > Chrysops > Chrysops caecutiens. The sequence continues at coordinate 39,721,048 of OZ020569.1, read as the reverse complement.
TAAACTATGTTATGGTCGAAGTTTCAAACTTGATTCGATTGAGAACTTTTCCTTCATAACATCCTTTGATTTTTGTAAGCCAATAACCCCTAAAGAGTTTGTATGGAAAATTTTTGGTAACAAGTGCTGCTTATAGCTAGAGGTTTTATGTAGTTAAGGAGGTGTTAAGTGTCTTTGAGAAAATGTTAACTTCATAAAACACTCTTTCACTTTTTCATCACAATCTGGAATCATAGCATTTGTGTTGAAATTAACACATCTTGACCCGGCATCTCACGGATTTAACGATGTGGTAAGTAGGGCAACGACTGAAAATAAAGTAGAACATAAAAAAAAAACTTTTCCCATATAGACAGACAAAGTAACTGTATAGAATCTACATGACGAGCACGTATTACACTTATATTACATTGAACAACATCACATCAGAAAACTAAATAAATGTCCCGGAAAACAGTGGAAATTTAATGTTGCTGGGTATAAAATATTGATTTGAACGTGTCTAGGTTTATATGAAGGTTACACATTCACTGCCAGGATAGAATATCCGGTGAACCAAAATTTATTCAAACCCTTGAGGCCTCGGAAAATCTCAAATGATTCGTGTTTGTGAAGTATTATTTGCATGTCATTAAATATACGACGTTTACAGGGCCTCGAAGCACTTTGGAACTGAACTTTGTTTAGTTGATGAAATAAAATTCAACTTCTCTCTGGGATGCAATTGATGTGGTTCACTTGTACATCTTATCTGTGCATATGTGGCCTTATGTATGTATGTATGTATGTTTTTCATTCAATTTGTAAGCGGAAGTATTCTATGCCATAAATATCAACAAATTTGTTAAATGTCTTCTGAAGTTTGGATAACATTAACACCATTATGAAATGCATCATAAATGCTGGAGCATAGAACATGAAACTGGTGTCACGTAAGAAGGATACACTCATTTGTAACACCTGTAAGACGTCTTTCACATTAGAATCTTCACAATTGACAATATATCTTACAGTATCTTGTCATGATAACTGCCAATTTCGAGAGTAATATATCCAAATGACACCCTATTTCATTTCCGGTCAAAGTTTGTCTTCAGATCCAGTGTAATGTATGTACGTGAGATGTGACTTAATGGCAACAATTTCAAATTTAATCTGTTTTGAAAAGATTTAAGAAATTTATTCGTTTTATGTTTGTTCAAAATTCTACGAGATATTTTATTTACGTAACACCTGATACCATCAGGAATTTATGTTAGTTGTTGTTGTAAAATTCCTAAAATTAAAATCTTGTGTGAAATAAACAAAAAATTCCTTTTCTCGTCCTCAATGTCAGAGCATCCTGGGAATTTAATGATAGATGCTCTTGGGAAAAATTTGGTAGTAAAATTTTATAAATTATTCAGAAGAGGAATGTAATGGTTTTAATTCCATGAAATGTATCACACCTTTCGCTTCACCTTAAGGTTCTGATAAAAATCTATTTTCACTTTGAACCATGGCAGCTTGGCAGCCTGGAAAATAGTAGTCCTTTATATTTAAAATATCCTTAAGCCATTTGTGTTTGAAAATCACATAGGGATCCTTTTTCTGTCATTCGCATATTGTGTTGGTTACCTGAATCGTGAATGGAATTGAAACGGTCCACGGCATATGCCTTTTTTATATTGTTTTTAATAGAATCCTGTATTCTCTAGGTGACACAATGAAGGGTTTGATATGTGAACAGGTAAGTATCCTAGATTCGAAAGACTTCTATTGGTCATATTAACATTCGAAACTTGGACAAGGAATGTCACATTGGTATGCTTTAAGATTCTTGCTCCTTATGTTTTTATGATAAAAAATACCTTCAACGATATCTGTAATAAAGTTATCTAAGTCATTAACTATACAGAAGACAAGATACAAGTGAATGTTAATTTTCTTTATATATTTCAAACAAATGCTTGAATTCATCTCACTACTATCCGCAAATCGACGCAATTAAATGCAACTGCAAACAGATAAACAACTTCAAAGACAAAACCTCAACATTTCTGTAGATGTTCTTCATTTCTGTAGAGCTTTGGTTTCCAATTGAAATCTTATATAAAGAATGATTTGAACTTAGAAAGTATGTTTAATGCAACAGACAAACTTCTTTAAAGAATTCAAAAGAAGAGACTCTTAGAAAGTAACCACATTAACATCGAAACCAAAGAGAAACGAAAGTCATGATAACTCCTTTTTGAAACTTTATAAGTGTTAGTTAAGAACAAAAGACTCGAAGAAGACAAAATCAAGAAAGTTAAGTGTTTAGATAACGTTGTTGTAGTGATAGCGAAAACTTGAATATTGAGCAATGCTTCAAAGTCAAACTGCATAAAAACTTCACGACAAATGCAAATACCGGATATTTACTTCGTCATGAATATTTTGCTGTACTTAAAAAAAATTAAATTTAGTCTAGAATGAAACTTCTTCAAACCACCTTGAACATTTCTTAAAGAAACTTTTTAATTTATTGCTGCTTCACTTCGTGGCAGAGGCTTTTAAAAAAGCTAAACTTTCTTTAAAAAAAAAGTAATTACAAAGTGAAATAAAACGTTTGAAGAAGTTTTTCAAGATTAAGTTTTTATAAGTATTACGATAATTTTTGATTGATTTTGTTTTTTGAATTTTACGTTTCACGATCAAAGAAAGTTGAACAATTTTTTCAAAAATCACTTCGGCCAATCGTAAATTCATAACAACGGAAACGGAAAAAGTTAGTCTATCCCTTTCATTTTTAACGTTTCACAAGTAAGCACAAAACTGGAAAACTTTTTACAAAATTCAAAACCACAAGAAATCAAAAATTTTCCTATCCCGTTTACTCTTGAAGCTTCAAAAACAAACCACAAACATAAAGTCTAATATAGCCACTTCAACGGAAACTTTCAACTTTTCTGAAATTTCGAACTTAAAAGCTGTACAGTTTCTAGTACAGATTTAGTATATCATATGTCTAATATACAATTTCATGTGTTTAATATTCGTTTGTGTATTTGTCAATTACTTCAAAATGTACATATATTTTGTATTTTATAAATGCTAAACTTTATTCGACATTAACGTTTATGACGTATGCAAAACTTTTAACATGAACGAACGTTTTAATTAAGTCGCTTTTATCTTATGAATATCCCTGAGTGTGTATTAAAATTTACTAGTTAATAAAATTGTCATTACTCCTTTTTCGGGTTCCACTATAGAAGGCAGTAACTTTATTTAGTTGCTGACACCGAGTAATCAGCACAAATCGCTCCTTCACTATTAAAATTGTGGAATCGTTGCATTAAATTGATGTTGGTCTTAAAAAAATTCAAACAGTAAAGGTCTGTCATCCCTTTTATACGGAAATAATTTCCATTTTCATAACCATTCTAATGATATAACATACACGAATCGATACAACTTGCAGGTACAGTGAAATATGTTAATGGTAATGTTATTTTGTTGGTAGTTATTCATCAATTCTGTCATCAGTTCTTCCTTCTCGTATTTCCAAAGGCGTTGGTGTAGCGTTTAGCTTGGAGTTATTAGTTGAAATAATGTTTTCCCAACACCTTCACCTGTTTTCTTAAGAAAATTTATTTCCTCTCCTTATTGTCAAATAAATATCTCCTGATGAAATTCACCCTAAAGCAAAATTTAAATTTCTTCATTGCGAATGCCACATTAAAGATAAAAAAATTTTTAATTAACGTTTTCATGTATAACTGTTTGGAAAAAATTTTTCAATTCCAGTGTCACAATTTCTATACTTAAAAATGGAAATTTTTCTTTGTAAATTAAAATTATATTTTCCACAATTTGCCCTTAGAAATTGTGTGTAAATTTTCATAAAATTGAAAGAAGAATTTTTGTTTGAAAATTTTTGGTTTACTTGGCATTCAAAAATAAACATAAATGCGGAAGCTGCAAAATAACAACAACAAGTCTAACAAATTCAGGAACGTTTTCAAGGATGCAAGAATAAACAAAAACGTCCACAGAAGACTTGTGAAAAGTGCTTCGTTAAATTTTAATTATAAAAAAATTTCTTAAAGCTTTAATTAACAAAGATAATTAAAATGTCCTTTTCAGCTAAAACTATTCCTCTTTTGTGAAAATTGCGCATTTTGGCACTGCATCTTGTTTTTCAATGAGATTAAGGTGATGCGGATATAGAAAGCTGGAGAGCTGTAGAACATTAAAGACTGTGTCAAAAGCATGTTGTAGAAGGAAGATTGTAATGAGTCGTCTTTGGCCTTAAGACTAGTAAAATTGAATTTCAAACTGTCTATCACTACACAAACAGATGAAGAAATTTTCCTGTAAAGCTTACAGCTCCTTCAGCTGTTTTCAAGCAGATTGCAACTTAAAGGTGTTTCTTAAACTTTCAAACATTAATTTTCTATTAAAACACGATATTCGCAGGATAGCTTTAGGATGCAACGGACATTCTGAATTCACAAGCTGAAGGAAACTTAAGAGTTCATTATATAAAAGTCATTCGTATATGACGCTAAACGAAGACAGACCGGGAGGATTAACCCAAAAGGACATCAACCTGGCAAATCCAAAATCAATAGAAAAATTAGCATATTGAATATTTCCTTCTGTCGTTACTGTTGAGCTCATTAGTTCATCGGCTGTTTTGCATACTTCCGGTCAAAAAGTTTAAAAAGTTCCATCTCTTCCTTCCTATTGGTTTTCGTTTCTTACGGCAAAGATTTCGAATAATCTTAAAATCCGATTGAGGAAAAAAAATTATTCCGAAGATTAACTTTTGTGTTCTTTTACTTTTGTGGCTTTTGTGGACTTTAGAAGAAAATCAATTTCTATTTACCCCAAACTAAACTTTCTGTGGCAGCGTTATGGGCCAAATGTTATTTTGATTTTCAATTCAAGGAAATATTAAAATGACAAAAATTTGGAATGTGAAATTTTGAAGGGTGGATTTTTGAAGCAAAACAGATTTGTCTCTAAGTTATATACCATTAAGACTAAGCTTCACAAACTGGTTACTATGAATTATGGATTTTTGGATACTTGAGCCCAATCAATTATCAATTTGAATGACAGCTTCTTATAATTTGATTTATAATAACTAGAAAAAAACACATGATCTTCTTCCAAAAACTTGCTTTATCATAACTGTGAAGAAGCTCAAAAATTCAACATGATCAACAAGTTTTTTCTCCAAATTGTTTGTGCCAGTTTATCAGGTGATAGATGACATAACAAATATTGAGTTGCGAATTTGCTCTAAAAATCTTGAGTCTTCATTGAAGTAACATCTTGCGTGTGATAAGTAAAACATTATTTTCAAAAGTGTCAAAAGTTTCATTCAATATGCCGATGGTTGTAAGTATATTCCTGGTCGTGATCCAATTTGCTGCAATGAGTGCATCCAATCAAGATCAACATAACCTTTGTTTGGAGATATCAGAAAATGTGAGAAATCATTTGGATATGACAGCTGATCCTTGTACGGATTTTTATCAATTTGCCTGTGGCAACTTTGCAAAACATCATCCAATTCCAGAGTATAGGGGAAAAGTTGACGCACACAGCTTAGTCGAGGACAAGATTGACAATATTCTGAGAAGTTTGCTAGATGCGAATATCCAAGACGATTTAATAAATCCAGGCAAGAGCATTTGTGTTATCCAACGCTTATACAAATCATGCCTGAACGAAGAGCTTATCAATAAAAGAGGAGTGGCACCAGCATTGGATTACCTAAATACTCTTGGCGGGTGGCCAGTACTCGATACAAAATGGCAGCCTGATGGATTTCTTTGGGTTGAAACCCTTGCCAAAGTGATCAAATCGTCTGATGGTATTTTGATTCGAGTTGAATTTTACGCTGATCTCACGAACACAACGAGGAACCTCATCACGCTCATTCAAAACGACAACATCCCTTTGTTCTTGTTAGACTTCCAAGAAGCCGAGAACTCAACATCCTACAGAGCCTACAAGAGATTTATCAAGAAGTCACTAACGCTTTTCGGAGTGGAAGACGACGAGGCAACTTTACTTACTCAGAACATTTTGAACCTGGAGAAAATTATCAAATCCATGCAAGTAGACTTTTCGTCCTTCGGTGGTCTGCAAAACTTCTTCTACAAAGCAACTGTTGGAGATCTTAAACAGATACTGCCGAATATGGATTGGGAAACGTTCTTCTCAAACCTTATTGATTCTAAAATCTCTGAAAACGAAGAGATAGCTTTGTATGGGTTCAGTTACTTTGAAAACCTAGCCTGGATTTTTGATCGATTAGATGAGCGTATGGCAGCTAACTACATTATGTGGAAATTTCTTCAATCTCATATAAGGAATCTCGATCAACGTTTCCTTGTTCTTGACCAAGAACTCTCTGAAGTCTTGTATGGAATAAGGAGAAAACCGCCTAGATGGAAGGAGTGCATGCAAAACTTTAAAACAAGCTCGACTCTTGGAGATTTTTATGTTGAACACTACTTGGGCGAGGACCAAAGGAGTGGCATGAAGGAACTCATCAGGATGATTCAAAGAAGTTTCAAGCAAAAGTTTATTCAGACCAATTGGCTCTCAGAGGAGACGAAAAAAATTGCAATTCAAAAGATTGATGGAATGAGGTTTCTATTAGGAAATGAAAATCAATCTTCTGAAGAAGAATTAAAAGATCTTGATGTGAACATTGGCGAGTACTTCGAAAACTGTCTTAAAGTTTATCAGCACGACTTCAAAATGAACAGAGAAAAACTTAAAAAACCTTTCAATAAGGGAATGTTCTACTACTCCCCTGTGGATGTAGCTACGGGATACGTTCCAACGTCGAACAGCGTGTCACTTCCTGCTGGGATTTTGCAGCCACCATTTTATCATCCAAGTCTTCCAAATGCTATCAACTTTGGTGCAATAGGAATGGCTGTAGCCCATGAGATAACACATGCTTTTGATGAAAAAGGTAGGTTGTATGATGCCACTGGGGTACTGAGACAGTGGTGGGATCAGTCATCAGAAACTGCGTTTAGCCAACTCACTCAATGTCTTGTTGAACAATATCAAACCTATAAAATCAACGGATATCAAGTCAATGGAAGAGCAACTCTTCAAGAGAATCTGTGTGACAACGTTGGTTTGAAGATCGCTTTTGATGCATACTCCACTTGGCTTCTGGATCAAAATTACCCTTCAAAGGCAAAACTGCTTCCTGGACTGAACTACTCAAGCACCCAGTTATTTTATATAAGTTTTGCTCAAAGTTTCTGCACCCAATCACGGCCCGAAGAGGTTCTGCAAGACCTAAAGGTTGACCCACATGCACCTGGAAAACTACGAGTCATAGGAACTCTATCTAATTCCAAGGAATTTGCACATTGTTTTAATTGCAAAGTTGGTTCGTTTATGAACCCATCCCGAAAATGTCAATTTTAGAATAAATGTTATTTAGAAACAGTAAATTAAATCTCATTTTATATTAAATATATTTTTAATTGTAAGGCTTCTTAGGAGTCAAGCATTGAATGATTATTATGGCTGGAAAGTTTTGTTTTCGCGAATTGATAACAAATTATCATGATAACATTTCAACTGGAAGAGAACATTAACTTCAACAAACATTCAAAAAATTGTTTTCAAACTTGAAGTGACGTTGTCTCAAAGTGCTCAAAAAATTTCATTTGGGGTCAGTGCTAGAGATTATTGAGACAGAAGTTCATGAAGTATTGGAAACTTTTAAAAAAATGTTTGATTTAAATTTGTTATTCACTAGTAGTCAGAATGAGTTCTGATAGATTGTGAGCAGTTTCAAATTTGTGGTATAAACTCATTGAAAATTAAATTGGTTTGCGAAAAGCAGGTTTCCGTAAAATGTCTGTGAAAAGTAGAGCGAAACTGCAGATTTTCTGCATTTTTATGTGCTTCAGTTCATTTGTCTTAAAAGCCTCGTGCAATCCAGTGCTGTCCAACGAAATACCCGATATCAACAACAACGAAATCCTCAACGAAGAAGATGAACTTCAAGTTTGTGGAGAGGTACCAGCAAACACAGCCGAAACGGAACAAGATGCCGATGAAAGGGCGTTGTTGGAAACACAATCTCAACTCATGAGGTCCTATATGAATCTCACCGTCAATCCATGCGAGGATTTCTATGAATTTGCTTGCGGTAACTTCGCGAATATTCACGAGATCCCGGAGCACCACAGCACATTCCAGACATTCTCCATTCCTCGGGAAAAAGTGAACTACTTGATTAGAGATTTGATTGAAAGTGTTAACGATACTTCCTCGGCTGAAGACGAGGAAGACGCAGCAGACTTGAATGCTATTATCAAAATGAAGCGGTTCTACGACTCGTGCATGGACTTGGAACTTATAGAGAAACGTGGCATAGAACCAATATTAGAGGTTTTCAAAATGCTTGGTGGCTGGCCTGTTATAGAGCCCGAGTGGAACGAAGCAAACTTTGATCTACTTCCCATTTTAGCCAACTTAAGTCTAATGAAAACGGATCAAATATTTTCTTTTGATGTCATCACTGATCTTCGAGATCCAGAAAACTACATCCTTGCATTTGGACAATCATCAGCAAGTTCATTGTACAAATCCGATTTTTCTGATGGAGATAATTCCACTCGAGTCAAGGGATACAAAAACTACATGGTGAATATGATGAAACTTTTCGGAGTCGACGAAGAATTAGCTGTGGAAACTAGTGAAAAAATGTTTGAGTTAGAGCAGAAGTTAATCGAGTTGGAGCTAGAAGGGGCGGAAGCCAAGAACTTTGAAGCTCATTATAAGAAATATGCTTTCGCAGACTTGAAGCAAAAGATTCCTAATTTTGATTGGGACACATTCCTTTACAAAGTTATGGACTTAGAAGTGAATGAAACTACAGAAATCGTTGTGTATACAATGGAATACGTGGAAAAAGCATTTGAGGTGGTTGCAAAGACTGAGCCCCAAACACTCCAAAACTGGCTGCTTTGGAAATTTGTAGAGTCATTTGCAGTTCAGTTAGATAGCCGTTTTGATGCTGAAGAACAAAAAATTTTACAAACTCTTACGGGAGTTTTGAAGAGATCTCCACGTTGGGAAAGATGTGTCCGATTGGCAGGTGGACGATTCAACTACGGTTTGGCTTCACTTTACATCCAGAAGTACTTTGATCCTGAAAGCAAGAGGGATATCATGACTTTGACAGAAGAACTAAGGAGTGTGTTCCGGGAAATATTGGCTGAAAAAGAGTGGCTTGTGCCTGCAACAAAGGAGCTTGCATTGGAGAAGCTGGACGCTATGTCACTCTACTTGGGATACGACGATATGTTGGTCGACGAGGAGAAGGTCAACAAGAAACACGAAAAACACAGGGTGTATCGTGATAAATTCTTTGAAAACATAATCAGTACACGCAAAGTCAAAGCAAAGGAAGGTCGTGACAAGTATGGTACAAAAGTGGACAGAGCTGAATGGGAAATGCAACCGTATAGTGTCAACGCTGGATATTCCATGGGGCGAAACAGGGTATACTTCCCAGCAGCCATATTACAACCACCATTCTATCACAAGAAATTTCCTCGAGCTTTGAATTTTGGCGGCATAGGGACATTTATCGGCCACGAGATGACCCACGGCTTCGACGAAACTGGCAGAAAGTTCGACAAAAATGGTGCCCTACGTGATTGGTGGGATGAAGAGTCAAAAGAAGCATACGCTGAAAAAGCTCGATGTTTTGAAACGCAGTACAACAGCTACACTTTGCATGGTCATAAGATTGACGGTAACCTTACTTTAGGAGAGAACATTTCCGACATGGGTGGACTACGTCAAAATTTTTACGCCTACAAAAAATGGCTGAAAGCAAACAAGGGTACAAGACTTGTTGAGAAAGAAAAATTGCCTGGCATCGATTTGACAAGCACTCAACTCTTCTTCCTCAGCTTTTCACAAATGTGGTGTGCCAGCACTCGTCCTGAGTCCATGATAGCATCCATCAAATCCGATGTCCACGCTCCAGCCCAGATACGTGTAAGAGGAACCCTCGCAAACTTTGAAGACTTCGCTAACGAGTTCAATTGTGAAGTACAATCTCCAATGAATCCTGAATCTAGATGTGAGTTGTGGTAAAAATAAAATAAAGTTATTTTATTTAGAATGAATTGAATGATGTTTCATTTGAATTTTACTTATTTTCACTTGTAGATCTTTCGAAGAATTTTGAAAAAATTGAAAAATTGTATAGTTAAAAACAAAAATTTTTATTAAAAATTTAGGAACTTCCATCACCAAATTACACATTTATCTTCTGGATTCATTGGGGATCCCAATGGACAATGATAAGCATCTGCGAAGTCCTTTGAATTAGATATCGTACCCAAGACTCGTACTTCAGTTGGACAGTGTGCATCACTTATGATTTTCCTCTTTAAAGATTCAGGACGAATTGACCCGCACCATAGTTGAGCAAAACTTAGGAAGAAAATTTGATCTTCAGTGAGATCGATTCCTGGGAAAAACCCGGTTTCGTTTCCATCAGTTTCACGCCATTTCTTGTAAGCTGTATAAGATGCACCCAATCCAACATTATCAGGAATGTTTTCAGAAACTGAAGATGTTCCATTTATCATTTGTCCCAAAAGCTGATAACTGCTATACTGATCTATAAAACACTGTCGACGATCGTTGTATGTAGTCATAGATTCAACGTCCCACCAACTGGCAAATACTCCATTTGGGTCAAAATTTTGACCACGTTCAACCAGGCCATGTGTTATTTCATGACCAATAAATGACCCGATTCCACCGAAATTTAAGACTTTTGGAAAACTTCGATGATAGAATGGAGGTTGCAAAATGGCTGCAGGAAACTCAATCCGATTCTTGTTCAATAAATACCCAGCATCAACTTTAAAGGGAGTGAGACCCCATTCCAGAGGGTCCACAGGATGAACAAGCCGCTCTGCGACAGTGTAAAAGTTGTGAAACTTCAGAGTAAGGACGTTTTCAAAATATTTGTCTATGTGTATCTTTAATTCCTCAAAATTAGCTCCTGCCTTAGATGTGTTAATCAGATCGTCTTTGTATCCAAGGAAAAGTTCCATTGAATTGATTTTAGCCAAACTCTTCTCTTTTGTAGACTCTTTAAACCAATCAGTAGTTTGAAACGATTCCTCAAAGGCTGGCTTCAAATTTTCTGCCAACCAGACAATATCTCTTTTGCTTTCTTCATCGAAATGATGCTTAACATAAAGTGAACCTAATGGTTCTGCCAGAAGCAGCTTAACTGTTTCAAGACAGTCCTTCCAACGTGGCGAACCCCCAACTTGCCCGGTGAAGAATATCAAAAATTTTTGTTTCTCCTCGAAAAATCTAGTATCCAAATGAATGATAAGTTGATCGATTAATGTCCAATAAATATAGTTGGCCACAGTTTCACTTGGTGTCTCCGCAAAAACGTTACTTATGTTTTTAAGCAACTCCTTTTCAATAACTGCCACATCCTGCTCTGGGTCTAAGCAATTATTAAACGTACTATTCAGCAACTCAGCCCAATTTTGTCCACCAAATTCCTCATTCAAATCCTTTATTTTTGTTTTGTAATAGTGTTCATCCATGTTACCACCTAGAACCAATTTATCCACTTTCCCTTCTAAATCTGTTATCTCAACAGCAGCATGGTTTGCAGCATCTTCTTCAGCACCAAGCATTGTGAGCACTTTCGCAACGAATTGAACATACCTATTGTACCCCGAGGAATTCGTTTTTTCATAGTAGTCTTTTTCCGTAAGCCAATCGCTTGGGAATGATTCAATATAAGGTATTTGAACTTCAGGATTTTCTAAGTCATAGAACACAGAAAAAGATAAGAAGAGAGATGATTCTAACCGATTGAAATGCACTAAATACCGTCGCCAATCAAACTGTTCTCCATTGAATTTACTCCCCAACACTGGCATGCCACCCAGATTGTTTATGAATTTTAGAAGAGGTTCAGCCCCTCTCTTGTCAATTGCTTCTGTATTTACGCAAGATTTATAAAACCGTTTCGTTTTTATCTCTGCTTCATTATCAGTAGACTCATCCTCTGGCGCTTCTAGCAATTCCCGCAATGATGCATCGACCTGGTTTTTGACCACATTGAAGTTATGCCATTCAGTTTCGTCATCCGGGATTGGGTACACTTGATCGAAGTTCCCACACGCGTACTGATAAAAATTATTGCACGGGTCTGATGATTTATTCATAAAGCTAATCATTTCGTCTAGTCGCTTCAGTAAAATATCATTACTCGGTCCGTAAGGTTCCAATAACGGGGTTGCACAAATTCCAGTGATAGTAATCATTAAAACAACACATCGTATTTGTTGAGATATTAATATCATTATTTAACTAATTAAATAAAATTATTCACTACAAAACAGTTCCGATTTTCAAATCATACGCTTTGAAGTTAAGCTTCAACTATCGACAAGCTTTTAAAAAAACTTTACAAAAGCATCGAAATCAAGCAAAATTATCGTCTCGTGAATGACCTTAGCACTTGACACGCAACTTTTTATATTTCATGTTTTACTTTATTTTTCTGCAACAAAACCAACCCATAATGACTTTACACTTGAAATTATTAAGCATTTTCCGAACCGGAATTCTCGTTTGGGCTTGGGATTCTCATCAAGTATTTCTCACATCATCAGATTCCCTCTATAGAATCTCGATAGAATCTATACTCTTGCTCAAGGTGAGCACTGTCAAACTCATAAAAAGTTTTCCATATCTTATATATTTTATTAACTTCAACACGAGATATCAGAAGGTCATGACTTCACAAAATAATTTCAAAAACGAACGATTCCATTTATTTAGGACACATCATTGTGTACAACATATAGTACAAACCTCTGACGAGGAGCCTAATAAAGATAAATCAATTAAAATTTTATATAATCGAATTGAAACTGCTCGATTGAGATGTTGACGTGAAGCTAACCACATAAAAGTCACGGCAGTCAAGGTATTAATTTGGAATCATCATAGATTTTGGGCAAGTAATAAAGGGACTCAACTTTCAATAATTCTGTCCTCATTTTGCATAAGTTGTTTCAACTTTTTTACGTTTCCGGTTCTCACACTTCCTTCGTAATGCCCATCTCAGTAGGTATATGAAAATAAATTTTCAATTTAAAAACTTTCATTCTTCGTTATTAAATCTGAAATGTCAAAGTTTTTATGACGAGCAAAAAAAATTTCAGAGATGTCTAAAGCCTAAAGCTATAGCCATTATGGGTGAATTTCTTATTTCATTCTTACACTTCCTTGTGGTCTCCTTCTTTAATTTTTGTGCCTAAAGACTAAGGATTAAGGGCTTTTCGCAACTTTTCCTTCACAAGACTTTTCAAATTGTTTAAATTTTTATATTTTTGTAATAATTTTCTTTTAAAGTTTACCATGACATTGAAACGTTTTCGTCATAATTTTTTCGTAATCTTACCTCAAGAGTGGCATTTTGTGAGGACATAAAAAATTCTAATTAGACAAGTAAACGGAAGTGATCTTCTGGAGACCTTTAAGGGTCTTGAGGGTTTTGTCAAGTAGATTTATTGCTTGTGTCATAACTTACTGCCGGATAATATCAACGATAAAATTGTTAAAACAAAGTGATTATTTCATTGTGCTCGTGTTCGCTATAAAAACCCATCTTAGCTTTATGCCTTTTAAACAAACCTGTTTGTTGAAGTTGTAAATACCATCAACGCCATTTCTTATTAATTACAAATTTTTCTTTACAACATCATTTTTAAGGCTAAGGACGCATAACTCATCAATATCTTGTGTTATTGATTCACTGTCACTATGAGGCATTCAGTTTGGTAAGCAAGATGCCAATTAACAAAATGTCCATCACACTTTTCGTAGAAGAATCACCTGTAATTCGCGGAAGGACAGCTCATTCAAACGATGACAAACAACTTGCTTGTCCTAAAGAGGTTCTAAGAAAAATGGTTAAATATATTTTCTCAACACCTACACAATGTCTGCAAGGCAACTTTCCTGACATAGAAAGTGTTAGTAAGTCAAAGATTAAGTTGCTCCGATTTTTTTCTTTAATGGTTTTTCTACTAAAGCTCTAACTTTGTGACTTAACATGAACTAGATTATGCAAGAGAATGAATTGTACTTCGACAAAATTAAGACAGTGTAGGCTCATCGTTGTAACATTTTCCACTCAATTACATCCCTTCTTTGCACTGGACAAGAAACATATTAATATCCGAACGTTAATCGGATTTCAACACATTACGATACTTCATGTACTGGAAAAATCCTGTCTTGGGCATTAATGTGAAGCCTTTCCTGGTCTTTAGAATATCTATGGAAAAAAACGAGAGAAACTGATATAGACATTTCATTACAAGACGGTTAATGTCGTATTGAGAAAGAATAAATAAAAGAAAACTTCAAAATTTGTTGAAATAGCAATCAATCATATGATCAGAAAAGTGTTTCCATAAATCATAAGGTTCCGGGGAGCTTTCAGTTTCTTTTGAAAAAAAATACAAAATCGATTGGCGTACATAGGGAATGGAATGTCCTTAAGATATCATGCCCATTCCTCAGTCGTGTACGATGAAAATAAAAACTCCAAAAATAACAATTCCTTCAGAAATGCAGAATGAAAAATTAATTTATTCTAAGCCCATAATCCATTCGAGGAGGATCCACTTCTCTGAATCCTCCACAACTTCTAACCGGATGGGACTATAAATAATTCGCGTAAAATCCTTTAGAGGGTTTTTGTATTTGTTTATGATGAATCCTTCGAGACCAGGCAGTTGGATTTGCCTCACAGAATTTATGTCATTATTAAAGAAGGAGTAGCCCCATGAACACTTTCCCATTGTCCTTTCTGTTCTGAACTGTCGCAAAGTGCGTTCTTGCAGAGAATGGTTGTCCTCAAAGGTTGGCAAAGACTGACAGATGAAAATGATATGATTCTGAGTATTTTTTAAAAAAATTGTGTCACATCTGATTCAACAAATACATTTAAAAATTTATATTTACAAAACTCATGTAACTCTCTTACAACTTTTTTCTCTTTGCTTTTCGTGGAATGATTTCCATTGCTATGTCCCGCGCTTGCGTTCTCTCAAATGATAAGGGTTCTAATAATAATTGAAAGCTTTCGGCACAGGGTTGTATAAAATTAAATATCCATTTTCATCTCGTGGAATTGTTTTAACAAACTACTAGTACTTTCAAAAACTAGTAGTACAACCTAGTGTAAAGGATCAGTGACATTATTAAGTTATATTATCTCTAGTTGACTCTGACAGATGATAAACTCTTCATTCATTAAGGATTATTGATTCGGGTATGCTAAGTAACTACTCATTAAACATTTCTTTGTAGAACCAATCTCATTAGGTAAATGGCCCAAAATGAAATATGTAAATGGCCTAAAATCATCTTTAAATGGTTGCAAATTGCAGAGATGCTGAAATATTTGTTCCTCAAAGTACTAAACCATACAGGAACATTTGAGCTGCTTCAAATTGCAAGCAAAGTTTCAAACTTATCTGGACATTTTCCAGATACCCAGAAGCTATACAGCATTTCAGACAGTTGTTTTATTTGAAAACATATCCTTTGCCTTAACCCTTTGGTCAAAGTTGAATGCCAAGTGTGGTACTAACTTCAACGATTAAAATATGCATTTCACCACACTTACATATGAAAGTTGTAAAACTGTCGACATACTCTCACACATCATACAGTAAGTGGAGAAAATCCATTATCCTATATGATGTTGATACTCACAAAGGAGTACAAACCGCATGCCTTCGGGGTAACGTGGTTCTGTGTCAAAAGAATCGCTTCACCGGAAATGTACCAAGAACAAAAACTTTGAACGAAAGTTTAACTTTGTAAATGTAAATTTTTGCTAATCATACAATAAAATGATTCACCAAAACACGAAATTGCTATTAACAATTATTATCTAAATGTATGCAAACAAATATTTCAGTTTACCTTCACCCAATTCAAGCGTTTAATTGACAATTGACAGACGAACTTGATACTCCAAATTACAATTTAAAAATACAGAGAGGGTTTTTAGGCACACCAAAACCTTATCATCGTCTCCAATAACTCAATGTGTTCAAAGGGCTAAAGAAAATTTTCTGCGAATTTTCAAATTTCCCGAAGGAAATAAGAAATGTTCAGTTATGCAAAAAATCATTTTCATATGAACTCACCTTGGAGCTAGCTACCTGACATACAGCTTTCAGAACTCATCACATTTCTGCACAATCTACAAGTACAGAATTTCTATAACTTCTTCCTCTACAATGTATAGGTAGAACGACGAGCAATTGAAGCTTAAATTTTCAATTTATCTACGTTCAGGTGGAAAAAGTTATCAGCACTTGTTGCGGAACTTATATGAACTAGCTAGCTTTTATCAACACAACAATGAGTTTCTGCACTTATAAGTTCTTATATCAGTGAATCTATAGCCTTTCGAAGTTTGATTGTATTCAAATTTCACTTTTCGATTAAGATTTTACGATTCAAAAAATGACAAAACTCAATTTATTCAAGGGTATAACTCGTCAAATAACCAAATTTCATTTGGCCACTGCAGAGATATACTCGTAGATAAGCTGAAACTGGAACTTTGATAAAACATACTAGTACTATAGTGAAATTCGCTACGGTATCTTCACGGTCTCGGCGTGGATCCAATTGTCTTCGAATACGATACTCTAAACCGTATTACACGCTGAAGGAGACGACTATCCAAATCATAAATTCCTTTCGTTCGAAGGTATCCTGAAGCAGGACTGACAATATCATAAATTAAATCTTGATATCATGATATTTTTAGGTTGTTTTATTTTTACGACTTTCATTTGGCGAAAATTCATCAAATTTCAAATGACTTTCCCTGATATTTCATCATAATGTCAAGGTGGAAAAAAGGACACCAGGACACCAAGCCACTAGGACATATGCTAAGTTACTGAATAATGATATTGAAGGAAGATAATCATGTTCCTTCTATACCTAATACACCTGGGAGATTTCTTGTACATTATACACAGATGATTATATAACAGACAGTCCAAGCGAACTGCGTTCATGATTTTCGTAGTCATCCTGAAAACGAATTAACCAATCAATAAATACAAAACCATGAAGAATATTCCCAACACGTACTTGGGCATTTCTAAATCAATAAATTTAATTTTATGTGATACAGGAAGAGCTCATCAAACAGAATGAAACTATGATTTGTGAAAAGGCGCATCTATTCCAGTGGATCTGGTTCTCAATGACAGAAACCTCAAGAGATTTTTGGTGAAATTACGGAACCTATTGGCAATTTTGATTCTATTTACAATCACGTGCCAACTATATCCTAAACTTTTTCATTCTACCATTGAAGTGGTCCATGAGTATGATGTTGTTAATGTACGTGATCATATACACACATATGTAGATATGCATGTATGTTTCTGCATTACGGAATAAAAATTTCATGAATGTTCATCGACATCATAAAAATCTCGTTTAATGAGGAAGCACTTCAAAGGGAATTACTGAAATATTCATAAGGAATTCATGGTGTTTCATACTTCGTCCTTTGCATGCCAATTTAGCGCTTCGAGGGCTCACTTTTTCATATGCCTGTTTTAAATTTTTAAAGGGTTAATTTTGAGGAATAAAATTGCATTCCACATAGTTCGACATTTAGAACTTGGTATCCACATTTTGTGCATTTTACAAATGTCCTTACATCAACAGCAAAAACTTTTCAATGTAAGAATATTGAAAGAATTTCTCATTGAAAAGGGAAATGGTCTTCGTTTCCGGGATTTTTCACAAGAAAAAATTCAATGCCAACAGGACGAATCGAACGTTACAAGCGTCTTCGAGTTGGCAACATGTGGAACTTTGACCAAAACCCCTGATGACGGTATCCCAAATACCAGAAAATGTCGGGACACTATCCCAGAAAATTCCTCATGAATTTGAAAGCGTTCTTCCTTTTGTCTCCGGCATTCCTCTGGTGGAGTTCTTAAGGCTGTCGCATCATCACAAGATATGGAAAGAATTTTTTGAGAAAATTGAATTTTTTTTTTTTTTTTGCCATTTTCTTCATTTTTGGCTTCTCTATCCTGCACTTAAGGTGATAAATTTCACATCCGCCGTTTATGCTTTCAATTCAGGAAATGTGCTGTTCTGGAGCAGTACCCGCAATGAAAACGAATTGCTCCACCAAATTCCATTATTTTTTCACTTTCAAAATATTTTCATTTGTGGTTGAACTCTAACCACTCTCACCCTCGTCCTTGCTGAACAAGCATGAAGTGTTCTTTCTTTCTCCTCATGTGGACACCAGGAATTTTAATGACTATCTTGGGTTTATTCAAGTATATTGGTGCTAGCGTATGGTCGTAGTGGTGAAATATGGATATCTTTGTATAATGCAAATCTTTATAATGTTATAAAATGAAGTCGCTATAAGTACCTAGATGTTGAGGATTAGGTTCTCTTGAGTGGCGTCAAGCACCACATTACACACTTTACACTAAATGAGTTCTATTCTTCTTATGGTGCTTTGGTTGTTCAAATGAATAACAAATTAAGAAGACGTGATAAAACATTCAGGCTTTCATTTGAAGGTTTTCCTCATTTTTGATCAGATATTTGAGCAAAGACTTGCGCTGAACCCATTTGAAACCTGGAAGTTAAATTAATCCTGCGAACTCGTTTGATGATTGAAAAGCCTCATATGTTTTCCAGGACAAAGCGACACAAATCCGTTGAAGGGTTTGCCGAAAAGTGTTGGTTTGTCAGCCGCAAAGTATCTCTGGGACGTTGGTTCAGAGCTGTCTATGTCCCCTGACAAATTACGTCCTTGCTGAAAGATTCATAAACAACAATCCATCACGATCCTGACATTTTACCCAGTGTGGACTTAGCTTTGCTGTGACTTTAATTACGAAATAGAAAATATCACAAACGAAATCAATAAAATCACGAGTTTCGCTGTAATGGACGACGTGATAACAGAATTTCTTTCAATTTTCGGAGAATTTTTCATAAAAATAAATCGAACATTGAAAATAATTAAGGCCGCACCATCAAAAGACTTCCTTGTAAGTTTATCTTTGTCCGTAAAATAGTAATGTTCATCAAACAACTCGTACAGGTTAATTATTTTTCAATGAACAAACATTTTATTTGTGTAATTAGAACAATTGTCCTAGATAGTGTAGAGCAAAAGAGCTCCTGCGCTTGTTGAAATGTGAATCAAAACTGATATTTATTTCTTAAGGAGACATTTAGGACTACATTAACTTTAATGTCAGAATCGCATTCTAATTTTTCGCCCAACGAAGCGAAAAGGGGACAAAACGCGTTAATAACGTGAAAATGTTCAGGTTTTACTATACCTGGAAGGACCACCATTACCCAACCAAGATATTAGAAAACGAAATACGTTCAGATGTTTGCTGCCATTGAAAATTAAAAGCACATTACATGAATATTTAACGAGGGTAGACTCCCCGGTGAACTTCGAGATGGAGAATTGTACCACAAAATGGGGATGAATTTTGTCATGATATTTTTCCTGTTCTGACATTTGGTGGAATGAATTGAAGTCGCTTACTTCTTTGCCTTCTTACGATCTTGAATCAGAATTCGTTAACGTCTATAGTTTGACTTGTGGTTGGAAGGAGCTCGTATCAAATGAAAATCATCTTTAAATGCGCCACAGATAAGGACTTCTTCTTGAATTGCAAATCAATGCAAAATTTTAAGAAACAACTTCTATTAAAATATTTTCTGTTTCATTATCTAATAGCTATTTGCGGTTTTGGTTTTTGGATTATGTCTTTGGGTCTTTCTTGATACAATTCCAGGAAAATGTGCCTTAAATTATATTCATTTTCATTCTGGGCAATTGGAATGATAAAACAAAACAATTCTGCTCATATTTTGAATAGAATTCTGATTCGGCAAAACTGTATTGTTTCGTTGACACTAAGCACTAATCCGAGTTAGATCTATTCAAATTTTATGGTGGAAAAAAACAAGGCTGGAAAAGATTGTCAGAACGGATCAAATTTGAATAATAGATACAACCAAGTTTTAACATATGAGTGTAGAAGATTAATGACATATTCTTAAACTAAAAAAGCTGTTTCAAGGATTACACGAGTCTCACACAAAAAATTCGGTATCAAATATCTCATTCGTTATAAAATAATACAAATATTTATTTCCCAGAAAATAGGATATGTGTATGATTAATTGAGAATTGAATTGTATGAGCAATGCCACTGATGTGAATAAGAAGAAAATCACCCTATTTGTATAACATAACCAAGTAGAAATTTTATGAAAATCGCTTAGCTTGAGGGCGAAAAGAAGCCGCAATAGGCCCAAAATCAATTGTAAAAGAAATATAATACACGAAAAAGATATATTGATAAGAAAAAAAACGCTTTTAAGGCAATCGCCTCGTTGTCTACAGGATAAAGAGACGATAAAGCAAGGGAAGAGAGTTAAAATCACATCAGGGAAAATTGTAGCCAAATAAGGAATCCTATGGAATCTTATGAGGAATACTTTACTTCATCTTAAGGATTTTCAATTTGTTCTGAGAATTGAAGAAATGTTTCATTTCCTTCGCCTGTTCGTCAATAGAAATGACAATTCCCTCAATTCATATCCCTGCTCTGCTCAATACCCTCTTCCGACACATTATCTCAACACATACTTATAGATCCTTCTTAGACTCGTTGTATTCTTTTATTAAACTCATGAGGGTACTAGAGCAAATACTATATAACATTTGCATATATTTTGAACATAAAGCACATTATTTACATATCACAAATAAATCTGTTTATCTTCTATTCTAAGTGCTATCCTCGCAAATGTAGAAGGAGTCAGCTGTCTTAAAGGATTTCTCATGTAAGGAACTCAAGTACAGTCTTGATACACAGATTTATTTCAATTCGCGTTTCAGTTCATGATTTTGGATGAATTTCTTATCCTGACGTATTACGTCTCTGGAGTATCCTGCTTTCATCCTGGGAAATCTTAGAATTATTGTTCGAAAAAAGAATGTGTAATAAATTTTCCATTTCTTCATTTCAGTAATGAAAATAGAAACATTCTTTGATTCACGGCAATACTCTTATGTGCTCAAGAATTTAAAGAGCCAGAATGTCTTGTGATTTTATTTTATTAACTGCATTTTTTGTCGTGACATTATTTACGGAAAAAGCTTTACTTCTCAACTGTCATGGCATGTTTTTATTGTTAGAATGATTGAAGAAATGGCAACATATTTTTAAAAGTTAGATTAATGCTTTGGAAGATAATAAATTTTTCTTGATTTAAGTGATGTGTCTGACACTCACAGAGTACATCAATCAACATATTTTTTCAGGTTACTTACTTTGGTGATATGTGTATCACAAACATACAAACCAAAATGAAATCACAACACAACACCATACATATGTATGTAGGTATTATGTTCATATATTCTTCAGATGAGTTTGAAAATTCTCATTTTTCCGGAAATGAAATCCAATCAAATTCAAAACTTCTAACAGAGTTATAGAATTATTGAGTTAAGTTACAAGTCTAAAATCTCTGCATCCATCTTGATGGATTTCTCAAATCTCAAGTGAAAAATCTAAATAATTTTATTAAAAAAGAATTGTTTTACAAAAATTCATGTTTAGCTTCTGTGTTATCCATTTAAACAAAACTTTTTGATAACTTCGAAGGAACGAAAAAGAAAATTCTACTAAATACTTTACAGCCCACCCTAGTTTGAAAATTGTTTCAACATTTAAAATGAAATTTAAAACTTTAGCAGTTACTTAATATATTTTTAATTTACTTAAATTTTTCACGCTCCAATAAGAAATTCGTCTTCCAAGTCGGTTCCATATTTTTAAATATCTTCAATAAACTAAACTCCAAGCTAAATTACATTTACATTGCATAATTTTATAAGACAATTTACATGTTCAAACCATCCTACCATAAGTTGAATAAAATTCCATTTTTGGAAACTCAAATCCGGCTTTTGTATGTACATACAACACCCCCGAACGAAGACAGAAAACCTTTTATTGAAACAAGCTGCTGACGAAAGGTGCAAAATTAAATCTAAAACTTTCAACTATGTAAACAAGAACCTTTCCAGGTGAAATTTTAAGTGTACTTTCCTTTTCTTACCTCAACTCTTACTCCTATAAGAAAACATTGGAACAACGTGAATCATTTTCCGTCGTCTTCGACCCTTAGGATAACAAGAATATCCTGCACGAACTGGGATATACTCGTCCGTATAGTACGGGTTTGGAACACGCGTTTGCTCAACGTAAATAGGATTTCGCGAGTAAAGGAAACGTTCGGTTCGGTGAAAAAATAACAACTACACCATAAAAAGAAACTAGTGCTGGGAAGATTTTTATAAGGGATGAATGTAAAATTTCAAAAGTTTGTGATCCTCAAAAAAATTGAATTTGTCAGAATAAAGTTTTTCGTAAATTCAAAAATTGTAATCAAATGCAGAAAGTTTCACGAAAACTTTGCTTTTAACGAAATTTTAAATTAATTGGCTGTTAATGAGTTTTTGAATTAGTTTTAATTGCACAATCGCTAAGAGATTTTTATTTTAATGATTTTTCACATTATGTAACTTTTAGGAAAAAATATGAAGAGTAATATTTCTTCCACGTGTCGTTAGGTTAACGTATTATCAAGATTTCAGCAGCAAAACTCGGCTCTACCACATATTAATAAGAATTCATTGAGCCCAGGTTAAAGTCAAGAAATAATTGATTCCATCTTCATAAGATTCTAGTTTGAACTAATACTTTTCGTTGCAATTATCGTGGCTATAAGTCAGTTATATATTGGTTTTGTGTAAATTTATAAAGTCAAATTTACGTAAATTACTTCCAAACATTACTGCGTGATGCTTGAGCAAGAAATGCAAATGACACGATCATTTTGATAAGCTAGAGAATGCTTAGTACCTGCAACATTACATCTACTATTACTATACCACAGTCAGTGGAAAACTACCAACTACCGAAACATTAACGATTGTATACCCACTTTAATAAGCGATTTAGGAATTATTAAGAATTATATTGTGCTTAAGGCAAATAAAATAAGTTCGTTTTGATTCAAAGTCAATGTCCTGAAATTATATAACAAATGCTAACTACACCATTTTCTCTAAACAATGAAACACTGCGACGAGCACAAACCGCAATTATAGGGTCAAACAACTGATGTGTTATATACAAATATTCTGAGATCAGCAAAATTTTCTGATAAACAAAGTTTAGTTATAGAATCAGCAAATCTGCACCCTATATATAATCGAAGCTGCACTCAAATTTTAAGTTTGTTTAATTGTAATAATTGTGAAGTGATAATTGCATCCACAATGAGAGCTGTTCTAGTGTTTTTTGCCATCACTTGCGTCATGATGAGCCTCAGTGCAGTGAGTTCTAATTTTTGTTTAATTAAATTAAATTTTACTTAATTTCTCCACTATAGGGCCATTATATGCAACCATCTAGGGAAATGCGTCCCACGCGTGCTATGGAAACGAAATATTTGCAAATTTCAAAGCTGGCCGACAGATTACGGGAGAAGCTGACTAATTTGATGCACGAAAGAAATATTCAAATGACTTCTGTTCTACAGAAACATTTTGACGAGCTTGAACAAGCTAAGAAAATGTTCCTTGAACACTGGAATATCAGTGACTTTAAATTAGCAAGTGTTGCAGCATTCAGAGCAGCTATCAAACACATTCATGAATTACATTCCGACAATACACCAAATCGTGATTACGAATATAACGAAGAATACTAAAAGGACATTTAATTTAAAACAATGTTTCTAAAATGCGACAAACAAAATAAATAATTGACCTCAAACTGGCTATTACTTACATCAATACAGCATACACAAAATTTCATATTGATTTACTTCACCAATTACAATTTCAGAGAATATTTTGTTGATACCAATGAAGCATAACATACTAATAGAGTCTCCTCTCGAATTCCCATAAATTAATGTGGCTTATAACATGCAAGGGAAATATTTCAGTTCCGAGTAAAGTTCTTGAGCTGCTTACATACACCTCACAATCATACTGTAAAATATTGGTTTCATAAACAATCCCCATTAATTGCAGAACCGCTAAATGTTACTGAGATTTGTACAAGTACCTACTCTGTATTAACTACAATTTCGGTGTTCTGAATGTTTGTGATTCATCTTGAACTTAAGACGAATGAAAGTATTCAGTTATATGAATGAATAATACCCTTGGAAACCACTAATGACTCAAAACCTGATGCGTTAAAAACCAATATCCATAAATAACAAAACGGACTATAACCCGCTCATAAAACCATATTTCAAAATCTCAACTCAGACCGGGAAAATTAATTTACATCGTTTATCATAACCCTACATTCACAGGGACAAGGGTTGCTTTACAGGCGCGAAAGATGGATTTGTGTTGGACGTCTTTCTAGGACGATTATTCCTTCTAGCGTCAACGTCACAGACTATTTTGAGACATTTTCGCTTAGTCTATATATATCCATCAGGGCTATACCGTTGCTTAATCTCTTAATTCAGTTATAATTGATATATTCGTAAGGATGTGACCTTTATAAGACTTGATTTACAAGCATAGCCCATATTAAAGGCTTCACGACCATAAATTTCTGGTTGTTAGAACCATATCCTGTTGCCGGGCCGGATTTTCCTTCTTAAGTTGGACACAAAAAAGCAGCACTTTAAGCTCCGGGACAGTTAAATTAAATCCTAAACCCAAAAGGATACTCTTCGGACTTCCACTTGTGTCTGTGATTCTACAAATGGAATGACTAAGCGAAACTTTGTGCTGAGTGATTGCACCCTGAATTGTATCGTATTGACTTACGTCTTTTATATGAACGTAAAGTATTTGGTCTCTTCAAAAGTCAGGTAAAGTGATTTCAAAAACACAATCATTCGGAAATTTATCACAAAAACTGCAGCGTTCTCAATCCCAATCCTAACCTCCAACAAATTCATATTGAAGGAATAAAGCTATCGGGCATCGACATCAAATAAATTGACAAAGTCCAAGAGTCTAGACGTCATTATTTGGTTTTGGAAATGTAAGTTATATAAATGCATAAAAAATTTATGTACTATGAACAACGAAAGTGCAAATACCTCGCTGAGGGGAGAACATTTCAACAAAAATTCGATGGCCATTATATTTTATAAGCTTTAAGTGGCTTCAAGGGAAACCTGGCGACTAGGTTTGTAGTGGATGGTGTTCAACTTTTATAATGTCAACAAATGTTACTGTCACATATTGAAATAGCCTGCAGTTACAAACAATATTTAGATCCTTTTGCTCCATTCAGGTATAGAAGGTCAAGCTAAAAATTAATTTTTAAACATGACCCTCAATTTTGGCTCAAGAAAATTTTATATAAATATTGATTTTCAGTTGGAAACCTAGTTTCATCCATATCATTGTGTACCAGGAAAGTGTTGGTTTGGAATCGTCCATTGCACAGGAAATCTGGTTCTTTGTCCTCATTTAAAAAGGATTTTACATTTGAATTTCGATTTTCATACGTTTTAAGAGGCTCACGTCAGTTGAGAGGATGAAAAGCAAATGCTAATAATTATTATGTGGCACGAATCATGTTATTGAATTGAGAATAAAAAACAATTCTTGCATTATGTTTCTTACATCAGTCCTGTAAGATGTTTTCCTTGAAAATAACCTCAAAATTAATTCAATTACCATCACTGTGGCAAAACGATTTTCTAAGTAATAAAATTTGCATAAGAAATTTCTAATTTTACCTGCACTCGGATTCGTGTAATACAACGTCTTAAAACTTGCATTCCCATCAGGATAACACTTTGAACAATACCTTTAGTAAAGGAACATCCCTTAAAACTGCTGTTAACGCAAATGCATTCGATGTCATTAATTTCAAATCTAAAACTAGGACGGAGTCTGTTTGCTCAAGTTTTGTATGGGAAAGTTTTCAGAGATGTAGAAAATGCATTTCTACTTCTAACTGACAGTACAATTTCAGATAACGATAGAAACTTACTTTGGTTCTGAAGTTTCTACATTTGCATAATGAAACACTTTTTCTAATTTTGTTTCAAATGCTCCACTGAGTAGAATCCTGCAAAATGCGTTGTATCTCTCCGATTGTGTGAGTTATAGACTCAACTAGGCGCCTGGTCTGAAAGCTAGCTTTCGATAAAGGAATTCGCAAACTTATTTCCTATAATGAAACTGTCATTCGGAACTATAACCTACATTTCAAAACCAAAAAGACATTTCAAATTCCGTATAGATATTATCAAACTTCTTGCAGTTAACTACTACTACAAGAAATCTCTGTGGAACCAACCCGAAAACACTGTACAATGTTTCATAAGAAAGCTTTCAGTCTCCAAAAGTAAAATTTTCTATGAAATAATTATCTTTGAGCAAATTGAATTTAAATTCTAATAGCTCATTTTTTTCGTTAACAATATTATAAATTTTAATAAAATTTTTTTCATTTCCCAAAACATTTTCGAAATATGATTTTCTGAGAAAGCGATAAGAAGCGAAGTTAGTTAACATTTGGCGATTGTTGACAAATAGCAGGTGTATTGTTACAG
This sequence comes from Chrysops caecutiens, assembly GCA_963971475.1. Lineage (NCBI taxonomy): Eukaryota > Metazoa > Arthropoda > Insecta > Diptera > Tabanidae > Chrysops > Chrysops caecutiens. Next base: position 39,694,276 of record OZ020569.1, on the reverse strand, counting down.
TTCTGGTACGCGGAGCTAAGGTTAATCCACCTCTGCCCTTTTCGTCATTACGGGATGAGGAATGTATATGTGTAATCATTTGAAGAATCTTATAAAAATCAATAGTGTTATCCCCTTTAAGACGTCGTTCTTACTGTCTTGAATAACTGGCAAAACGACGAGCTGGAATCTCTACACTGTCTGCATTCTTAGCCAGCCCCCATTTACTTGAGAATTCAAAATTCTGGGTCAAAGGGAACAGAACTCATGACGCAACAAGCAAAAACTTGTTTTTCAGGTGAGCAATACAAATATACAAGTTGCAATGGCCTGATAAGATTCTTAAGAAACTCAAAAATTCTGGTTATAATAAAATCTGGCATTGATAAGAATCTTTTGGTGAAGAGATAAGGTGCATCTGGAAGCTTATAATGGGCGTATATAAAGAGCGAAACCTGAAGTTTTGAGTCATATTCAATTGGAATTTCGGTCGTAAAATACACAAAATGAAACTTGCATTATTTTGTGTGTTGTTCGTTGCAATTGTGGTAATTAATATAAAACACAATTTTGAATCTTTACCTACTTAATACTACTCGTTTCATATTTAGTCACAATCATCAACTCAACAGCTTGGAAATCTTCCAACGTATGGTCCAGGATTTGGCTACTTTCCACCAAATTTACGTCGTTTAGTGACTTTCGCCGCAGAGCGCCTGAAATCTAGAAATCTTTCCGAGGATCTACAGGCTAAAGTTGACCAAACAGTTGTTGAAGCGAATGGTGGTTTTGATGAATGCGCCAAACTGCAGGTAGTCTGGCAAGTTCGAAGATGCAATGGGAAAGTGTTTCGAACAGCTTACGGGAAATTCAGAGCTATTCGAACTGAAGCCACCCCTAGATCGACAGCAACAACTCCAACTAAAGATGTTCCAGAAACACAACAATAAAATTATACATACTTACTATTTGTCAAAACTCTTATTACTCAATTCATATCGTATAATATAAATGTCAGAAATCATTAAGAAATATAATTTTATAGCTCGCTAATGCAGTTGTTGACTTACTTATCTTGGATAGTTTATGTGATAATAAGAAAATCAAATATTTATCACCAACTATTAATAAATATTTATTAAGCAACTATTTGCTAACATCTAGTAAATAATATCTGCTTCATTAAATATAACGACAAATGACGTTAAGTGGGTTACAAATCACAAATCCACTTTTGTCATTATATACACTATGAAATAATAAGAGAAGTTTTGAAAACTTCAATTGAATTGAAAGAGAAAAATGTCAAAATCCTTTAATTGAATTACATAAATGAATAATTCTCATTTCATGAAATTAATTACCAAGTGTAAGTCAAATTAAAATCACAAATAACTCGAAACCATTACGCTGGTTGGTTTTGTTCTTGGCAAAAGGCAAAATTAAACTTATTCCAAATAATTTTAATTGCTATCTACCCCAAACTTGGGCAAAAATTCAACTCAAAATTGTATCTAGAATGAAATCGTCCCTAAGGCTTTTACCTTCCTTTGTCGAATTACTTCATTAGCTGTTAACAGGATCGTTATCTATGGAAAGGCAATATAATAAATTTAAAACCATACGGCGTGAGAAAATAATTTCGTAATTTATTATATAATGAATTAAATTATGGATTGCCAGTCATGAATTCTTAAGAAGTTTACTATGTTCTTTATAAGGGGTAATATTTACATAACTGTCGGTTACAATATTAAGATTTATAATCTGATGAAGTATGTTCGATTTTTTATTTAACTCATGATTATTTTATTCTAATTAACCTAATGAAGACAAAATGTTATCTAAATAAAAAGAAATGAGCACAAGGAAAATATTTCACTTCTTAGTTGAAAAAGGATATACTTGAGATAAATTGTGGCAGTTGAATGTGTTTTTCTAGAGAAAACATGAAGAATCTTGACAAGTATCTTCCAGACGATCAAAAACCAAAGTGTCTGAGGTTTTTCCAAGCTGGTATTTGCCTGTTTGAAGTGAAAGCTTTGAAAGATGATCCAGGAAAGATGGGTGATGATACTGGAATACTTTAGATTACACTCGTTTTATATGAGGAAAGTTGAAGCCGTTGTGACATTTTGAAATCATAAAGACGACCGTTTTTATGTATATCAGATGAGCGGTCTAAAGCGTTATCTTTCATGAGTTGTAGCCACATTGAGTTGAATCGGATGAAGCAATATGCAAAGTCCCTGAAGGAAATAATCAACGCCAGAAGTCGTTTAACATTTGATTCAATAAAACCGGAAATGAGGTATTAAATTGGATTTTCTTCCATTGCTACATAAATATGTTTTGATTAAAATCATAAAAATGTGTTTACGTGAAAACAGGCACTCACCTGGTGATAATTGTGTTATTACATTGAGTAAAATAGAATTTTATTGTCGCGAAGAATGTGGTCCTTGATTTATTGTAGAAGTTATGTTGAATGTCAGGACTCGAAGGAGATAACCTAACAAAAAGTTAATCTTATCATTCCTTTAAGAAATTCGAGTTGTTTTTTTTTTCCTTTCGTTTTATTTGATATTGCAATGGAAGTTTTTGTGATTATTCACTGATGAAAGGAATTTCTCGTTTTTCGTATATAAGAGGTGTCGTGTTGTGTTGTCTGTCTCCGACATTAGAAGATTCACATCACAAGTGATAAGAGTTCTTTTAGAAAGCTAAGGAAACAAAGGGAAAACTTTTTGTAGGCAAAAGTCATTAATTTTAAGTGAATACAACAAAAGGAAGAAAAGGGATGTCGAAAACGATGAAAGTTATATTTCTCGTATTCTCAAGCTCAATTCCTATTGTCATGGTTAGAGTTGATGAGAAGTTAAGACGTTCTATGGCTCATAAGACATATAAAAATTTCACAGCTAAAATCCTTCACAAACTGATGTGTTAACGCCTTCAATGTCTTCTGTAGATGAAGCTTAACAAATTCATCATAGAATTTTGACAATTTTCTATACATGAGTATTATGAGGTCATTTATAACACTAATATCATGTAGGTTAATATAAATTTGGTCGTCAACCCAACAAATAGTAAAGTACAATAAAACATTTTATTTAATTTCTTTTAAGACTTTGGACAATTCTGATTCCTTGCACTTTGCTTTTGTTGACGTGCTTTCTTTTTCTCTTCAAACAAATCACGTCTGAAAATGTCTCGTTTAATTTCGATAGCTGTTTGCATTCCATGACAATCCTTGGCAGGATGAACGAATGTCCAAGAGCCGAAGATTGTATCAACTTGTCCACACTTCTTACAAAGCCCTAAATATGTTCATTTGTACTTCACATTCTGTGAAATGTATCAGATGAAGTACCTGCAAAAGTTGCCAGTGTGTTTCCTTTTTGTGCTTCGAGGTGAAATGGTCCACCTACTGGTTTAATAGTACTTCCAGTGCATTTCCAGTTCTTGTCCATTATTGCATTTCTTCTCGGAGGATATTTGTCTTTCACACTAATGTCCAGCTTGGTAGTGCTTTTAGATTCACAGATTTCAAACCTGATTCCCATGATCTCTGAGTTCCATGTCCCTGTCAAATTGCAAGGCACTCCTCCAAAAAATTGAGTGAAAAATATTAATGACAACTCATGAGTTTGACCTAGAATACCTTCTGGAGTCTCGCTCGCTGCACTACATTCCTTTAGAAGCTGCAATTCCGACAGTACACGCTCTAGAACCTCAGTCAAATTTCGGTCATTAGACTTTAACTCATTGTAATTAGCGCTGCATGAGGGTAAGGCGTTCTTAAGACGCTGTAGCTCTTCGTTGCCTAGAATGTTGAATATAGCATTATTTTCATTTTATATACTCTTGCGTGCCTGCAAACCTGCTAATGTTTGTGAATTTAAGGCCAAAATGTTCTGCAAGTTTTGAAGATTTTCGCTTGTTGATGTTGTTGCAGCTGCAGAATTCAGAGATGGATCTAACTTGGTCAGAGGGATCTTACTTACTCCGGGTGATGTTGCCATAACTCCAGGATATGAAGATGGCGACATGCTGAGGACACTTTTCGGGTCTAACATTTGAATGTTCGCGTTGAATCGTTTTTGAAGATTTTTTCTATTGCTTGCACTCAGTTTATGTGACGACGAGCTTCTCCTAGATAACTTTGACCTCTGCATCCTTGGACTTGAGTTTATTCGAAGTTCCGGAAAATAATTTTCTTTCCACTGGCTTCCGGACAAACCGTCATCCATACCTTCACGTGAATATGGTGGAAAGTTATTCATCAATTTACGAATTCCTGAAATTTTATCGAATGTATCGCCATTTAATTTTTTCATTTCTTTATCAAGTTGTTTGTTGAGATATTGCCCATTAGTTCTATAAACACTTTCAATCGATGGTAATGTTTTCCTCTTCATCTTATTTTCTGCATAATTTGACATCTTATCAAATTCCCTACTGAACTGAGTGTATAAATCTTCAGAAGCTGGAATGCCCATTACAGTAATTACAATTAAAGTCACTATGAAATAAAATTGTTGGTTCATCTATCAACGGATAGGTCATTACATGTTTCTATGTGATAAATGACTTTGTAGCAAAAAATATGTCCTTAATATATTGTGATTCTTGAACACTTCCTGTGTCAATATGTTTTCCAAAATAAAATAACTTGATCTGTCAAACTTTAATACTAAAGGCCTGCTGTGTAAATTTTGATTTGGACACTCAACAGAAATTGGATTGGATTTACAACAAAATGTTTATTATTCAAATTCTATAAATGTATCTGAAGACAATCATTGATGAAATTCATTATCACGAGACTCTAAGACGGTTATGGTCAGTAGTCCTTCCCCCAAATGATTTCCCAAACATCTCTTAAAGTTATTGTAGCTTCGGTCCAATGCATAGTCGGAATAGCAGTTATTCATTAACTGCCTCGTATGTGTTATAACACCAGCTATTTCCATTCTCGTGACATCTGAAACATTGACTGATCGTTTGATGAAATCCAAAGCTCGGTTGGACTTGTTTATATGATCCATTAAACTGCTCTCCATGCTCATAGGTCGAATTATGTTGGTAAAAATCTAAATTTAAGACAACATGGTGCATTCAATGGACACTTTGGAAGAAAAATATTCTAACCTGACCAGAAACGATTGTAAGAACCGCAAACACAAAAATTAACAATATAGTCCTCATTGCACCTACATATGTGATATTGCTTATATTATTAACTTATTTTTCTGATTGTAGTTGAAAGGATAAAACTATAAACCAATTTTTAACTTGCGCTAATTACTAAATGATCGCAACAACAAACTGATTTCCATGCATTCAAAAATGAATTCTCGTGAATTGATTAAAGAGTGATGGAGCTTCTATTTGTAATCAGATAACAGACTTGAGATGAGGTTAAAGCACTTTAGGGATCATCAGAGTCAAGTCGTAGTGGAATCAATATATGAAATCAGTAACCATCTAAGAATCAAACAAAAGGGAGATATCTTGTCTGTAGTTGAAATTTACCTCTTATATAAATGGCCACTTTGAATGTTCATACCAGGAACAAAGCTTTCGGGGCTTTAGCCTCACTTTTAACTGTGTTATCTTGCTCCGTAAACAATTTTGCCACACTAAGCTGAATGTCTGGATGTCAATTCTGTGTCAAGTGTTGTGTTATATGAGTTATCATGTTTTTTTGGATCAGTTGTTGTTGGATGTTCTCAGAAATTCAATCATTGCAACATGCGGTACCTCATTCTCATTTCATTTGTGGTTTTTATTTTAAGTTTTGGAAAGGTGAAATAAATTTCGTTTACCTGGAGCACCTGATAATGTTGCTATATTTCAGGCCCAGCCCGTTACAAATAACACAGAAACAACATTCTACATTGAGAACTTGGTAGTCCAACATGCAAGATCAGCTATAGATTTCATTGGAAAATTGGCGGACACATCAGAGAAACAAGGGAATCGCTTGAAGAACATCATTAACTTCAGCAAAAGTCATGTTGAGCGGTGTAATCTACTAAGAGGAGGACTAACTTCTGTCTACTCCGACTGCATTGGAAAGGAAATGCTTAATGCCTTTATTCTAATTGAAATTTTAGAAAAAGAAAACCGTTTGTGGTCTTAGATCGTGTAATTTTTGTGGCACAATAATGTGGTGTGATTCATAATAAAACACAAGATTAATAAAATCGTGAAATTTATTTATTTATCAAAAATGAATATTTCAAAACCCTGTCAAGTGTATAGTATATAATTCCCACCGACATTTTTAATTCCAAATCCATTCCTTAACTGATATTTAAAGGCAAATGTTTGAAAGAAACTTAATTGAGTCTAGTGTGATTTGAGCATTCTTAGTCTATGTGTGGCATTTATGACTTCATCTCCAATGCACTCCCTAAAAACTTGCAATTCCTTGCGGGTACGATAAGTTTTGTAGCAACTATTGAAATGTCTTTCTGCTTCTAAGATGATATCATCTGCAAAAGGTTTTTGTTCCTCTGGTATTGCGGACAATTTCATAAATTGTTTGAGCAACAGAACGCCTTTTGAAGGATATGTGTTAGCCGGATCCGACAATACGGGGCTGGAGAAAACTACACTGTGACCTTTGCATTCCTGTTCGAAAAAAATCAAAAAGATAAAAATTTCTCTAGCAATTACCACAGAAACCTTACTAGAAGCCCTATTAAAATGATAGCTGTGCTCACGAGTGCAAGTGAGTTCTTCATTTTTAATGTGATATAACGATTTATTTAGAAATGATAACCACTTCAAACCTTGTCTGTTATAAGTAAATCAGTCGTTCTCTAACCAAAAGCAATTCCTTGAGATCACAGCGACAACTGTTCAATGTTATTTCGAGCAACAATTACTACCCCGTCCTATGATTTGAATTCGTAATTTGAGGACAAGTTCCAACGAACCGCCTTTATTCTTTACAATGTGCATGATCATCTTATTTCAAAGCTTTTGTTATAACTTGAAAACATTCATTTGTTGCAGTTTTATATATTAGAAATTTCGTTTTCTTTATTATGATTCTTGATAAGATTAATTGTTAAATGAATAACAAGTAAGTTTTCCAGTTGGCTTTGTAGTATCATACTTTACTTATATCTTTAATTGATAATACGATTGTTTTTTATGTATGTAGTAATCTTTGTTTTAATCGAAACCATCTGTAACCACTCGCAATTGAAATGGTAGTGGCACAAATTCAAAATGCTAACAAAGCAAAACCAAGGCATTATCCCTGAACAAGTTATCGATCATGAATTTATCACGTTTTTGATTATATTACAACAAAAATATGGGAAAACACTTTTCTTAGGCTACTTAACAGATTAAAGCCTTGAAAGGGCTCTACTTTTGGAAAGATTTTCCAATCATGTTCCTGGTGTTGAAAATTATAATGAATATAAGGAACACCTTCTTGTTAATGTTAAACCGTCAAACGCGATTTTCGTATAAACAATAGTAGGGGTATTCATTTCACTTTGTAAACTCTTCGTATTTGTCGTAAACGTCGTATTTCGTAAAGTTTACAAAATTTCGTATGTTTCCCCGTACAAAAGAGAATAAGAAATTTCGTAAACTTTACGACGGTAAAAAGTGTCGTATTTGGCGTATTTCGTATTTGCTGTCAGATGTCAGTTTGTGAATAGATTCTTATTTTTATTTAAATATATTTTTGTAGTAATTAAGTTAATTATATTAAAAATACATCATTGAAAATAAAACTAGATGAATTTACTTATTTGATCCAAAATTAATAGCTCGCAAACAGCTTTGTCGTGTAGGAATTTTAAAATTTTCTGCTTTTCAATGGTTTTGGGCATTGTGTTAATTCAAAAACGTTAATTAAATAAAACACTTTAATTTTGAAATGACAAATGACATAAAATATGACAGATATTTACAAAGTTTACGAAGAAAACAGTTTGGGGTGTTCACATCAATTGTGTTTACGACATTTACGATTTACGACGTTTACGAACTTACGAAGTGAAATGAATACCCCTAATATCTCGAGACAATTTCACAACTTAAGGTAATTAAAAACTAAGTTTGAAAACAAACCATTCATGTGGTCAGATACCAGCTAGTCTAACGCATGACTCTTCCATGCCTCCACGTAAAGATCATGCTTATCAATGCATTTTGTTTTCAGAAAGGTCCCATTTCACATTTCTTATGCAAAACAAAGCCTTATTACTTATTTACTTCTAGCTCTACGGAAAGATGCTGTGATCGTTGTTAGTACATAAAGCTTTCAAAGTCTCTTATCTCATTCCTAAAGCGATCATGCCATGCCTACCGTGCAAAAGGTCAAGCTTATCAGAGCCATTATGACTGTACTTGTCCTAAAGCATTTTCTATTTGGAATTTTTATATAAAAACAGATTTAAATCTCATGTAAAGCATTTTACTGGCTGAAGCTAATAACATCAACACCACAGTTGAAACCTCTAGTTTTCCTGGAAAATATGAAGATGCTTTACGTTGTGGTCCTAGCTATTTCCATACTCTGCGGAGTTGAGGTAACTAACCAATGATGTTTTTATACAATAACTGATAACGAAATCAACTTGTTTACAGTGTTTACCAGTCAATTCTGGATTTATGGAATGTCCACCAGAGAACTATGACTGCTTACTGGAACTTCCAGACGTCGGACTCACATTTTTAGTTGCAGTTGGGCGACCTTTAGCCAAAATGCCGCATCTCCATGAAGATTTCAATTTCATCTTGAACAGTGCACTTAATGAAATGAAACGGTGTCTTGTTATATTCTACATGAACGACGAAGAAGCCACGTATTTACGGTGTATCAGAACTGTTGTAGATGATAGCTCCTTAGACCTTAGGTCGCTCATGTCACAAGCAATTTGGTGGTAGAATCTACTAATTTGTGGGTTTTTTAATTGCTTAGTACAAGTATTCAAAACTCCATTGACATGAGACTGAATTAAAATATGTTCCTAAGCTTTCCTTACTTTATTTATACTTTGTTTACATAGAAATTAGTTTCTTAGTTTTAACTGTACATATTTGAATTGTCAAGGCGGTTTTACTTAAAGTATACATTTAACATTTAAGGTGGTAAGTAATAAAGTATATTTTATATCAATATAAGAAGTAATATCTTGGTAAATGAACAAGAACAAATCATCAATATGATACGGGTATCAATCAAGTGCAAAACCTGATGATAATTTTAACAACTATTCCAAAAGACTATTACGTGGAAAACCCTTAAATTATTCTTATTCAAACGCAAAAATGGGGACATGATAATGAAGATACATTGGCTCGCATACAAAAACTTGAAGGACTCTGAGATAAACTGTGACAGTATGCAGCATTAGAATCAGAATATCGTAAAGTACATCGTTTTTCATGTAACCGTTGAGGGGATTATAAATTGAGCCATTAGTCTTAATGTAGCGCAAGGATACTCTACGATTTTAGCTTACTTTACTAAATGTCTGTAATATAGCGAAGCTCACATTCGAAAATGAGTAATACATTAACACATGAGACTGTCCAATCCAATTAATGTTCTGGACATCGTATTAAAACAATCAAGTGTTGAGGAATAGCTGTTCCAATAAAAATTATTGCTTCTAAACGTTTTCCGCCAATTAAGTAACGAATATTAATCATTCGTCTATTGCATCCTTGTCTGTCTGTCCTTCAGTCACATCTTAAGATACATGAAAGTTGCAGTTTCTTGTGTTCAATAAAAAGGAAAATAGTAGTTACCCTCGAGGAAAACGTCGAATCTACACGTGCACATCATTCTGCAATAAATTTTATTGAATTCCACTTAAATTCGTCGAGGCCAGGAGCAATTTCCAGTTTAATAAATAAAATTTTATTTATATGTACCTTCAGCTGAGTAAGAAGTTTTAAGGGAAATTAGCTAATCCAATAATTTAATTGCCATCGACAAGTTCTCCTGTTAATTGAAAAATTCGCTCGCAGCTATTTCTAACGTTCAAGATCACAGATGGAAGAGGAATTTAGTTAAAACGCGTCCTTCCCATCCCTACTGCAATGATGAAGCTGTGTCACTCAAACAAACTTTATGCTATTCATGAAATTTTCGCTAAACCTCCCGATTTCATCCGGATAAACTGGTTTCCTTGCTTAAGCTTGTTTTTCAAAACGATTTATGTTTTATGAAATTATCTCGAATAATTCAAATTTGCATCCTGTGTGAATTTAATTAAGTAAACAACATTGGACTTGATAATTTAAAATGTAAATCCTTTTAACTTTTTCAAATATACATGTAGAAGAAGAACGTTGATACTCATGATGAAGTTATAATGGTTTTATCAAAACTCTAATTAGCGCTTATTGCTCAGAACTAATGTAGGGAATGTGGATACCTCAACAGAGTCAAGAGGTTATCGAATAGCCATTTTGCAGCTTCCTTGTGATTTGCAGTCTGAAAACCGTGGTTTCATCCGACATATTAAGAAAACCAACTCTTTGTTAGATTTCCATAACTTTGTCTAGATAGGTGTTCAAAAGGAAAACCTGTTTGAAATCCGAAAAACATAAAGGATTTCCAAGGATCCAGTTGAAAATTCTGTAATGCAGTACAAATGTTTACTTCCTTACAATTGTTCCCTAGATATGAAAAGACATTACCTCTATCCATATGCACATTTCATTCGTTGAGCATGCAGCCATCAACCAGCTGTGAACTGTCAAATCGGTAGTCAACAAGAACTGTCAAAATTGGAAAGTCAAAACAAAAATTTTTCTTTCATCTGGAGGGCGTACGCTGAAAATTTGTGTAGTTTTAAAAGTTATAGATAAAATATAAATATGGGAAATCAACTTGTGGGCATAGCGCCCTCACAAATTTACCCAGTTGAACATTATTTAAGTGGTTCCTTTGAATCTGATTTACAATTTGAGTCCAGGTGAGTCACATCACTTTGTTCTCAATATGATTTTGAAATTATTGTTTTTCATGTTTTCGTTACAGCATGGGCAGCACAAGGTTTTTCAAAGTTGCAAGGGCTAGATCGGAGGAGGGATTGGTGGTAGTTAAAGTTTTTGTAAAACATGACCCAACTCTGCCATTAGAGGCTCATGCAGACCGACTGGAGTTCATCAAAAAAAGTCTTTCAAACGCAGTGAATTGCTTACCATTTCAAAGAGTTGTGGTAAATATTTAAAATTGTTTTGCAGTTAAATTTATGAATTTACCTGATTCAAATTACAGCTAACAGATAAAGCTGGCTTGGTGATGCGAGAGTACGTTAAACATAGTTTGTACGATAGAGTGTCGACAAGACCTTTCCTCACTGTTCTAGAGAAAAAATGGATAACTTTTCAAATTCTCTGTGCATTAAATCAGTGTCACAAACAAAAGATTTGTCATGGAGATATAAAGGTGAATCTAACTGAAACTATATCCAATCAAATTGGAATGTAAGAAATCATTCATTCATCCTTTCAGCTTGAGAACATACTTATCACATCGTGGAATTGGATTCTACTATCAGATTTTGCATCCTTCAAGCCAACTTACTTGCCGGAAGATAATCCAGCTGATTACACTTATTTTTTCGACACCAGTCGAAGGCGAACGTGTTACATTGCTCCAGAAAGGTTTTTGGCCGTTTTTTGTTATAACTCACTTAAGTAAATATAATTTTTTTAGATTTGTTAAAACACTGACATCAGAAGGTGTTCAAGGGAAAGACATTCCCTTAATGACTGACTCAATTCTACCAGATGAATCTCTAATGCGTGATGGAACATTCTCCTCGGGTCATTTGTTACCCGAAATGGATATATTCTCAGCAGGGTAAAATTTCATCACCGTGTGAAATAATTTCAATTCCCTTCCACTTTTTACGTAGATGTGCTTTGCTAGAACTCTGGACAGAAGGGACTGCACCATTTGAATTTTCTCAATTGCTTGCATATCGTCGTGGTGATCAAGAACTCGTTTCGAAGCATTTACAAGGAATCGAAAACGAAAATTTGCAAATTCTCTTATCTTCAATGCTACACAGAAATCCAAAGGAACGTAAAACTGCTGAAATTTATTTGGATCAAGAAAGAGGCAGACTATTCCCAGAATACTTTTACTCATTTCTACAATCGTATTTGCAAATGTTTTCTTCGACACCAATTATGTCACCAGATGATAAAATCACTAGACTACATTCGGATATAGCTCATTTTATTAAGGTTTTAACATGTCAGCCGGACGATTTCGAAGAAAGGGAGATTAAAAAGGAGAGGACTACATCCGAAAGTGCATTATCAGTAGAACAGGATGGACTTATTCTTGTTATCACTGTAGTAACTTCTTGTATTCGAGGACTACAATATTGCAGTACGAAAATCTCGTGTCTTGAAATATTACACAAACTAGCCAACTTTACTTCCTCCGAAACAATCCTCGATCGAATTTTACCATATATTGTATGTTCTTAAGATGAAAAATACTTTGTGAATAACTTAATCTGTTTTTAGCTACATTTAGCGCAAGACAACTCCCCACGAGTTCAAGTTTCAGCTCTCGATACTCTGACAATGTGTCTCAAAATGGTTAAGGATATTCCAAGAAGCGATGCTAATGTTTTTCCTGAATATATTTTGCCAGCTATTGCACCACTTGCTACAGATAGCTCAGTTATTGTTCGAGTAGCATATGCTAGGAACATTGGTTTGTTTAAGAATTTACTCTATAATTTTAAGTTTCTGAATAAGAAATATAATTTTAGCTGATTTAGCGGAAACTGCCGTGCATTTTTTGGAACAAACACAACTTAATTGTCCAAGTGAAATGCCGGTACCTCGATACGAGGCTGAGCTGGGTGCTTTACATGAAATGATACAACAAACTGTATCGAGTTTATTAACAGATCAACAGCCGATCGTTAAGCAAACTCTTATGGAATCTGGAGTAACGAAACTTTGCGTGTTCTTTGGGAAAAATAAAGGTAACGATAAAATAAAAAAATTCCATATTTATTTATTTATATAACTTTTTTAGCAAATGACGTGATTTTATCTCATATGATAACCTTCCTTAACGACAAGGAAGATAAAAATTTGCGAGGATCTTTTTTCGACTGTATTGTCGGTGTAGTTGCCTATGTCGGGTGGCAATCGTCAGACATTCTGATTCCACTTCTTCAACAAGTGATTTTGAAATTATCTTTTGTATAGTATGAAGTTTCTTACAAATAATTACATTTTAAGGGTTTATCTGACAGTGAAGAATTCGTTATTGCTAAATCAGTGCGAGCCACTACTTCACTTATAGAACTAGGGCTCATACAAAAGCCAACATTAACTGAGTTTATATCTGAATGCGCTTGCTATTTGAATCATCCAAATATTTGGATAAGACATGAAATCTGTGGGTTAATATCAACAACAGCTCGAACGTTGACCGCTATCGATGTACAATGCAAAATTATGCCTGCTATTATGAACCATTTGAAAACACCACTTATCCAAGTAGAAAAACCAGAAATTTTATTAGATTGCTTAAATCCACCTATACCACGAAATATTTTTGACAGTGTAATGAGGTAAATAGAATATCTTTACAATTTCAGATGAAAACTAAAAGCTGCATTCGTTCTCAGATTTCCAGAAATACACCAGTTAATCAGAGTCCTAGAGGAAAGAAAGCAAGCTCGAGCAAATGTTACCGAAGGAGCATTGCCACAGTACGCAGAAATGGGTACTGCTCTGAGAAACGTTAGTTCATTATTTTCTTTCTGTCATATCACATGTTAACATAATCCTTTTTAGCTTTTCCGTAGGCTCCATTCGGAAGGTTTGACTGATTTTATAGAAACCCAGTTATTATCAATGAAATCCTTTTTGGTAAAACTGAGTAAATATAAAAATCAGGAGCCGAAAAACAATCCAAACGGGAGAATAGTCTTAAGTAAGAAAACTGTTTTGTGTCACGAATATTTGTTAACGGACAAAACTATCAAAAATGATGGAAACAATCGGAAGTCTAGACGACAAGATAATGATGGAAATCCTAATTCCGAATGGCAACACGTTTTCGGCACAATAGATACTCATTCACCGCTCCCTTCAACACCTTCAAACGATTCTGGATCACCTATTGTTGCTGGTAGCCCACCTTCGGGAACACAAATTCAACCAACACCTACATCTTCTTTAGTTGAATATAGTATACCAGATAGAAGCTTCTTGCAAGGTACAGTAAAATTAATGTTTTCCATTCCCATTCATTATATATTCATCTTCTCCATCAAACAATAATCATAACAATCAGAAATATATCAAAACAATAATTGCAGATGATTCCAACTTTAACTTTTTGTGTGTTCCAGAACGAGCATCCGAGTGTCGAATGGAACTAGAGAAATTAAGACACAAAATTAAATCGCGATATGCAATACTTGCTTCAAACAGAGATTTTAATCCTTCTGCATATTATTCGGCTATACCAAGTTCGTGGCGGATGAGTGGATCACTCATAGCACATTTGCACGAACATAAAGGATCGGTAGTGAAACTTACACCACTGAAGCCGTATGGGCCATTATTCGCTAGTGGTAGCATTGATGGTACTGTGAGACTTTGGGATTGCAATCGTTTAAATGGAAACCAAAGTATCAATAGATCTCGTCAAAAATACTCTGCAAATACTCCAATTTATTCCATAACATGCTGTGATGCTGGCCAATCACTTGCTGTTGGCGGCAAAGACGGAACTCTTCTAATTTTAAGAATTGATAGAAATTCAACAAAAATGACACTCCAACAGGCGATTCACTTAGATGGTAATAATGTTATAGAAAGGTAATGGGAAAGATTTTACATAGAATACAGAATTCTAAAGAATTTCGTTTAAGTTCGAATGTTCGAGATGACGGACCAATTGTAGACATGCATTCTCTTGACCAGAGCTCTCAAAGTGTAATAATATACGCAACACTTTATGGTGGTATTATAGCGACAGATTTGCGTATGCAAGGAAACATTTGGAAATTGGAAAACGATTTACGTCATGGTGTCATTACAACATTTTGTGTAGATCCAACGAGCTCATGGCTTGTAGCTGGAACCAGTGGAGGTAAACATATTTGTTGGGACCTCAGATTTAGACTGCCAATAGCAGAAATAAAGCATCCATCAAACTCAAGGATTCGCAAGGTGCTACCTCACCCGACTGAACCATCGTGGCTTATTTCTGCTTCTTTAGGCAACAATGAAGTTTCAATATGGAACATTGAAACTGGTAGTCGTCAAGCAGCCCTCTGGGCCAGCTCGGCTCCACCCTTAACAGATTCTACTACCGTGAGACATCATTAAAACATTTTGATTTAGTATTTATGTACGAAATTCTTTTAGAATAATACTGTAACAACTTGTGGAATGTTAACCGGTGTAACAAGCGGCACACCATTTCTACTGACTGGCAGCTCTGATCAAAGGTTAAGATACTGGAATCTCTCTTCACCTAAAGATTGCTCTGTTGTTGTTCCATCAGCAAAAGACAGTCAAACTGATACAAGCTTTAACTACGAGTAAGTTCATATTTTTTGTTTTTTATAAGATAGTTTTGAAGAAAATTAAATTTTCTAGTTTTCGATTGATCGATGGAATCGGCGTGACTTACGAGTCAATAACAAGTTTAAGTTCATCAAGTGGTATAAATAGAAGTTCAGAGGAACAACAGCCTAGATCTGGTCCGGAATTACCTTCACCAAGTCACAAGGACTGTATTACAGATATTATCATGTGCAAGACAGATAAACAACAGACATTTGTTGTTTCCAGTGGACGGGATGGCGTTATAAAACTTTGGAAATAACTTCATATTTCATTTATTATTTATTTAACTAACTATCTGTGATTAGATTTTAAACTATAATGTAATTTATGTGTGTACACTTTACTAAATAATTTCTTTATTGAAAGTTGAAAATATGATATTAGAAAAGTAATAAAATGCAATTTTAAACATCAAAGTTATTACATTAGATCTTAACTTGCTATCCAAGTAACTTCTATTTATATTGCCAGTTTATACGAATCACTTTCTTATCATACCCATTAGTGTAACATTAGTGAACCATCAAAACACGAATTGATACTAAACAAAAATATCAAATTTTGGCGCTTTTCAAGAGGATTAACCTTTACAAACGGAATCTATTGAAAGTAAAACTAAAAACATCTTAAAAATCCAAACACGTTCACAACTCTAGAGGTACATCTGCGTTACGATACCTGTTAAGATTCAAAATGTGAATGTGGATTCATTTAAAATCTAAAAATAACATTTTGTCTCGAAGAAGTATTGACATTATTTTAAGACCATAGTTAAATTAAGTTGTAAATTTTGCGACAATTAGTACCAAATGCATTGATTTCAAAAACTCTTATCTTTGACCGTGACCATCGCGTTGCAAGAAACTCAGTTTGGTTCAATAATCCCAATGTAGGTCACTGTTCAATCACTTCATGCTCTTTAATTAACTACACTTGATTTTCAACATGCATTGGTGTACATGTACGATTGTAATGAGTCTTCTCCATATATTCGTAACTTCAAGATAGAACATCCAAATCGGATTCCACCAGAAAAAATGAAATTTCCTGAGTTGGAGGTGTTAAATCACCTTCTTAAATGTGTGCCAAAATTATGGCATACATGCTTTACCACGTTTTGTGCATTGAATGCAAGAGTGATTTGCCCTTCAACTTTTAAATGTGTTGTAGATTAAAAGAGTAGTAAGCAGCAGGTTTTATCTTAACCTGAATGGCACTTAAGCAGCAAAATTGTGTGTAATTGGCATTCACGAAAAGCAAAAGGTTGTTTCGTCTGGATGCTTTTCTTGTTCCCCATGGATGTTAGTAAGAACAGGAAGCCTTCTCTGTTTCTTCTACCTTGGTATGTCTCCAAACAACCTCGCAATCAACAATCTGCTATGCCTCTCCTTATTTTCTCAAGATTTTTCAGATGGTGAAGGCATTATGCTGTAATAATGAAGTTACATTCGTCGTAACCAAAAACTGGCTGCATTGTATATCGTTGCACAACGACTGGCCAATTGATTTATTGAGATCTCATGGGCATACCTTTAATTCTTTAGCGTAATTTGTCTTTACGTTCACTAATAAAATGTGGTCAATTATCGTTGATAATCAAATTGACAAGATGAAGAAATGCCAGAAGCACTTTATACGTTTATGCTATTTTTAAAGTGAGTAATTAACAAGTATTTCTAATCTGTTGGTATTAATATATTTCGATTTTCGCGTCTGTTATGCTTTCCATATTTATAAGTTTACGTTTGAAGTTGAAAGTTATGTTTATTTCAATATTTGTTATTTTAACTCTGTACGTAATTAGAGAACTACTATTACATTACCCTACTTCGCTCATAGTTCGGGTGTTATTTAACCAGCATGTAATAACTGTGTGGGGCTCTAGAGATTTAAGTTACAATCTAGTTTAAACCACGAAAGTGAAATTGTCATTCGTAAACGCAACCGGAAACGGAAAGCATCTTGTTTTGAACCAGTGAAATAATCTTGGAAATTATATTGTAAACTTGAACTGCTGTTGTTTTCGATTAAGTGTAATAATAAGATTGAAAAACCTTGAAGCGAATCCAGCAGTAAATAACGTTATCAATCTGCTCCAATTTTGTTTATTCCTGGAAAATGATTCAAGATCGTGTCAGTAAAGTGATTTTCGTTGGAAATATCGCACTCATTTCAACAAGTGAAAAATCCAGTGAGACTTTCGTGTAATTCGCAAACCATTTTATTTATAAAAAAAGTTTATAACCGCAGTTTCTTAATAATTTAATAAGCTCTTCATCATCTTGCGAATAACCATTCATTAATGCGGGTGTTTTGAGTAACCTTGTATGAGCATGTGCTGCGTATGGTGACGATAACAAATTCAGAAGTTTTGCGTTTCTGAATTGATTTAGTGATATTTATTTAGCGGGGGAAACAAAAAAATCAATGCAAATTATTCATGAATATAAAGATCAGTAATTCTTGAATACAATTAGTTTCAATCAATACATTCTGTTATATAGTAGCAAATCGATTCGGTTCTTTATCATAAAGATGGTGCGGTTCCAGACGCTGATTGTGTTTTTACTTAGTTTTGTGGTGTTCACATGTTCAACACCAATATTTTTTAACAAATTATATGGAAACTATGATGGTGGATATTCTCAGTACCCACAAACCTACTACCAATATCCAGGAAGTTACAACCAACAACCTTATTACTATCCCCGGCCACGTGATCGTCAATCTGGAGGCAGATCTGGAGGAAAGCAACGTTACAAACAAATCTGTTCCATTATTCATCGGGATGCAAGCATCAACCCTGGAGGAGTACCACAATGTCCATTTTAGATAGTTAACGTACATTTCATACTAACTTCAAAAGAAAGCTATTGCAAGTGCAGTGAAAACAATTGCAAGTGCAGTGCTCGAAATATTAAGTTTTAATGCTTACAGATGCAATAATTGCAATTCTAGGGAAAGCGATAATTTTGATTGAAATTGATGAAAGTGTGCAATAGTGCAGCGTGAAATGAAACAATAATGAACAGAAGCAGAACAAAATCATGATTAAAAATTTTAATGTATTTATGTATAGTACCGTAGATGAAGAATCCAATTTATATTTCATAAATAAATATACCTAATTGAAAATTAAATGTTTTAATTTTATATGTAGTAGTTACAAATAAGTTCAGAAGATTAATTCGAAAATTACAACCACAATATACCTTGTTATAAGGTAGTTTTCCGAGTTGATATAATTAGTGAAAATTCAAAAAGATATTGGTCGTTAAACCCACAGCTTTTCGGTACTTTTAAAAGCCCAACAATTTTCTCTTCCGCATTTTTTCTGATTGAGTCAGTAAAAAGCACAAATTGTTAAAAATTTACAAAAAAACCCGAAACTATGTTATGAATTTCAAAAAGTTCTAATGAATGAAACATTTACAGTCACAATAATTCAAATAAGTTAAATAAATCCACAGTTTATCATACTGCGACTTTTACTTTCGTTCAGGGTCAGGTACCTACCTACCTAGTTGTTGTTATGTCCGTTGTGGTACTTAGGAGTGCAATGCGGCATTCCAACCTGTTATTTGTATCGTTAATTCGTGTAATCAAGTGCTAAATCTCAGCCTGATTCATTGCACTATCTAGAGTTATATATCGGTGTCTATACTGAACGCAAATGTAAACTTGAACTTGATATTCGTTTGTAGTCATTAGTATGCATTGCAATACTTCACTGCTTTTAAGTAATTCGAATGAATAATTCGCAGCCACATCTGGTTTTTTACAAATTTTAATTGTTTTACTAGTTCTGATTTTTATGTTCCTTTTCAGACAACGTTTTGCAGAAATCACAAACCACATGAATCTATCTTGTTCAATTGATGACTAAACTTTTGACTACTACCTAGGACCTACACTCAATTTTTACTGAATCTCGTGTTTTTCAAACTCAATTGCAAGTTCAATGATCTCCAGTCTATATGGGACTAGTCAAATCGAGCAAATGTATCCTAAATGTTCTGAATATCAATAACTAAACAAAACCCAAGTACTTTACTCTTTCAACCGCAGAAGGCAACGTGAGCTGCATAATTCTTTGTAAATGGTATGATTCCTTTTTTTCCATTTTCCTGTTCTTAATGTATACGATTCTTCGTTTGAATTTCAACAGGACTGGCATGTTGATAAACTTTTAAATAAAAATCTTCATAAAGTTATTGACCTTCTCATAAATCATTAAATTAAAACTAGAACCAAATGCATATTATTCAATAAGATTTTGAAGAACAGTCTTCGAAATATGTGAGGCAACGTGAATAATTGCGACGTTATAAAGATGATTAAAGTCTGATGGCCTTCCTCTAACAGTTATCGAAAAATTCCCTTGTTTTATGATTCAGCGCTTAACAAATGGCGGTAAGTAGTCAGAGGAAACACGTTCTTAAAAATTTGTAAGTAATACTAGTTCTGTGCAAAACCCAAGTTTCGAAAAAGAAGACCAAGTCGAGATGTATTCTTTGGATTAAAGAGATGTGATCAGCATAATGTTTCAACGTAAGTAGTTTCTGACTTATCAAAATTGAATTTTTCGGTTTTACATCTGACAAGTAAAATCACTGCTATATAAACTCCACATAATCTAGAAGTATCAACAGTTTACAAAGAATAGCCTAGACAGTAACATCAGAATGAACATTCATTGGGCTTTCATTTCAGTCGTGCTATTAGTTTGTACATCTTTGTGCTCCGGAATTTTCTTCTCATCCTATAGAGGACGCGGACGTTCTTATGGCGGTGGTGGATACTATAGATCAAGAGGGCGCAGTGGTTACGGAAGATCATATACAGATATTGCTAGTGTAGTGAATGGAAATCCCTATGTTAATCCTAGAGGAGTACCATTTCCAGCACAACCGTTTTGGCCTTATGGATAGCTGAAGACAACTCAGAGGGTGTCAATATTCATTGTATAAAGTTCCTTAAATTCGAAAAGAAAAAATAAAAGTTAAATTTTTTTTTAAATAATGTCTTTCATCTGTTATTATAACGACCACAAGGGATCGAGTTACTCTGCTGAATCAGATCATATAAAACAAAACTGTGCAAAGCAGTATTTTAGCTCTTTAAACAAATCAAATTACACACAACTAGTTAACAATCACTTCATATCATCATTGATTTATAATCTAGTAAAACTCGAGTAGAACATATTTACAATAAGATATTTTTTGTCTTGAGTAACAAGAAGTAACACAGTGCGAGAGTAAGTTGAAATTTTTCAAATTGTATATAGTGGCGTTTTGGCATTAGAATAATCTCTTTTGGAGGATGTAAAAAACACAGGCAAGGAAAAATATAAAAGCGAAGAATAACAATATTTTGTCTGTACATTCACGTCTTCCGTATTTTTTAAGTAGCTTTCCTGATTGAGATATAGTTCCAGCCGTATTCTGTAATTCATCCCTAGTTCCTTCAATACTCTGTGAAGATGAGACAAGAGTTTCTAAAGTAGCAGCACTTTTCTGTGTAGTTTCTGATAAATGTCTAGAAATGGACAGCATTCTATCAGTAACATCATCTTGTTGTGAAACTAAATTTGAATAATTGTGTCGGTTTGTCGTGCGTTGTCTGAGTTCAGATTCGCCAGTCATGGCAAACAGTTCCTCTTTATCAGCCTTTTCAATTTCAAGCATTGTCGATATATTTGCTTTCCTAAAAGCCTGTAGGGCTCGGGACAATTGATCCTTTTGCAGATCTACTTCTTTGGACAATTCGGAGTCACCATGATCTCTAGCCCAGTCATCCAACCTCTCAATGCATTTCCTTAGGGCATACAATTTCGATCGTCCAGCTTCATTGAGAGTCTCTAGTTCAGTCATAGAACCCCGAAATGCACGAATATCCTAAAAATAAAAGATTTAATCTGTTTCCGTATGGCAACACTTAACTTATTAGATTCTCTCGGTTCGTTTCACATTTTATTTGAAAACAGATCAATCCGAGTCTCGGCCTTTTATTGTCAAACGGAGCTTGCGTGGTGTGAGGTTTCTCAGTTTTTTAGCTCACCTGAATTATCGCTTTTACGTGTAAACTATTATCAGTTATATCTTGTCGAAGGGACGGTAAAGTGTAATTTTTCGTATCCATTTCGGGTGGCTTTAGTGTTCTTCTGGTGTTTTCAATGAAAACATTACAACCAACTCATCACTTCAACTTTGTTTTGACGCCATATTCGTACGTTTGACGTTTCAACACATTGATGTACTTATGATAGTGTATGAACTGTTCAGGTTGAGTTCGTTACGCGCATCGTGTCTGCGCAGAAAATTGTGACACAAAAACAAAGGTTTGTGTCCATGTTTGCTGTGTATGACTTTAGCTAGATAAACACCGCAAATGTATATTAGGAACAACAATTTTCCGTCAAATTGACCGAAATTTCTATAATTAATTTTTAATACAAAATCATATTAATATTTCATTAACGTTTTAATGGTTTAATATTAAAACAAGTCTATTTAATATACTTTTAACTCAAATTTTAGAATCATACGGTTACCTGTATAAATAAATAAAATTAAAATTTAACATTATTTCTCAACTAAATTTGAATTGTTCTTACGCTTATGTTATTATTATAGGTAGTAAGTGATTTTAATTATTAAAATCAGAGGCTTCTTGAACAAAAATCTGTATATCTTGTAAAAGATATAAAGCTGTTGTGAAATTAATGTTTGCGAGTACCGCAGTAAGACAGATTGATTAATACATAGCGATGACCATACTTCAGGTTGTAGTTATCGTAGAATATTTTGCTGTTTGTTTATAGATAGGGTAGAGGCACTAGTACTCGGACAGTTAACGTTTTTTCTGGATTGAAACTAATGGCATTTTTCCACCATAAAACAAAACGTGTTACTTGTATATAAGCATTGTCTCATCCTCTTTCATTTAGCTGAGACAATTTTCTATTGCAAATTGTCACTTTTGAGGTAATTACCATTTTATAAAAAAGTCCATTTTGCGTCAGAACTCGGACACGAAATTCAATAGTCGGATACGTTGTTCTAGAACCCGGACACTTATTTAAAGTTATTTCATTTGTTGCCAGAACTGATTTAGCAACAATTGAAAAAGAAGGTAACACTTTGATGCATTCACCTGATTGGATAGAGAAAAGGGGAGCGCCAGACAATTCCGCTCACTTCGTGTACTATTCTTACAACAAATACGGTTATAAATTGTGATCGACGACGACAATACAAGGTGAGTAACTTTCACATATTACATGTGGGTGGTAGTATGCGAATAGTTTGTATCCCCAACTGAAGCACCATGTCTCCACAATTTCACGAATTCCAATTCGGTTTACATCATCCGCACTTGTTGCATTTTTCAGCAACAGCACTGTTATCATGAACAAGTACCTACATCATATGGCAGTGTTGAACAAAATACACAATTTTTTCATACGAATTATTTCGCAATCAAACGTTCGTGATAACAGCAAATCGTTTATTGGGCACCCACTGTCCACCACATTAAAATTCTCTAAAGTTTGGGAGTTCAAGTTGCAATGTGCATTTGGGAAATATGTTCCTGACAAAAAGCGCATTCAAATGAAAATAGCTTAGTGGGCGCATTTGTCGAAACGAGTTTCTCACCAAACACAACCACAACAGACGAACGTGATATTTTGAGCCACTTAACGTGGTGTGGAGCTGTTGAGCCCGTTACAGTTAATCGTAGCTCCCCAGCGCAGCACAACAACGTCAAAGTTTATTCAGTGTTTGGTCCGCGTACGTGAACGTGGACAAATAAAATTGGAATGAGTTTTTGGTGTCAACAAATGTAACAAGCGTAGACATTTTTGTTTTGTTTATAATTGTACTAATAAATGTGATGTTGAATTGTTTATAAAATAAAGCAATAACATTGAGAAACTGTATCCACAAAGAGCCGTGATAAAAAGTCGAAAACTCTCATCAAACAGAGCGGAAGTCGAGCCTCAAATTATATTTCGAACGTAAAAAGTTTCATTTCATATTGTTAGTAGCTTTTCATATTATCTCAACGATAACAAAATTGTTAAATTAAACAGAAACACTGGTTTTCACATTTGATTACTTGTTTCAGGTGATTCGTGGCAAATAGTTAAAGTGCAACGAACGTGTAAAGTTTAAATTTGCTATAAAGTGCTATTGGTGAATAATTTCCGTTTCACTTTTATAAAACCGAATAAACAGTCACAATGAAATACTTCGGTGGAATTGAAGGGTAAGAATAAATATTTTTATTTAATTTAATTTTGCTCTCATTTATTGAAAATCTTTAATCAAAAATATGCACACTGCATTAAACGTGATCTGAAATTTTAAATACTGGTAACGAAAACATTCACTCGATCGAACAACTCTCACTTTTTCTTAAGAAAACAAAACAACCTAAGACCTTCGAAGTGGTAGGAAAGATATTTCGAAGGAGTTGAACGAATTATAAACAAAATTAACAAAATTTTGCTTTAACCAAATGTATTCAAAAGTCATTTTTCACGATTTAATCCAACTGTTGATTAAGAGGTTCATGTTAAATTTTTAAAAATAATTTAAATCTTAAGAAAATGTATAATTTTTCTCACTGATTTGAATAATATTCAAAATGGTATTATGTATATCATTCTATCACATGAAAGTATTCTGAGTACCACAAGATATATTTGACAATTTTACTACTTGTTCCAAAAGCAAAAACGACAAAATTGAAACATCACAAGCAAAAAATTTAAACCTATTAACATTCTTTAGATATCTTTTGCATTCCAACTTGAAAAGGTGTATCGATTTTAAAGTTGAAGTGGTTGGCATTGTTAAGACATTTTCCTTATTTTTTCTTTTAATTTTTCTAGATCAGTAGAAACACAAGAGAAGGCTGTTGAACAACTTTATAATGAGCTTATAAGCATGCTTAATTAATTTTTGCATAAATGTCCTTGATATCTATTGTAAATGTTGCAAATATTTTAAGTTTGTTCGTTTATTTTTTTAAAATCGTTTTGAATCTCGAAGGAAACTTTGTAAATATAACAATTAAATTAAAAATTTAAAAAACCCCCAAACGAAACAAATTTTAGGTCACACATATGTTTGAAGGTAAAGTAAATACCTATCGTAGCTAATAAAAGGGCTGATGACCTTGAAACGCCTGAACCGATTTTGATAAAACATGTCTAAGAACCATCGCTAGGAAACTTGCTTTCAAATAAAAGAAACCGCATCCAAATCGATTCACCCGTTTAAGAGCTAACTCCGGTGCCACAGACAGACACACATAGCGGTCAAACTTATAACACGCCTCTTTTTGTCTCGGGGGTTAAAAATTTAAACAGTGAAACGTATTTTGCATTTAATTCAATTGTTCTGCTGGATCTAATTTTAACGATCTTAGAAGTTACTAGTTATTATGAAAACACACAACTCATATCAATTCCACTTTCGGATATTTTAAGCAGAAAATTTTATGATTTATTATTGGGATCGTTAAAATGTACTTCCCCGAAGGGAAATAGATAACTATTTTTCTACTTAAACAATGCAATTTATGTTTGTTTTATTTTAATAAATTTTACGACTTTTAATCTTGGGACTTTTAGCAGTGCTAAAAAAGCAATTCACTTGTTATTGCACATATTTAAAGATATTATCAAAGATTAGATATATCAAAATGTAATTATTTTCGGTTTGTTTAACATGTCCGGATAACGTCCGTAATTAACGTCGCAAAAAGCGATAGTATTTATGAAGGAAATGTCGATCCGGGTTTTGGTGTACTACGTTCATATGCCACTGAATCCCAGAAGATAGATAAAGCTTTTTTGAAACGAATTAACATGGAAACTGCGCCTGCTTTGTTCTACCCTGTTTCTTCGTGAAAATGAGGCGATTTCTACGGATTTCTTATATTTTATATTCAATTGTTGAAGATTTTAACTATAAAAGTTGAACCAACTTCAACTTTCGTGCGGAAGATTTTCGTTTTCACCGTGAATGCGTCGTTCAATTTGTGGATTGTTTTAAACAGTGCGGAAGATTCACGACGAAAGAATGAATCATGGCAAAGATACTCTCTTCGCGGCTAATTAGTTCTGCACGCGCCGAACGTACCAATGAATCCAGCTTAACTACTATCTCAAGATGTTAGTTCGCTAATATCACCTATCAGCCAACAGTAACAATATGGTCATTTATCATTGTTTGGTAATATAGATTTCAATTTCCGCTTGATAATTTCTCATAAACGATTAAAGTAATGCTGAAATGTTTTTGACGCCTTAAGAATATTTGATTCTTTATCTGACGAAAATATTTAGAAAATTAATAAATAATTAAGCCAGACTTTCTGATGACAATCATTTCTCAATAATAAGAGATTGGTAGTTATTATTAAATCATTTAAAACGACTTACTGATTGATTTTCATATATATTCCTGTGACCATTAATGAATTTACCCCGTTTAATATCGCATGTGTTGAGTTTGAGGGAATTCCAGAATTACGGAATTCAAGTTAGAAGTTGATAACTAGGAGTGATATCGCCATAACAAATGAACAGTTCTTAAGGTCAGTGTGTTTTCAAGGCTTCAGTCTTATCAATGCCAATGCTATGCAGATGCCACAAACTTCTGATTCTGTTTTAACACAGATTCATTTGTCGTATTACAAATTAGAAATAGAATCGTCAACAACAACTTTAATCAAAATATAACGAGTTTCATCAAAAACTAGGTTATCCCAACATGTTATTACAAATTGAACATACGAAGACCCAATCAAGTGTTTCAAAATCTTTTCCGAATTTATTGAAACTGATTCCAACGGATTTTATTCAATCAACAGATTTAATTCAATCAAGTTCAATTTATGGAAATGAAAACGAAAAATAGTTATCAAGTGCATTACAAAATATTACAATTGACCCATAGCCTGTGATAAATAGCTCAAATTAAAGCGGTCAAAGTTGCACTATCGCAGACAGCTTTCTGAGGCGTAGGACTTTAAGGAAAATAAAACTTTATCACAAAAAAACTACATGCGTCTTATAAGTAATTAGGTGTAAAAATTCAATGACTTATTATATATTATAATCGCAGTTGATAAACAAAGCTTTGAAATTCGCTAATCCCTGTTGATATTTAAAGCTTGTTTGTACAGTTGAAACAACCGGATTTTCCGTTTCAAAAATGGATTATGTGACATAGAATTGTATTAGAAACTTGTTTCCTTACCAAAACCCGTATTATAAATTTAACTAACTTGGCATTAGATCTTCAGGCTCAACTGTATTTTAACTGCTCGACAGGTGAAGGTCAAGTAGTGAACTTTCGAAAGAAGATGAAACTCAATGCTAAAAGTAGATCCAGACGACTGTGCACTGTGAAAGTAAGAGTTGTATGTCTTTTATTCCAGCACCTTTATCTTTCTTCATAAAGCCAAGTAAACAAGAAATTGCAAGAACAGAATTTTCCAAACGACCTCCATCAAACTCAGAGTCTCCTTGTTGATTGTTAAAGACATGTTAACACCTTTATTATTATGATTTCTCATTTTAAGACTGCAGATATATGGAATACAGATCGATTTACAAAAAGCCTGTTCTAAACCATGGAAAAATTCCATTGCTTATGTTCAGTTCTTGCAACTGCAATGTAGTGCTTGCTGTAGAAAGCATTTAAATTTAATTTTATAAAGTGAGTTTGAGTGTTGGAAGCTGCCAGAACCTTATCGTAATGCAAAAGCCGGAAACTTTTGAGGAAACAACCTTTTGTATATGAGTAACTATTGATTTGTTATCATATAAACTTAAGTACCTGAATTGTTATCTATTTTATACGGTGTGCTTTCATTTAGTCTGTATTAAACTTATTGTTGTCACGTGCGCAAACTCATGATATTGGTATTAACTTGGTTTACCAGTAAATCCGGCGATAGTGATAAAATTGTTTCCAGTTTGACAAAATCAGGTTTACTTTAACCTTGGATCAGTAACTGAACTTTATTTTGAAGTCTTGAACTCCCAATTATTTTATTCTAAAAATCAAAAAATTCAACCAACCGAAATATTATCCTTAATTAAATTTAGAGGTGAAAAATTTTGAAAATTTCTTGGGTTCAAAATGTGTACCCAACCTTTGTAACTTTCAAATAAAATTTCATATCACGTAACGTAAATGTTTCAATGAATCAATACACCACCTGCATATTGGTGCATGCTAATTTATCAAATAAAGAAAGGTTACATTACTAGTTGCGGGTTAGCTCATTTAGTAGTCTTTAACCAGAAGTTCTTGAATTTCGTTAAAGTCAGCTAAACAAAGGTAATGGGTCAAAAGCGTACGTGAAGCGCGAAAATTCCATTGAATTAGAAGAAATCCTCAAAAATAAGTAACCAAAATAGACTCTACGTCAATGCATTGCGTCCTACTTATTCGGAGGCTCGTCTCTGCAAGCACAAGCTGATAGGAACATATTTGTGAATGTAAATTATCTCGTTTTCTGTGTAAAACAATCAAAACTTAGAAGGTCACTTCAAAAGTAAACAACTTAAATACCCGATAAACGCTATAATACGAAAAAATTCATACTAATTTTAATATAATCTTTGTATGTACTCTTAAAATTTCAGAGGGGCAACACATTCAAAGTTAATCATATGTAACGAAAGAGGTGAACAAGTTGCGCTGACAACAGGTCTTGGTACAAATCACTGGCTAAGCGGGATTCCTGAGGTTGCAAGAAGAATTGCGGATATGGTGGAGCGTGCAAAAGAGGACGCTGGAATACCACTTGAAACACGATTGACTTGTCTTGGCCTGAGTTTGAGTGGTTGTGAACAGGTAAATCTAATTCTTATTAACAAACCAACACTACGGAGTAATGCACTAACTTATGTATCTCAATTCAGGAAGCGACCAACAAGCAACTTGAAGCTGTTATACGTGAGACACATCCTGAAGTTGCAAGCAATTACTTTGTATGCAGTGATACAATTGGAAGCATTTGTGTTGCTTCCAAATATGGGGGAATAGTGATTATATCTGGTACCGGATCAAACATATTGCTCAAAAATCCTGATGGTTCAACTTATAGCTGCGGCGGATGGGGAAGTATGCTCGGCGACGAAGGCGGTGGTAAGTTTAAAAATGATCAGAAAAAGTTGAAATTGATAATTATCCAATTACTTATTGCCCTTTGCAAAAACGAAAATAATTTCGCAAGATGAAAATCAATTTATTAATTTGTGTTTTGAAGATAAACAGATAACGCACAGCGACACAAAATATTAACTCAGTCAAACCAACACAGGCCTATCTTATTGCTCGAAATTATCTTCCAATTTAAATAAGTTCATTCACTTTTGAAATTTTTTAATGGTGCATTGGTTTACACTTTGTCCGTTGTCGCCAATATATAAAACGCATAAAATAACGAACAAATTAAAAAGTTTAACCTATTTTCTCGAGTGAATTTTTTCATTTTAGATTTGCAATTCTTTTATGAACATTGAAAAGCAAAGATTAATCGAACAATAAGCTCTAATATCATGATTTCCATGAATTTTAACATTTATGGGTAATTTGAACTAATCTAGTGTAGTTATATAACACTGGAATTTTCGTTGGCATATATTTTACAAAGGAAAGCTATCTACAATTATACATTTTTCTGAGAAATTTGCACTTTATCATTTCAAATTCGCGAAAATTATAAGTTTATTCTTTTCAGCTTGGTGGATATCACACAAAGCAATAAAGACTGTATTTGACGAGATGGATAATTTCGCAAAATCTCAATATCCCATCAACTATGTATGGGACTTGATAAAGCTACATTTCAAAGTGGAAACAAGAGTTGATCTACTGGAACATTGTTACGCTAAATATAATAAACCATTTTTCGCTGGATTGTGCAAGATGCTGGCAAAAGGAGCTCAAGATGGTGATCAACTGTGTGCCCAAATATTCAAAGAAGCCGGCATAATGCTTGCAAGATCAACAAAAGCTGTTCTACCAAAAGTTCAGAATTCACTTGTTGACGAAGGAGATTTGACGGTTGTTTGTGTTGGATCAGTTTGGGATAGTTGGGAATTGATGCGTGAAGGTTTCATAAAAGAACTGAATACAGTCAACATATCATTTGGCTTGAAACTCGTTAAAACAACCAGAGCAATGGCCTTCGGTGCTGTTTACTTGGCAGCTGACAGTGTCGGATACGATTTACCCCGATCTTATGAAAATAATTACAAAATATTCCACGTATACAGGCAGAATTACTCATTGAATGGAAATTCGAAAATATATTAAAACATTTAAAAAAAAAGACGTAATTCTACTACTTATTTCTTAGTAAAAACTCTAATTAGTTTAAGTTAGTTGTAAATAATAAATTTTAGAAAGACGAAATCTTCCAAAATTATGTATATACCCTGCGATTGTAGATATAAGCAAATTGATAATAATCAACTAAATATTAGAAATTATAAACTTTAGAAAAATCGTTTCAAATAACAAAACAGTTTATTTATAGATTTGTAAAACGTTTTAAAATGCTTTTATCAAAATACACAAATTCGCAATTGAAATGGTTATTGTTATGGAAAGACTATTGTGATTTAGCCTTAAGGATCCTCGGGCTTCACGACAACTCGTATCTTATTTAATCCACGGTATACAGTCATATCTAGTACCTTTCCTTTATCTGAAAGTGCGTCATATATGTCAGATGAGTTCCTCACTTCTTTGCCATTGATATGGGTTACAATGTCACCAGGACTGAGTCCTCCACTGAAAATAAGCGTACATAAATTCAAATGAAGCAATAAAAGTTGCACAAAACTCATTCAGTTGTACTTACACATGAGCAGGAGATCCTAATATAACTTTCCACACTAAAACTCCATGTTTAACATCGTCTGGAACGGCTTGACTTCTTTGCCGCAATTCGTGGAGAATTTCATCAGTCAATGTGAGCATCGTAATTCCCATGTACCTACGAGCCGGTGCTACTGCTTTGCTAACACCACCTTTACGACGTCTTTCTGCACTTCTTGCCAGGAATTGTTTCGCATAGTCAATAGGAATTGCAAAACTTATTCCAGCAGTTACTTTCATGCTATTAATACCGATAGCCTCACCCTCTAGATTCACCAATGGACCACCAGAATTTCCAAATGTAATTGCTGCGTCTGTTTGAATATAATTGATGTCTCTTCCACGAAGACCAAGTTCCTGTGATGGACGTTGAGTCGAACTAACTACTCCTGCAGTGATTGTATTACTTAGCGCTAATGGACTGCCCATTGCAACAACCCATTCCCCAGATCTTAAACCTGCAGATTCACCTAATTTGATAGTGGGTAAATTATGACACTGAATACGGACTGTCGCCAAGTCAGAAGTTTGATCCACATCTTCAACAACACCAGGAAACGTTCTTCCATCAACAAGTTTCACTTGAACAATTGTATGAGGCTTGTTTATAACTACATGAGCATTGGTAAGAATAAGGCCGTCAGATTCTACAATAAACCCAGATCCATTTGAAGCTGTGAACGGTTGTCCAGAGTAGTAATCAAATCTTCGTGTGTCCTTGATTTCAATATAAACTACAGCTGGTGCTGATACGTCCACCACATCAGCTATGAAGTTGTACTGCTTCCGTCTTCCGGATAGATTCTTCATCGTAGCAGCATGTACACTTCTTACACCAAAATTGAAATTCTTGAAATCAAACAAACTATACCCAACATAGCCACAAATAGCACCCAAAATCAGTCCGGGTATTGGAGGAAATACACTCGACCTACGAACATCATGTTCCCTCTTTTCCTGTGAATTCCTCTCCCAACTACGACCACTGCTTAAGGATCTCGCTAAAACTAGTTGCTGATTCAACCTGTATCCATATCCATTTTTCCTGAACAACTTGGATACGCTGGCGAGAAACCTTGACTCCATTTACCCGTAACCGTAACTGTCACTACCAAACCAACACTACGCACGAAGTATTGGACTGAAAATTTGTCAACAAAATTTTTTGCGGTTAATTTTTTGACACTTTCCATGTGATGAAATTATTCTATATTTTGTTTTTCTTGAATTTTCTTTCTTTTTGTCAAAGCCTGCACTTTTGCAAAATATGAGAACGTCAAATAAAACGAACTAAGAATAACAATTGAACTGTTTTAATTCACACCTCTCGACGTTTCGACTTCATTTAACACTTTCATTGACTTTATTCAAAAACTAATTATGTTTTCTGAACTTTTATGTTGTTATCAATAAGCAAGATCATATAAAATTATCATATTAGATTGAATAAAATAAAATCTAATGACATTTGAAGGGTTTTCCCGTGACATTTATTACCGACACGACGCACGTGTAATGTGAGTTGCCACTAATTCGAATCACTTTCTGAACGATACCTAAAAGGGGCAGATTTCTGATTAGAAATTATAGGCGGACAATCAGATAAATTGCAGAAGACGAGAAATGTCAGAGTGAAGTGATGTTGATGGGAGTGTAGTGCTGTAGTGCTGTGAATGAAACAAAATTAAAATGGAAGTTTTCCAAACAGATAATTATTACATATTTGTGAAACGTGAAAAGAGTTTATGGTGGAATCGAATAACATCAGAATTTTCAGTAAAAGCAGGTGAATTAATGTAAAATTTTCGAAAACAAAAATATTCTTTGTTTTGTTCTTCATGTAGGTTGGCGAATTCCATATGTTCGAGGGTTTCCTCTGATTCAGTAGAGTTTCCTTGTCAATTTCGTTTGTTTACGTTGAATTTTTGGGTAATTCTATAAAAACAACCTTATATTTTCCATAGAAAAACGGATTTTGTTGACGTAAATTCCATGGTCTAATGATTCGTTACTTTCATTTTGTTATTTGTTGACCAATTACTCGCAAAAACTTAATGCTTTTCTTAGAAACAAATTGCGAAATAGATAAAAGGTAAAAATTTCTACAAAGTAAACAAATTTTGTTCAATTAAATTGCGATTGATTGCGTTAAAACAATTAATTTTGATGTCAACAATGAATTATGATTCTGATCGAACAGAAACAGAATATTCACGGTTCGACTCATCAGCACGAACACCGCATTTTATGAATCGATTAAGAACATTTCAGCTCGAAAATAAACCATCATGTGCAAGTGCAAGGACACTTGATTCTGATTTATTGTAGAACAAACTAAAAATTAAAGCTAATTTTGGTATGAGGCGACTCCCTACTGGGAAGGCTTGAAGCCTTCTAATTCTAACGAAAAAATGCACTGACATGTTGACTAAGTGGTGGCGAATATTTTCTTGTAACAGAAAGACACAAATATTTCCCTTTGCTGCTGACCCTTGTGGAATGGGAAGTTAAGGTATTTGGGAGGCTATTCGGGAGTCAATGAATCGGTTTATTTGTACTTCACTATATATTGATTGGGGAAGGAAGGTTTGCCATTGTTTTGTTTAACCTTAAGCCTCTTTTCTGTATCCGGTGTGCTCTTATGGCGACGTTATTTAATTTTTTTTATATTTTCCACATTTGGTATGAGAAGTCCTTGAGATATTTTTGTCTTCCTTTAATAGACGGTCGTATTTTAAGGATGTTTTTCTGGTTTGTTTTGAACAAATTTATTACCGGATATAGCTTCCATTGTGGAGAGAAAGTTTATGTTCAAGGATTCTCGACATATTTCAGTGATTAAAGGATTACATTTTCGATAACAGTGTTTCGAAAAAACATAAAAGAGTTCCAATGTTCTCACACACAAAAATTACGGAAGAGAACTAAGTCACGTCCATTCTACACATTCTGGAACATTCACAACATAAACAACCCCCACCCCAACGTCATCTTGTTTATGAAAACACATTGTACCTAATGAAAATTTAAATATATCCTTGATCCTTGTTTATCTGGTAAATTTTTCTGAACCGCATCCAAGTGTGTGGTGAAAGATAATGAAGGGGTTAATTGCCCCCAGTGTGTTTTGAATCTTTAGCATAAAATAATTTTATATGAAATTGTGTAGAAATGATGACCCATAAAAAAACTGGGTCGGAACCGTGAAATTACCATAGTAATTTATTAAAAAAGAGCTATGTGGTGGAAATTTTCCGTTGTTTATTTGCATTAAATTCCTCATGCCCATGGTAACCTTGATTTTTATGCTTATGCTGTTTCAAATGAATAAGAAATCAAATTCCTGTGGAGTTTAAAGGACTCGTTTCCGGTTGTCTTTTGAATTATGTAAGAATCAAGATTTATGGAATGCATGACATTTGTATTGTCACACTGGGAGATTTCGGCGACGCCACAAGCATCGAATTTATTTCTCCCCATATACAGTAGACGTCCTCTAACTTGAAATTTTTCTTAACAAACTGGCGCTCCCTTCAAATTTTCATACATACATTAGCTCGTTCTTTAACTCGAAATTCCTCTAACTCGAAGTATTTTCAGTGGCAACAGCGATTTCAAGTTAGAGGAGTTTGACTGTAGTTCGTAGTCGGATACATCTTCCGTCCCATTAAGGTCCAACGAATTACATGAGTAACAGCGGAATCTGTTCCAGAGACCTCAACCTTCAGAGCACTGTCGAGCTGATGGCCTTTTCCTCACCCGTTTCGTGCGATCCGTGTCATACAGGCCACAGACGCAACAGTATCTTTGTTTTATGCTGTTATTCTAAGGGAAAAAACCTAATTAATCCATTGCTGGAATAAGGAAGTATTCAAGATTCTTAGTAATGTCTATATAATGCTCTTAGATTTGATATATTATTTTCGGGTCCGGTTTTAAGTAGCTCAGATCAGATGATATTCGAACTAGTGTTTTTTTGGAGTTCTTCAACGATTATTCACAGGCTAGAAAAAAAATTGATAGATATTTATAACGTCATGTAGAAAATGAATTTTCCCCGCTTGAGTGAATCCCATTCTCCGATGGATGAAATTGATTTCCAGGAAGCGGAGAGAAATTCATTCTGTGTTTGATGTGCATAAAATGAATTTTCCCCGCTTTCAAAGAGTGAATCCCATTCTCCGATGGATGAAATTCTTTTTCTGCTTCACGTCCATTAGGATTTTACATATTAAGATCAGAGTAATTAATTTATTTAAAATTTTAGGATGGGACTTGTCTTCCGTTGATGACATTGAATGCATTGGAATAGCTCATGGAATTGTGGGTGCTGTATCCTTGCAAGGTGTCTACGATGCTCATTTGATAGTAATTAAGGAAGCAGTTCCAGTGGGTGTTCTATACCCACCATATTTAGTATATAAAATAAAAAGTATTTGTATATTGAGTGCCGACGAACCAGACTCCACACTTTCTCCATGTAATCGGCATAATTCCGCAAAGTAAGTGCTTGCTATTTAATATTTCCTTAATAGAAATAAAATTTTGATCTTCAGAGCAACAAGCACTCCTCCGCCAAAATCACGTCTCTTTGAGAGCAGCCAAATAATGAATAAAACATGGGGGGCAGTTAAAATTGCAGGAAATACTATTAAAAATACAACCCAGCAAGCTGCTGCATTGGCATCGAATCAAGTTAAGTCTACCGTTGGTATTAAAGATCCTTCTCGAGTTGAAAAACGGATAACCGAAGAGCTTCACAAAATTTTTGACGATTCGGATAGTTTTTATTACTGTTTGGAGAGTGATATAACGAATAATTTGCAACGACGCAACGAAGATACTTTTGACGAACGTTTCTTTTGGAATATACACATGATACAGGATATTTTAAAATTAAATGTGAGTATAATTGGAAATGTTTTTCGAAAATTGTTTATAATTTTTATATTTTAGGATAAAACTTGGATATTGCCAATAATTCAAGGATTCGTTCAAGTTGAGCAATGTGTTATCGGTAATGAATGCTTTACACTATCCCTTGTATCACGACGGTCACGACATCGGGCTGGAACAAGGTATAATTACCAGTTCGGTGAACGATTCACGTTTATTTAAAACATTTTTCACTCCTCATAAGATATAAGAGACGTGGTGTGGATGAGAATGGAAATTGTGCTAACTATGTTGAAACAGAACAAATTCTATCATTCCATCAACATCAAATGGCATTTACTCAAGTTCGTGGATCTGTACCCGTGTACTGGAGTCAGCCGGGATACAAATATCGGCCGCCACCTCGTCTTGACAAAGATCAAGTTGAAACTCAAACCGCTTTTGAGAAACATTTCGCGAAAGAGTTGGATTTATATAAATCTGTTTGTATTATTAATTTGATCGAGCAGACTGGCAAGGAGAAAGTAATTGGAGATGCCTTCGCATATCATATAATGAAATATAACAGTGAAGATATAATATATGTCGCTTTTGATTTCCACGATTACTGGTATGTATTGATCTTTCGCTTTTAAAGTTAACTAACTATAAGACGAAACATTAATTTGCAGTCGTGGAATGCGTTTCGAAAATGTTTCCGCTTTAGTTGAAGCTTTAGCACCAGAAGCCGGTGCAATGGGATTCCATTGGCGTGATGGTAAAGGTGCTATTTGTAACCAAAAGTCAGTATTTCGTGTTAACTGCATGGATTGTTTGGATCGAACCAACGTTGTGCAAACCGCTATTGGCAAAGCAGTATTAGAATCTCAGTTAGTTAAGCTTGGTTTGGCACCCCCATATTCGCCGATACCAGAGCAATTAAAGTCACCTTTTATGGTCCTATGGGCTAATAATGGTGATATTATTAGTCGACAATATGCTGGAACCAATGCTTTGAAAGTAATTTTCCAAGTTTTATGAATTTCGAAATAATAGTGGTTTTTCCATTTTCTAGGGAGATTACACACGAACAGGGGAAAGAAAACTTACTGGAATTATGAAAGATGGAATGAATTCTGCTAATCGGTAAAGATAGTTACAAACAATTAACATTTTATACTATAGATTTATCCTAGAGTTGACTTATGATTAGTTATTGGTCAAGTTATCACTGACATTCGTGCGTAACGTGCATTAGATTGTGTATTAGCCAAGCAAAGAATATTAATTTCTTACGAAATTTTATTTGTTTGATCCCATTTGGTTCAATTTCTTTGGCAGCCTAAGTTAACGCAACTTTTTTGTTCAGAAAGATGCTTACTATCCTCCACTTAATCAAAATCGCACGTTTCGCATGCAAAGATATAAAAACATGTAATGGTAAATACTACTTCTAGTTACATCATACAAAATTTTGCTGATTCCTTCCGTCAAAGCGTTATTGATATAATGCAAGGAAATTTAACTGACCCTACACAACTAAAAGACGATGATATACTTGATACATTGATTGAAGTAGCACAAACGGCATTAATACCCTCATCGCGACCACCATTGCATGGTTACTGTCATTTCGGTGCTTTTGGTCCAGAAATGCAGTTAGCTGAAGAAATAATAGTCTTTGCAAGGTCCGCGATACATTAATTCCGTCTAAATAAGAATACTCGAGTCTAAAGGCGGATGCGCACCAGACTAACAAAGAGCTAGAGTAGAACAATGGCATTCTTTCTTGATCTTTTAGTGTAAACGAAAGCTCGTGTTCAACGTTTACACCAAAGGATCAAGAGAACCAAGAACTAGAATTCTTGCACAAGATCAAGGCTCATTCTATCAATATTCCATAGAATTCCTTTAGTGTTAACAGACCTAGAGCATTTTTCGTTGTTTTGTCTGCGGTCACAAAGATTCTATGGAATATTCTAAGAATGCTCGATCGCGTGCGAACATTCGCTTAGAGCGTTCTTTCGTGTTCGGACATGCTCGCTCGGTCTCTTCAAAGTGTTCTTGTGTTCTAGCGATTTGAATACATACTTATCGTTCGGCTGATCTTGCGCAAGAACTTTCTTAAAATATCAAGAAAGAATGCTCTTGTTCTACTCTAGTTCCTTGTTCGTTTGGTGTAAATCCACCTTTACTTGCCAACCAATCTTCGAGGATGTTATTTGCCACAGTTACTTCATCGGACAACAAAACATCACTACCACTTCGTGGCTTGTATCTGATTCATGCAATTCCATAGATCTTGACTTGCTTCTGTTTTATTTGCTTTAGACTAGCCCATGAGATGATCTTATGAGATGTTTCCGAATAAAGAAGTATACGTATAATTCAGTCAGAATTGCACAAGACTTTTAGAACACAGAATCAACCTTAAGACCCAGCATTTTCGAGTTAATCGGATATGTTGATGATTTAAATGTATTAAATGTGGAAAAATTAAAATTAGAAAAGTATTTAGACTTACCATTTGCGGCTAGCAGTCACCACACTTCACTTGACCATTTCACTTTCACATTCAAAACCATTTCACTTTCATCGTAAATAGTTTAATTATTATTTGAGATGAAAGTGTAGCAATTGTGGTGTTTGTGTGAATAAGAATGTGACGACAAGAGACTCCTCTGCCAGTCATTTGCTGCGAGCCTCAAATGGTAAGTTCTAGAAATTTTTCCACTTTGTACTGTCGAGCACTCATAGGGCGTTATAAGAATCGAAAATCTTCATACTTGGATTGAAATTGTTATTATTCGAGTTGACGAGACTCAGTGAATCTTGGACTCTTGATAAGTATTAAAAAGGGATTATTCGTCTGTCTTTGATAAAAATATCGTCATTTATTCAGAATCCGCCATGAAATGCATGCCATAATTTTGGAAATTTCATGTAAAATATTCTAAATAATCAATTTAGACACAAAATCCTCCAGAAAAACTCAACAAATGATCGATTTTGCCGAGAGGAACGTTATTCTGATTGTTTGCTTGAAACTAATCTGTTGACGTGTTCCGTGCGATGCAAGTGAAAATGAAATGGTCAAGTGATATGTGACTGCTAGCCGCAAATGGTAAGTCCAAATCCTTTTTTAATTTTGATTTTTCCACATTTAGTACATTTAAATCATCAACATATCCGATTAACTCGAAAATGCTGGGTCTTAAGGTTGATTCTGTGTTGTAAAAGTCCTGTGCAATTCTGACTGAATTATACAAATGCTTCTTTATTAGGAAACATCTCATGAGATCATTGGGCTAGTCTAAATTAATTAAAACAGAAGCAAGTCAAGATCTATGAAATTGCATGAATCAGATGGAGATGAAGTAAGTGTGGCAAATAACATCCTCGAAGATTGGTTGGCAAGTAAAGGTGGATTTTCACCAAACGAACAAGGAGCTAGAGAAGAACAAGAGCATTCTTGATCCTTCACTGTAAACGAAAGCTCGTGTTCAACGTTTACACCAAAGGATCAAGAGAAACGGGAACTAGAACTCCTGCGCAAGATCAGCCGAACGATAAATGTGTATTCAAATCGCTAGAACACAAGAACACTTTGAAGAGACCGCTTTCGGAGCATTCGCTCGTCTAGTGTGCATCCGACTTAAGAAGAATTTAAAACATTAATCCTTTCAATTTTTATTTTCAGTTACTATTTGGCACGCTTCAAAGATTCCTATCGCCAGGCTACGATTGATTTAATGCTTGGAAATCAGGTGTCATCAGAGTCTTTAAACGTCTTAGGGGGCCAGCCGGCCCCTGACGACACCGATGCTTTGGAAGGTGCCGAGCACGCAAGGTTGCTAGTGGAAGATTGCCGTAGATTATTGCTAGGAGCTACACAATTTCCTGTAGGTGCATGGGGTTTAATTGATGCCGACCCAAGGTTAATATTCTTCCGAATTTATACAGAATATATTTTAATGAATTTGGTTTTTATAATTTTAGTACTGGTGATGTAAACGAAACTGAAGTCGACACAATTTTATTGCTCACAGACGATTTTTACATAGCTGCTGAATACGACTCACATTTAGATAAAATAATTCGTTTCGAGAAAGTACCACTTGCTAGTATTACATTGATCGAACTTGGTATGTTCCAGCAAACAAAACTTTTCCAAGGGTCTGCTCCCGCATTTTTCTGCATTCGATTAAATTACTCCGTTGATGGTGTTGAAGGTTACTTCCATATGTTTCGTTCCCCTAACCTAAGATTTTTTAATAATGTCGCGGTTGTGATAAAGACTCAAGAGGAAGTGATAGGTTTGCCAAAGGAAGTTATTTTAACGATTTGGTTATAAGTTGTATATTTTTTCAGAGTCACTAACATCTATTGTGGAATTTTTCCGAATAACTCTAGAAAATATTGGGAAGATAGATGTTAAATTTGTAAGCGGTGGTGTTTTACAAAGAAGAAAAAGTAGAACTCCACTGCTTGATGTACCAAAGGTAATTTAAATTTTTGAAATTCATTAGATTCGTTTTTATCTCCTACTCAAAATGAATGATTATTTTAAATTGAACTTCAGGGTATGCCAAGAAATCTCTCTGAGTCACAACTCGTTCAGATGAGTTCTAAAGCATTCAGCAATATGGCTGGTCAGTTTACAAAATTAGGACAAAGCTTAAATCCTAGTAAAGGTGGTAGTCGTGGTAAGTCAGCGACGAAGCCTTCAAGCGCCAATGTACCTATTCAACCTATGGACAGTATTGAAAAAGCTGAAGAAGCTGAAAAAGCATTATTTACTGTTGGTCCATGCAGGCCAAAATCTTCTGTTTCAAGTTCAGATTCCGAAGACAATGAAGTCAATCCGTACGAAACTGAAGAAGCAATGTTAGCCGAAGAAAATCCAGTTTACAATGAAAACTCCTTCCTACCAAGTGTCGGAATTGTTATGTCCTCCAGCAATGATCAAAATGCTTCTGGAGTCGTCAATCAACTAGAGGAAAAAGACAATATTGCCAAAATGTCGGAAGATGTTCTAACAATTTCTATTTCATCGGTAACTGATCATATAACACTACCAGCTGGATTACTGGAAAATGCTTCCCCAGTGCGACCGAGAAGTCCTGCTCCTGAAATACGCGTGCAACCTTCTACATTGAATACTAGCATCAAACCTGAATCTGTATCAGCTGGCGAAACAAGGTTAGTAGCGTGAGCAAGATTTTTTCCCTTTAAGAAGTTATTTCTAACTTTATACGCTTTCGATTTCATTCTTTGTATCATCGGTTTTACATATCAACCAGCCTTTTTAATCGAATTTAACAATGCATTGCTATTATGAGAGTGATAAATTTGTGTGGTTAGATACATAATTGATGTAGTTTATAAAGTAAATATAAAAATTATCACGCCATTCCTTTAATTTCTTAATATATAGATCGTCATCGCCAAGAGATTTGACCCTTAATTTGAGTGGTTCTCAAAGCGATAATGCACTGAGACAATTGAAAACTTTAACTAGCCCATTGTCAAAGTTAGCCAAAGGAATGCAGAATCTTGGTTTAAATTTAGACCCAAGGAAAATAGCTTCCAAGGTAATGAGTTATTATGTTTCAAAATTGTTTTAAATTTGATATAATTTTCAAATTATCTACATAATTAGAGTGGTAATGTACCAACAAGCCCTTTGGAGGAGAGATTAACTCCACCGGAACGCAACAAACTTATTGAACAATGGGAAGAAAGCAAGTGTCGAACTAAACTCATAGCGTTGTAAACATGAGTGAAAATATTATATTATTAATGCTTCAACTAGATCAATTATATAATTATAAAAGACGTTTGTATATTACATATGTGTACATTTAAGCGTACGGTGGATTACATTTTACTTCCCTCAACACAATATTCAAGTATTCAATTGCTTCCTTTTTGAGCATAAGAATATCACAAACATTGTTATATTTCAATTGACATGTGCATACAATTATCACAATTATATTATGGCTGGTTACTTTTGCCTTTTTCTGTTCTTTGATTCACCGTTTCTCTATAAGTACTTTTACAAATGTTTCGTTTATATTTTTAGCTAATTTTACAGTAGATTTGTCACAATTTCGTTTGCTATTCACGTATCTATAGGGTAATGTTTTTAGATTAAATTTACGATATGTTTTAAGTAATATTTATTTAAAATAAATTATTTATTGTACGAATGCAACACAAGATTTTTAATATTATATTAGTAAGAAGCAATGATTTAGTTTTATACGAGGTTTTAAACAAGCACAATAGAATGGACACTGTAGCTGTTATGTGCGTTCCGAAATCAATTAAATTAGCACGGAAGCAGTAAACTCTTAGTACTTGCTTTGGTTTTTGAAGAAACATACTGAATTTCATAAAAATTTAAAATTTAAGTAAAATTTTTCCTATTAAGTGAATTAATGCATTTGTAAGCTTTAAAAAATAAATGGGTACTACCAAAAAATTGCCTCAAAGTAACCATGAACAAATAAAACTCTCGGTGAAAATAAAATCTAAAACAATGTTATTTGAGTCCTCAGAGCAAAATTCTCTTTTAGACGACATCTCTATATAAAATCATTTATAAAATAATTTCTGTTGTTTCTTGCAAAATG
Source organism: Chrysops caecutiens (assembly GCA_963971475.1). Classification (NCBI taxonomy): domain Eukaryota; kingdom Metazoa; phylum Arthropoda; class Insecta; order Diptera; family Tabanidae; genus Chrysops; species Chrysops caecutiens. The sequence continues at coordinate 39,652,239 of OZ020569.1, read as the reverse complement.
AGTTTGTTTGTCGTTAGTTCCTTTAACGATACTCACAAAATTTCAAATGAAGTTCTTTTTGTAAATCTTTTGAGAAAACATGTAATTCTATTCTTAGACTCTTCGATGGAGTTATGAGCTCTTAAAAAATGTAACAAAACATTTGGATCCCTTTTTTATCAAATTTTATGCTTGAATAAATCAATGTGATACTTTAGCCCGTATTTACCAAAATATACATAATATAAAATATACACCCGAATCCGTATTGAATAATAAGAATATGGTTATACATTAATTGTTATACACTATACATTGACATATTATTTATTGACCAAAAATGTGAACCCAAGAATTAACACATGATTATGGCTTGCATTATTTGCAAGAAATTAGAAAATAATAAAAGAAAACTGTACTCGAATTATATAAACTATTTATTAGGTCCAAAATTAAACCAAAGTCAATTAATTTATAAGAAAATATTAGCAATAATATAACCACTACATGGTATTTCTAACGTAGTAAATTGAGACGTTTGAGGAAAGTAGTTGCTTATATAATTGTATACATACGAAAACTATTCCTTATTGTATCATGAAAAATTGTTTTCGAAAGGACAAGTTCGAAATATTGGCGCTTTGTTATCATATATACGAATATAAATAGAATGTGGTGAGTAACGTTGTACTAATTAAGTAGTTTCCATAATTTCTGATTTTTCAGATGACGTGGTTTTCAACGTATATTCCTCTCTTCTGATCACTTATTAAAACTACTTTAAAAATGTAGCTCTAGCTTTGGTTTTATCAGTTCTTTATTTTATTGGTTTTTATTTATTATGTAAAAGGAAAAATATGTGAGCAATAATTTTTGATAATTGGTCGCGTGAAATATAATATATTTTGTTAATTAAAGAATGAAGTGCAACAAATACACGTTGAACATCACATTTTAGTGTTTGTTATACAAAATATAAAAACGATATCAACCTTTAGCATATGCATAAAAATACTGAAATGCATGGAAACTATGATTATATTATGTAGTTGAAAATTATATAATCGATAAAATAGCGGCGAAATTATTGTTAATCTCAAAACTTATGAATAAAGAACTTATGCAACGATTACCAGTTTATCATTCTTACTCAGAGTTGGTTAGTTGGTTGGGTATTGAATTTAGAGTGCTGGTATTCTAGTTTTATGGAATAAAGTTGGTGTAAAGAACAATGTTAATTATTCCGAATATCCGTTGTCCCGATAAATCCTGTGGTGTTAGTATAATTAGCCACAATTAACTGATTATTCTATTTCACAAATTTTCTTTTCCAAGATAAGTTGATTGACTTCAATTAAGGATAAATTTACGAAAGAAGAAAATAGTCCAGAAAAATGAGGGAGATTTTAAAGAAAAAATAAATACATTTCTGGAATTTTACGAGTAAATGGGCTCAAAAGAATAAGTTTTTTAAAGCGTTTTTATTTTGATTCTAATTAGCAAATTCATTAGAAAGTCAGTCAACCATTCCAATTCCAATTAAAAAACTTTTCGTTCTGCGTTCATTCTTAATCGAAATTCTTAATCGTTAAATAAGAAATATACGAGACAGGGTAGAAGTTTGTAAGGGAATAGAATGAATTTATTTTTTTGTTATATATATTTTTTTTGCTTAAATCTCTTCCCTACACCGACCGACTGACTATACAGTCTTTGTCGCAATCTGATAAATTGGACTAGCGTTCCGCCTTCCGACTGCCATTTCACCCTGTTTTGCCAAATCACCGGACAAATTTATCTCACAATATCCTTCGTTTAAGGACTAATCGGTTCCTAAGACAGCCATCCCCTTTGAGAGACAAAGTGGAGACTTTTTGAATGTTTCAATTACACGCCTTCTTAAGCACAGAATATCCTCGAATTGGTGCCTTCGCCATGGAGTCGAGCATACGAAAAAATTATGTACACACACACACAACATGGCAGAAGCGTCAACTACAATGGTAATAAGAATGTCGTAAAGTAAAGGACTAAATCACCCCATGTACCAATGGGGGATGAAGAAATGACATCCAATTTCGAGGTGAATGAGATGGAAAGATAAAATCGAAATCGTTCTATTGAGAATGAGATTGTAGGTTGCATCCGATTGCTACCCTTGAACAACCCCAATGTGAAGTGGGAAATTTTCGAACATCGTGTCAGCGCTTGTGTGTATTAGAAAAGGATTAAGGATATCCTTAGGGGTGTGAAACAAATGATACTTGACAAGAAATGGAAGAATCTCAATTGACTATCGAAGATTTAATTTTTTAGCCAATTTTTGCTTCATTTGTGTAGGCACTTAGACATTTATATTTGTTTCATATACTTTGAATTTATACCCTTTCATGTAAACACAAATACAATCATGGACGAACAAATCGTTTAAGCTTATTTTACTTTTCTTGTAACATTTGGGAATCATTTTCTTTGCCGAAGGAATCCAATTAATTTCAAGTAGTTTGTATGAGAATATCCTTTTAGATAAAAACATTCACACAATCATGAAAGACAACGCTTGATGATTAAGGATAATTTCAAAGCGTTTTGTACTATGCGCATATTATCTAAGAAACGGAATTGAATAACATTTGGTTCGTGCATCTGTCCTCAGCACATTTGTTCTGTGGTTTGATCAAAGTATCTTTAAAAATGAGATCTCAGATCGAAACGCATTAGGTAAGTGTACAGTGTAAGCTTCTGTAATAGATTAATTTTGTTTCTAACTTCTAGACGTGTGTATTTTTCTCAACTAATATTAACCTAGACTCTATCAGGGTGAGATTTTTAGTATTACTTGTGAAATTAATTGCAAATAAATGGATTCGACACGAGACGCAGTTAATTTTCTAACATTTTATTGGATCGTCATAAGTATGATCTCTACGGAATTAAATTGAGGATGTAATTCCATTTAATGGAAAATCATAAAGATGTTAACAAATACCCAGGAAAAAATCTAACAACCGTGAAACAATTTTATCCTTTGACAGAGCGGTGCAAATCGAATTGATTGCTTAATGAAGGTGAGTGAACTCTTCTGAAGGGTTGATTGTTTAAATTTTAACCAGAGGGTTACACCTAAAGATATGTCTATTGCCAAAGAATGTCACGATGTGTTAGATGAAATTATGAACTAACCAAATATGAATTACCAGTTACAAATCTCGTAATTATTTCCGAACAACATTACTTTAATTATATTCCATGAAGCGATAAAAGAATTAAATAAGATCAATCGTTCATTGTAATTAAAACTTTATGCTATTATAGCTAATTAATTTAATTGCTCTTCAAATAAAAATGAAACATTTTTATGAACATTGAACGAGTGTTGAACAAGAATCCTTAAATGAGGAGAATAAACCAAAACGTAAATGACAAAAATCAATTTCCGACAAACAACAATTTATTTTAATTATGCTCAATCCATAAAGTTCCACTTGAATCGAATCTATAAATGTTTTCCTATAGCTCTGGGATTCCCTCAAATACTTCTTGCATATAGATGACCTGATAAACAGATTGAAGAACTGAAGAATGAAGTTAAATCAAGTTAGATCCCTTTCCCTTCCTTATGGATTCAGTTGGTCTTGGGAATGGGTCAGAGGGAATAGCAATAGTAGTACCATTTGCAGTAGACACAGATAGGATTCCCATTTAGATTTTTTGAATCAGATTTCGATTATAAAACTTCCTTCTCCAAGTTCTCGTTCATCTCCTCATTGAGCACGGCTGGATGTCTTCCGACAAATCCTGCGATTAGTCCCATTTCATTCGCATGCGATTCTGAGAAGACGATGTTCCGAGAAGCTGCAGAATTGCTAGTAGTCTTTTGGAAATGGATTCTAGACAAGGCGACCAACTGATTTTTTTTTTCCACTTGCTATCGTATTGCGAGCGTTTCCATTACATGTGGAAAATTGAAGTAAAACTGCCACGGATTGGTGCATAACACCCAGGAATGTGAGGTTAATTTTCCGGTTGACTTGTCCGCTTAGAAAGATGCTTAAAAATGCTCCCTAATACAATTGTTCCAGCTCTGGTTTCCACGTCCTTTTCGTTGCTAATGTGTTACGGGATTGGATAAGATTACCGGATTCAGGAGATATACCGAAAATGAAAAGCCAATGCGTTGTTAGAGGGACGTAATATTTCACTGAATTTATTGAATAATTTTTGCATTTACATACTTTGGGGATTTTCCGGAGTTACGATAAATTTATGTGGCAACCTGAATATAATATTTTCGGAAATACTTTTGGTAATGAATTCTTGTTATCATGGAAAATAATTTTCAAAAAAACTTTGTTAACTAATAGAACTCCAATTACGGTTTTTATTTAATTTTTTAATAGCCATAAAGAACGTTACTAATATATTTCTACAGCTGTCGGTGTTATGATGAAAGTTTCGCTTATCAAATATCATTTCCGGTCGACAGATGCATACAGAATCCTGCCAGCAAGAAGTTTTGTATTAAAAGGAGCTAAAATGAATCAATTTTAAGAACAAACTTATTTTTCATATCAAGGATAAATTTAACAAATGCTCATCTCTTCGAAAAATGTATACTGTGTAACAGTGCCTGTCAATTTATCGAAGACAGATTGTTAGTTTATTGGAAAACAATTGGTCATTCGTTTATCATTAGAGCATGCATGAAACGTGAATGGGCTACTGGACGAAGGAAACAGGAATGATACATCGAGTGGGTGTGCATATCCTTATCAGTTTATAAACAATGTGGGTAGAATGGATGGAAATTGATTTTCAAATCAAATACCAACTACTCTAGATCCATTCCAATCATCTTATAAAAATATTTGAAGATGGAATTGTTATTTTTTGTTACGTCCAAGCATCAATCTATGGCAAATTACATTTAATTGAATTTTAATATGACACGTGTGTATCACGTTTCCAATTTATATTCCACAATTCAAGTGTGGGTAAACAACGATTGATTCCTTTGAAGAATTTGTATTTTTGTGGTTCCCATTGCTCACAATTGTTCCGGTATGATATGCTTAGCATTGTGATTCTGTACCAACATACTTGCTACATTTTTTGCAACATCATCATATACGGGTTTGTCCTGGGCAGCCGTCAAATCTAGAGTTCCCTCGGGATAACGTTGCATTCATGTGAAACGAATTGTTGCATGAAGGCAAATAGCGCAACCAAGGATTCATTGGCACAAGGACACATGGTGCACAAGTCAATTCGTTTCGGTCTTAAACACCGTACATAATTTTACGCATTGATCCTTTTTCGGAGTCCTGATGATTTAAGGACTTCAAATTGGATTGGGGTGGATTACTTATATTGATGCGTTCAATTACAAACGGTCGTTAACTGGTAATACTCAAGAAGACATTACGCGATATCTTCAATCTTAATTAAGTCGTATCAGGTTTTCATCAGACTTTTGAGAGTAGTTAAGGCTGACAGAAAATGAAATTTTTTCAGTATTTTCGACATATCTATATCATTCAATGTAATAAACAATTAACGTTTGTATACATTTTTGAAACAAGTTTTATGATATTCCATTATGTTGGTAAAACGGTACGTTTAGCTTATGGAGGGTATGCGAATTTAAAGTATATTCTTCATAAATTCCAATGGGAATCAATAAAAAGCGGAAAAAATATTTTTACAAAAGTAAAACCCGAAGGGCCAATCTCATTACGAATGCATCAACCATTTTCAGCTGCATGGTATAGAGTACCATAGGTACATGACGAAAATTTTTGGTTAGACTGGAAAAACTTTAACCTCTCGTAGTTATTGTTGATCCAAAAACTGAGCTAAACGAAATTGAATAAGTCTCACCGTTGCATTGAATACCATGGGACCGTGTGTATTTTTTTACTAAATACACCAAACGAAGTTTGAGGTATTCGCCATTACTACAAGTGGAATGATGGAAAGATACTGACTTGGAACTGGTGGTAACGTTAAGTCCTACGTCAAAATGGTAACCCCCATTTTATTTGCCTCAATTCAAAACTAATTTCAAAAGTCAACAAACCAATAATACGCGTATATAAACATGCCGTCATATAATTTAAAAGGAACACTCACTCTAGTTTAACCCGAGCCCAATCCGGTACTCCGGGATTCATTGAGAGGGTGGAAGGAGTACATCACCGTAAAGTCATAACCATAACGTTGAAATCCTAATGGGGTACAGAGCTCCTTTATCCACTGAACACTTTTCTGGAATATGCCTTTTGAGGGTTTCGTTGGGGTTGAATTCTTTGAATATGATATGATTTGATTATTACTTGTGTTTGAGGATAATAACAACTGCTCTAACTTGATGGGACTTAGCACAACTGCAAATGGCGATGGCAATAGCAATAGCGATGGCGTTGACGATGATGATGTTGATGATTATGACGGTGATTACGGCGGTTATATTGTGGCAGTGCTATTCGAATATGCATTAGTATGTATAGGTTTATGCTCTTATAAATACTTGATTTCAAAATGGATACTTATATCGTTAGCAAGTTTTGAAAGCAAAATGTTTTCGAAATTTTCAGTATTACACAATTTTGAACAAATAGAGATAATATTTGTGCGTTTGCGACGATGTCTTAGGAAAGAAAATTAAATAAGGCGCATCCTTTTTTTAATGATAATGTATATAAAATTCTATTTTGTCTAAACAAACTTATGATTAACATAAAATTTAATGGATAAGTAAATGGACAAGTTGGTCCGGAACCATTCACGCTTCGAAAATTAATTTAATAATTAAATTTTGTCAAATGTAAATTTCAGATAAAATTGTTAAACAAAACGGAAACTATTCAACTAGTCAGTCAAATTTGCAGATACATTTGGTTTGAGTGGCCTTAAACTTTTCATTGGACACCTTGCCGGTTTAAGAAAATCGGCTAAACTTATTTTACTCTTTGTCGTTTTTATAATAATTGTTTGCCTACAATAAGACAGCGAGAGAGAGAGAAAAAAAAAGAAAAGTATACGAAAATCCACACAAAGAGAAGATACCGAGTTTGTTTGTGTTTAATGTTTATTTTCATTTGCAATTTTGTTGAAAGTTTAACTTCTCAAGTTGCACTTTCAAAATTATATCGACATATGGACACTTGAACGAATTTTTCACAATTGACAAACTTTAGAAGAAATTAACTTCAATTAAAACTATTTGAAAGAAATAGAAGTATGTCGGTAGCTAAGGTTAGAAGAGGTAAATCTTCAAACCCTCCTCGAATGTCAATTGTGTCCCTGCGGCAAATCAGCAACGAGCCAAAGAGCAATCAGGGTAGAAACTGGTGCGATTAAATGGTGAATTAACTAAGGAACGATACTTTAATTTAAACCTCACTTCTTCCACTGAACAATGGGGTGGTCCCTGGGTAATAAGCCTTTTCGACAAGGGTGATAATACCCGGAAGGGGTGCGTTAAAAAGACGCACATATGCACTTATTTTTTGTTTAATAATTTATTATATCGCTGTGTTTTGTCGAATGTAATTTGAATTATGTAAGCACAATTGTTTGACATCAAACCTTCGATTATCCTGGAAATTAAATGAGGTGGCAAGATTCAAATTTTTCAAAAGAGAATAACAACAAATAAATTATTCACTTCAATCTCACCCCGGGGTTTTCAGAAGAAGAACAGATTTTTTAAGGAATATATTGTATTTGTTCAGTATCGCATAAAAAGTTTGTGTACATACACGCCAACCCTTGCCATAAGTTGTTCGCTATATCCTTGGAGCCAAATGCAAATACTATTTTAAGTACATTCTGATGTGAATCTAAGAGTCGGCTATTTACCTTCGGATACACTCTTTAACATTAGGGATGTTATGGTTAACTCCGCTACTGGATAGCTAATGCATTACCCGATTTTAATTTTGTTAAAAAGTGTAAATATTTGTCCTGATTTATTTTTTACCGTGTAAATTTGTTAGTAAATGTTATTTGCTATTTTCGTTTTTTTTTCTATTTTTGCGGTCTATCAATCTCGTTTTATTGTATTCAAGAACTCGGGTCAGATTATCTGTTTACTTGAGACTCCAATAGAATTTCCATCAATTTCCGCACTTTTCAAGAATTACGTAAATATCATTCTCCAAATCCTTGAACATAAATACAAAATACCAGGAAAATCCATGTACGTCATATGTATATCTCCTTGATCAAACACCTGTGTAGATTTGAAATTGAAAATTCAATTTTGTTTCTCATACGTTAATTTCGTTTAGGATCTGGGGTACATAAAGGATTTCGTCCAGATACAGATATTCTGGTTAGCTTATAAAGGTTAAATAGATTTTTAGCAGTTGAAGTTTATAACGTGAGATACTCATTTATCACCATTCAAGCAGTGGTTTTCCCTTTCAAGACCCAATACAAATTTAATCCTTCAGTGACAAAAATAAACATAAATTACTATTCTTCGTAACGCTATAAAAACATGTTCTCACCTTTTCATCCGAATTGAGTAATTTATCAAACTAATTACCCGTCATAAATCATACCACGAATGACGTCTGTGCATTTTAAAACAGAAAAGCGCATGCAGACTGCATCCTTTAGTTGTGCAGATGGAGAAATTGAAATTTTTAATTGAATTTCAAAAACAATCACTGCGCAATTGACGCCTCTTTCCTTGAAATACCCGCCGATGCAAAACTAAAATTAAACATGGGACACGAAAAGGTCTAGCCAGTAGAGGTTACGCTGACATATAACATGATGAATTGATGTAAAGAAATCTCTGTCGGCGAGTATCACATGACAAACGCTATGAAACTGGATCCGAAAATATCATGTCATTATAGACCATTAGGCCTGTTTTCATTTGAATACTTTGTGTGAATCCTTCGATTCTTGGTTAGTCAAGGTAATTTACGAAAAAGTTACGGTCCTAGAGTATGTCACTGTGCCATCCAAATTAGTTTCGTTTTCCATCAGACACTTTTCAATAACTACTTCCTCTGGAAATATATCTATTGGTCATGGGAGCAGTATTTCCTCACGCTATGAAGTGATAAGTTTCAATCTGATTTCCGTGGTTCCATGGTCAGTCTAATGCTGCTCCTTGTATGCAATACTGTGGGAAAATTTTGTCACATCTTTGTTGATTTTAAACTTATGTTGATTTCTAATAATCGACACCCGAGGAACAGTATTTTATAATTAAGAGATTAATATGAACTAGCATTTTCAGTATTACACCATGAATACAAGTGTGCTAACAAATAGCTTCTGTTGCAAATTGAGTTGCACAACTACATCAATTCGGTTACACTAAGTTTTGTCTAAAAAATTCCATCCAGACAACAAATTAATGAAGATGAATTGCCAAAAAGTAATTTTAGTTAAATTTTTTTTGGACGTCCCCATAATTGTATGGTTCGCCCAAAACTAGAGTGGAACCAAAATTTCCCTATACAGTGCTTTATGACTTCTCTCTTCCCTCTGATGATGCAAGGAGCGCAAAAGCATGACTTTGATGTCAAATTTTTTATTGTATCCATATATATATTTTTGGGGTTTGTAATCCAGATATGATATCCACCACAGGTTAGCTACAGCAACCAAATGTTGACTAGAACATGAAAATAAAAATTTTTTTGCGAAAAATTATATCACACCACTGCTGTCACATCAGATTAAAATTATAGCTGTAGCGCCATAAAAAGTAATTGCCCGAGAGTTGAAGTCGACTTTTTTCGAATAACCAAATCTCGTTTAAATTAATGAGTTTGGCCATTGTTGGATTCTTTATGTCCTTTGCGCGATATATTCCGACATTTTTTACTATACCACATTAACAAACTTGTGCAAGCTGTATTTCTGCATTAACGTAAATTGCTTTATCATATCCTATTCATAAGGGCTGACGGTCGTTTGTTACGTTGCATATGACAAATTAAGTGGTGATCGTAAATGTGTAATTTGGTCAATAAAGTACACAGGAACAAAAGGATATTTTTTCCCAACATCTCGAATGATGGAAACTCCATTTTGATTTGGTGTCAATCACAAGGGAACAATTGAATTCTTTATGCAATTATTACTATCTATCTGAAGTATCAAAGAGATCGGTTTTGTCACTTAGAATCTTTCATTATTTATTAAAATTCATGAATAGCTACTGAAAATTTAGCATTTCGCGCTTGTCTATCTCAGATATCTCATTCCACATCGGTACTATCTATTACCAAGCTATCATACATCGTTAGAAATTCAGAAATAATATTCACGTGACAAGATTGGAATGCTACACAGGATGAAGTGTAATTACCTGTTAATTCTATTAACCCTGACTGGTAGTATTTATATCAGTAATTTTTGGTGAAATCTATACAACGGGTATCGATTCATTCGAACAAAATAGATATAGGATCAACAACAAAAAACGCATCACACCCTTCGTCCGAAACTTGACAAACCTGTAAAACCAATAAATCACAAAATCCCAGGACAACCCTGGATGACAGACGAAATTCTCCTCGTAATTGATACTAAAAACCCTTAATTGGCATTTTTCCGCCCGGAGGGGCGCATTAATGGAATATTCCGAGCACATACATTTCATGCACCACATGTCGACCAAACTTGTGTCTGTACACGCGTTAATCTGTGTAAGTTTTTCCGGGTAGGTACCCTTATAACATGAAAACAATTTCCAAGGGAATCTCTGCTGTCATCCTAGTGTCCCGAGTCCATTGAGATTGGTTTCCAATGATGGGGGATGTTAAGATGATGGCATGAGGCCACAGGTAGATTCTTATATCACAACATGCGGACAAAATGTCCTTTGAGGAAACCACCCTTAACGCATATTACATTACTGCTAACCAAAGGTTATTTATTTATTTTTCTTGTTTGCAGTATATTTGCAGCTCGTCTGTCAGTAAGAACATTTTGTTTTTGCATCCATGACGACTTGCAGCCGGAATCATAAATTACTACCCGGAAGGATATTTTAATGGAATTGCGTATGAAGTGTCAAATTTTTAATAGAAAATCTCACCTCGAGGTCAAGGTGTCACGTTTCTGCCTTGATTGAATTAGAAAATGTTACATTCTTTGGATGCATATTCATTTCATAAACTCCCGGCCCTTCATTGGTCCTCTTAGTCTGATAAATTATTTCCACTAACATGCAGTTTTATCGAACCATTAAATTTGAATGGAGGACATTTTGAATGCAAGAGTAAAAATTTAAATTTACAAAATGCAAATTACATTCTAACTGCAGTCATGTGAAAAGTTTAAATGCATTTTCAAACAATTTATTTATGCGTTTTTAAGTATTCCACGTTGTTGCGAGTTTATGCACGAATTTGTTAGTAAATTTTCAGCAGTTTTAGCAGTTAAAAACAGATGCAGTAGAATTGTGTTGATGTTTTTCTAGCTTTTTGGGTGGAGAATCTGGTAGCAGACCTAACATGAAATATATAATATTGTTTGTTTTTCCATCATTTGAGTATATCAGATATAAAATGTCCACCTTACCTACCATCAAATATCCATATCAAACTAATAACTAAAACATATTTGAACAAAATCGCACGTTATATAATAAGTATCATCAATTGAATAATTGCCTTATGATGCAGTTGCGGTTTCAAATGTCATTTATTTTTGACCAGATGTCTAGACATCAGAACATTGCGCCAGGACTTTATGTTCGATAGTACGTTTTAATGTCCTTACACGTTTCATTGCATTTAATTTGCTTTCCCTTTATAAATTAATTGATTATTGGATTCTGACTGAAACACAGGGATATTGCACCACACATATCTAATGTTTAGATTGTCCATGACCTTATGTGTGAAAATGAGTCAAATAATTCAACTTATTAGGTAAATCGTAGCTTTTATGCAAAAATACTGATTAAAAGATACCCACGAAGCGTTACATCCTAAGTGCGTATTATGTTCAGAGACGATCCAATGAAACGTGAGGTTTTCTTTGCAAATTGATGCTAATGAGATTTTAACAATACATTTATTGGTAAATGTTTGTGTTTCTTATAAATTATTTAATAACAGAATTTTTCATTAGAATTAGAAATTACAGTGCTATCAGTATTACAGTAGATGAAATCATTTGGGCTAACCACAAAAATAACATCAACCAGTTTCAAGGCACATCAATGGATGTGAAAACAACTCAAACCATTTGTTACGGGCTGTAACCCGCAAAATTGTGGTACATAATACTATTCCGATGCTACCACGTATTTCATCAGCAACTAATTATATCACTAATTACTTATCACCTAAATTATTAAGCACAACACAACAACGCGGTCGCATGTATGTAAACAAACAAATTAGGCCGGGGGATGAAGTGAATGATAAACGCTAATTATATCAGTAAATGAAACCTTTCGCAAACATTCAGAGGGATAAGTTCATATAATGTCGACGCTAGGTCTTGTACAAATGTAGAGTACCTAATTCAGGAAAGTCCAACCAAACCGCGTAATTAAAAGGGAGACTATCATAAACGCGAACATCATTTGGGTCTGGGTCAGAAGAGGTGTCGATGCCACCATCCACAGGAACAAAGCTTTGATCCCCACGTCAGCACTTTCATAAAAGCAATAAAATTTCATCCATCCATCCCATCCTGACAAATTCATGGATACAATGTAGATTTGAGGGAGTATAGGGAGCGTCTGATTCCATTTGTCTATGTAAAATATACCATCAACATAATCATAAGCTTTTGGCTGTGTAAACACAAATCGCTTATCGAGGTTATACAGCGTATACAGTGTATCACCAGCCCCGCCCTCATCACTGTGTATAAAACCATTGTTTGCGGTTGTCATAGATACATACTCGCAAATCCCCAACCTCATCTTCCATGAGTTCCATCATTGATGAGTTCGACTAGCTTCGTTTGGTTTCATTTTGCATCCTCGTTTCCATACCAGGCCAGGCATGTTTTCACACAGAGACGTCTCGTGTTCATCATCTCCAACGTTTTTCCATCCACAAAATTGTCAACAGCATCATTGGCGCCGTAATGAATCCATCGTATCCACACAGACATTTCTAATATGGACAAGTGGAGCGTATAAGTGGAGCGTATACCAAACACAGTGCTATAAAAACATTTTTCCAGATCCTCCCTGTCCAGAAGTAGTCGTTCAATGATGTCTGGATAGTTGTCCAATCTGAATAGAGTTTCTACATTCGGATGCATTGCCTGGTTATAATAAGAGACGGGTTGAAACTCATCCCATTCATTTTCACATAGTCCAGTTGGGCTTAATGACTCAAGGCAATTGACATATTTAAAGGATTTGCAATCGATCTACTTTTGGCTTATCAAATGAAATTATTGAAATTAGGATAATCAAGATATTTGTGTGTTTTAACCTAGTCTACAACTGAACCGGAAATATTATTGATTAAATCCAATAAGTAAAGAAATAAGTAAAAGGTTAATGCCTAAAATAACAATAATTCCGAGATGTAGACATTAACAACTCTCAAAATGAGACAAAACTGGGTTTTCCAGAAATCAATTCTACTAAACTCGCACACTTCATCTAATTTAACCAATTTGTCAAATTATTGTCTAATTGACAGCTTAATTGCGAGCATTTCCTAAAAACAGATGAAAAAAAAAACAAAGTTCTAATTTTATCCACAACGAATGGGATACAGTACGAGTTATGAACACATCCGAAGTCAATAACTCACTCATCACATCAAATTGAGAGTTCTTAGTTAGCACAGAATCGGGATTTGTTCCTAAGAATGCCCATCATCGCCCCGGGTTATGAGAAGTCACACTTTGAATGAGTTTTTAATGTGACACGTCTTAGCTTGCGTCTTGCGGTGTCTTCATTGGAAGTTTCCTAGAAACTACTTTCCATTTTGTAAAGCGGGGAAGACACAATAAAAAGTTGACTCATTTCAGGACTTATCCCGGATATTGAGGGCATCAAAAGGGTTTATATTTTTCAACAAATCATAAATTCATTCCACTACAGTGTTAATTGTGTGCGAATTTTAAGGATGACGACTTTGTTTATTTCGGCGTCTTTATTAGCTCCTTCCAAGATGACAGCATCATTAAACATGAATTAAACGGCAATTTGAAGGGGTTGAAAGAGTTTTGTTTTTAATTTTTCCTCTGTATTTTTATCGTTTCACTTATTTATTAACGTTTTCTTAAAAGAAGAACAGACGTAACAAATCCATCTGTTGACACTTACGAACCACATCTGAAATACGAGTGTGGGTGTTTAATTTTGTCGATGAAAATTGTGTTATCATTTCAACTGGTTTCATACTTTTAGGAACTATACAAATATATTTTTTCAAATTTAAAATAAAAACACTGAAGAATTTATTATTTCATTTCAGAGATTTCCTTTAAATTGCGGTTTTTTTCTTTTGAAGTAGGAAATCTTAATCAAAAAAACAAATTTTCCTGCCCTGGATTATTTTTGGGAGAACAAATTGATGTGGTGATTTGCATAAATCATGACATGTGAAACGTGAGATGTGCCTGGTTTTGTTTTAACAAGAAATTTCAAATATTAAAAATAATCTTCAAAGAACCCATAAATGTTTCAACTAATCGCAAGATAATTATGTGTTTTAACATTTCTCGTGACACTTCCATCTTTTGTAAAACAAATAATTTGATCGAAACAATTAATTTCTTGCAGATTATGTGATCAGTCCAGTGCAGTGCAGCTTTCAAATCTCATATTATATTCTGCACTCGACAATAGAAGGGTTAAAGTTAAAAACTTGATTTAGAAGCATTGGGAATCGGGATGGCGGTAATTGCTAAGAACTTTCTTTCTCTTGTTTAAGCTTGAATTTTCTTACAATTTCGTATTAATTTGAGCTGAAACATTATAAATGGAATATAATGTTGAAAACATATGTGAAGAAGAAACAAAGTCAATAAAAGAATGAAACTTGAAACTTGAATACGGTTTATATCAAAATCAAATACATGAAAATAAAAGAACAATTTGTTTGATATTTATAGCTTAAAGAATCTGTTAGTAAAACCAATGAATTTGTATTTTTAGGATAAATCAGAAACACATAATTCAAACAAACAATATTGAACAGGAATCAAAGTGATGTAATCGAAGAAAACTCAACCAACAACTTGAGTCCAATAACTAGAGAAACAAGAGGATATCCTTCAAAAGCCCACTCACTTGTACAACCACTACGAATATATTTTCAGTTCTAATCCGATCGAAGTTAAGTAGGTACTTAATGTTTCTAGATGGAAAAAAAATCCGCCTGGGGTTTAACACCCGGCAAGTGTTTTTCAGTAATTCCAAAACGAATGCAACAATATTAGAGATGAAGTTGGTTGTAGGTTTGAGAACATCCTGTGGTATTAAGGATCCTTGAAGTTGTTAAAATACGTAAGTGTGAATTTAAAATTTCATTTGTAATATATACACAATGCATCCCCTTTGGGGTGGAAATATAATGGCATCTGATGGCATAAGGGTTTGAGAGTGAATATACAGAATGTTCCAGAGAAAGAAACCACTGGATTGGAGGTGGTTCAATGGAGTCTTCTTCATACTATCCAGTAAAGATTTTTGTGATGAGGTAAAACATTCTCACATGTACATTCACACATTCAATTTTTAAATCGTTTCCTTTTTGTTTCAAAATACACAACTACAATCACACATAATCAGACTTTTGAAACATTGGTAAAGTGGAGTTTGGGAAAAGTGTCATGTGTGCTATGTTGAAGGCAAGGAGTCCTTGGAAAAAGTTTGCTTTATTTTATTTTTACTCTCACTTCTTCTTCATCTTCTGATTTGATTCTGTATTTTTTTTTACTTCTTTGGCCAACAAGGATCAGAAAACATTTTACCCTTCGTTTAAAAGCCGATTGAACATCTTCAAAATGATCTGTCAGATTTGGGCTTTGTTGATTGAATATTTACGCAACCAGAAACAATTTTAGACGTTTTTAAATGGGGTTGCAGGGTGTGAACATTGAAGATTTGATGCTTTAGTGAACTGTAAGAAAAACTATCTCAAAAATGTTTTTTCAACTTCTAAAAGTAGATTAACATAATTTTATGTATTGTATATTGAAGAAACACTCATTCTCACATACATAATTGCAATGATGTAAATGAAATTGATTTGTTATATACAATGAAAAAACTGCATTTTTCAACAGAACTTCATTTTATAATTAAACTATCCATAATCCATGAAAGTACTTGACAACAAAGAAATACACATTGCTCTATTTCTAAGAAATCTACCAAAAACGGCGACAACCTCAATGAAGAAGAATCGAGTGTACAATCTCAATTACCAACCAAACAAATTATCTGTCTAAATGAGAACGATGTTGAGCAATTAAAGCAATCTACTTCACACCAACCGCGAATTGCAATTAAAACATCCTTCTAAGGAACCTGAATAAATGAGAAGAAGACACTGCCACAAGCAACACAAAGATAACCGTCTTCAGTTAATGAGGGAAACTCCTAGATTTACTTCTGCCCAATCTCATCCTGAAGAAATGCGATTAATACAAGAAGAGCATATTCAAGGAGCACTAAGAATTTGACCCACCACCATTAACTACGAAACAAGGATCTCAGGATATTGTGATTTTGTTGGTTTACACTGCGGTCTTTTTCATGGGTGAATCTTGGTTCAAGCTACAGTTTCATCTTTTATTCCTTCTCATTATTACAGTACCACCAAAGTTGCTCCCTTGAGATTTCTGTTGTAAATGTATGCAATGGGTAATGCTATTCTGCTATTCTACCATTCGGTAAATGTACCTTCTATTACTCTAAGTCAGCGCTTTAAACGAAGAGAAATCTGTCCAATGTAAGGGGATGGATATTCGATTACAACAAAATGTATCTGTATAATTGGACATTTAAACTACCACATATTCGTTGATTTCATGGTTAACATTAAACCATGAATACTGCTCTTGGAAAGGACAAAGGTACGGTTCATTAAGGGCTGATATACTAAAAGAAACTTAAGTTGAAGAATTAGTTAGTTTAATGGCTATTTTAAGAGTACCTACCTACCAACTTGGTATAGTGTGACCCGACAAATTGTTTCAAAGTTTCCAATTACACATTTTGTTAACATTCTCTATAGTTGGTTCATTATGATAACCATTTCGAGTTTATAACATCTCGAACACTACCCGATTAAGTTTTTGATATTTATTTGATAAATTGTGCCATTGGATATTGATGGAAACGGGTGTTTGCCCTAACCTCATATCATTATACAAAATGTCCCTTGTGTCTATAACTTCACAACCATTCCACATCAACATTATCCCAAGACATCCATTATTCTCGGAAAAGATAAACGACAAAGAGTCCTGTTCCTCCCAGAGGTAATGTTTTCAGTCGGTTTGATATAATTAGTCTCATTAAGGTAACTAAAGTACCAAATTAATCACGGTACATAACCAATTAAAAATTAACTCTTAATTTCAAGACGGGAATTACTCGAAAAGACGCAAACATTGCCTTCGGGAACAAGGGATTATTTATTTAAGGTATTCGGATAAAGATTGTGGATGTTGGTAGGGAAGTTTTACTCATTTCCTTCTATCATAATGGTGTCTTTGTTTAATTGAGTGAATTTTTAATATTATTACCAAACTCAGTAAATAGTTTGATATTGTTTTCTGAAGTGTAGCTTACTTTGGAGGTGGCGTTATCACGAATGATTCTAATATTTCATGAGCTATAACTAATAATTACTGACTTTATGCATCATTAATGAAATTAAAACAAAGTTCTCATTTAATGTCTGGTTTGATTCATTATAATTAAGATTCTTATTCTACAAACTCAAGTGTAAAGTTAACCTCTAGGCATATTTGTCTTGTTACACCATTAATAAAATATATCATGAAATTATTTTATAATTTTGTTAATATTTTTGTGTCTAACATGTTATTGTTCTGAAACACTCATTTATTCAAATGTGATATACTTGAGACTCACGTGTTATTGAAAATTTGAAAATTAAATTAAAATTATTTTATTAAAAATTGAAATTAATAAATCACAAAAGAGACAAATCAACTGCTTGAGAAGATAGTCCGGAAATAGCATCTGCACTACTTCGAATCAATATATTTAAATAATTTAATTAAAATCGAAGTGTTTTTTAAACACACTCATTGATAGCTTAAGAATAATCCTCAAGCAGCTAATATGATAAGATCTGAACGACCCCTGATGAAAACAGCTCAATTTCGCAGTGATTTCAGCGACAAATTCCCTTTTTCAGTTTTAATTTAAATAAATTATTCCACCTCTTCAATTATGAATTGCATTGTTGTCAGGACTACAGGATCATATCTATCTGTTTGGCAAGGCCTCTGTCGAGCTGTGACACCCTTCCGTACATTAATCCTTTGTACTTTGATGCGTATTATCTTGCAGGCTCTATCTATGTCATTTCTACAGCTCGGTTTTATCTAGACTCACCAAACCCAACGGCAATTGTCAGTAACGTTCCTGTTCCCAGGTTAATATCATCCGCAAGGACCTCTCTAGTACTATACTTGTATCCTATTCAAAATGACGTATTACCCATAGACTATGACACACGACAAAATAAGTCAAGTGTGAAATTTTAAATTTAGTCCTCACTTTGCTAACAAAAACATTCAATTATGTGAAACGAATTTGTTAATCCGATTTGACGTTACGTCGTTTATCCTGAATGGAACTGATCCGGTTTCAGTAGTACACCAACAAACTCTGTTATTCTGGTTGTATTGTCAATGAGTGTGTTGTTAATTTAAATTCGTACAATTTACCATGACTCTGTTGTATCATGGTATGTTTGTATAAATATTTGATTTACTTTTGAATTTAAAAAGTGGATTGTCAAAATTACATTTCAAATAAATCATTCACAAAATATCCTATCATGTGGAAAACTTCTCTGTCAGTGACATCAAACTGTGTGTGATTGTTCTGTGTCTGTGTACAATTCATCGTGAACCCGCCTCTCTAGTTTACATAAAGACCACTCGTTGCAATAGATCATTCATATTATACGGCACTTGATCACGATAAAAAACGAGAATCAATTTTCCTCTTTACTTGATTTCGATGATAGATATAACTTAAAATGCTCCTGTTTCACGTAAATCCTTACCAAAAAGCAAATGAATCTATCAATTACAAAATTTGTTTACATCTTCGTAAAGCAAACAGATCTTGTATTGAAACTTTTAGTAGATTTGAGTTTTCTTACAGAATCCCTGAGTGACCAGAGAACGTCCTGTTTTGTTGAAGTAAAACCTGTACAAACGTACACAATATCCGAAACGTAGATCTATCTTAATTAGTTTGCTAAGGGCTGCTGGAAACCATTACCAAACAATCATCTCATTTTCGATACATAAAGTCCTCTGGGAATGGGCGTAATCTTTGGAATCATGAAATCTTCAAATCAATAGCAGTTACTGCTTGGATGATGTTGGTCAAACTCTGAGCAGTAGCCTCACTTTACTAATAAAGTTTTGCAAGACCTTCTCTTCCGCATCGTTGCTAGAGATTCTATCCTGTAGATGAAGGGTTCCTTCAAAGTTTGTTGTTGAATGTCTGAGGAAGTGCTAGAGAGCTAAAGTGGAGATAAGTAATGAAAACTTGCCTGTGGAAAGTGTTTTATGGTGCTTAGCTGGGTTGTTCCGGCGGAACGAACATGTATTTCTGTGGTCAAACTTTTACATTTGCTAAGCTTCATACAAAAGCGTACACACATACACACACATAAACTCCTATCTGGATTTGAAAGGGTTTATATAATTTTCATGGGTGGCAGGTAGTTTCTTCGAATCCTACATTCATACATTATATAGCCTCAAGCAGATTTTATACAGTTTTGCCAGAGTGTCGAGCTAAATCAGGGCCTGTACTTCTCACTCATTTTAACAACTACAGGGATAAGAAGTGACATCTAGGATGAGGAGCGGAGGTTCGAAATTAAAAGGATTTCAACACTTAATGGCCAGCAGAAGGGGGTGACGTTAGACTGATTTAATTTTTGTTTTAAAACTTTTTCAGGATTTTTGTTAAACCTTTTTTTTCTCGCCCAACTTAACAGACTAACACGAACCTTAAATGTAGTCAGACTGGCCTGAAGGGATTACGCGAGCAATAATGAGATGAAGTAAATTGAATGTTAAGTAGAAGTACCCAAAAAAATTTTAAAAATACATTTTCCGGGGTGGCCAATAAGGGTGGAATCAGAATGATTCTTATGAGCACCCTTAAATGTCATCACATTCAGTACATGAGTACAAGTTTGAATTTTCTGCTGCCGGAATAGACAGACAAACATGAATCCTATCGTCTTGGCATAATTCATTCGGAAATTCTCTCAAAAGGGTCAAAGGATATGGGCTTATCATTCGTCAAGGATAAGTATGAGAATTCACTTAAGTATTTCCTGTCATTACAAATGAGGGAAGTGTCTTTTGAATTGAATCAATTTTCTTATTTAAACGCAATTTGTTTACATACACTTGATTGAATGAGGTACATTCAAATATATAATGGATTCCAAATTGAATAAAGGATTAAGTAATTGATTTTAAATGACACAAACACACTCACATAAGTACTTTGATTTTGGAGGGATGCATGTAATCCGATTGACATTTAAATGTACTTCAAAGTTTGTTGGAAGGATTTCGTTAAAAAGGTTATTTTATGTATGATCCTGTAGACGTGACATCAAACTCATAGATGTAATTTGTTGTACTTGCAAAGAATGAATACATTTAACCCATTTTAAACTTCGTCGGTCTATGGATGTAAACATGATTCAAAGAATGATTATAAGTCACCTTGTAGTCGTTCGAACAGTTGAGTAGAAAAATGAATAACTAGGGTCGATTCACACAATCGCGCTGCTGATTTCGGTTTGCTCTCGCTTCGATAAAATATTTTTACAAGAGAAACAATGCACCGGTTTCGGTCTCACCTCGAATTAATACGAAGCAGTTATTATCACTTAAACACTGGAATTTGTTTTAATAGTATTAACTGTTTTGAAAATTTGTTTTTGTACACATATTTTATTATCTGAACCATAACCATAACCACCATAATACCATAAAAATTATGTGATTCCTTAAAATTTTAATGAGTAGTTAACATAAAACTTTGTAGAAACAAGAAAACCATCTGGTTCAGGAACACTCAACTCATATTTGCAATTTGTTTGCAATTTGCATGAGTACCAGTAAAATTAATGTCGTCGGTTTGTTCTCCATTTCTCTGTTTCATGCGAATGTAATTAGTCAAGAACTAAGAAGGCTCCATTTATAAAGCCATCAAAACACTCTACCCAGGGATCCAGTCTCATATTTTCCTAAAGAAAAGTAGAGGAAGAAATTTTCCTTTGATCTCGATTGCACATTTTCCGGAGGCCTAGACCCGGTCTTGTCTGGAACGCAATGAATTTCTACGACAAATTAAATGCCTCATAAATATCTCAAATTGATTTTAGTATGTGTGTGGCACAAGTGCTTATTTGTTTGAATATCCCTTTACTTTGATTTGTTATTTTTAGTATCCACTTCAAAAATGATAGCGAACGATTAATTAATTGAATCGTTAACTGGGTTTTGAGCGAGTAAGGGGCGCCGGAATAGAGCTGAACCAAGTCGATTTAGATGAAACATTCTTATATTTGTTGGAAGGAATCTGGTGAATTAAAGATGCTTTGCAATATCCCGCGGTTTTAGTTGGAATTATCATTTGTGATTTTCGACGTAAGTAACATGGAATTCCATTATTTAAAATTTTCATGGTACTTTTGATTGATTCTGTGGTGAACATGAGCTCGAGGACATAAGCGATATATTCATTCGACAAATGTCATATTTATCCTTGGGTTTCATCGTTTTAAACAGTTTCAATACAATTTATACAGCAAAATTCAGGGATCATTACCTCGACAAATGATAGAAAACTCCATCAATTGGTATCAGGTAATATTGAAATGTCAAGTTAATTCAAAGAAAATGTCAAAGCTAACTGGCTGTGCTTGTATTAAATGTCAAAAGGCCAACTCAATTAGTGTAAGGTATACCTACAATTCGTAGAAGAACAACAATGACTTGATCCCTTGTTTACTAGAAATGAAAGCAGGTTAATTTCAATAACCTGAATTTGTAGAAAAAATATAATAATACTTTTAAATCCATATTAAACGCATGCTCAATGATAGATACCAACTACTCCAGGGCAACCATATAACGTTCTATGCAATTTAATAGAAGCCTTAACCTTAACACTCTGAGCCATCATGCAAAGCAACTATTGTTAAAGTGGTTCTGTCTAATTACTAGATATGAACGGAATATTTTGAATGGAATATCACCCAATTATATTCTTTCACCAAGTGAACATCAGCAAATTTCGAGAACTTATGTCGAGGTTACCCTTATTGATAGTGCTCAGATACAGTTCCGCATGTGACATCGATTCGGTTGCTACCGTATTTATATCCCGAAAACAAAAGCATATCCACGAAAGGATTCATTCAACCCCAACTCAAAGGCGATTCTCTATATCTCGAGTGACAGTGATTGCTCAGATTTGATACATCCGAAAGTCCTTCATTATGGGTACCAACCGAGTGTCATCTTTTGTGCATCAGAAGGGTTTGGGGCCTATTAAGAACGAGTTTTGGCCACCTGCAGTGAAAAGATATCTTTGTCTCTTCTTCAGCCCTTTTGAATGGTAAACAAATGATTGCTCTTATTTTATTAATACAAATTGGATGCTTTTATAAAATCGTGCTATTCAATTCGATTCGCCGAAATATACTTCCAATACGTTTCTATTTTGTACAGCACCTGAATGATTTCCAAGAAGGAATTTTCCATGCAAGCTATGGATCGTTAGATTTGTGTTATCCAGGATGGTGCTAATTCATTATGATGCTGCTTTTGTTTTATTTTCTTTTACTGGTCTATTCTGCGTTGTAACAAAATCCGACTTTTCCTATTCAAGATTACTCAGAGACTCATCACATAAGGAAGCGTCCAGGTCTGCTTGATCTGGCAACTTGAAGTCTGAGGGTAACCATTCATTCGCCTTCGCTCTATCATACCAGTTACAATTGTAAGCAAAATGAATATTAGATATTAACTACTTCTTTCTTAAATATTTAACGACACAAAATTACACAAGAAACCATCATTCAAAATGATGCCATATGGACAACTGATCATTACAAATATTTTAACCTACTGCCAATTTAATTTAATAGAGGGTTGACTTTCAGCCACAGAAAATCAAGTGAATAACAGTCGGGTGAATTTGTTTCGAGAAAAAGGACATCTTGTGAAAATCAGTTCGATAAGGGATGTTGACATAAACAAGGCCCCAAGGGTCCTTCTCGCTTCAAAAATAAAATGCCTCCATTCAGTTTTATGACTGATTTCCCAATTCGATAAAACTCCTATTACGAATGTCTATCAATTCAGAGGGGATAGTATCCCTTAGCCTTTACTAAATACAGAATCGTTTGGAAATCAACCCTGTCTGACAAAGATGAATAGAGTCCGCTCAAATTTCTATGAGACACATTCATAGCATGGAGAAAGGGAACTTAAGTCGTCGAGGATGACAAAAAAATGATTATTGCAATTTGATGATAGAAAATTCGTTCATATCTGTAAGGGGTGAGTGTTATAGTGATAACATCTGTGTATTGAATTACACATTTATATAAACCTTATACACATCCAGGATATTTTAGGGTTGTTATTGACTTTTAGTGCTACTTTATGTACCCACAAAACAGATGTATCTGTTTTTTATTTCTCTAATTTTGGTGCAACTGGTAGATTGTTTTAATATTAATGAAGTTGTCATCACTAATATTTAACGGGATACATTTATTGTTCTCTTTTTGCAGAATTCTGATTGAGCAGGGAAGGTGAGGTTTGTCAGGGTGAAGTGCGACATTTTATTTGCGTATTGCGCTTTCACTTGACTTGTGGCTACTCAATCTCTTCTGTGCTCCTAAGCTGGATTCATTGGTAGGTTCAGCGCGTCCAGAACTAATTCGCCGCGAAGAGAGTATCTTTGCTCATGATTCATTCCTGCGTCGTGAATCTGCCGCACTTTTCACGGTGAAAACGAAAATCTTAAGCTGGATTCACTGGTCCGTCCGTCGTGCGCGGAACTAATTCGCCGCGAAGAGAGCATCGTGGATGTTGGTTCACTGCTTCGTCGTGAATCTGCCGCACTTTTTAGAACAATTCACAAATTAAACCACGCGTCGCGGAACACATTCACGATGAAAACGAAAATCTTCCGCACGAAAGTTGAAGTTGGTTCAACTTTGGCGGAGAGAGAACGGAATTCGCCGCAAAATGAGTACGGCATGAGAGTTGTCAAAACTCCATATAAAAAAAAGAGTTCCGCACACGACGGACGGACCAGTGAATCCAGCTTTACGCACGAAAGTTGAAGTTGGTTCAACTTTGGCAGAGAGAGAACAGAATTCGCCGCAAAATGAATCCAGCATTTATATAATTTGTCAAATTTCCATATGACAGTTCTGCACGCGCCGAACGTAGCAATGAATCCAGCTTAAGGTTTGCTTAAGATTGCTTATGAATTGTACTATGTCTACATTTGCTATTTCTTGCAGTCTTGGAAAAAATGTTCTTCCTTGTTCAACTACCTCTTCTTCCTCCTCTCATTTTTGCAGAGACTGTCCGTTGTGAGTCGGAGATTCTATCCGAAAGCATATAGTGTCCTGTTGTTTGTTTGATATGTTAAAAATATTAATACTTTTAAAATTTATTGTGATTTGACTTCCTGGTTACTAGTGTGTCTATTAATTCAAACTGTGTCATTCGCAGAAAGAAATCAAAAGCCATAAAATCTATGGCAACGAAATACTAAAGAACAAAAGATAAATGACTTTGGAAAATAATGAAAGATCATGAGGTGCTAATGACGAGACGCGACAGGTGATCTGGTCATATTTTTCGAAACATTTAATTTGTTTCTTTTGTTGGATGGAAAGTATATTTAGTTTATGGTCCACTGTCCAATGATCTTGAATCAATAATCGGAATGTGATTCACGTGTGAATCAATTTTCATAAAATTAGTAACGAAAATAAAATACAAATTTAAATTTTTAAAATTTATTTAATTTAGTTTATTAATAATATTATTTTACATAATTTACAGTTTTTTTCATTTTCATTCTCATTTTATTTAGTTTATTACAAAAATGTCTATGAGTTAATTAAGCGTGAATTGAACATTTAATTTAAATTGGTTGAAAACAAGGAACTATTTAGTTGAAATTGTAAAACTGAAAAATATAATTAAATAGTTTTAAATTTAAAAATTTACGGAAATTTTTGTAATATACTTTGCACAAACCCGACCGTTGAGCGATTTTATTCTAATATCTGTAAACATTTGTTTTGGTGGATCAAAACGATATGAAGTCCTTATTATCCTAAACGAGATGATCAATCACAATTTTTGTTAAATCCTTAGAAAGAGAAGGTGTTGTCCAAATACAGTTTTATGTGTGCGAGTGGCCTAGATGATGTGTTCCCAAGGGATGAAAGTATGGGGCATATGGTGGATATGGTACAGCATGAGGATAAAGTAAACTAGTAGCGTAGGCTCCTGGACCAAAAGTACCTCCACTATTTGGAGGTGGCACTGTTGGGCTATTGACATCCATACCGGGATTCTGTTTCTTCCACTTGGTTCGACGGTTTTGAAACCATATCTTCACCTGTTTAAATTTAGATTTTCTTTAATAAATAATAATTTTGAAGATTCCGCTAAAATATACCTGTGTTTCCGTTAAACTTAAACTCAGCGCTAAGTTTAGACGTTCACATACCGAAAGATATCGTGTGGTCTTGAATTTGTTCTCTAACGATACAAGTTGCTCGTATGTAAAGGCTGTTCTGGCTCTACGAGGTTTCGAACTGTTTCCCTGTGTCTTACCACCCTCTGAAGAACTTCCACGGGATGTACGACTGCCACCTTTCTTAGAATCAGTTTCACTAGCATGGTCGTCCATATCACTGCCGAGGGCATCGTCGCACATTTCATCATGATCCATTTCTGTGATATCACGAACTGAAAAATCAGAGATGATGATGATTCCAAAACTTCATAAGAAAAGGATCATCTTTAAATGATCTAATAATTGAAATTTGAGACAGCGTTGTGATTGTGATATTGATATCTATTAAATTACAACATGATTTTGAAGAATTTTGCTATAGTAATATCTACAGTTTATCAGTTATTCCCGATATCAATTATATTAATTACTCAACATATAATACTGAAGTTAATGTGAAATTCAATTTGCACTCCACATAATCAACAGGCTGTCCAGACAAATCAATGGAATTCAATTGTGGTTAAATAAAACAATTTCATTATTCTCCCCTAATACCAAGGGATTTTCTGTATCACATTTCACTTGCTCTACGTATATCAGCATGACAGCAAGCTAATATTTGTTCCTTTCGACAAGTATCCACTTTGATTCCAGCTCTCAGTTTTTTCTGGTACTTTGCTATTGTGAAACACAGGAAAAGGGAAGAGAAAACGGATATGCGGCTGAACAGATAAATGTCCTGAATATCCTATACCCTCATATCCCTACATATTTACACAAGAAACGTACAAACATGGTCGTTTAAGTGCGCGTATTCTAGCCACATTTGGGGTTCATTGTTACAACATACGAGTTGCCTCAAAGTATCTTGTTCGCGATGTCGTTTGGATAAACCAGTCGGCTTCCAAAAAATTTATGATGGCCACAAAAAGGGGAGACATTGCGCCGGTGATGACATTTTCCATGATACGACCAACAGTTTTCTGGAGGTTAAATAGTGTCTTCTTTAAAAATACATAAATCCCTAGATTGTCTCAATCGTCGACATCAAGAATCCAATGTTACGAGAACAGGACGTAATTGTCGAAAACCTACACGCACCATGAGTAGATAACTATAAACGTAATTGAAATTAAAAACTAATTGGATTCAGAACTATTCTTGGTCAATAGAAATCACGCAAAAAAATTGTTCCATATGTATTCCATTCATCTTGCCCTAACAAATAACAGACAACAAATTGATGTACCAAATCATCCCTATTATATTTTATGGTTCCTTGAACAGTTGGACATATTTGAGGGTCATATAAAATAATGATGAGTAGTAGAGATCATTTCAAGTTCATTGTGAAAACATTTTTCTCCAATTAAGGATATACTGGAAGAAACCTATATTTTATGCGCAATGGATATCTCTGCAAATGACTTGAATGACACAGACGTGGTTCCTACATATATTTCTATAGTTGTACAAACAATCTTTTTTGCATTAAAAGTTAAATTGACAATTTCGTAATACCTATGTATTTACCAGACTATAAATAACTCTGTCTTTTGGTAAAGGACTAACTTTCAAGAAGGTATGAGGATTTAAAGTCACAAGAAGCCTTCTGCAATTGTCACATAATAAATACAATTTTGCTAATCTGCGCGTAATTACAACCACAACCCACATTGTAGAATTTCTGAAAAACAGAAAATCCCTTGAAAAGCCTGCGATTAAAGTCAAAAACACAATTTTCAAGCCAGGAATGAATGGACACGGAAAAGCTCCCAAAACCTCAAAAACATTTTCATTAAAAGACTAAATTCTCGTTAAACCATCTTTAGGCTACCTAAGAAGCATCGAGCATTAAATCTGTTTTCAAGCAACCCTTTCATTCCTTAGTTACAACGAATTACCCCAACTCGTTGTCCCGAAAGTAAATTTCCTAATTTTTAAGGGTTAAAAAGTTCCTAAATTTAGTCAAGCAATTTATCGAGGGAGATAAACTACAAAATTCGGTCGTCTAGAAAATTTTCCTTGAACTCAGTTTGTATAAATTATAGCAGAGACTTCCGTGTTTTCCGTCACCAAGTTACTTGTTTGTCTTTATCTAGAATCCTACCTCCAACCAGAAGTCCTAGGTGTGTTTAAGTATGCATGCAAATTATCGTCCTGGAAATGCAATTTTCCGTCATGTGGCGTCATGGAAAGTGAATGCATGGATTTTGGTACGTAAACATTTTGATGTGTAAATTTTAATGAGTTAATTTATTGATGTTTGCATATTCAAAATGTTTATAAATGACCGAACCGAGCCATGGAGCCATGTATGCAGACCATGTATGATGGAAATTGAGACTCTTATTAACCTAGACGAATGAAACACTCCACGACAAATACAAATGAAGCGACGATATTTGCGTAAACAATCATTTAATTACTCATGTATACATAATTAGGTGCACCCAATTTCCACCTGTTAATTAATCACATAATTAGCATCATCGCTTCATTTAATATTTAAGTGGAGCCACTCAACACTGATGACTACAGAGAATATATACTAGACTAAGAGTCTCTTATCATTCCAACCCTTCTATCCGTGAAGGGATGAATATCCGTTGCACGTTAAAAGCTTATGGCTATGTCGGTATTCTAGGCGTATAGGGATACCGATATCGTTTTATACATTAGTACGTGGTAAGTGCATTGAAATCGATTATAGCTCATCAAACAGAACTCGCTAGCATCTGCTTTCCCACCAATAAACAAAGGTGAAGGGATGATGCTTATCACATCAATTTAATACGAGGCTAATCAACCTTTATCGGGTGTGTTGGGGCTATAGACTGTAAATTTATACAGATTAGAGTGTTTACGGATAATATTGAGTTTACATGTTGGAGTCTCTTTGACGGTGTCAAACCACTGACAAGTGTCCACATGAAATTAGTCAAGTCCATTTGATGATGGGTGGTTACTTAATGGACTTAATATTTAAGGGGTGGAAATTAGTTAATGATTTGATATTGATTTATTTTTGTTTCTTCGAAATGTGCTCTTAAAATATTAAGATGAGTTACCAGTTAGAATTGACATACTCATAGTCTGATCATTTTCAGGATTTCGTTTATTCCCTGACACTGCTATTTCATATTTCTTGATATGATGATCGCGTCAGTAGATGTAGATACTGTTTCAATTCTCAGGGTAGTAGTTAATCCGATAAATTCACATATAAAACATTAAAATAAATAGAATTACTCTAATTAACAGAAAATCAATAAATTCCTAATTAACATTTGTCCACCATTTTATAATGAAAAACATAATAATTAAGTATTAACCGCAATATGCCACCAAATTTTCTATGATCAACCCCAATCATGTTGCTGATACTGTTTTAGTCGATAAACGAAAATCACTAGCGCCCAAGGGATGAATAACATAAAACTTTGAACATCTCTTTTTGTTGTAAACTTAATTACAAAATCAGGGTGTTAATTACCATCCCTGAAATGGAATTACAATTGCTATATCATCCCTGAGGGTGAATTTGTTGTCTCATTTTCATAATTCGACTTACTGGCAAGTGTTTGAATGGTGTATTGTATATTATCCGGTACAATAATAATAATATCAACACAAACACATCCATACATCTGCACAAACATGGTATAGCTATTCACTACATACTATATAAGTACCTTTAAACGCAAAGGCATTTCCATAGCAGTAAATCTTGATCTATATCTGTTTATGGGGTAATGAGTGGAGCTTTTATAACCCGCCTCCCTTGATTATGGCCCAGACATAAACATGTTGTGTAAAATTTGTGTTAGTATGTGTAGATGGATATCATGATTTCACCATTTTGTGAAGGGTTAAATTGTGCCAACATCCATAACTGGCTGGTTAGTATCATCGCCATCATCATAATAATGCTCTTCAACTTACTCCCCACTTTGCTTTGCTTGAATGCTCCAGTCAACCCCAACCTAACTCTTACAAAAACTTTATATACAAGTGTACCTAATACTTAAACTAACTACTCTTCGAGGTTTTGGCGAATTTTCCTAAAACAATGCCACAAGGGTTGAAAATTATGAGTGTGGTATATTGAACTTTGTAAATGCTTAGTACATTGTAAATGTGTTTGTGTACAATAGGATATTCGGTTGGTAACTACACAACACACAATTTAGTCGTTAGATGAATGAATATTCTGTGGTAATTAACTGTACTGCTAATTAATCGAGGGGGTTGGAACATTGTTTGATGAAAATAATTTGTACTTGTGTACTGTCGCATTGGCTTGTTTGGCTCGAAAATTAGTTTGGCCTAATGAGATTTATTATTAAATCCGATTGCTGATTTGCTGAAAGTTTTTCAAACTTTTGGAAGTCCGTTAAACTTTTTGCAGATATACTTTCCTTTCGTAATACACTTTTTACTAGGCTCAAAACTACCAGGATTTAGATTGAAAGATGATTCGTTAAACACCGTTTCTCTAAACATAAAATGAGAGACGAAAGTAAATATACGAAGATTCGCACAAAGAGAAGATGTAGAGAATAGTCGTCGGGCAGTGTTTGTTTCCTCATTGATAGTTTCGCAATTCCAAAAACACACTTCTTGATGATCAACTAATTACTGGAATAACAATAGAAAGGGTGAAGTAAGCTGTCTTCAAAGTAGCCACCATCTTAAACGGGAAGTAATCGAAGCAATTTGACACCCCATCACCGATTAGAGCTCAATTTATTGCAATCAAATCACATAGAATATTGAGATCTATGAAATTCAATTTGGCAATATTCACAAAACTCATTTCGGCAGTAGAAAGCTTTTGGTAAATTTAAAAACTTTTGATTACTTCGACTTGCTATATGCGGTTTTTCCCGATACCGATTGAGTTTGTGTGCCATGATCAAATTTAATTAAAACATCAATCAAAAGCTTCTCTTAGAATGAGAAGGGGAGAAAAAAAAAAGAAAAGGGTTAAACTAAAATATGTGAGGGAAAAAATTCCATCAGTTCGAGTAAAGACGATAAAAAACAACCAAAATGACGGAAATGTCGGAAATGTCGGAGAAAAAATTGAATATCGACGGGTTGCCTGCCTGTCAAACAAACCAAATGCGTTGTGCCATTTAGGAAAATTAATGGAAAATAGCTGCAATTGATTTCCATGCCATGAGCTCCATTTCTATTGAGGAGATTGCATACAATGCACATTCGAATTGGATTGGAGGCTATCAACGTCGACCCCTTGGCGTTATAGTGAACCTACATATATAAGAGATGAGTGCAGAAAAAATTTTATAGTTGGAGCTGGATAGAAATTGCTCTAAATGGAATTTCACAATCGACAAAACGCAAACAATTTTCTGTGGAATTTTCCTACATATCCTGGCACTTAGAGAACTCCTAGAAAGTCTCATAATGGATTTTAGGGAATGATTCCGTATAACTATACATGAAGAGTCAGTGGCACTTATATTAGCTACTTAATTTTTCCAATTACTCACCTGATGTGGATTCACTTTGGTCATCTTCTAACCGATCTCTTGCCTCATCTCGGTCATAGCTACCACTACTACAGCTCCATTGTCTCGATGATGGATACTGTTGGGAATCTTTCTTTCCGGTAAATTTTGTTGGGTCCAAAATATTCTCAACTGAAAAGGCTAATTTTTTCGATGTTTCCTTTTCTGGTGATGTGTTTGTTGTTACTGAACGTGTTAAGTCTACTGGACAAACCTGAGAATATGAAATTATTCTTGATTCAAGACAAGTTCTTTTCTAAATTCTTAAAAGCTTCAAAATAGATTTACTTTAATTACTCGTGTTAAAAATAAAAAAATTTTAATTCATTCTAATGATGTATAAATTCTGAATTATATTGTTAAATCAAATATAAAATTTGTCGATTTTGCACAGCTAAACAAGTTAATCGAGTCAATTAAACACCGGAAGCCGTATATTCTCTGTAATATTTATTTCGCATTAATCCGTTTCCGTAGTTTGTGTCAACACTTTAGCATTTTATAACGACTATTTAACATGTTTCTTAAAAAAATTTAGAATCTACTTCAGCTTTGGCTATTTTTATTGGTAGGTATAGGAAGTGTGAAAATATGTTTGGCGTCTATATTTGAAATTTGGTTTCAACCATTTTTTCGTTAAACGTTCCAGGAAAACGTTTATAAGATATTCGCGTATCTTTCATTTTGAACGAATTTTTTAATTCTTATTTTTAGTTTTTGTCTCTTCATTCGGGGCCATTTAAACTTCACGCATCATTTACTTGAGAAATAAAGAGGTAGTCCTTCCAACCCACATTCTTAGCAAAGACGCTGACTAAAGACTCTTTGAAGATTTTATAAGTTAAGACTGAGATAAGAAGCCGCCAAAATTCGTTTATAATGAATACAATGAGCAATAAAAGACAAAAATTATAATAAACTGCTACAAAACTTCAACCCAATAAATAATTCTGTGGAAGATGCTACACTTTTAAGACAAAAATAAAACTAATTTATCCTCTTAATTAGAAAAATGTTTAAATGGGTGAGTTGGACCACAGGGTCTGAAGAATTTCATATATTCATTGCGACACATTTCGTTTTATTGGCATTAAATGATTTTTGTGAAATAAATAATTTTTGATCATATTAAAATTATTGTTTTATATATATTTATTTTAAACTTATTTTCCTGCACAAACATCATTAATTTTAATTTATGCTTAACGAAAGATTTCGTCGAGATATTTGCCAAAGCTAATTTCATATAAAGCATTTAATCATTTTGAAATAGAGATCAACAGCTTGTGGTGATTTTGTTGTTTTGATACAAGATAGAGTTTTGAAATTCCAGAATATTAAATGGTTTCTGGTAAAATCTTTTCGATATTAACAAATTATATTTTAAGGATCTTAGGTTAACAGGGAAATGCGTGAAGAAAGTTCATAGAAGGAAGAACTATGTCCTTCTTTAATGTGTGTATAATAGTATGAAATCAATCACTATAGGAGTCTGGATCTGGTCAGTGACGCAATCCCCATTTCATCAAAATTTCCAAAGATCATGTACCTAGACTTTGGGAAACACCTTTCAAGGGAGTTTCTCTAAGGCAATTTGGGAACATACCTAACATTATATTTCAGAGGTATCATAAGAAATAAATTCGCAACCGGAACATGTTGATTTCATGATCACTTTGTCTAACACTATAAATAAACAGAAATGCATGCCAACCCCTAATAACGCAAGAGTTGTCGTCGAAAGAGTCAGTCTTTTGCCAAATTCAAAATTATTATTACTAATAGATGAAAACCAATTTCGTCGTCTGCAGAAAATCAGTCAAAGACATATCCTAGAATTTTAATTATTTAAAATGTTAAGTAATTTAATAGACTCTTAAATTTTATTTAAGGACCCATAAACGGGTTCTCGAAGACTTTGAAAATGTTTTTGTCAAAGTCGAAATAGACGAGTGTTCTAAAGGCAAATCGTTTCTCGCTGTATAATTATGCTAATTAGCCAGTTGCCGATTTACGTATAAATTTGAAAATAGTTTTGAGTGAGTTATTAGATATTTCTGTCAGCAAAACTTGAAGAACTAGTAAACGACGTTGAAGGTAATTTTGGTTTTATTTATTCTTTCAACTTTACAACATTTTGTACTAAAAGTTTGCTTAATGATCAATAAAATTAGCTTTGAAATAAATAGAGGGAATTTTTGTTAATTTCACTAATTATACTAACCAAATGAGATTCCAAGTCAATTGGGTTCATCAAACGAAACTGGGTTGCCTTAACCAACTTCTTGTGTAGGTCGTTTCTTTTAAGATATTGAATTCCATGTTAAGGAAATAGAAATGGAAAATGTTGGAAAAACGTCCTCCTTTTCGAGTGTGGCATATTGCCTCAGTGTTTCCTGGTAACTCGGAATTTCACTGGAGAAATCCTTGTTGACAGATTCTTGACGGGTATATAAGAGATCATTGTGTATGATCGGTTATTCATTAATTAGCTTTTTCTGTTTTCATACTTGCACAAATATAGTGATCGTGAGATCAAATTTCTTGACAATCATTAATTAGTAAACAATTCAAAATTCAACCGTCTGTTCATCCAATAATGGAAACTTCGTTTTAAAATTTTATGCACATCATAATTCAATAAAGACTTCTAATTTTTCCATCAGTATCAAGTAAAGTGATATTAAAGTTTAGTTACAGAAAGGGAAAACTGTCACTGAAATGAAAACTGAAATGTACCTATAGTACCTAGTTGTTGTTCAGAGTTCCCTGCAATCAAAAGACGCCCCAATCTCCGACGGAGTCTGAACAGGATTTGAAAACTGCTAGGGAAGTTTCATTTAGATTCTTTCATTTAGGTGCAGACATCTCAAATCCAAAGAAAGGCTCAACAAGTGTCAAGGCCTAAATGTTATCGATAGCTAAGATTTAGAGGCAGATTATCTCCTTTACTATCTAGCTATAGAATGACAAAGAAATAAACTTTTTATATATCCTGTAATGAATGCAGCTTTCTGCTGAACAAAAGTCAGAAACTCATTTCGTATCAGTCAACTTTTCGAAATTAAAGCTGGAAAACCATGGGCTGAGGCATTCAACTTTTCACCTTCATGTCGTGCTCGTTTGGTTACTGAAGCCTTCAAAATACCAAGGACATGCAAGATACTTTCCAGACAAAGTGTTTAATTATTCAAGTGAACTTGCGTGAAACTTCCAAGGTTAATAAAAAGGATTCGAGTATACAAATTCTCAGAAAAATACATAATAATACTAACCGACGGAGCATCCTGCGACGTGCTGTCCTCGTTTCCATCGACAATTAATTCCTCGCTAGTATCGCTGCGGGCATAATTTGGGGTCGGTAACCCGCCGAGTTGTATTCTAAACCCGTAGTCACTTAATTCCCGACCATTGGTCATTGTTCTAGCAGCAGCCGCCGCTGCTGTGGCCAGTTTTATTCTTTCAATATCCAGTTCATTGGCGTTTGAAGCTGTAGACGAGGCAAGAGGATGCGTTTGTGGTTGATGTGATGAAGGTGATTGTGGTAGCGTCTGGGTCGGAGTTCCTTGATGAGGATGAGATGATAGACTGCAAATTAGCTGCGATGCTTGGGTGGGTGAGTGCTGAAGCGACGGCTGCTTCAAGTGATACGGATGATGTCCTGACGGATGTTGAGCTGAACCGCGGGGACTCACTACAGTAGCTGTACTGCCACCACCACCATTACTCGCATTAACACTATTACTACTATTACTAATTATTAAACTACCATTCGCACTATTACTAGCAGCACTATTGTATTTATGCTCCAATGAGTATTTACTAGACACGCTGTTATCTTCGCCAGGACTCAATCTGTTGATGCTGTGGTCTGTCAGCTGTTTGAGTCTTTCAATTGAGAACTTGCCATGCGAATCTGTGTCTGGAAGACTGTCTTTACTGGCATATAACAAGGGTTTGTTGCTGTCGATCATCTCAGTGTCATTCTCTTGATATCTTGACATCAGCAAACTGTCAAATTTTGTTACTGCAGGCCGTTCACTTGAACGAATTGGTTCGTATTTTTGAAACTTACTGCTGTTGCTGTTGTTCTCTGGGGAAGTGTTCGATTTTGGTGAACTTGGATTTGAGTTTGGACTTAACTGTGCTGGATGTGTATCCGAATTGGATGATTGCATCATTACCATATTATACGAGTTTATTTATAATCACAAGAAGAACTTGACAAGATTAAAAATTTTTTGAAATAATTTTAAAAGTTTTACACAAATTCATTTATCGTCATTATCAATCAACACTTATCTCTTATCTTCAAAGAATATTCATTGATTTCGTTCATGCACCGATACACATCTTCAGGAAAATGTTTTATAATCGTTTTTCCAACTTTCACAAATTTTATTTTCCAACACAACTAATCAGGACGAATTCCGCACGAAGACTGACAGTTTAGAGGTTCCCTCACAAAACATTCGTTGTGAATTGTCACTCGGTGGCACAACCACCCTTCCTCATATTTTCCATCAACCCTCCATGTATTGCAGCAGTTTCCCAAAATAACACTTACACAAATTTTCCCACAAAATGAAAGACGTCGTTCGTGAAAAACGGAAAAACGCCAGTCAATGAAATGCTTTCCATTCGTCCAGTGTATTTGTGATTTTCACAGTAAACGCCCCTTGCATCGTGTGTTACTTGTGTTTGTGTTTTTATCCATGTGTTAGTATCATTTATCTGGGTTGTTTGTTTTTGTAGTGGTTTTCTCCTTCATATTTGGGACGGTACTATTGGAGCTTGTAACACAAAACTCCGCCTATTCATTTGGCTAATGATTTAATTTGTAACCCCCCAAAACGTTGGCTGGCGGATGATAGTCTGGCGTTGTTTTCAAATTTTGTTCCACCGCAGCAACATCCCCCCAAATCACTCCCCACCGTAGTAGTACTTTCATGTTTTATCGTTTTTATCGCACCAGTATACCACAGAACATCTTCATCTGAACCCTGCACGTCTCTGGCATTTTCGATAGTTTATTTTTAGTCACAGCGATTTGACTGGATCTCTTTAAGTGCTCCATCGGTGTATCTGTCATATAGTGTAGTAGATGTCTCTAGTCTTCCTAGCCCATTTTCCTCTCATACGAGCGGCCACTTATCTCATACTTTAAAGCAAAGACGCTTAAGACCACATCTCCATATATCGAATGCTAGTTTTCTCGTTTATGTAAAATTCCAGAATTCAACTAAAGGCATCACTGGTTATCAAGTATTCTAGGGTGATATACTTTTACCGCTATACACATGTAGTCATAAACGTTCATACAAAAACCCAACACATACTCATACTTTTAGTTAATGACATAAAGAAGGAAAACAATTTGTTTGCGACTAATTAAATGTTGGGAGGACATTTTCATTTAATTAATTTGAAAGTTTAACTCGAAAGATTCTCTTCGGGTTGTTTTGTGGATGTTGTTTTTGTTGTGTTGTGGTTGTTTTATCTTTGTTGATGCTCTTTCATGACGGAATGGGGAATGATGTGTACCCAGCTTTCATCTGAAACTCTCCAATTAAATAGTCGGAATATGAATAATGTAGTATATGATTATAGCTCCTCGTTTAGTCGTAATCGTATGAGGATACCGTTTCGTAATTACATGCTATAAATAGGAACCGTAAAATTATTTGTTTATTTAAGCTTGAGTAAATATATTTATTTGGTGTTTTAAAATTATCCTGTATAGCATGGTAGAGATTATGACAAATCACACACTCGTACGAGGTCTTGGGGAGAGATTATAAAATGTTCGTTTGAGTTTGTTTAATCACATGTTTGCCTTTTTGTAAATATTAAACATATTTGAATGGAATGAGGTTTGTGTGCTTGAAGCAAAAATATTCAAATCTGAGGCTACCATATATAATTCAATAGTGACATTTTATTTAGATTGATACTCAATGTATTGGTATAAGACTCGAAGCAATTTATAGTCGAAATTCAACAAAGTTCCTTGTGAATATTTCAAAGAGAAAATTGTAGCTTGTACCTACCTATCCCTACTGGCTACACTAAAATCAAGTCAAAATTGTAAAAATTGATTCTTTCATAGGTAGTAGGTATTTATATAAACGAGGAGCAATTTGTTTGATTGCTGACTGATTTAATTAAAATGGTAATACTCAATAAATTTTGTGGGTACCTATACCAGTTCACGTAGGATGAACGAACATTTCCTGAAAATGAAATAATCAATAGCGGAATATGAAACGTTCATTTCATATAAATAAGCAATTAACTCAAGACAATGTAAATCCCTGAAGCGTATTTGAGAATAATTGTTACAAAATAAATTAACCACCCTCCAGACCCGGAACTCAATTACCGAAGGTGTTAAAACGCGTCAGAAATTCGCAAATGCTACAAAGCATGGACTGAATAAAATTAACCGCAGCCAGGAAACACGGGAAAAGTGGAGTAGATCCAAGAGTGGAGAAAACAAACAGCAAAAGTGTTAATTGCTATAAATTGGTGTAATTGTATCTGACGTTGTATGTACATGCAACACATTATAAATGAAGTTCTTTTGTATCCTCTAATACACTAATACTCGAGTAATGGTTGAGAAATCAGTCACTCACATACTATTGGAATAACGTGAACCGAGCGCAAATGATCCGGATGAGGGTAAAAATGAGAAAAGGTCCTTTCATTGTTTCAACCATCACCACCACCACCGACGCCATAACCAATACCTTCATCACGTAATGCTTTTATCATTTGAGCGCCGAATCAACGGAAGGACAAATATATTCGCCAAAAAAATGATTAAGGGTAGGGGGTCAGTGTCGGTGGTGAACGTAAAAAATGTTCTTTGAAGCCACTCCTCCGTGCGCAACCAATCGGAACAAGGGGAAACAAATAAGGGATGATGGCGAATTTCTTCTTTCGTTGACTATCTGAAGAAAAAGACAAGTTACACATACGATGGAAATTTCTTATCTTGTTAAATGCACTCACAAACATACACACACACACAGGAACACGGGAAAAGCTTCATTCAGCAGGGGTTGATGTGAAGTTTGTAAATGTGAACTGGCATGTGCAATGATACGATGGAGTCAACAAGAACAGACGGGGGATGAAGTGAATGTTTGGTGGTTTTATGGTATTGAAACTTTCCAAGGGGTATCAAATAATTTTGCAGTACATTTGCAAGGCTTTTAATATTTTTCCTTTCATCCCCCTCCGTGCACACTCTTTTGCTGTTTGAGGTGAAAATCCGAAGAAATTGCTTTGGGGGGTTTCGAATGGGAATGATGAAGTGAACCCTTCGTAAATGGTTGGAGTTTATGCATCAGAAAATTGTTGTTTACACAAAATGATCGTTTTAGACTTAGAGTCGTTCAATCTTCTGATACATTTCTTCGTTTCTTCGTTTCATCCCCTTGAAGCAATCCCTTGCTATGATGTGTTTTTCGTTGTTATTTGATTTTTCTTATACTAACATTTATTTGAAAATTTACTTTAGATGTAGTTCCTAACCACGACATGAACTCACTCAATTCGAAAGCTTAAACGAAAATTGGGTAAAAGCATGATTCCCTTTTCGACAAAATTTTCCTCATATTTTCATCACAGGATTTCCGGAAAAGCCGGGATGATAATCATTAGAACTTCATGTTTCTGGAATAATGAAAGATTTTCACAAAACAAACAGGTGGAGTGAGAATATAGTGTTTGCGAAGAACAGACTTGTGAATTGTGATTCCATCCCAATTTGGGGAGCTGTGCCACGAAAACGTTCCAGGCTCCTTTGCAACGACGGCAGTCTGGAGCTCCTATTTAATGATGACAGCAACGACGACAGGCTGGTAAAAATTTTATGTTTTAGCTTCCACGAATTTAGCTGCGAAAGCAGTTTTTAAGTTAACTTTGAAATCATGCCCATATTTCATATTTTGTAGCTTCCTTTGAAATTAACGTGAATCCTCCTCGTTCCTTCAAATTTATTGTATGAACGTAATTTAGTCCTTATTACATTCTCCTCGTTTCGAGGGTGTTTAATACGCTCCAATGAACGTAATTTATACCGTCAAGCGGAAATTGCTGATGCTGAAAGTAAATACAAAGAGAAATTTTGTCTTTTTGGCGGATTTAAGCGATTTTGTAGTACGTCATGAACGTCAACTGGAGAATTATAATTATCAGTTAATTAGCGTTGAAACTTAGTATGCAATTGACGTTTTGTCGTCATCAAACCAATCAGCATACCTACATGTAGAGGTAAGTTTATACATAATATTACAAGGAACATTTCTGTTTTCTGATGTATTATCACATTAGATTGAATTGTAACATATCTATAATACACTGAAGTAGGTACAGCACGCATGTACTTCCTGAATGAATTATAATATGCCTTCTGAATAACTTGTGCCACAATAAATATTTCAAACCCCTTAACCAATAATTCAATGACGAATCTTTATAGAACTTATGGTTTTGCTAAAACATATAATTTATTTTTTGAATTTTCAAATGAACAATTTCACAAATTTCTGAAAAAAAATGGCACAAGTGGATGTGTTTTTCTGTTAAGTTGGAGTTGTTAAAATTTCCAATAATCAGTGACGCCCCCATAAAATAACAAGGGTGAAATGTGAATATGAAAATTTTTCGAAAATTCACATTTCGAATTTCGATTTTATTTGCATCGTTTCTTTGTTTAAAATTTTATTTTCCGATTCGGTTGGCTCAACAAAGCAGGAACGATGGTGAAAATCCGGGTAAAGTCAGGACGAATGTTATGGGCCAAAAATAAAAATGGATTTTCAGTACATAAACAGCATAAATTTCCATATTGTATGGATGAATTCATCGAAAAGGGTAGCATTGTTGGTGTCCTTTTTAGCAGCATCCGCAGAATTTTTCTAAGCCCAATTTTAGCATAACCAGTTGGCCCTCTCATCTACACTCAAACCATGATGCAGGAGTGTACTTTCCGGTTACAACAGAGTTTATGTGTGGTTATCCTGTTTTTCACTTTTTGTTCCAGTGCTTTCGTCCTTTTTTGTAACAAATTGGTTGGCTTGTATTGGTTTTATCTGATGGAACCACTGTGCAGGGAAAATACCCGTGATATGATTAAATATGCAGAAACCCTCACACGCGTTTAGATTGCGAAATGAATTTTTGATGTTGCCTTACTGTATCAAATCATATAGTATGAGTCGAATGTACAAATGTATGAGATACATACCTAGGTACATAAACAAATATTCTTGATTCCTTGAATCCAGGACTCCGTGTTTGGTGTTACTAAAAACGATGGAGGAAAAAATAAATTTCTAGCTCGAATAAGAAAACAGACGACTATATGAAGTGGATGAGGGGCGTCCTGCATGGAGTTCCGTAATGCAATATAAGATGAAGTTGCCAGCCATACGGATGTACATCCTGTCGAACGTAATGTATACGTACGAATCCAGCAGGACGAAGGAAATTGAGAAAAACAGGATAATAAATAAATAACCAACCACAAATATACAACGTGAAAGTTATTAACTACCAAATCCAAATCGCAGGAGTGGGAAGAAATTTGTTATAAAAAATATAATGGAAACTGAGCGGTTTAT
Organism: Chrysops caecutiens; assembly: GCA_963971475.1. NCBI lineage: Eukaryota > Metazoa > Arthropoda > Insecta > Diptera > Tabanidae > Chrysops > Chrysops caecutiens. The sequence goes on along the minus strand of OZ020569.1, from coordinate 39,611,086 downwards.
TTTCTTGGATACTTTCTTCTCCTACCCTTAAAGTGATACCCTATTCCGACTCCATGGTAGCTGCTTCAATGGTGTAAATTATTCAACAGAATTTGTCGAAACACTGAATTCGATATCTTGTGAAAATATTTTATTTATTGGCATTTTTCGATACATTTCAACTGAGATTGCATTTTGTATTAAAGGTTCATTGGAAGTAACTCGAAACCGGGGTGTTTTTCGTTGTTGCTTCAATAACCAATGCAGGTTTGGGAATTAACTTTCATGATTTTAGCCATCATCGTATTCTCAGAATTTTGAAGAGCTTGAAATCATATATCGGGAATTGAATGTATTGGATTTTTAATAATCAGAAAAACGTATAATTTACAAGAAGAAACAAATCGTCTGTTTGGGGGATACGAAGAATGTATTAAGCTCCAACAAATTTTTGAACAAATTCAGTAAATTAATATAGCAGAAATGTTAGTTAAATTGAATTATATTATTGAGATGAATTTCGAAACTAGAAACTACTTATAATTGTTAAAAACTAAATTAAACTGATTTATAATTAGGTACATAACTGTAGGAAATAAAATTTCAAAAGATTTTCCATTCAAATAAATCTTGAAATACCTACTACAAAACACAAATACAATTTGTAGACAAGAAAAACCAAAAAAAAAAAAACACTAAAATATAAATCAATTTTAATTAAACGAAAGTAAATTATTTTCCAAGAAAATAAAACACAAAAATGACGCCATTTTGTAAAAGATAAAGGACCACTAAAACAGCCTAATTATCTTAGAAAATAAATAACAAAAAACACATAATTTGTCCATCACAAACCAATCAAAGTGTATAAATCTGTTTTATTACCAATTAGGCCACAGAATAGGAGAATATCCCCATTATGGATGCGCTTATTACAACGTAACCAATTACCAAATATACGACTCATAATCATGAAAATTAATATTCTTGGCAAATGCTCATAATCGATGGTAGCCATCATCAGTGTTTAGTGCAAATTTGCCAGTGACTGAGATCCGGACATGGCTGGGCATAGAAACCCAGAATGACAAACGACATCATCGCAATCAAAGTTTGCTGAACGAAGACGAAATCAACGACCATGAAGGACTCTTCCTTTTTTACACCATCTTATATATTTTCGTTCGCACTCATAAAATGTCTACCAAGCCTTATGGGAACTAAACCCTTGGTAATTGGGATAAAAATAGAATTCTAGCCTGTAAATCGTGCAGATGACTTTCAGTAACAACTTTCAGCTATTGATCAATCGTCAACTAGTACGACTGGTAATTGCATCCTCTTTCAGAACCGTATCGTATCGGCAGACATGCTACTACAAGAACGTTTTGTATTCATAGCTAATTAACATGTCCAATTTGTTTCTAATTAATGATTCATCTCGTTAGAGCATCCCATTCAACCGACGAATGTCTCCTTTCATCTCATCGCTAAGACAGTTTCCTCCAATGCAAATGCTGCAGTTTCCTCCAAATTATGCCCTGGTCTTGTTCACGAAGCAATCCTATGTATGTAAGTACCGTCAAGTGAAGCGCGAACTAATTGACTCGAATTCTTTACGACATTTCAGACCGCCCAAAAGTCATTCCATTCAGTCTATCTACATAGACTCCTTCTGGCGGATATAAAAGTCTTCTTCAGTTTTAATGTATTTTAAATTTTTCAACAATTTATTTTAATAGTGTTATGAGGACGCTCCTGAAAAGGAAAAAACCTGGTATCTTATCCGTTTTACAGCAACATCAAATACCACTTCCACATGTGCTTCCAGAAAGGGCAGTGCTTCAAATGCTACCTCGCCCTAGAAAGCTCGTAAATAAATTTCATGGACCATGAAATACAGTGAATGACATTTTCTGTTGTGGGTGACATTTGTTGCTCAAAAGAGCGGCTTAAGATGTAGAAGCCACAATAACTGAGGGTGTCAGTCCGATACTCTTTTTTATACCAAGTCTGTGAACTCTGTCACATCTGTCAAAATTAATTTTTTATTAATGGTGTAGCACTAAAACTCGCGATTTGGTATTAAATGGATGAATAAAAATAAATCTCCTCTTGTTCGTGTTTTGTTTCATGTTTCTTGTAGCTTCTGGCTTGTGGCTGTTGTTTACGACACCTCACTTCTGCCTATACTGTTACTGGGTGCGCGAAGGCGTTTGTGGATAGGGTTGAGATTTTTGTAGCTCGTCCGACATGGAAATCACACATTTTCACCGAAATAAAAATATAATTTTTGATGTATTTAATTAACTTGAAAATATGGTAACATCTTATTCGATGAAGCGTTCCTACGTATTATACCAGAGTGTGATGAAGAAATTGATGGGGTTGGATTGCTCCATGAATGCAAATGGAACTGCGATTTATTGCTCATAATTGCAGAATAAATTTGTTGGATTTTCTAAAAAAACTTAATTGCTTTGAAACATCTAGAACACACAAAATGTATAAGTAATGGAGTTTTAATTTTAGGAAATAGATGTTAACCAAAAATAGAGTCATCCATAGAAGAAAAGTCAGATTGAACGTCAACGCTATGGATAACTTTTTATTCCATAATGTCAGCGATCTCTTTAACAAATTTCCTCCAGTGTTTATCCTAACCCACAATACAGAGAAAACAAATCTCCATAATAATTTGCTATAAAAACTTTCAGGTTGTTTTTTTTTACCAATTCCTAGCCCCACTCAACGTTCGTCTTATCTTATTCTAAAAGGATTTTGATATTTACAAGTTTTCTTTTCTTATCGCGAAAAAAACACATTTCCATGTTGTGTGTATCATGCATAACTACCACCTTCTTCATGAGACGTTGGATGAGGATAAGGGATGATATAAAAGGGAAGGTGGAATAAAGTTAATGTTTCCCTATTTTGCTGGATACACCAACAACATATCTAGGTGGAACCCTCGTTGCCACCATGAACAAAAGTTACACGCCATCGTCAACAAAGTGATGCATAAAAAATGTAACACGAATTATTACTAAAAAAAAAAGCGAAACTTAGAAGACTCCACTTTTATATTAAACCATCCCTAGAGAGGTGTACAGTATATAATGTGAAAAATACCAAAAAATATATAAAAACAAAGTTAAGGAAAAGTCGCATTCTTGACAAAAAAATATTGTTCATGAACGATAACTAAATGGCAACGTAACGCTCTCGCGGGATACGAAACTGGAGAGTTTCACCCCCAAAAAACTCCCTTTGGCTTTTATTTTGAAAAATTTTAAAACGCTAACAATCACCGATGGATGATGTTGGTATTGTTGTTGTTGTTGTTGTTGGGGGAACCGTTTTATCCTTGTGAATACGTGCTGATTTGATAACACAAAAGGGGAGTTTAAAAGGGAGACAGTTTCTATCCTATGGCGTAGAATAACTATTTCATATACGTTGTTGTAGTGACTTTCTCGATCTACATTACATCCACCGACTACAAATTGTCCTTGATTCAAGGGTTCATCTCTCACCAAGACCTAATCGAATTGAGTCTCACATAGAACCCTTTCTGTAAAAAACATCTTGTAATGCAATTGGAAACATATCTAACAAGACACCAGGACTAATTTTGCGGTTAAGGATATTTAAAACAAAGTCCTGACAATAAGTCAACCAAAACGAGGTGTAATGGAAGTCAACCCGGTCCGAAGATAATCTACGACCAAAAACAAAATGAAATTCAAACCAAATCTTTTAGGGAAACGATTTTCCACGGATTTCATTCTTTCGGAAAATCAGGGCTCATTGGATTCTGAGGGATAGATCCAGTGTGTGTCGGCTTGATCACAGGGAATTATGTATGACAAGAAATTTTGAAGAAGTGCCGCTATAAATTACGCACGTGTGTCAAAGAAAAGTCGTTCGTCTGTGGTTGAGTGACTTTCTCCGAACGCCCGGATCTGTCCTGGAACCATTGGATTTCGTTCAAAACTAATCACTTATGATTAATTCGTTTGTAAATTATTTTTAAATTATGAAAAATTTCTTCTTCACTCAATTACGGATTTCCAACCCAAACTACGGGGATTTGCACTCATGCGTTCAGTTTGAGTGAATCAAATTTCCTTCCTCCGCACAAAAAGGTACTCCAGGTCCAGACTAATCCTTCTAACCTTTGAAAGTTTTTAATTTGCACAATACAACAAAATTTCACAGTTAACCCGTTTCCATTTGCAAACAAGAATGGCATGGCCATTTTTCACGTGTGTGTTTGTTGAAAATTTGAAAACTCATTTTCTTTTAAAATAATTCACATGGAAAATTTCTACTTTACTAAATCCCCACAAAACGGAAATGGTAAGAAACAATACAAATTTTTGCTCCGCTAGTTCCACATAAATCATATCGTCGGGGTTTATTTTTTCAGTCTCATAGAATTAAGGAATTATCCCTGGATCACTTTGATGGAGAAGCTGAACGTTCAAATTGAAACGATAAATCAAGCTTCGCTAATCCGCGGATATTTTATTTTGTCCGAAATGGGGATTTAATTTTGCTGGGTTTTGTTTCATGGTTTTGTCAACTGCTTTTTCGGTATGAAAATAAACATTTTTAAAAGACTTGGTAAATGAATTTAATTAGGGCTAAACTTAAACACGACAAAGAGTGTTCAGAATTTATTCAGTATAATTCCTTCAAAGCTATTGATCACAAAGAGAAGGAGATTTTATTATTCCCTTCGACATGAAGAAGATCAATTTTTCGTGACCCACTTTAAAATGATCTAAACATCATTTTATGACGCACAAAAAAGAAAATTGACAAGACAATTATACAAGAAACTAACAAAAATTCTAAAAATTATCAAAAGTCTTCAAATGCCAACGTCACATTAGACATTCCATTTATGAGACATCCATCAAAAGTACGGACAAATCTGATTAGTTTTCGGAGGTGACATAGAACCTAATTAAACATCAACAACGAATTGTTCAATTTTAATCACATGCTTCTGGAAAACCCATGATCGTTTGTAGCTGATGTATATGGTACAAATTATCATTCCTCTTTGTCAATTTTTCACATCCCAGACAAATCCTCTGACACTCGACTACTTAATTCTGGGTGCATACGAGTATCTTCTTTAAGATGTTCCATTCCAGTCCCACAACAATCTAGTCTCAACCACAACATCTTCGGATCTTGTGAACATGTGTTCTAGTCGACAGATTCGTTTGGTTTTTATTTTTGTCCCCTGCCTGGTTAATTAACTGTCTCCAAAGACAGCATTTTGTCCGCCCTTATGGCCTCTCGCCTCTGTGCCTCGAATAGTTGATCTTCATTTCCTCACATTTCAATGATGGATTGAATCAGACCGTCCTTAGAGATCACTTCAATCGTTTGTCAATGGGTTGAAAGGTGTCATTCGACTATTTCGAACGTGCCAAGTTCCAGATCATCTTCGAATAAAATATGTATCCAAAATTAGGTCACAAATCAATGACGAATACAAATGTTATTCGTGATTTTACTTAACCTGGAAATTTTATTGCATTTTCTTTGAAATTTGGGACGTTGCGAATATAAGATTCCGAGCAAGTTTCAAGTGATTTTCCCATGCATGTATATATGTAATAGATAGTAGGGTAGCGTACAATCGGGCACATGTACGCTTTTTAGTATTTTTAAAATATACATACATATTGTCGGTTTTCATGAACACTGTATGTCCGTTTGTTTTGAGTTCAGAACAGTGTAGAACTTTGTACTAAAAGTACAATTTGACACTTCTAGCGTTCCACTCTGTTCCGTTGTAACTAACGCGTCAGGGTAAAGTGAGAACAAAATCGTCAAACTCTCATACCTTCTCAGGATAACAAACGCGGAACTGAGTACTAAAAGTACAATTTAGTATTCCGGAGCAGTTCCGAACTCAAAACAAACGGACCTTATATTATCTCTATTTTTCGGGAAAATGAGTTATTTACATAGAAAGTTCACAAAAAACGTCAAGTTTTTTTACAAGACCGCCACAAGTGAACTTCTAATAGACTCCGCTAGAGAGTTGAAATTACATCAGAGCATTGACATCAGAAAAACTTTAAACGTCTTTTACTCGACTTTCTGAGATAATACAGTCTTCATGAAAACCGACGATATGTATAAAATAAAAATTAAATCAGTGCTTCTCAAACAGGACTGTTCAGACAATTTCGGAGTATTGCAGCGACATCTAATGTACGATTATGTGTGAAATATTTTAATTTGGTTCATGTCATAGATTTGGACGACATTAGCACAGCTTTTCACTTGCAGTCAAAAAGCTTACGTTACAAAAGCACACATGCGCTTTGAGATAATACATATATCCAACGACAAATTCGATTTCTTATGGAACAAATAATTTTTAATTTACAGTAAAACCTCTTTTATCCGTTTTTCCATTATCCGTCCCGGAAAAATATTCAAAAAATTATACATTGGTACCAAAGGCAAGTTAAAGCCAACACGGGCCAATTGATTTTAAGAAGATTGCACAGTTTTGCGATGAAAGATGGTGAAGCACAGTTTAAGCAATCAAAATTAACCGACTTTTTACCAGCACATTGCTCTTGATTTGTTTGTTATATAGATATGTATAAAATTATTAATTCGTAGCTAATCATATCTTCCCTTAAGTTTGTTGTGAATGTACATCTTTCTCCAAAATCAAGATTCAAGTCCATCTCTTTAGAACTTCTCCATTATACGTCACGCCTCCCGTCTCATGCCTCTAGGTTCTACTGTACTTTAATTTAAATACCTGCATCCTTGCTATACGTGGGCTAAGGGTAAAGTCACTCTCAATTATTATTATTGTGTATATGATTATCATTGATGAATAAAATCAAATAAGTAATGAACAAATCAAATTCATTAACACATCAATGATGGTCGAAAAGGGCTACAAAAAGGAGGACGACTAGAAATAGTTCTATTCGATGCGTTCAAGCAAGAATCTAATACCTGATTTGAGAAAAGAACAGACGCTACAAAAATTTCTTGTATATTACATATTTAACACAAAAACTAAACTACAATCTCAGTCAGCACTTTTCTCATATATTTGAATGTATGACTCCGTGAGTGTAATCATTTGTGGTAGAATATCCGTAACGTGTAAATCTTGCATTTCGTACCACTGGTTGTTGGATTTGTGAAGGATGTGGACTCGATAAGTACCCTTTTTTGGTTCACCATCGTGGACGATGTTTGCTACTAAATTGTACTTCGTACATGCATGTTTCTTTCGATTTTCAGCTGTTAGAATGTCACCAAAATCCACGTTTCTTAAATAGAGTGATACATTAAAATCTTTATAAAATGCAGAATTTATATGAGAAGACTCACTTGATTGGAAAATTTACTATCGTTGGATTTTTCTCTAAGAAGAAAGTATTCTTTGTAAATCGTTTAATATACAAAATTATGAAATGGGGTAGTTCTGTGATTTCAAACCGTTTCAAATAGTTATCTTTGTATGTTTTGTACTCTTTTTCCGAAGCCCCATTGAATTTAGCTAGAAGTTGGTATAAGTTTACTTGAGGGATGATATTTTCACGAAATTCATCTATGAACAGTGGTGGTGGCGGTAGATCACATGTTAAGTATAGAAAATTTGATTCTTCGACTTTTTCTTGGTACTCTTGGGTAGCCAATAAAAGTGCTTTCTGTGTTTCGTCCAACTCGGTAGGGGGAATTTTTCGCACAAAAATCTTCATTTGTCCTAAGAAGGATTTGTAAATAATTGACGAATCTGGTTTTTTGTTGCCTTTCAAAGCCTTGTGCAAACTGTGTAGGAACCATGACAAGAAATCAATGGGATCGCCTTGTTCTGTGATCTGGAAACGTTTGTTGCTCCACAGCACCACTGCTTGCAACATTTCATGCGGAGAAACGTGAGCTTTGAAATTGCGAGGATTCCAGATCTTACGCATCAGTTCACCGAAACGCTGTACTATAGTAAATATCGTGTCACCAGGTGGACGTCGAATTTTTGCGTAGTTTTCTTCTCGCAGGAAATAGTCTCGTAATGGTCCAACGTGAGATAATGCGTGTAGAACTACATTGCAATAGTCATTAGCTTTGATGTTGTTCAATCCAACAACTCCAGGTAAATACAATGTGCCATCTACTGTTCTCGAATACTTTATGTTGGAACTGTCGATGTATCGTATATCACTTAGTGTAAACGTTGGATTTAACAAATATTTAATGTCATCCAAAGACGAATCTATGATTTCATAATTATCTGGTAGGCAATAAAACCGCAATGTTTGCAAATTCAAAAACACATGATGTGAGTCTGACACTGAATGAGTGTAGGCATGGGTATTGGTTCCTCTGCCCTGAAAATACTTTCCGCATACAAGACACGCATAAACATTGATTCGCGTTAAGGAAATCGAGCACAATTTCTCAAAGTCAAAATCCAAAAGATTTCTATTGATTGTATCCAAATACGGACAAACTCTGTATTTTGGGTTGAAAGCTGACGGTGTATAGTCATCTAAAATGGACTAAATGCTTCAGCAAAAGTGACTGTAATATAATATGCTCAGTTAATACCTTTATCTGCTGCAAAAAGTTTGGGTTTCTTTTCAGCCGGTCCCTCTCGGTCGCTGTTCAGAGTCGCGCCATTAGCCAAATGTTTTCGTTCATCTGAATATACGTTTATAAAGTTTACGATTTATACAATAGCTTTTAAAGAATTACTTGAATTAAGATGATTGTGAATTTCATCCCTACTTTGGTGTTGCATTGTCAAATATTATAATTTTTAAAAATATGCGACTGACATGCCGATGTGACAACTATTGTTTTGACATTTGCTAGTTTATGTGAGAAGTTGTCTCCAGTTTAGCCATAAATTTTTATGGATGACGAAAATTATGGCACCAGGTACTATTCCAGCCACCTTAACAGTGTACGTATATGATTCTTACCCGGCCCATACACGATACAACTTGTTCGCAAGTTTGATTACCGAACATGGTTCGAAGGTTGCCACACACGTTCGAACGAACTTGCAAACATGTTGGTAGGGATGTCGAAAATTTAAAAAATATCGATATATATCGTATCGATATTTTTTGGAAATATCGAAATCGATATTTATCGTTTGCAAAAAATATATTGATATTTCGATATATCGGTTCAATTTATAAAAGAATGATCGCGCTCTAAGAAATAGTGTATTTATCCTAACATGCACGTTAATCAGTTTATCACATATATTTTGAAAAACTAAATTTTATTTTTCTCAAAATATTAATTACATATACATATTAATTTTTCTTTATGGTAAAAGTAATATATATGTCGTTCTGAAAAAAATATCGTTTTTTCATACGTTTTCGACAGTAGGAATTTTTTATTGATATTTCGATGTATCGGAAAATTAAATATCGCTTAAAAATATCGATATATCGAACAAATAATATCGATATTTCGATATATCGATATATTTTCGACATCCCTACATGTTGACGTTCCAACTGTCATTCCTTCAGAAATCATGGAGAAATTCTACTGTACCGTTGCCGATCCCGATAGCTACAGAATTCACGCGTTTTTGTTGGAATGGATACAAAAATCTATCCGGCTCTAGCTCAAGTGCATAATAAAACACGGCTTTGAATTCAATTGTAATCCTGGAAACAGCTCCTAGCATCCTTCTTTGGCCACTTTGACCCCCTACAGGGATGATTCATCTGTATGCGAAACTTTACAAAATGTTTTATCTTTGTCCTTGCATGAGGTTCAAATGGTTCGGTTTTGAGAAAAGATACTTAAAACCAATCCCCAAACCATATCCTTGCCACCAGTGCGATGTTTTCAATAAAGGAACGGCGGATAGGTTGAACTTCAGTTCACAACACCACATACGCCTATGGCTGTGTGTAACAGGAATTCTTGCAGATACTGGGAAAGGAGTTAGCTGAACTGAGCAAGTGAATGTAAGGAATGAATTGCGGTACATCTAGACACCAAGTACACGGTTACTTTAAAAACGGAATTATTTTAAGGATAACGACAACGACGTTGGTTCTTTCTTTCTTTTAGCGCAAAAGAAAATTCCTTCTTAGTTTTTTCAACAGGATCCCATGAAAAGCTGTAGGTCTACGCATTCCATTCTCGGTGCAAAATGTAGATTCACGTCACGAGTCAGTGGTGCGTCATAAGGACATTTAGGACATTTACGTTTCAATCCGGTGATGTCACACCTGAAGTGGTCTTTGTTTGTTTTCACTTCTTGAACATGTGGTTGTTCCTGCTGACTCAGAATTTTAAATCAATGCCTACGGTATCCGTGAATTTAACCCTTCTCAAGGTAACGCCCATATAGGAATAGGACAGCAGAAGGCCCAACAATAAAAATCCGAATGAACAAAATCGATATCCTGTAAGGGCGTTGTAGTAAGTTTATCACTTACGTCGTAAGTCAGTTCAACCTTTGCGGAACAGGCGACCAAACGTGCATGTAGGGAAAATGTTACTTTGCCATTACAACAGAGTGGTAAGTTGTGGAAACCTTTGTAAACATTAAGGACGAATCTGGCTATGGTCCCTTTGCACAAACAGCCACACACTACTGTCAAAAACGGGAAATTTTATCCTTGTGTGAGGATTTGTTTCAAGTAACGGGAAGAATCAACTTAAATTCCAGACTACTACCATACTACACATAGGATATAATTTTGTGTATCCTTACCAATTTAACGGAGTATTTGTTCGGTACACAATAAATTCTTCCGGAATTTATTTATATTTGCTTAACAGCACGTGGAAATACATATTCGGAACATGCAATTTTAGCGCTCTTTAACGAATACACACTCTTTAAGGGTGAAAATCATACTGGGCGAACAGAACTGACAACACGTCTGCATGTCCTTTTCGGTTTTTCATGGTTTTGTGTTGGTGCCAATTCGACGATGGTATTTTGTAGGGATTTTTTGACTGTCAAGACCAAAACTCAGTCGGTCTACGTATGAGTAGTGGTGTCTCTCATGTTAACTAAGGGATGTATACACCCATGCAAGTCGTTGAGGGTACACTCATGTTGGGTATTTATTGAATCGAATCACATATTTTGAATGTTCGTGATTTTTGTGTATAGTTGCTGTCGAAAGTTTTCCTTTTGGATTAAATCTGTTTCTCGAGGAGCGAAAATTTGTTACCCGAAATATCCTGAAGATAACCTTATTTGACTGTTTCTGGTTTCATTTCGAGGGTAATAAGATTTGTAATATTCAATTAAGAAACTATTAACAAATCCAGATGAAAGCCATTCCTTCAAAAAAAGTTCAGGTAACAATTAAAAATGTTTCAACAAGACATCCGGGAAAGTTGAAATGCCGCAATAAAAGATTGAAAACCGAGAATTGTCCGAAAACTTTTCCAAAACCAAAGCATTGTTGACATTGTCACATAAATCTGAAAAGCTTACCCGAAATACGAAGGATGCGAATCCAACAACAAAGAGTCTTAACTTTATTTCATTGAACCCAATCAAGTCCTCAAATCAATCAATTGGATTTCAAGTTACCAAAATAAAAGGGACTTCTGACCCAATGTAGAATGTCGTTTCAATTTGTTCAGGTTTTCTAGTTCCTACTGTGTAAGTGGATGTATCCTTTGAGTTGAATTTGGACAACAAAAGTTTGAGCCAATCTATTAGCGAATTGATCCTTACGATAAATCTCAATTCGAGCAATTTTATCAGAGTAATGGTCGTTGATTGGAATCTTTTGTCCATTCAAATACAAGTGAATGAAGCCTAGAGGCTTCCATCTGGAAGTTTAGAATTTGAAAAGTAGAACGTTTCGTGAGTTTATAGAGATGAATGGCAAAAATAGTTATCAACTTTGAGATACATAGAAGGGTACTCTTCTCATTTGGAAATGCTATCTCCTTGTCAAATCACCTCTCAGTCATGTGTTCTTTACTTGACAATGTGTCACATTTCAACGAATGTGAATCGTGTCCGTTTGCTGATTTTCTTATACAATATTTGATACTTTGCTACATATTTATTATACTTTCGGAACACTGAAAGACTTTAATGAATGCAATATGGAAATGCATCTTTTAAAGGACGAAAAGGACGAATCTATGGGGCAAGTTTTCTGATAATGTCTATTATGCTTAACTCATTTACGGAGATGTTTCATTAATAGCTCGAGAAGCAATTTGTTGTTCCTTTCAATTAGTAATTTTTCTAGGAATATAATAGAATGTAATACAATAAGTTTATTAATTTATTTCAATAAGTTCAAGCACAACTTAACACTGGTCAAAGGTTAATCCCTCTTCAAGGAAACTCCCTTGCAAGTTAAACAACCAGATCTTTACAGAGTTCCTCAACTTCCCAATTCCCTCAACTTCCCCAATTTATCGAAATATATACGAAAAATAATTAACATTTTTTTAGTGAACAAATAAATTAAAAAAATAATATTGCGCTGCTTGATGCAAAGTGGAGAATTTAATTACCCACGTTATCTTGGAATTACAGAAAAGTAAATAATTTTCTATTTTAGTGTTAAAGGACATCATTTAATTAATATTATGCACGGAATACAAGAGAGAACGTTAGGATTTAGTTCGTGTTCACGAGATATATCACTACACTGTTATGAGTAACATTTCGTAAGCGTTATATCCTTAATAACTTTTTGTAATTGTTTGTAATTAAGCTTGCTCCATGCGCACTGCATGTAATGGTGTCTTGTTGGTTATACCATGTGTACAAAACAAAAACAAAAGGGAATTATTCTCATTGCAAGAATATAAAATTTTGTGATTTACACGAACTTAAGGTGAGTTTTAGAGTCATGTAAAGACAATTACTTCGAGGGTAGATTTTTCGTTCATATGACAATGACAATAAAATTACCCTTAACATTACCACAATTTCAATAACTAACAATAACTGACCTCATCAATTATACAACACCACAACCACCAATGCCAGCATGAAATGGGTGGAGGAAATTATTCAAATTCCATTCTAGTGGTATCACAGCTGCTTATCTAAACTCTCACAATTCCCGTATAAGTATTAATTTCCAAAAATCATGCTAGAACGCAATTAGAAATTAATTTATAAATGTTTAAGCTTTTTTACGTGTTTTTGTATATCCCCTGTCCCAAACACAACAACCATACAACTCCGAAAAGGTCTATGTATGTCAAGCCTTTTCAACCCCTAAAAACTAGCCGGTCCAATAAAAAAAGCTCATTTCGGAATGTTTAATTATTATTCTTTTACGATGGACTAACACTGGGTATTAAACTTTTGACACGAGGTCAGATGACACACCCAGAATATAGACCACCCCTAAAATGAGTGATTATTATGACAGAAAATGTTAAACTCAAAGTGGGGATATTTGGTTCATTCTTTGGGGTCTGAAGGGAGCAAAACAACAAAATTCTTTTTATATGATGAAAAACATGTTTAGCTGATACTATCGCTACTACTATAATTGCCTCTTAATATTACGATTATCATGGAGAATTTTATTAGAATTTATCAGGATGTCATGCTGGGACTTTCATGTGTTCCTGTGGTTTATGGAAACATTTGAATATGAGAGAATTTAGTTTTATGGAACGATCATTAGTATCTTCAGTAATTCAACTTTCGGAGTTATTAGTCTTTGTAGATTCTTTAAAATAAGAGTCACACGCTACTAGATCTTCATGATAATGCCATTCATATTCAATAAGGATTTGGAACTTTTTCAATAAGATTTTCCATTGCTACGTTCTAGAAATTGAAATAGGGATTCAAGCTGGAATACAAAGATGTAGTACCTAATTACGAACGGAGATAGAAATATCCCAGTAGATATTAACTTGCGTCATTCGAAACGTTTTTTCAGCATTGTATTTGAATGCATTCCCCAACATCCATTGGAATATGTAGATGCAAATGCATCATGCACGGTTCCATGTCAATATTAAAATGGATTTCCCAACCATCTAGTTACCGGATACATGTCCCTTTACCCATTTATATTCTGTCAAGCTTTTTTCTGTTGCATTTCAGCCGAAATATTTTTGCTGAACCGCAAATAATCAGATTTTTTCCGACATTTTCGTGAAATTTTTCTACATTTTTTTGAGCTTTTTATAGGGCGGCTTTTCGTTTCTGCCTGAATCCGTGCAGGAAAACCAGTCGCTTGAGGTTTTTTTGAGTCATTCCTGTTTGGAAACTCTTTGGAAACCTCTAATACTTTTTCCGGTTGCCAATTTCGATGGTACCTACTGACGAATATTTTGGCAACAAGAGTGAATCTCATACTGTCTGATGATTTGATTTGCTTGTTGTATGATTGAGACGAATTCATACTGGAGGTGGTTGGTGGATAGTCCCCATCATTCTAAAGAGTTTCAGTTTTCCGTAGAACGATACATATCATCAAGGGTGGTTCCCTGGCCGAAATGCCATTCGTCAGAATGATAAACCAAATCATCTCCATGTGCATTATAATGGAGCATGGATTTGATTTATTTCTGATGTTTCTTTCCTTTTTTTCGAGAATTCAACCAACCCTACCTGTTTGATGGAGTCCTGTACCTGTCACAAACAGGTAGATGTTCGTTCTGTCAAAGATACATTTTGGTAGATACACGTAAAATTGCAAATAAAGCTATTGCTATTGATGGAATTTTTTCTCAAAAAAAAGTTATAGGATTTTTTTCCCAAATTTCGAGAAGTGTATTCAATACTCTTCAAAGATATATTGATTAATGATGATCACATCCGTAATAACGAATTTTTTCTTCCATAAAGGATTCAATGCAACGTCATTAAAAACCTGTGACGGTTTTTCTGTTTAATTAAATTTTCTTCTTATGCTCGTTTTTGATTTTGACGAGCTCCAGTCTCAATGGCTTCTATAATACTGTACGTTTCTGAAGGTTAGGATGACATTTTCGGCATCATTTCAAATGACTTGATGGAAAATTAATTAGAATCTATAACGAGTCCTTTACGAGAAGCCAGCTGTATCTACTTGTCAATGTGGTTGATAGTAATTCACTTTTACATAATGATAGACGTTCGGCATGTATTCAATTTTTTGTCAGAATTTGCTTGAATCTCGAATCGGACCTATTCATTATCGGATCAACTATTTATATCTTTTTAAAATGTATCGTACTTGTGGATTAAAAGAATTACTAGCAATATTGTTCCCATAGAAGATTGCTGCTCCTTGGATTTATTTCAAAGTTGTGCCAATAGTCAATATCAACAAATTGAGAAGAATCACTCAAGCTCGAAAATTCCCACAATTAGTGACACTCGTCTACTTGAAAATGCATAGCCAAACATTAAAATCGACAATTAATTCGCCCTCGTCGACACCCTTGTTCGAGGTACGTTACATACACGCAATTACAGAATTTTGTTGAAGTGCAACTTGAAAAAATTACAAGTAATTGAAAAGGGTAACCTTAAAAACATTTTAAAAATGCACTCCAAGAATTCCAAAGAAGACGACTTGTAGCATATTGTACGAAAAATACCAAACAAAAACCGGAAGACAACCCTTGGTGGGTTGAGTTGGAGAGTGGCACGTGTCAAGATGCTTTAATAGAATTACAACACCACATTATTTTATGAGTGCACTGATTCGGGACCATATCCATCCATTTACATGCACTTTTAAACATACATGCGTGTTTACTTAGGGAGTGATCCTCAGATATGAGCACATAAACAATAGCTAAGGGTAACAAAGTGAACGTGCACACCTCGTTAGAAGCACCAATCATTGATTCCTGTTTCCTTGTAAAACATTAAACATGATTCCCCACAATCACGTGCCCGATGATAGTAAATTATCGAGACGGCAGTAGTTTACTTTTGTAATGTTATACCATTAACTCACATGCTATCCGTTTATCCGATAATTAATGTGTAAACATCAGGTACTAAAGGAGTAATCGAATAATTTCCATGGGAATAATTTACTTTTCAAATCAATTTGTCCACATTTTTTTGCTGTACTGCACTAGTTGATGGACACTATTTGCCATAGAAACAATATTATCTTGTCAATCATGTCAATCACATAACGTAGGCATTAATTTGTTTTTGTTAGGATTGATATGTTTCCGCCAAAAAAGATTTTAGTCCTTTTCTGCAATTTGATACAGCAGGAAGGGATCTCAGTTCACATGACTCAGAACACTTTCTCTTTTGAGAAAGAACAACCTGGACCAGTACTTACAAACTTCAGTCGAATTGAAATTACTTCTATGACTCGCAGATTAGTTGAATTTTCACACAATTTTTCTACAATACAGTATTTGGAATTCTTATTCTTATCAATTCAACTAAAATTGAACGTTTTCTTAGTTTTAATCAAGTGTTTATAGAGTGGTTATCCCAATGACAATATTACAACACTGTTGTGTCCAACAGATTGTCACACATGAGTATATATTGACACATGAAAATCCTTTAGCTTGAGAGCGCACTGGTGATGATCAAAGGCTTTCATGATCGCGTCGTTATAAACCACATTTATAATACTTCAAGTGTAGGTATACTCTCTAAAGGAGCAAATATATATGAGTTTTGCTGTTCGATTTCCATTAAACTAGGTGCTATAAAGGCATGAACAGTAGTTAAGAAAATGTCCTGAATTTTCATATCAAAGGAAAAGTCCTTTTTAATGCAGGTTGTCGATGTGATTGCTTACAATCTGTAAAAACATCATAAAAAGGACGAGCTATTAATGAATATTGCTCTTTGTTGTCTCTTTATTTTGCAAATATAAAATTCTGATTGAAGGGTGGATGAGTCTAAGTACATGACTTGCAAACGCTTGTAAAACGTATAACTAGAACTGCAAGTTGAAGTGGAAGTAGAAGTGTTGGGGTATGGCTCTGTTGGTCTGGGAGTTGGAATGCTCATCAAACGGCAAAACTACAAAGGCCTGAGAT
This sequence comes from Chrysops caecutiens, assembly GCA_963971475.1. NCBI lineage: Eukaryota > Metazoa > Arthropoda > Insecta > Diptera > Tabanidae > Chrysops > Chrysops caecutiens. The sequence goes on along the minus strand of OZ020569.1, from coordinate 39,594,094 downwards.
GTTGGGGGAATAAAAAAAAGTGATCAATGGTTGGAAATAAAAGCAAAAAGACAAGACCAGAAAAAACGAACAACTCGGGCGCAAATATATAACACAGAGTTTTCATTTGTTTTAAGCTTTTGATTTCCGTTTCCCTTCTAATTTTTTATTTTTGTTGTTACAAATGACAACTTCCTTTCTACTGCTCCTGTCAGTCGTTAGGCTCGAGTACATTGATTTGCCTTTTCGCTAATGCTCTTCAATGCAATCTTTTAATTTCCGCAGGGTATGTCCTTTATAAAGTTTTATCCTTAATCACACCCGGCTGCACCACTACACTCGCACAAATGTTCGTATTGTAAAAGGGAATGTTGCAATCACTGTTTGATTGCTGTTTTCTGTATTTCCAGCATATGGCCGACTTCCTTTGTGCCAAAAAGGCGCCGCTTTGATTATTTCCATAATTAGCAATTGGAAATTACTTCAACCAAATAATTTCTAAGCGCTTTGTGGTTGTACTTTGAAAAAAACAAATCATTGCCAGAGACTTTTTATGATTTTCTTTATAATGCACTCCATGAATGCAATGTTTATTGCAATTCTTTTACATACACAAATTAGAAAAACCTCAAATGAAACAATTTTATATGACTTTGCTTTTAAAAGAACGTAAAGGAAAACGTTAAACTCTCAAGTTGCTGTAAGCGAACGTAAGACAATCTTGCTCATTTTAAGCGTCAAGTAAGACCCTGGTTTAGAGAAACCGTAATTCCATCGCGTACATTTGTTTTGGTTTTGAAGTAAAACTGTTTTTGGAACATTACATGCGTTTTGGGATAGCGCGCAGACTCGTCAAGCTAACAAAATCTGTTAAGCAACTTGTCACTTTCTTATTTCAAGAGAGACAGAAAAAGTGTATGAAAATTCGCACAAAGAGAAATTGTCGAGAGGAGTTGTCGGGCATAGTTTGTTTCCTCATGCCATTTTATAAAAAGTTTCACTTCTAACGGCATTTGAACAAGATAGGGTGGTTTGTGCATCATCTAACAAAAACAGTGCATCAACTATAAAAATCACAAATCGTTTAAAAAGCTTCACTGTATTCATTGAAAAGTTTTTATCCAACATTTTGTTCCTCAATTCCACATTTAAATGAGAAATACTTCACCGAAAAGTCCTTGTCCGTTTATTTTTCATTGTCAAGATTTGTTATAATTAACCACGTACAATTTTTATTCATATACATAGTAGCTGTTAAATGTTCCAATCGATCTTTATTCAGTCTACAACAAACAAGTTATGAACTAAAATTTTTCTTATCTCATCAGCATAACAAAATAGTTATGGAAAGGAACAAGAAATAAAATTCTCAAAAGGATAATTAGTCCCATGTCCACATTTAGTTTTAATTAGTTTCATTAATCTAAGTGCTGTGGATTAAGAGAACTAACGCTATTCCCTAGTTAAACAAAACGTTCCTAACAACCAGACCTTAACAAAACGTTTCAGCCTAGTTAGCTTTTTCCGGAGAATACCCGACTTTTAAGTTTCTATTCTTGTTTCTACAGAGTTTGTGTGTGGTTTTTGTTATTCCTTATTTTTTGACAAATTGCCATTTCACGTGCCACCATGTTCTACCTAATGTCCTGATGTCCTTCTCGTCATAGTATACATAGTTGCTAACAATCTGAAGAACAAAAATGCTTTTCCAGAAACAACACTCTATGAGCATAAGCACTCATTTTAGTTGTGGTATTGTAGATAAAGGACCCTTTTAAGTAGGCAAACGTAAATAAAACTTTTCCAGTTTATCCATTTTAATTTTTATTTCAGTTCTTATTGTATCCTGGAAACGTTTTTAGATTTATATTTTTTTTAAAGGACATCGCAATCAACCAGAGTGAATATCCTGCGGCATACCTTGCTTTTATATGTTTGTCTCGTTGAAGTCAATAGAGTTCTATATATAGTGGGAGTAGGAATATGAATAAGAAATTCACTAATTGCGTTTTGTTTTTGCATATTTCAATGTACTATTTATGGTACATGTCAGGGTTTGGTCCTGATGTCATTTGTCTAATGTACTGCAGAAGAGGGTTAGTCTGTGTCAAAAATCTGAAGTTTATTCAATTCAAGGACTAAGGATAACAACATAACATGTGATTATCCGCCTTTTTAGCACATGCTTTCAACTATTGTTGTTCAGTTTGAAAATGTTCTGATTAAAAAGGACCAAAAAAGGACTCGACAGCGACGCATTAAAGAGGCAGGGTGCGTTCATTCAATGCGTTTTTACTTAAAGGGAGCAATCTTAGATTTCCTGCCACCAAGTTAAACGTGAGGGTGTACCATCTTTACCATCTTTTGTTAAACACTTTCAAAAGACCACATGGCTAAGATGAGTAAATTGAAATTCGTATTTTGTGATTGATTTGACGCAGTTGAAAGGACTCCCTGAATAAAGTCTAGCGTTTAATATTCGGCTTTTCATTCAGTTTGGATTTAGATTGCGTTTCTTTCAATGTTCTGAGGCTCATTCAATTTATCCGTCAATGGTTATCCAACAATACCTCAGGGGATCCTTGGGGTAGGACAAAATTAAAATATTTATTGAACAATTTGGGGCATTGCTATAATGTTTCAAGTGTAGAAATAAAATTTTTAGCTTTAGATTGAACTACATCTCAAGTTTCTTATTCAAGTTCTTTCATTAAAAAGTCTAAATGAATCGTTATCAAGAAATAACAAAAAGTTAATTGAAATTGACTAAAGAAGTTATTCAAAATTCATAACGCGAACCGACAAAAGCACGACTCAGTTCCATTTGCAAATTAGCATGACACTTCAAACAAGACAATTTTCAAGAACGAACGTCAAGAAATGTCCTTAAAGGACTCACTCAAACGGGAAAATGTAATAAGAGTACATCTTTAGGTTTATTCCCAACGGAACGATACAATAATGGCATACAAACGAGCCACCCGAAAAATGTTACTTAAACTTGAAAAAGGATATACAGTGAATATTGTGAAATAAAGTCGTGCCTTGGCTGGTAAACGGGATAATTTCCATAAAAATCACAAGAAGTTTTCACGATTCTTATTGAGTTTCGTTTCGTTTTTATGAAACTGTCTTCTTTTGCAAGCCCGCCATCTTGCTATCATCGTGACATCTTGATATCTTGCCATTCTTAGTATCCTGGCAGCCTTTCATGTGTAAAATATAAGAGAATTGAGTAAACGAAAGAAATTTAGTCGATGTTGTTTGCCGAGTAGCAAATACAGAGACAAAAAATTTACAATTTCGTTTACCGAGTGTAATATCATTTCTTCATGAATTTTACATTTGCAGGGATGTCACCCGGATCCAATGGTTTGAGATTGTGGAGAATAGAATATCATCCCCTTTTTTGTAATATTTTCACATTTAGCGAATGGAAATTTCCATTTCTACTGGTTGGGATAAAATATCCTGTTACGCCATTGCATTGAGCCAACAAATTGTAATGGGGGAAGAGTGGAATGGATCTGGGTTTGGGGCGGGTTTAGGTTTCAGTTTAGCCAGATTCTTCAGTTCATTCTCATACCTGTGGGCGGAAAATAAACAAAAATGTAAATGTTTCGCTTTTCATGCATTCAAAAGATGTTATAGCCATCCTCGAGGACTTGACTTTGTGACTACTACTGTACTGTCGGTTGTTGGTACAGGTTCTCTTCATCCTGTTCATCATTCAGGACGAAAACAAAACTAATTTAAAAATTCAAATTTTGTTCCTCGAAAGTTGGCAAGGATACTTTCTATTTGTTTTTCCCTGTAACAGGATTTGTCTGCATAACGTTACTCATAAATGTATATTAGCTTTCAAGGGTGCTTGTTACGGATTCGTGATGGGGCTAAAATTGTGTGGAAACATGATTTTTGGGTTGAACGGACATTCACAGGATTTCTTATTAAAATTAAATTTTCCAGAGCGAAAACATGGTGGACAAATAAAAGTTTCCCAAATTGAAATGTCAATAATGATCTGTATCTGTTGGTCTATTTGAAATATTTACAAAAACGTAGATCTAGACGAAGAGGATGTTCTTCAAATACTTGAAATGAAAACTTTTCCTAAATGGAAAATGGCTGACATGGACAAACTTTTGGTTTAATTCTTGTGGAATGTACATCAAAATGGATTTTATTGAAGATAAATGCTTTTAAACGAGAGACAACACAGCACAAGGTTTTGTCAAAGGACTAAATTTAAATAATAATTTAAGAGGAAGATGAAGAATGCATCAATATGAGACTTACATCATTATGGACTTCATTAAAAATTATATTTGGAATGTGACCAGATTCAGGAAATATCAAACATTTTCATAATTTCTGTTACAATGAGGTCTGGGTGCATTTTGCAAATTCCTTGAAATGTTCTAGGACATTCCGAAGGAATTTGATTTCACCTGATGCAATGGAAATAATGCATCAGTTCAACCTACGTATACGAGTATGTCAAAAGAATACCTTTATGACATTTCTTCTATGAAGCGTGAAGAAATTGGAATCCCTGCCATGGAATCTATTCAATTTCTTTGCGAAGGAAACAGTGCATTATTCTAAAGGTAACTTGAAGAAATGAAAAAATCTTTCCTTCAGTACTTTTTAATATAAAGTTTACATTACATCCTTTGGAAAAAGGATGATGCATCATCACCTGTGCATGCTATATAAGACAAAAGCTACAAACGTATGGTTATTTGAATAAAAAAGGGAAAGGTAGAAGTGGTTAATGGGTTTTTCACTTACTTTACTTACAATTTAATGTAAAGACCTTCTATTTTGAAAGACATCTACTTAAGGATGGTTTCGCTTAGGCACCACACAATATTCATTCAAGTAATTCACAGAGTTTATGTTGTCAGCTTCTTTTCCGTGTGGTTTACTTTTCATACAGGTATGTTTTGTTTAATTGTTGCAAGTATAATTTGAAAAGGTTACATGGTACCAGGAGTAAAAAGTTCATATGGAAAAATGGCATTCAACAAAGAACAGAGCAGCATGTGAATGAGTGCCAAATAGAAGTTGAAAAATTACGCAAACTTATATCTACCTACTATTCTAATGAAGCATTTCTTCAAGGTAATGAATAAGTGCTGTGGTTCTTTATTTTGCAAATTAATGATTTGAAATTAAATGGAAAACTGAATATAAGATATTCTCAAAAAACTCGTTGATAATTCAAAATATGTAATTCCAGGTCTGTTACTAGACTTTACTCGAGGAACAATGAGAGGTTTGATACGATTTCGCTATGTTACTCGAAAAGTAAGAAAACGCTTTCGAATAACATCAAGCATGTTTACTTGAAAATCTGACAACATTGACAGTTGTGACAGAATTTTTCATTCACCTCGACTTTACTCGACGAAATTTGCCAAGTAACATTTTTCAACCTCGAGCTCGTTTCCCCTCCATGACGTCACGCAAAACTCTCTCAAAAATCATGCTTGAGATATAAATCATGCTACGTACGCGAACAGAGCTTGTCGCATCTCAAAAAGGTCAGTGACTGTGCGCCGTTTGATGGAGATATCGGAATTCGAAGAATTGAATTGAGCCCATTTACAAAGAGTCGAGAACCGAGAACCGAGGGTCCTTCAATCCGTTTAATAGAAAAAGAAAGTTGTTTTATGACAATACTCAGGCCGGATTTAAATATTATTGGTCCGTTCTTCTTTGGTTTCCAATTGCCCCATGTTCGGTCCTCTACTGATAACAATTCTTGTGCCGAAGCTATCATCCAGGAGTTCTCGGTAGTAATGCCTCATTACTAGGCGCCTGAGGGTAAGAGAAACCGTCAAAAATCTTCCATCGAAAGGGATGCAACGACACTTGTTTGGTCAATTACCATGTAAGTTGCTAATGAAGTAGTTGCCAGTATAAGGGATACAAGGATAATTGTTGCTGTTGTAATTATCAATTCGCTGGTAGTAGTCAATGAAGTCGAGCTGGTGAAAAGAAAAGAAGACCCTTCTCGTTTTCACATGAATGTGACTCAATTATGGTGTTTATTTTTTTGATCTGAACCTGGAAAAGGGGGAAACATACGAGTATGTTGCAAATGCATGTAACGAAAGACCCTTTATCGAACAGATTAATGTAATTGGTAGTGAAATTCGAGATAACCTGGAATAAACTCGAATAAACCTGGTGCCGACAACAACGAAAGTGCTTTTCTTATATACAGTAAATTCGTAATAATAACAACTTCACTGTCGGGGTATGGGGTTGGCATATGTGTACCATAAAATGCTAACATGTTAACAAACATTTTCCGAAAGCAATTTAAGAGCCTTAAGGGTTTTGGGCATGGAGATGTCTTGACTGAATGGGCTAGTTTGCAGGATTGACGCTCAAATTGGGAACGTATTGAATTGAATTTAATTTGGCATCGTCTGACATGAGGAAGGAGATTCTGGTGATAGCTCGATTTAATAGTATTTGATGTGATTTATCGATTAAGTGTTGTATTGCATATGGAAAGGGTTCCTTGGATTTCTCCAGATAGGAAAACAATTTTGTGAAGATACATGCGAAATAAGAAAAAGCTTTGCATCCATGACTGACTTGTTTGAGATCCTAAAATTTATCAAAAACATTCTCTCGTTTTATGTTTCAAACACCTGGTACGGTTTCCAAGAAATTTTCAAGATACATTACACTGAATTCAAAGCTTTTAATGTAAACAATCCCGGTTAATGAGTGTAGTACAAGTTTCTTCTGTGAAAATATTAGACAGAGGGATTATGTTGCTGTTGCATTCACTGAAAGTAAGGGAATGTTCACGAGACATAAAACAACTTTGTTATTTGGTATTTGCTTATAACACCACACTTGCTGGCAGTTTCAAAACGCCATACATCACCGTCGTCAAGTTAGAAACTCCAGTGCAAATGAGCCATTTCGTTGACGCCAAAGATTTATTTGACAATGTTAAAAGTGTCAGAGGAAAAAGCCTACCATCAAAATATGCAAAAGTTTTCACAAAGAAAAATAAATTGAAGTCATTAAAATGTGACACAACGCACGAAAACAACCAAATTAAGTTATAATTCGTGTAAACATCGAAATTGACTTAGTGGTAATAAACAGATTTTCAAATTTCCCTCCACTTAGACCTGCTCCAAAACGTTAACCAAAAATTTATACTCATTTAAAGACCCACCCCATCCATTAAGCGATGCGTATCAACCCCAATTGAGTTCGTTTTGAAAGTGGCAAACCTCAAATAATACAATTTCCCGGACATATACCCCTCTTCGAATCGTGAAACGTTATTCTAGTGGTGTTGATGGGTCTTTCCCCCTTTACGATGGAACGAATCATCCCCCAATGAAATCTTCTTCTGATATGAGTGTATTAAAAAGCGAATTTGTATTTATCCACAGATTGAATTGAGTTTGAAACCACCCCCGTTGGTTCAGCAAATCCCAAGGGATGTCATCATCAAAAACGAAGTTTTGATGAAACGACTGGGTAAATCTAAGGGAGCTTCAAGAGATAAACGCATGTTAACTGCGTGCGCATCATTTAATTTCTATCCAGAAATTTGATAGGATGTCAGAGTTCATGATGGATTCATTTAACAGTGAAATCACAACCAACCCACATACAGGCATGCCAACTTAATAAAATCATCATCTTTTATATACACTGGCATCTTAAATATACTTCTAGTGCCTATGGTATGGGATGCTTCCCTTTAATAGCAGTTATACGATTATCTTATTGCCACTGTAAGATTTCTTTAGGGGGATGCTTTTGGATGAGTCTTCTGTATCGGTGGTATTTTCGAGTTTTTAGGTGATACAAGATACTGTAATGCTACTGTATATGATAAACAAGAAGAGATTTTCCAGAGACAAAAGATTATAGACAACAATTTTGAGTTTTTCCTCGGTACCCTAATTTCCCAAACTTGACAGGGGGTTGAGACTTGTTTATTTTGGTTGCTCCGTGGGTTGTCTGTTGTTTAGTTGGTTGTCGTATTTTTATTAGCAATTTTGAACAGAAGATGCGACAGATTTTCATATTATCCCTCAGTTAAAGCGGATGATGGAATATCTGCGATACTGGATACACTTTATGACTTATACTGGATATAACAAGGGTGGGAAGCCAAGTGAGACATTTAAGATGGATTTCATGTTTGCTTATTTTGTGATTTAGATGTAATTAGATGGTGCAATAATCACAGATGGTGTAATTTCAGCAATTACATGCTACCTTAAAAGGTTTATTACGTTTTGTACGTGCTTCTTCATTTATGACAGTGAAATTATGAAAAATTTTCAACTTTTTTGTGGTTATTGTATTGTCACTTTCGGTAGAATGGATAATGATCACAACAAATCAAAGAGAGTTAATCCTTTGGGATAGCATACATATACGAAAATCCCTTTCCCTTTTCCTGAACTCTTCAAGGTTTGCGTAGATGAGGTTGCAGAACTAAATGAAATTTGTTGCAAAGTACTCTGAGTTTAAGTAGTCAATCATATGAAAACGTATTAAGCCCCATTTAGACGATCATATCCGCTTCAGTTTCAGTCACCGTTTCAGTTCAGATGTCAGTTCTGTGAAAAGTCGTTGTCGTTTACACGAACGATTTCCTTCAGTTCAGTTTTCATTTTGGTTGCGACAACACAAAAGTTTTCAAACGTGAGTGCGTAGCTCTTCTTTGTAGAAACTTCAGCTGCAACTGATATGAGCGACGCATTCATTTACACATCATTTTCGCAGAGCAAAAACTGAAAATTATGGGAATTCCATCAGTTGCAGTTTCGCTTCGATAAAATATTGTTTGGAATTTATCATTGACACTGATATTTTAAGAGTGCGTTCAGCTCAATGTTGCTTATGGTTTCACATGACTTCATTCCTCATTTTGTCGAACGAATCTCTTGAGATGATATTCTCAAATGACCACAGTAACTGCTTTAATATTTCATTTAAAGTCAGAACAGCTGAAGGTAAAAACGTTGCTTACCAAAATTGACCAAAGGAATTCCAGACAAAAAAGGAAAAGAATTTTATAAAACGACATGAAACATAGAATCGATATATATGTATGAGGCTGTTATCATAAAACAATCTCCTTGTATGGCAATTGTATTCAAATGTCCAAAGAAAACTTATAAATTAACAATCAAAGGTTAATTAAGCAGGAAATTTCAATTTTCCATGTTGAATTTTCACGATGAAATTAACGTAACGCCTACTGGAGGCTTCTTTCCCTTATAAAGTACAATATCCAGTTGGCTGATGATCTGAGGAAAAAACGCACCCAAATGCTGAAGTTTGTCCAAATACACAAATTAGATGTTATCACGACACCTCATTTTACTTAAGTCAATTCTATTGAAACGCTATTCGACTATGTTTGACTATTTATCACGTCACTGAAGAGTCGGGAAAAACAAATTTATGTTTTCAAGGGTGTTTCTAGTTTTTTTCGGGGGTGGTTTAGTGACCATATGTAGAAAACATACTAATTAAATTATTTTATTTGATGATAATGACTACTATCTCGGAAACAGGAAATTGAAGTTGTGAATGCATTGATGGCACATTATTTCCGAGCCGGAAGTCCAAGGTTGTTGGCGGTGAGCGGCTGCGCGTGCCTCTAATTTTAAAACATAAAAACATTGTAAGGTAATCACCACAGGACCTATTGATCTAATTGAGAGATAGTGGTGACAAAAACCCTTTAGAGTCTTGCATACTGTTGGTTCCAGCGTACACCCAGCAGGGATAGGGTTAATTTGATAATTGTAGTATAAACCAACGAGGTGGTTGGTTTTGACTTAATGTTACTAATTGCACTGGTGGTCGTTTGTTATTTTCACCTCGTTAATTGATCCTTGAGTAAATGACACAATTTTATCAGGAGTAATTTGTCGCTTTGCAAAAATTCCCATTAGCTTTGACCATCAAATGGCATAATAATGACAGGGATGATAGTAGCTTGATATGTAATTGGACTGACTTATGGCTTTGAAATTAATTACTCTCAAAACGAGACTATCACCACAAACAGGAGAGTGCTTAAGTGACTTGAAATGAAATGCGGTTTGAAATTGTCATTTTGCCGTTTTGTAATGAATTACTTGACAGAACCACCTACGCACTCTTGCCATAATCATGTCAACATATGCCACAAAAATATAATCCGACAAACGAACTGTGACAGGACATTCACATAAAAGCAATCGAATGATATCCACCATTAAGTCACAGGACGAGAGATGTCATCCTGTGGGACTTCGTTCTTACACAAAATGCACTTTTAATCCCCACATGTGTGTTTAATTTTCAGTTCATAGAAGCAATTTTCACCCCTAAATGGTGCTTTTATATAAATGTTTTTGTGTTTCCATTTGTGTTGGTTATACTTTGTTCAACTGGCTCTTCTCTCTCTCAAATGTGTGTAGGTGTTTCTGAACACCATCACTGTAAGACGGGTGAAAAGTATCCTAAGGGCGCGTAATTGGTCTGTAATCTTTCTGAAAGATTGTATTTAGCTTTTACTGAATATCTCGACTGTTCAAAGCACAGCTCAGCCACCCCCCAAACATTAAAGACAACTCAATTTTCTACGATTCGTTTCCTTTCATTGAGACATACTCAGACAGCACAAGTCGGTCCGCCCAAAATATCTTCTCTTCCTTCATTCCCATTATAATATCCCCCCAATGTGTACTTTATATATACCAGCTTGTCCCCCTTAAGCCAAGCTCTACAAATGATTTGCTGCTATTGCGTCCACTTTGGAAAGTTAACAGCGTTTATTGTTCATTCCTAAGCTCTTGTATGCATTCAACCCCTAGTTCTCAACATCGCCATGACACACACGTTGAACTGGGGTTTTCTTTGATACACACTCATTGCCAATGATGTGGGGTGATGAAGTGTGAAATTAAAGATTAGGAATTGATCTTGTGTAATGGCTGCAAAACCGTAATTTTCGTCATTTTGAGAGTAAACATTTCCACGTCTTTTTGTGTTCGCAACATAAACGAAAAAACCTCGATATGGTATATCTGAGAGAATCCAATTATAACCAGGAAAATCGACATTGTTAAATATGTTAAACATTATATTGGCTCCTATGTTGCTTCGGCCACTAGAACTTAAAAATTTGTGTACGTTCCATAAACATAATTGATGGTTTTTACTTAAGGTTTTTGCCATCTTTACTGTGCCTTAAACCTTAACAATTTCATCAGGTTTAATGATTTGTGTAATAGGCCCGTGCCAGGTTAACTTGTAAAAACGTTTAATTGCATTTCTTCACTGGCGATGTTTGCAGATAAGTTCAGTTGATTATCTTGTCAAAATGGAGTTATATGTTTTCCTTGAAGATAATCTTATGAATACAACCCTTCAGTGAGGCCCACCCCTTGTACTTCAATTAAGGAATCATAAATTTAGATGTTATCATGTAAAATGCGTTTACATATCATCAAAAAGTTGCTCGTATACTCGTATATTACCAACCCTGAGAACATAATTCATTAAGTGAAGGTGGACTGATGTAGCCAAAACAATTTTGAGTATTTTAAGCCCCTCTTATGTTTGTTGAGAGCAAACCAGACCCGTCTCTGGGTTAATTGCAACCAGAACAACCGCAAAAAGGCGTCCAATGTTCGCAACAGACCAGTTACTTCCAAATTAATGGGCTACGGGTCAAATATGCCCATGTCAGAAGGTAAATTAAGCTGATGGCCAGACAGAGTTTGGAACTTTAAAATTTTTTTTTCTGGTTCGAGAAATTTCAAAAAAATATTAATTTCATAATTTTGTTGGGGTTCACGTTTTATGGGGGATCTTTGTAAATTAATTTAATCATTGACAAGGTACACTCGTCTTGTTCTGCAGATTGTATAGTATCGATTCGTGGTAATAACTTTATTTTGAAATTATTATCCTCAAAAGGATGTACACATTGAGCTGTTATTCTTCAATGGCATATCAGTCCTACATTGTTAATTTGACTTTATCTGTGGATCAAATTCTCAAAGTTAATAATTGGGGCTCTCTTCCAAATTGACATGTCACTTTGGGTTTATAAATGTTTCTGCGGTTCGATCTCAATGAAGCACGAAACTCATTCGTTTCCAATCAAATTAACATCAAATCAATAAATATAACATCCCTCGTTTTGTGGGTGATCTTAATCACAAGTTTGACAATCTTTAAATGCATTCAAAACTTGTGCTGGTAATTTGAATGATCCCTAAAATTGTCAAAACAAAATCGATTTGATGCGAAGGGTTGATTTCATCACATTAAATTGTGTAGTGTCGTAGAAATGTACTTAACACTCTGACACCCTTTTAAACTTATTCTAGTCTAAACCAGATTCTGAACATCCCCTTTGGTGCAGAAAGGCATGGATTTTGAATTCATGTTTGGCATGGGAGAACACAATTCATCCAAAAATGCTCTTAGCATCATCAATCAATCAAATTTAGTAAGTTTCGTTTGTGATTTTTTCCTTTTGGGACTCAATGACTCCATCAAGGGCGGGTTTGAGTTTCTATCAAAGGCGGTTAAGGGCTGTTTTGCTTGTATTTTAATTTACCTAATTTATTTTGATACTAAGTAAATTGAGTTGTGATGTATCAGTAATTTTCACAGAAAGACATTTATTTAAATTTTCGGTAATTTTTTTTGAGAGTGAAATTTTTGCCAATTACCTACTGTCCAAAGCTTCAGGGTAAAGTTGTTAATGACTGTGCTATAATCACAGTACGCGCAGCAATTCAATTTGAAAGGTGTACAGAGTTTATCCAAGCGTATGGTTTCATTTTCCAGACAAGTGTTGATGATGTGAACAAGAATCTCGATTCATAACGCAACAAGGCAAAATATAATTTCATTTCCTGTTTAGTTACCAGCCCATCAGTCTAACCTGTAATTTGCAACCAATTGTCACCTAGAGACTTCAATGCAACTTCGGGAAACCCACTGGATATAGGAATAAATCTCAAGAATAGGGACATATTTTTTATTCCACCTCAGTTTTATGCCTTTTTTTTTTGCGTAATATTCATACAATCACAACGACATGATACCCTGAAGTGTTCGGGCCGCCCAATCCATATTTCTCTTAATGCCATTAACATTTATTTCTTTTTGAATGTTTTCAATAACCCGAACACAATGACGACAGAACTACATCCAGCTCAGATTTCTCATCCTGATGTATTCTGAGCTGTTATTCCTTTTGGAATCTTTCGTGATTCCTGTCACCCAGTGCTGGATTTCATGTTCCTGGGACAATGGCAACGGAGGCGCTATAACAGGGACGTAAATTTAGCCGCAGGCTCAATAACATGACAATAGCTACACAAGGATTTTATTATTTAGTATATTTGTAGCATTTAGGAGTTTGTTCTCAGTTTGCAGGATTCCATAGAGGGCGAAATTATTAGTTGAATGGCAGAGCAGAGTTTCAGAGTTCAAGTAGTTAGTAATTATTTACAATTTGTCACATACAATGAATTGTAGCGGATATGGATTCAACTGAATTTTAAATAATCCCATAATTCAATTAGAAATATAATCCATTGTGAAACGGATAACTTGATCCTTGTAAGTTACTATTGTTCAGGATACTTAAAGAAACTAAATTGTTTATGACTGCAAATGTGACCAAAAATCTGGTTTTTTTCATTTTCCTGCGTGAAAACGTAAAAAACACCATCTGACACCACTAAATGGACACATCAACAAGATTAATAGTCCTTAAACCTGTCGTATACGAACATGCCAGGCTATTTAACGAATAGTTTTAGTAATACACAAAACAAACTACCCTCCAATGTTGGGTAGACAGTCGGTTTAAGTGTCTGTTAAAGGCAACGTCACAACTTTATTTAAACGTAATTTAACAAAACCATAATGGACCGAATTGATGAATAAAATGGAGTACTCGCACCCATTTAATGTGTCCTGTAATGTGTGTAGGATAGGGTCATAAAACTGACACCCTCCTAATGCACTGACCTTAAAAAACTCATCCGAGTCCGAGTGGAATTACAGGGGTTTGATAAAAAGGAAGTGGAATTGAAGTAAAAAACAGATAATAATAATAAATAAAGACTAACCTACTAAACATAAAAGTAAACTATCATCTCGTATTTCGACGTTAACAGACTTGTCTCATCTGGAACCTTTCGTGGTTGGAGTATACCTACAGTAGAAGGACTACTACGGAGGTAGGACAATACCAGACTCTTCCTGGCGATGAAACGTCTGTCAGTCGTTCGTTTTACGAGGTCCTTTTCATAAAAGGACACTTCAATTTGAGACGATACATTTGTGTAATATGACACACTTTCGAAAGATCCGGATCAAGTTGAAATTGTTAATCCAATCAAATTTACATCCTTGCGAGGATATTTTCTTTTGTATCCTTATTTGATCTGATTTGATGAATTGAGTGACAGACTTTGATTTCTGATAAGGACTTATTTTTATTTTGTGCTATTCGGTATACCTGACTTTGTCCCTAAATTTCGACGTAATTTTGGCAGTTTTATGGTTTTTCTGGCGATAAAATTTTCAACCACATTTTGTGATTCGGAAGTAAATTGAAAATGAAAAAGGATCATTTTTTAAAATTATCCTGGATACGAAAGAATCGTGTTGAATTCGTTCATGAAGGTGATAAATGTGAAACAATTAATTCACCTGAAATTAACGAATTGAAAACACAAAAAAATGAAAATAACAATTAAAATGTTTTAATCGAGCTCAACTTTGCAATGGGAAGTACTTTGCGTGAAATAGTTTGTTATTGAGCGTTTTTCTCTTCACTTTTTGTTTCATTTTCCAATCTAAATTTGTGCATTTTTTCAAATAGTCCCTTTCTATGTCTGGCCATCGATGCAGAAACGCGTGGTAAATTGTTAAATGAGCGTTTAATGCATCGAATTGAAATGCATTTCTCTATGTTGATGTTGAATTTCTATAGAACTATTTTATACAGGACACACGATTGCAATAAAATCCCTGCGCGAGAACAAAAAGTAATTCAGCATAAATTACTCCCCAATTCCCCAAATAATAAAAATGCTTTGCGAATTCAAAACGATGAATTTTCCATTTACCATTATATGGTATAGAATGAGTCTCTAAAAAAGGATTGAAAATTTCACCAAGGGTTTGTGCAAAAAGGGTTCGTGCGATGTAACACACAAACTTATTTTGTCTGATAGTTATATGGAATATGGTTAGATTGGCCAGTTTATGAACGAAATGTTGGAAATTTTCAAAAAAAGGAACTTCTTATGATATCCTCATAGACGTGATTCAACTCCAATTTTCCCAAAAAGGATTCATCGCTAAGGAATCATAGACAAAGAAGCCTCGAATTGAACAACTTCGATCGGTTGGATGAGCATTTTGTGTACGTTTAGAAACCTCCCCAGTCGATGTTGAAATGGTACCACAACACAATCAGGTAACATATCCCAAATGCTACCAACGAACCCCGTTTTACAACCACTTTCGTTTTATGGCATTCTCTCTTTTTTCCAACCCTTAAATGCCACGCTAAAGTGCATTGAATATTTTTTATTTTTTACCTCTGTAACTTCCATAAGCAAATTGATGTTTTGTTTTTCAAATGCCATTTTCATTTCAATATTTTCAATTTTCCCCATGTGGTAAAGAATCAGCTTTTGTTCATAGCATCACCGTCAATGTTCATCCAAATGCGAAATTCTTTACTATCAAAGGATGGACGGAAAAGCTTTGAAATTATTGCTTCCCTTTTTAAGGATATATTCTTTGGCCAAATAAAACGAGATCGTTCCTTTTAAAAAATTGAATTTTTAATTACGATTCCATCAAATCTCTGAAGGATTCAGTCGTTCATTTCTAATTTGCACTGAATTCCCATATCCATAGTGGTTATTCGTTCTGCTCAAATTGAAACCTGATCGATGGATGATTTCCTCGGGGATGGTAGCTTCTCTTCTTCTCCAATGAAGTGTTCATTTTATTATTATGCGACAAACTCCAGTTAGTGATTATTTACCATGAATTAAGATAAAGCATTGCCGAGAAAATGATGTAATGAGAAAACGCCAATATAAAACAATATAAATCCTTAAAAAAAATTAACTTGTTCTAATTTATAAAATATTTTTAGTAAAATGTCAAAGAAGATGGAGAAAAAATTAATGAAATTTGGTAAAAGTTAACTTGTTCTTCTACCAAAAATTCCAAATTTGGAGCACAGCCAAGAGTCAGCAGATAAACCCTCTTTTAAAAAACAAAAGTCAAAGGAAATTTCATATTTAATACGAATTTGAAATTTCCGCTACACCAAGCAATTATGAATCCCCACAGACAGAGGGCAGGAAAGTGGAGATCGCCATCATTCCCTACTTAAGCAAATTTGGAAAGTTTAGTCCTACCAAGAGGGTAAAATTTTATTCCAGGAAATATTTTTTAATGAACAAATTAAGTGACTCGCTACAAAACCCAAAATGGAGATATAATATTGTACGTTTTTTTTTTGCTTCTAGAAAATGGCGAAATCAGACTAAAACATTATCTCATTAAATTTAAAAGGATTCGCTACTTTTTGCTATTAAGCTAAATGGTTGCGTTGGAGGGAATACCCCATCGGCGAGCCCCAAACTCTAAGTGATACAGTAATTTATCTTATACGCTTGGGGGCCTTCAGTTCTGGCTTATTTATTCAGGATGCAGCAAAAAGGCACTGGTGAACCACATAAGTGTATATGTACTTTTCCGCATTGTCTAGTTCGAAGGACTCCTAGCCTAATATGAAATGAAATGAAGAAGTACACTTAAACATCCGTTTCGCGTTAATACATACCTCTACACTTGGTGTGCATGTGGTGCTTTTAGACTGCAATTGAGACACATAAACTGACTAAACAAAAAACCCAACACAAACAAGGGAAATTGGAACGGAAAAAGTTGTTGATTTTAAAAGGTTCTGAAGCTCGTCCTTACGAAAATTATTCATACTTTTATATCCTTACGTAAGTGAATAATACACTTCGAATTTTCAGACTTTTCGTTTTATTTACCTTCTCATATGAGTAAATTCCAGCAAACGCCATATTGCCTTATATACAACGAATGAACGAAGCTAACAAAGAACGAATAAAAGGAAAATGGTTACCCAATCTTCTTTCGAATATTAGCTTATCCAAGCCCATTTTAACGGTGGTTCCAATTTAGTAGGTTGTATACAAAGGCATGTTGGTATCCTGAAAAATCCCCCATTTCAAGGGATCTATCTTTCTCATACTTTATCATCCAAAAATGTATCATTGCTGTAGAGTTTTTGGTATTGAAAAAAAAAACATACAACGACTGCAGACATTTAGCTTGGTTTCCTGCCTTTAGAATGGATAAATTCAAATTTTTACCAGGAAAACCTCATTTTCAACTGAAACACATCTTTCATTTCCATCATAACATATCTACTCACACAAATTCACAAACTTCCAACACAAACCGCGAACGATTCTCAAAACTTGAAGGCAAAAGCCTGCCCAAAGTTAGGAGTTCCTCAAAAAAAAAAACAGACAAGAAGCCAAAAAAATCACGGTGGAGTAAACGTTTTTCCATTTATATAACATATCCTCACATAAACCACCGGCATATACAAGGAAGATGCTTTTATGCAAACTTGATTATGATATATTCCAGTCAATGTTGATGTTAAGGGCATAGAAGAAGAAGGGCCACCCTACATATCTCACCACAACCAACGCAAATTACATACGCTTATAGGCTGATATATGGAAAATTACATATGCCCTACGTAGCATAATTTTTTTTTTTTCTGGTTGAGGGGGTAAAATTTTCGTGAAAATTTATGAACATAAAAGCAGAACGTAGTTTTGTCAAATTTTGGCTTATTAAACTTCATACGAAGTTTTACGAAAGCACTCCAGAAAAGAAAATGTTTAAGAGGAAAGTTTAGAAGTTTAAATGGAGTTCTGTTGAGCTGGGACGGTTCAATTTGTTCATTTTTGTGGTGAATATTTGAATTTTGAGAATTATATTTTATGATATTTCGTGTATATATGGAAATTTTCACTAAACTATGATACACTTTCTTACACGTTTAGCTATGTTTGAAATTGTTGTTCATAAGTGAAGCTTCCTTCTTCTGCACAACCATAATGATATGAGTTGTTGAACTAATTAAGAAATCTTCATCTCGGAAATTTTGATTTACTTCAATTTCGAACAAACTGCAACGCAAAACTGGCAACCTCAACACAATATTCAATCAAGAAGTTTTGAACACAAAATCAAATCAGTGACAAATAAGTAGATCATCTCACGTAACTCGGATGGAAGTAGTAGATCAACCACCATCTTTGAGTAAATCAACCCCAACCAAATTTAAAAATTGTCAATTGGAATGCTCTTGTTACACACTTCCTTATGTTAATTCTAGAAGAAATCATTTTTCTAAAATTCCGTACTCATTGTTCATTATAACTTAGCCATATAAAACCACTAACTTTAACCATAAAGTTATGAATTAATTAAATTGAACGAAGCATATTTATCATCTCTGCAGGCGATGTATTCATTTTTATCTGATTGTAATATTTACAAGGATAACTGTTATTAAGGTAATAACATCGTTATAATGCAGAAAGTTAACTAATTTGCATATTTTGTTTTAGTTGTTTAACATCAATTCGTAATCTGATATCCACATCGATTACACCCTCTTTTCTCTTGCAGAACAAATGTGGTTGTGTAATTTCATGGTACGCGGTGAATTTATCAGGAAAACCAACGAATGATTAACATTCAACGATTTATAATGGAAATGAAATAGCAATACAGAACGGGTTATTCATTCGGAAGATATACCTGGAAGATACTAGAGGCAATGTGTCGATTTGATGGAGCCTTCCTGGAAACAAGGAGACATAAGAACTTGATATAAGTCAAAGAAAATAATTCGCAGACTTCATACTGAATTTAAACAAATAACATATGAACAAAATCAAAAAGTTCATATTGTACAATTGTTTTATATTACATTGTTTTGCTAATTACAGACATGCACTTATCACGAATCCTTCCTGCTAGCATGATGTACGCCCATTCAGGACATGTTCGTAACCAAGTAGCAAGGAGCAATTTAAAAGTTAAATGAAATCCGTGTATGCATTTTCCGAAGCATCATGTTTGCAACGAACCTGCAGCCCAGAGAATGCACTACTCATGACAATTGATGCAGTCAAATCAAGGAATCAACTATCAACCGGGCTAGCTAGTTTATATTGCATTCGGTACAAGCCCAGGGCGTAGCAAGCATAGCATAAACGGGTAAACGACACAACGGAAGACGAGTTTATTCACTATCCGACAACAAAACGCGTAGTTACGATTAATTGCAACTCAAATACTAGTACTTTGTGAGCTGACATTATTTTTAGGTTGAGCGAACGAGGCCTTAGGACTTACATCCATTAGTCACATGAGTCGAACGCAGCCTTATACTGAGATTTACATACAGAACAAAACGTTTGGCTTTTTTCATTGTAACTTTCTGCACTTTTTGCTATTTCAACCGGGATCGATGTATTTATTGCTGCAAGTTACTATCATCCCGAATGGGTTAACACTCTCTTCCCGTCTTTTCTCTTACCCCCTTTGGCAGGGTGCAGAAAAACATATGTAGACGAATTGTTCCTGGCAATTATGGAGTTTATCGACCAGCCTTGCATCGCCAATACAAACGTTTTGGATTCGATATTCAGTAAATTGTTCTCGCTTGGATTTTGTTTAAACTCGAACGGGGTGATATCCTTCGGGCTATAAAACATTATTTTTAGTTTTTCACAATTTCATGGTGTTTTGTATGTGATTTTCAATTGTACTGCATCGTTTTATCATGAACGAGGATAAGCGTTGAGTAATTTGCATTTTCAATAATCTAACACTTTTGCCAAGAGGATAACAATTTGAGCTTTTTAAAAATTCAATTGGTTGAAAATCTCTCGTCGTTGTGGATTGTTTTATGTTTTTTATTATAGATTAGATGAATTTTTTATAAGAAAATCAAAAACTTTTATTTTTATAATACTCTGAAATAAATCAGAATTTGATATGAGTTTGGTGACAATATTTCTCCTCGAAAAAATCCGTGATTGACAATCTAGGTGAGGACTTGATCACTTAATTTGATAACTAAATCAAAGACAATTAAGATGATTGTTGATATGAATTGAAGACATCCGTGAAAGTGCATTACAGAGTTAAGCATCAATTAAGCAAAACACATTCTCCTGGACACATTAACAAAAGCCACAGGCGACTGTTTGTTGTCTGAAAGACGATTAACCACCTCCAAATGGTATGAGGCGCAGTAATGATAACCTCGCCACCCTCACGAGTCTCGTGACGGCTTATGCACACAATTTGATGAATATATGAAGAAGATCTAACAACCACCCAAACAGTCTTCAATTAATTAAGGCCATCTTAATTAATAGATGATTGTATTGTTAGATTGTTGTTCAGCGTTCATTGTGAAAGGTTCTGTAGGACAGTCCAAAGAGCTACGAAGGTTCTGAGTCGACCATTCTGTTCCACCCTTAGGGATGTCGTTCTGACACGCGACGCTTTTTTGTCTACAACCTCGAAGCTAACGTGGTTTGTTGTGGGCCACATTATGCTTGACGACATGCCTCAGGATCTTTGACTTCACTTGACACGCAACAATTGGGCTACGAACTGAGCTGAGACGAGACTTTTAATTAGAAAGGAATTTTTATGCATTTTAAATGTTAAGAATTTCGTTGAAAAAATTCAAATTTCAAAATATTTTGATAAATTTTAGATAAAATAGACGAAACGATTCGACGGTAAGTGGTGTCGATAAAAAAATACTTTTTAACGTTAACGCAAGGGCAACACTGGAAACATCTGCACGTCCAGGAACTCTATGTTATCGGGACGGGCCAGCGTATTCCTCTTCTGTAGAACTGCTTGTGATCCTGCCGACCTTCCTTAATTCGTTAATTTATTCAAATTCGTTTCTTGATTCGCTTCTTCGTTTCTTGATTCTCTGATCTTGGCGAGATCATCAACGTAATTTAGACTTGGGACCCACAAGCAGTAGGTTCCTAAAATATCATTTGTTATCATCACAGGCGTCGTGGTCAACTACAATCCATGGAAACCAGGTGTTCAAAAGTGGCAAAAATTGTGAGAGTCATCAACACTGATTGGACCACCGACATTTTTGTCGACAGAAAGCGACAGTGAGGGCCATTTTTTGTTGCCGCCTGCATCGAATTTATTTATGCAATGTAGCTGCAAATTTTCGAAGCCACTATCCTCTTTGTAAGTCTGTATTATCTGTACGCTTATAGTATTGATAAGTGCATAATTCACTGCAATGTTGGTTGATCTTATATTCAGACATGAAGAAAGAGAGAGAGAGAGACAGAAGATATACGCCGACATGAGACAGATTCCATAAAAAGTTTCATTTCTAACATCGTTGTGCCGGATCCAAGACTCGACAAACGTTTGGCTTAATTTTGCGGACCAAACATTACCATCGAGTGGTGCGGACACTTGCAAGTTCTTCAGTCTGCATGACGGCCGTAGAAATAACACGTTAATTCTCCACGTAACTAATTCTTTGATTTATGTTAACAAACCGACACTTGATGGAAACAGCCGCAAGCGTTTGCAAATCTTCACATTTCTACACAAGCCAAGCCAAACGCTTTATCCACACGTTTGAACTTGTGTAGGTTTGGCAAGCGTATGGTTCTGGCATTATAAATTATGACTGGTCCGTAGCCTTGTTTAATCATAAATGACATGATAATTTATAAGCGGGACAATAGGTTGCTTAGAAAAATGTATACTTCTTCATATTTAAAGCATTTTTATTCCAAATTTGAATAATTTCCATTTCGCCTCCGAATTGATTCTGGAAGTTCGGTTAGTAAACATCATCCATCAAAATTTCGATATAATTATTTTATTTTTTTTATAATATGTTAAGTACTCTCAATTGAAATTATTAATTAATTAATTAATCGATTTGTTTTTTCTTACATGATTCTTTACAAATTATAATAAATTATCTAGTAAACTTTAGATGAATCCTTAGCTAATAAAACTACATTTAAACATTTATACAATTTGCGATAATTTTTTATGTATTTTATTTTGTGATTTTTGTTGAATTTTAAATAAGTTTTTTTTGGCAATTTCAATGTTAATTTCTTGCTTTTTTATATATATTTTTTACAAAAATTCTTATAATAAATTTGTCATTTACATTCACATATACATATCTGAAAACTTTGTACACACTTGCATATATAATTATGAAATATAATAAATACATCCATTCAACACAAGGATGTATTTGTGTTGCAAACGAATTTTTGAGAAAATTCATTTTTCCGTTCATTTATTTTGATACAATAATTTCTGTACAATTGAGTTACATCTGTATTGGATATACTAGTCCTTATTTCCATGACACAAGCGAAAAGTTACAGCATTCGTTGAATACAATGAAATCAATATTAAGGATATGTGCATCCATATATTGGTGTAACTCTGTATTGCATTGGTGCATGTATGCAAGCAGGACGAAAAATTTTGTAGTTAATTTTGTTAGACTGCACAAGCGCTGAAACACGATTTGGAAGGATATTCTCCTTCGTCCTGTGAATACAAACGCAATTATTGATGGTGTTCCAATTGTTGTAACGTTTGCGTTGATATTGTGTCTTGTGTGTAGGAAATGTTTGAAATTCCAACACAAGGATCTAGGAAATTCGATTACAGGATGCTAGGTATAGTCCTGGCTGACGGGTGTTATACTGAATCTTTCCTATACCAAGGAAGATAAGGGTGGTCTTGGTGGGCTGCCACCCCTCGGATAGTACAGAGGTGTTGAATGCGGATGAGGTGGTGGTGGTGGAACGAATCCTGTTGCTGCTCCTTCATGGTACAACACAGGCACTCGGACTAGACGTTGCGCCGCATGCGCCATATTCGCCATATTTGCAGCTTCTAGTTCAGCAGCCAGTTGTCTCTTCCATTTGTTCCGGCGATTTTGAAACCAAATCTTCACTTGAGTCTCAGTGAGCCGCAGTGAAGCGGCTAGACCAGCCCGTTCTGAAGAACTAAGGTACCGTTTGAGGTCAAAGGTTGATTCCAATTGAAATACTTGTGCTCGCGAAAAAACCGTTCGTGTTTTCTTTTTCCGCTTTGTCTGTTGACTACTGTCCCCATGTGGAGATGAACTATCCGATGGACCATCGGTTGCACAACCATCATCCTCTTCAACAATCTCTTGGCTATCATCATCCGATTCGTTAGAATTCTGCAGGAATGCTGGATGTGGCGGCGGTGTCTTGTTACTTGGTGGCAATGGACTCAGCGATGGCGATGGGTTTTCTGTAGTATTCGTTGATGAGCTATCTGCAAATGGAAAGAAAAACTTCTTTGTAATACTGCTAATATCGCAATCCAATTTGAATATTCATCTCTCTACCAAACATAAGCTTTCCTTTCGGCTCAACAGTTACAAAAGTCTCAATTGTCTTAATTTTGTTTTGTTTTGTGGAAACTCCACATGCTCCGCATTTTACTTAGTGTGGAAAAACAAACCCAAACGATGAAAATTCAAGCAACACGAAATAAAACCTCTGAGCCCTTGCACCTAAACACACAAGTGACACATAATTTTATGTCATGCAATTTATTAAAGGGCGGATTAATAACATGTAGCCCTGTGGGGCTTCAGCCTATTTGAACCCAAAAGACACGACATGATACAAGAGCAAAGTTAGAACTTTAGGTATACGTCGTCGCGCTTTTAGGGCTTCGCAAAATGTTTTTCTGGAAATTTATTTTGCTTGCTCTAAAACGATTCACGATTTGTGTGAACAACTAAATAATCAGACAACAGTCTATGGGAAAGCTTTTACCCCTTTTAGTAGTTACCTATAACTTTCGTGCTGTGAAGGCCAAAGTGCTATAAGTCGAATTTATAGTTTAGAGGTATTGTGTGCTCCAAGGGTGAAGAAATCGGGGTTGTTGGAGAAAATGACTGCTTTAAATTAACCAGAGAGGTCAACTGGAACAAAACAGGGTGAATTGCATACGAAAGTGTAGGCAATAAGATTTAATGGTTACTTGAGTACATTATGCAACTCAATATAATAAGGCTTTTGGTTGGAAAACTTCTCTACTTCTCTATACTAACTATGTTTGCTCTGGACTTTAAGCCCTTAGAACTTCACGCTCCACTCATCCCCTCGTGATGTGTGGCTTGTCGTTTACGCTTGAATGTTAAGCGGTTTTCTGTCAGTTAAAAATTTACAATTTACAATCGAACTTTGTGTACAAGTAACTGCACTAAATGGGATTGACTATTTGAGGTTAATTGGCTCTTACGACTGTCTATTGGATGATCCTTTTGCTTAATACAAATGGTGTAAGTTAACTATTCATTTTGTTATGTGGATTTTCTTACGTTAGAATGACATCTATAAAACGAACACTTTCGGAGAAATTCATGGAGAAATCAAGGAGGTTTCAGGATGAAGTACTTATAGCTTGTAACTGTTGAATTATGCAAAAACCATATTTATGGCAACACCAGTTAGGGGAGATACGGGCAAGACGGGGAACCAGGGTTATATGTTACAATATGACCCACTGCTCCTGTGTTTCCATCTTATGAGGAAAATCAAGAAACGTTATCCTGCAAACTTTGTTGTACCCCATCTTACTCGCATGGTAGGGCAAGATGGGGTACTTTGAATTTTTGTACTTAAATTTTAAGTGAAAAATTATTTTGCTTCAAAGTATGAAATTATGAAAGACAAATGTTTAAAGAAGATTTTAAAAATGAAAGACCATATATAAACTCTATAGGTCCAGTATTATTGTCCTTCGAACGTTAGGTACCTCATCTTGCCCGTATCTCGCCTATATAAATACGCATCCCAGGGACAAGTTCAGTGCATAGCGTAGGGGAATTATTAGGGGTAAAAGCGTCGGTCATCTACCCATACACGAGCATCATCTTTATCTCTTCTTAGTTTTGTCTTCTTGATGTGCGCGTCATATAATAAAGCATTTTTATTTGAAATCAAAAAGTGTTTTGTTTTATAAAAATTTCCAACAGTAACTGAAAATAGCTAATTGCTTAGCAAATCAAAAAATATACTTCAAAGGTTAATAATCTTTTGATTATTTTGTAAATCTGACATTTTTGGAGACATGATCTCTTAAAGAACAATTATCCAATGATATCTATGACGAATTCCTACTGAACAAAAAACCGAGAATCTTCCCCCATCTAATCCGACTAAACATGCTAAACAACACAGCTCAAAGCACCACAATTTTGCGTTTTATTGTTAGCATATTCTGTACCTTGAAGCTAAGATAAATTACTTGTTAGCAAGAAAGTTAACCAGAAAAAAAGAAAAATGGAAGATGAGTGATGAGAAGGTATTAAACAAGGGCGAAACGTTGAAGAAAGTCACATCAAATTTTTCTTATTGCGCGAAGGGAGGAAACCGTAACCGCTTTTTCTGCGGGAAAACGGAAATTTTCCCAAATCATTTCTATCTTTTTGTGATAATCTCCCAAGTGTACATTACCGTCATTAAAAAACTTCAAAAGATACTGTTAATACGATAAAACGCAAACGTGAAGTCTTTGTAATGTGGCGACAGATACAGGGAACGCTGGAGAATATAACCTGGAGTCCATAAGGAGGACGTACCTTACTTAGTCTATAGAAACATGTCATTAAATCAAAAATGGATGTTACACAAAAACACTTCAACAGTGTATCTTCAAGGCTTTACAGGTATGTGTAGGTATATGGATATGGAGAAATAAGGAATTTAGATGCAGAAAAATTGATAAAAGTAAAAACCATTCAAGCTAAACTGAAAATGGATGAATAATTACTTACCATGTGTTGGACTGTGGAAAGGCATTCTTTGTGGTGCCCATGGCCATCCAGGGGGGCAAAGAGCCGCATATCGTCCAGCTAACGCTCCCCATTGTGATATGAAACCCAATCTGCAATTAAGACGAAATACATTTCATCATTCAAAGAATTATTTGTTTGTGCTCGTGTTTTATGTGATATTGAATAATATATGAAAGCATTTACTGGACATTTACCATCAAGACATCTTATACACAATCGTCCCTTTAAGCACATCCCTTTCCAAACGTTCTCAATAGAATTCAACTTGAATAAATATATGAACTAGAACAGTCTTTTTCATCCTCCAAGTGGCTCAACTTTTCCTTTCCCTCAAGGGAACTTTTATATCCTGTCAGGAGAATTACCCCATAAGTTATGTTAACAGCACTTCCTTAAAAGCATCTTTTAATATATTTATGTGGCTACTGGTTATCGAACGAACCTAAACAATAAAGACAACCTTTACGAAAAAGTATGCTTCAAATGAATAACCTTAAAAGATTCGATAGATCGTGCTTAGAATTAAGGATAAAATTTTTTCACAGGAAAAGGTTTCTCATCCCTTTTCCATGTACCACATTTCTGAGATATTTCATATTATTTCCTTTCCTGCCTGTTATATACATATTCTTGATACAACTTTGTATCTCTTACTCAAAGGTTTATTTATCCTAACGTTAAAAGTAAAAGGTTATCCTTCAACATACATCCTTGTAAATAAACGTCAAAACCAACCCTACTCAAATATTCCATCTTATATCCCTTCAATAAGAATATGATGTACATCCTTCCATCATTTTAAGTAAACCTCCATTTTTGTTTGTGTGGAAACTCTTAATAACAAGGAGGTAAAAAAAAGAAGTTATGGTATAAAATAAGCAAAGAGATCTACCTTCTAAGCGAATCCTTGCCACTTAACATTAAATTTTCAAAACACGAAGCAGTAAAAGCTTATTGCAAGACAATTTTAAGGGTTTTAAATATCAAATTTCTACAAAACTTTTTACCAAACCTTTCTTGCTCATTTCCAAGAAGTCTTGCATTTCTTCATCGTTTCTTATATAGATCGAGGGGTGTTTTCAATCGGTTTAATTTTAGAAAATTGGATTTTTCACTTGGAAATCCGATTTTAAATAAATATGAATATTTAATTCTACAATTGGAAGCTTTTCGGGAATTTTTATGATACATCACTATTTATGTTTGGTTTGTGATACTTAAGAAAGTTTCTATTTTTACATCACATGTGTCACAATATCCTGAGTTTGTAAATGTATATAGCTCAGCTTCAGCTTTAGCTGATAGATTTTCACCCTGTAACAATTGAAGAAGGATAATCCTACTTAAGCGCACTTTGAGGTCATATTATATTTTTGAAAAGTTCAATAAACACCAGTTTACACTACAAAATATGTCGTCATGAATTTCAAGAGGGCTGTTGTATGTAGTAGACATGTAACCACAACAAAGGTATCCCGTACTTATCTTGACATTATTCCTAAGTAAACAGTTTCTGTTCTACAATACAGAAGTCGGGATATTACAATGTGCATAATTTTAAATGAGGGATGAAACTCATATGCAGGACCAGGATACAGTTAAAATGTATCCTGCGCTGCAGTAGATCCACTTATCCTCCGGGATCATTTGTCATCGTTGACGATAATCCAGGAAAAGGATTTCTTCATGTGGAAATAAATTTTCTTCCTAGTAGTTTAAACATTAACTCAACTGGAATGAATCCAGTCAATGATTGTTATTGAATTATTTTGATTAAAATGCATCGATCAAATGTGTAAATGATTTTGTTACACAATTTCAATTTGATACTGTTAATAGGAGCTAATATAATTGGAACTATATCATTTCAATAGATTCAATATGTTTCATTATAAATATTTTAAACGAATCGTATTCATTCTCTCGAATTTCAAATGATATAATTCGATGAAAATATGTATATTAAGTTTAAATTAAATTTTATATCCAAAATACATTAGTTTGAAGATTACTTTTATAGCTGCATGTATTAAAAACGAAAATTAACCAGCGAATTAATATCGAATAGCACAACACTTTTCACACGGTATTACAGCACTTTCAAGGATGCCTAGTGCATGCACTATAGCATATGGTGAGAATTCTCGAAAACCTTTTCAACCTTTAGCCCTGAATAACCTTAAAACAAAATACGATTCGATTGTATTCAATTGTCCCACAATTTGGTTCCCACAAAATGCATTACGGTTGCATTATTGGGGCAAAAGGTATGTAATACAATCGTTTGTTGGGGGTAAGCCCAGTAAAAACTAATAACGCCCTGACCCATTTTTTCCAATCAATGAAGAAAAAACATTATAACAGAATCCATACTAACCCGAATTAACTTGGTTATACTAAAACAAATTCGAATGTTAGTTTCAGCCAAAGCAATAGCCGATGATCGATTTTAAAAGCTTAAGAGCGCTTGTTCATTTGTACAACTACATCGAAAACAATTGATACTGTTTTATGGAAATTTCAACAACCCTATGAATATAGCCAAAGAAATTGTTTAAATATTTCATGTATTTCAATGTATTTGAAATTATCGAATGGTTGACCGGTCGATTGGTTCAGTTTAGATTGCAATTGAAATTGTAGAAATCCAACATGTTTGAGTACATGTACTTAGAATGGAATAGTTGTATGCCCTTATTACCTACCCCTCAGCAATATCATCCCTTTCTATGTTTTCGAACACTCAAAAAGTATAAAATTTTCAAGTCTCTGTACGTGAATTTGCAGTTCTCCATTGTCCGGAATGCTGGCGCAATTGTGTGGCTTCCCGTTTAAGGATTAAGCAATCGTTTTTGAATTGCGTATTCAATGGAACATGAATATTCCCTAGAAGTTCTTATATGTTATACACCACTGTTCTGTGACGCTTGATGAGCTTCAGCTTTTGAGGATTCAGTTGATTGTGATGGAAAACGTATTGACGGGTTGATGCATTAATCAGTAAAATCATGTGCAACGAATTTTAACACAATTTCTTCTGCACTACTTATTTCGTTCAGATTTTATTGCTCCTATTATATCATCATTTAATCACATAATCATACATAATGGTTAAATTCAATCTCATACAAAATGTATCCTTTTCCAGCATTTCATTCTAATATTTTTGAATGAGCTTAACCTAAAATTCTAATTTAAGGATATAGCAGATGTAATTCTACTACAAATGCTAAATTATTCAAAGCTAATTAAAAGATATCTACATAGAATGTTAATAACGCATTCAAATTGTGCAGTCAAAAATAAATTAAAATTTATCGAGGAAAATGTAACAGTTTATCCTTAATCTGATTCATCGAACAACTCACGGAGATATGAAGCCATAAAAGTTATATCTAGTTCAAAAACAGAGCAATCAACTTGAATAGGAGTGAGAATACATGAAAAAGGTTCTGAAAGAAAAATTTATAAAACGAACGAATAAAGAACGTCAGACATAATCTCGAAAATCTAATCAGATAAAGCGATGTGCGCATGCTTAGCCACAAAACACTTCGGAGGATCCTCAATTTATTTATGGTCTATTCCGTCTGGGTCCCTCACGACTTCAACCATGGCAAACCCTGAGCGTAGGTGAGACGCGTGCTAAGGTTGCATTGTTTCCAGACCACACTCTTCATGTCCTTTTCGTATTTTATTGCTATTGAAATTTGTGTTGAATTAATAATTCCAAAACGTAGGCAATGGCAACACACGTCAGATGAAATAGATCGGGATTACAAGAGTCCTGGAAATATTATCCCTTTGAGATTTCTACTTGAGATAATTTGGACGCAGCCTTATAAGTACACGAAATATACGTGGGCATTTGCCGTAAAAGTTAATTAGCATGTTAGTCAAAAAATGTGTACTTTTATATAATTTGATCGTATCTCAAGGATTAACCAGTAGGACTCAATGTTACTAAGCATTAGATGTTATCATAATTATCATCTTTGTGGTTATCGTGGCAGTCGTCCACACACATACACATACGTCAAATGTGCTGAAGTTCAAAATTACCCTTAACAAATATAATTCCAGTTAAAGATGGAAATTCAATATCTCCTGTAATTTTAAATTTTTAATTTCTGCAAAATTTTATTGTCCTGACTGGAAATTCAAGACGACCAGGCTAGCCTACAGTTTTAATTAATTTTCTGAACTACAATATAATTGACACTATTATACAAAATGTCAAACCTTTCAATGAAAATATGTCAAGCACGTATTATTGCATTAACAAGAACTTCGTTTGTGGGTTATTATAGCCGCTACAATAACTCAATGTTTTCAACAGTTTTGTAGAATCTACTTGACTGCAAAACGTTTTCATGATACTTATATGTCTTCTTTCCGAACGATTGATTATTCACAACTCGATAAAATTTTATAATAAGTTAAGGCTAACAACGTTTTTATTTTTGTAAGTTCCTTATTAGTATTCTATGTAATTTAATTAGTAAGTCTTTGAAATACGTTTCAGACACTAACGTTAATTATAAAATAAGACAATTGGATAGACTTGATGAATAAATCATTTTGCATTTCTGGAAAATGTTTGCTCAAGAATTTGTTCTTTTTCAATTGATCTACGTGGATTTCCATTGAGAACACGACAGTCAATTCTATACCAAAAATATATCATATAGTATATAGACAACGCTCTCATTTTAATCAAACATATGCGTCAGCACCCTATCACAAAGTCCTCGGAACCTTTTATTCATTTATTAATGGAGATAGAATGGATAGACTAAGCACTTAAAAGGTTCGTTTTATCCTTAAGCACATTTGTACCGAAAACAGGGTGTTTATATTTGATTCAATAGAACTTCTGCAGTTCTGTATAAGTAAACCCTCTAAAGAGAACATCTACAGCTTAGAATATTAGTAAAGCCGACAATCAACTGAAAAGACTCTTCCAAGGGTGTAATTCAATACGAGTATAGAGTTGAATTGAAATACGAACATTCAAACACGGGGTTGAATGAAAACCAAAAAATAAAACGAAAGCAACGCAATAAACTTGAAGTTAATCTAATCTTATCTATGAATTGAAAACTCTTTTTAATTGTATTGGCCATTAGAAAGGATACAAAGTCCTTTTTATATTGTATTCAGCACAAAAATTGACTTGTACTCACAGAAATCAACGATTCAATTCGATGATGTTCGTATTAACTGATAAAACCTTTAATGTCATTCGCCATCACCCCTACATCTTCGAGTTAACCAATTCCGAATATACCTATAACAATAAATGTGTGTATAATCAAACTTTTTCGAAACTGTGCCTCCACCCTCTTGTTACAAATTAACGAAAATGTTGATTTTATCACTCCAACTTTGGTCAATGGAAGCACAACATTTTGATCCAATGACAATCTTCTGGTTCCGGTTAAAACTACCCCCTTCAAAATAATCGTTATAGTGTGTATCATTATATGTATATGTGTTTGTTAAAGGAATCCTCTTCTATACGCACTCACACATACACAACCAGTACCAGGCATTGGAACACCACAAGGACTTCTTATCATTGCGTGGATCTTCAATTAATTCCTCGTTTAATTTAATTTCACAACAATTTTCCGTTTTAGCCAACGATGGTGATGACGATGTTAGGGGGATGATCCCAAAATTAAGTTGACTTTTTCCGTTGTCATTTATTTTGTATGTTGTGAACACCGCCATCCCCCCTTTGGAGTGTCGAAACCACTGGTTTGTTTGAATATAAAATAAGCCTCCAAGCAGTGAAATATTTTTCGGGGGGGTCGTTGATATTCAAATGATGTAATTGCCTTGTGTTCCTCTTATTTGCGTGTTTGTTCAACATTATGGCGGATAATTTATTTCTGGCTCATCTTTTCATCTCAAACCTCCCTGTGTCTCCCTTCGTTTTGTGTTGTTGTTATGTTTTTATAAATTTACAGAAAGAGGGATTCTGGTGAAGTATTCATGTTTGTGGCCTACCTAGTCGGTAGTAGCCAATCATTTTGCATGTTCCCAGGAAGAGCTTGTGTCCACCACTAAAATATTCATCATTTTCTGGCCAAATTTCCGACCAAATGGTGGTGAATTTACATATTTCGTTATTTCAACGGAATTGAGCTGATGATTGGGTGGACGTCGTTAACCAAAATGTATTTATATTCAAATTGCTCACTTAATTATGGTTATTAATTAACTTTAATTGATAAGGAGTACTTAATGCTATTTTGATCCATTTTGCGTTGCTTGCTTTGATAATGCTTTTGCGATGATTTTGTAATTTGATGTAATTTGTAATTTTCGGTGATATATTTAAACATGACCTCTCCTTTGACATTAGCTTTTTCGTCTACCCAAATCATGCAGTGTATCCACATGCTCTATGAAGTAAAAATAAACCAATGTTCTGAGTTCCCATTATAACTGAATATATAGAAATATGGTTCAAAGTTATTAGGTCAACGGAGAAAATTTTGAAAATCTAAATTGAATATCCCAAAGGGCCAATAAAATTTTACCCAAAATACAAATCGTTGCAAAAGGTCGACAAAATCATTTGCATATCCCTATAAAATCATAATCAAAGTGTTTGTGATTAAAAAGTTTCGTAACATGTTTACACTATAACCGATTTGTATGAACAATATTATAACAACATCATACGTTTTGTTATATAATAAATGTTACAAGTTTTTCATATGATAGAAAATTTTCATGTTTAACCGAAAGGGTATATCTAGATCGAATATTTTATGGCTTCTAATACGAAAGTTTCAAATAGTATTTTGCGAAAGCTTTCTATTAAATTTAAAATGACATTTTATACAGAAATAGAGTGTTAAAAACAAGCAAGTGGTTTTTGTTATTACAAAGAAGAAACAGAATTCAAGGTGTTATTCCCATATGTATACCTACTAAAGTTGAAATCGATAATACAATGTCATGGTTTTTGTAATACCTACATCCAATCGATCAGAAGTTGACGAATGGAATTTCTTATATGAATCAATTTTATCAAACTGTTTGAATGAATTTCAATGTTATTCAACAAAGACACGTGGAATATAAGGACTCTTATTAATCAGATTTTAATGGAGTTATGTGGATGTAGCGCCGAAAAAGTTATTTTACATATGATTAATCACTAATTTTGATAGCACTTCTGTAATAAGACGAAATGCATCAGAAATGTTTATCAGATAGGACCCACAGATTATTAACCATAGGTGTGTAACAAATTTAGTTTGAAGAACACGCTATTTAACATATGACCCGACGGTTCTATAGATATATGTAATTACATGAAATGATAAACTTCAAGTTAATAATAATCATATTTGCAATTTCTTTGATGTGATAACTCCATTTGCATGTTACACTTCAAGAAGGGAAATGAATTTTCTCGGAAATTTATAAACCATTTCAACATATTGTAATATAAGAAATGTCAATTATGCAATAAGAACATCTAGGAATTATCTGATACAGACAAAATGACGTAGACGTGATTCTGTTGTAAAAGAAGATTAACAAACAGTAGCTAAAGGTAATATTTCCATAACGATTAAAAATCTTGAAAAACTCGTTTCTGTCCTTGATTATAAGCTCAAGATAAAACAAACACTCAATGAGATATTAATATTTTCCACTTAACCAAAGAATTTGAAACCCACATAACAAAAAGGATAATCCGCACTTAAAGTAGCTGATAAGATAAAACGAAGAAAATTTAAAATTCCTTACCTGGACAACATGGCAGCATCCTGTGGTCCTCCAGCACCAGGCTGAGGTAATTGAGGTAAAGGTGTTACTAAAGGTGTACCTTTTTTCGTTGGCTCTGTTCGACTTAATATACTGGATATTGAAAAACTAGTATATCCACTTCCAGATGTTTTATTATTGCTATTATTTGTATTATTACTATGGTGACTGTTATTATTGTTATTATTATGATTATTATGATTATTATTATTGTTATTGTTGCTGTGACTGTTGTGACTAATACTACTTGATTCTGGGGGTGTTTTCGGTGGACTTAAACGAGATTCGGAACTATGATGAAAACTATTTAGACTTGTATGATGAAGGTTTGCGGCGGCATGATGACTTAAATGATGATGCAAATGATGTGCATTAAGACTATTTGTTGTTTGTTGATTTGTTGAATTACTATGATATGTTGTTTGTTGTGTTGTTACTGGATTTGATGATGTTAATTGTTCCGGCCGTCCAGGACTTTCATTATCACAACCACGTGGACTTGGTTCTGGACTTGACACTACACTAATATCTACATCCGTTTCTGGTGACGACATTTTGTTAAACTAGTTAGTAGTTTGTTACTTATAAAATGTTTAATATTAATAACACTTCCGATTTTTATATGTTCATTTATCTGTTCTATAAACACAACTGAATACTATAAGTTGCCATCACTTTAAACATTTGAACAATTGAGATTTTGCGCCGGAATTGCACAATATACTCGTAGATGTTGAGTCGAATTGTGTTACGAATTCTGACTGAACTAAAAAATGAAACGTTTTCGTTCGATAAGGACCAGAAAGGAAGTAGTCGATTCGTCAGTTTTTGGTATGTAACACCGTCGTCAACAACGTATCACTTTGAAATGATTTTCAGAACGAATACAATACGACTAACCCCCGTAAAAATTGTATACACACAAACATTTGAAAAAATGTCAACTAATACCACAAAAAAAATTTATCGTTTGTATTAGCAAACACACCCCAGAACTTTCTACCCTTCTTTCTTCATGATTCTTCATGTTGTTTACTTCAAAAGTGCATACATTTACACACCGGAATTTTAGGGGTTGGTCGGCTGTCACAGTTTTAAATTTTTCGTTCTACACAATGAAAGAAAAGTGGAAAATAAACCAAACACACACACACACACTTGTGACAAATTGTTTCTGAAGGAGATTCATTCAAAATTCAAGCACTTGGATTAAGTGTCGATACGCACACAAATTCAAATATTTTAGGGGTGAAAATGGCTTACAGAATGGAAATCGAAACACATCATGCTGTCTCTCGTAAAGGCGTGTTAACTCACCCTTAAATGCATGACTCTCTCATGGATGGACCAATCCCGTTTTGTGGGCAGTACTACACCAATCAACCCCTAATGGTGGACGATTTGGGGAAGATTCCTGTCTAAAGGAAAAAGTGAAATTCATTCATGCGCAATCCATTTGTCTTCCTAAAACTGTGTCCCAGGGATGATTAAAAGTGAAATAGTTTAAGTGGCGACGTCTGATAGAAGAAACATCAAAAATAAGGAGAACGATCATCCACAATTCTATCTTGATTCCGGGGGTCATCCCTAATAGCGCTCACGCTCATCCCTTCGGGTATTTGAATGTTATCAAATAAACGAAAAAATTGTGATTCTTCAAGATTTACACGCAAAAAAGAAAATCCAGCGAAGGATACAGTTCTGCCACCCTTACTAAAAAGAAGGCGTACGCGAATTTCATCCCTGGGCACTCTTATGTATAAAGTGTTTGTTTGCTTAAGGCAAAATTCGCGTTCGTTTTGTTTTTTTTGCAGGATTCTATTGGGGATGGTTGGAGGAATTCGTTGATTTCTTGCTGGATGGTGATGGTTGGTTAACGTTTTATTGTTATGCACTTACCGAGTGGAGCATTCATACAAAGGTAGAAATGACACTGACACAACTCACAGCTGACATGAATGTCTTCATGATTTTTGTTAGTACCTACTAGTATTCATGTTCTATGTGTAAGAAAAAATAATTCAGAAATCTCTACGCAAGTGTAGTAGTCAAAATTGTTTTAGCAACTCAACCTACTCACCCTCAAACCCTTAAGTATTTGTGTTCTTATAATTTCTTCTTTTTAAGGGAGGTTTTTTTTCACATCCATGTGAAATTGTCGGAAATTTGAGATCGTGTTGTGGAAATTTCGTGAAACGATTTTGATTTTCATCCACTTGATGTTGGATGTTTCCGTAGAGAATTCTGACTTATTCTTCTACTTCTACTTCTCCTTCTGCTGCTTCTACTTTTCCTTCTTTTGCATCTTGATTGCAAGGACAACGAGTTCTTCCTGCTATTCTATAGAGAGTGGATTGAGTTTTCACCCAGTCACTAGAGTGGTTCTATTATGAATGTTTACACATGATAAAAGGAATTGTTGACTTGTGGATGTGGATACGAAGATGGGTTTTGTAAATACTTAAACAAGACTTCTAGGAAAATATTCATATAGATACACACTAGAATAATTATTTTCCATACAATTTCGGGAAACGTTTGCTTTTCATTCAGATAATTGTAGTTTTTGTCTATCCATTTTCAAAGATATGAGGATGTTCTTGAATGACATGAATTATTTCCCATATCAATTAGAAAAGCTTTAAGATCTCATGGACCAATTTAGGTTCCTTCGTTCCTTCACTTCCGTATGGAAAATTTCATCAGAGCCGTCGGGTATAATTTCTATTTGTAACTGAAGTGATATTTGCTGTTGTTATTGTATCTAATAGTTTATGATTTCTTCTTAGATCAAAAGGATGCAACTTAACTGATTGCAAAAGGATCTGTAAAAGGATTTTGTTAAGAAACTTGAAACCACTAATGTGATTTGTTAATAGAACAGATATAAGTACAGTTATTGATAACGAAAAATTAAAAACCTCTAATGGAATCAAGTACTGAGTATCATATTTCCAAAGAAAGTAACCATCTCACTTTCCAATAATATTAAACGTACTATTGCAACGAAGAGGTTTATTCATTTTGCGCTCAAGGATATCTTAAGAACTATTAAAGAAGATAAAAATTGCACTTAAGCTACTTAACACGAAAAGAACACAATTGTTGATGCTACAGCTCCTTATGTAGCACCTCAAAGTGTAATCCTTAACACAAACGAAGACTTATCTCGATGGAAGAACAATGTGACAATGAGACAAGTCCTTAAATGTACTTTGAGTGTATGTTTTCTTCAAATTTTAGATTTAGATCACTATATATCCTCTTGTCCTTTGTCGCTATTGTATGAATTGTGTACAGATTTTCCTCAAAGAAAAGGATATAAGGATACATATGAGACTCATCGTTTTGTGTGTGAGAATATCACACGCAGTGATTCTGTTTTAGATGATGTCGGCACTTTTTGAATTTAAAATCATTTCGAAAACGATACAAAATGTGACGGTAATTCTTTCTTCATTAAGGAATCTCTACATTTTCATAGTAGAGTATATATTATCATGCAGAATTCACGTGAAATTCCATAAAATTAAGAAGACCACGGGAACATCTTCTAGTGTCATCTAAAACTTTTAGTTTCTTCTACTAGTTCTAATCTAAATTGGGAAAGGAATAATTTTCTTCTTACTAAAACGAACTCATTTCGCTCTAATTAAATTCCAAGTTTTCGAGTGTATCAAAACTATTCAAATACTCAGTGGTTTTATGTTATGGTAGGGTAGCTATAATCCAAAACTTTGCCAGATGATG
Organism: Chrysops caecutiens; assembly: GCA_963971475.1. Lineage (NCBI taxonomy): Eukaryota > Metazoa > Arthropoda > Insecta > Diptera > Tabanidae > Chrysops > Chrysops caecutiens. Next base: position 39,556,500 of record OZ020569.1, on the reverse strand, counting down.
TATTGCCTCACAAAACAAGTTTCCTTTTGAAATAGGTTGCCACCGAAGGAAAGGCATCCTAAACAGGATTACCGGGAATAGGAAAATTTTTATGATAAAAGCTAACAGAAAAGAATCTCTATTACACTTTCCTTCTTCAACGACGTTGTTGTGATGAGCTTTTACAAACATTGTTGGTAGCGTCTATGACTATCTCCTTGTGGGTTAAGACTCAATTAAACACAACTATTTCCGCTAATGAGGAAACTAAAACCCAGAATTGTTAAGTTTTCTTACAGGATTCATCCAACATGATGAGATGTTATGTGTAGCATCTCTTGTGTAATGAAACATTTTTGATAAAGTTTCTGATGATGTAGAAAGTTTTAGCTGCACAAAAAATACTAAATTTTGGGCTTGCATGGGATTAACTGCTATTTTCATAAAACCAAGACGATTTGTAGGAGAATTGGTGGCAACCCTCATTGTCACGAATATAGTAAAGAATCATATCTGCAATAGTCTATAATTCTCAGGAAATTCATCGTCATTATATAATATACGTATGAGCCAAATCGGTTACAAAACTGGGGATATAGTAAAGTGTTGATCGAATCCAATTACTTACATCTCGTACTGCTGGTGCTGCTTTTGATCATCAGGCTCACAAACCTATTTTTTCGATCGGAAAGTTTCACGTCTAACGTCGATATCTCTTAACTTGCGCATAGGTGCTACTCACTCCTTCTTCACTTAATAATTATTAAATTTATGATAGTATTTTCATATAGTATTTTCCAATTGTACTTTAAATAGAATTTATTAAAAACAGCTTCTCTCACAATAACTCACATTCTGGTTATCTCGTATACATCTGTGTTCGACTATATAAACAAAATTTATATTGTGGTAATGGAAAATGTCTCAGTTAACATGATTCCGATGATGTTTATTGATCGAATAAAGATCAAAAGCAGTTATGCACCAAAGTAAGCATTGCACTTTCACATTAATTAGCACTTCAGCTAGTAATTACGGTAAATCAGATTCATTTTCACAAAGTGTAAAAATAAAAAATTGCCTCATCCAGTATCTCATTAACGAGTGTCATACAATATTGGCTGACATGCTGATAATGATTCCACCGAAAAGTTCCATAATTAACTTCAGTTCAAATGCAAAATTTTATGTCACTAGCCAATTACTGCACTAAATGCATTCTGATGCATTCGAAATTGTCAACCAACTTTGGTAGGTGCTCCAAACCAATTGATCAATTAAAGTTAATTGCAAAATGCCATTACCTTCTGTCCCTGTTCCATGTCAACTGACACCGGTGTTCAATGGTGCCAGAAAATTGGAGACCCTACAACCCCATTACTGATGGTTGAGGTAATTTTTGTAAATTTCATCATTAACACCCTTCCACCTTCACTGCAGGGATGCATCAGTGCAATGCACTCTGGTACATATTTATAATAAAAAACGAATGCATTGGAATACATTTTTTCACTGGAAAATCAAATTTATTGAACGTTTTATGCAATTTACGCTGTTAATAATCGTAAAATACAATCTTCGTTAATTGTACCCATTCAGACACAAAAGGGTGTCAACATACTATACAATTTATCCATAACATGGAAGTGCAGTTTATTCCACAACATTAAAACATAAATTTAATATTATTATTAAATTCCTTAACATGGAATCGATTGCTTTAATCCTTAAAACAAACATAAATATTGAACTATTATAGATGGGGTCTATATAGTCCAGGTTTATTGTAGTAATTTAGACAAGATTTTTACTCGTTAAGAAACTGAAACATTGTAGATATACAATAGTACCAAGAAGACTATTCTGAAGATATTTGTATGGCTTCGAAAACATCAAAACCATCTTCCGTGTACTAATCATTGAAAGACAATAAAGTTCCTGAAAGTATCCTTGTTTACAAACACTCTGCCTTAAATCTACTTAACTCATGATATTGAAAGGAATAAAAAGGACTTCGACGAATGCAACAATGACGATCCACAATCCTCCTTCTTGCATTAGACGATTTGGGATGTACTGAACCACATATAGTTGTTATCTCATTCAACGTATCCTTAAAATGGACATACGATTGTGTGTGTATTTTGTGTTATATTCGCTGCCATATCTCATTACCATTGTTTGCTTTTGTAAATATTTTGCCAATCCGAATGGGCATAGGTGTACGTATTAACGTCTAGTATCGCCACCGTTAATAATGGCTTTCGTTGGAAACATTCTAAAGGAGTACAGAGTGGATAAGTTCTTTGTTACACTATAATAGCATATAAGATAATCTCATCAATACTCCTTTTCAAATATCACAGAGAAGCTACCGATATTCAGTGTAAAGTCCTTTTTGGGATATGCAAAATGCGTTTATGTACTTCATGGATATTGGGTGAATACAAACATTTGCACAAAGGAACTTAGAAAAGGCAAAGTCGGCAAATATCAAAAGAGGAAGAATGCTCGCTAGCATCGCAAGACTACAGGATGATTTCTTAGCTTCGTCGACACATAAAATTCTACCAGAATATAAACAGTCTCCACTTACCCCATGATGTATCCTTCTGTACTTATTGGATCATTTGAACAAGGTCAAATTCTCTAATTCAAAATGTCGCGAGTCGTCACTCTTCGTAACCACAGCTTGAACTGGAACTTTCCCAAAATTACCTCGAACAGATCATGCGTGGATCATGAGTTACTATCAAAGAAGGACGTTGAAAGTTTCTAATCAAGTCTTCCTTTAATATTGACATCCAGACTGCAAGGAATCCAGATGCTTAAGACAACAGTTGAAGACAAACTGGAAGCGCAAGGGTTTGTGCTGTCTTAAGACCACCAATCATTGACGAGGCACGACCCTTTTAAGCCGGCATGGCGCCAAGACGTTTATGAAACCCTTATCTGAAAATCCATCTAGGAACTTTGTCTCAAGTCCATGAGGTGAGTGAAATATAATTTTTCAAATTGGATTATCCTTTATAGTAGTCACATGAGCAATTTTATTTTTTCTTATTTTAATACTTTCATGAAAAGATAATTTCCAAAATTTTCTGCATGACTTATTTGGCGCCAGATTTATGAAAATTTTTCTCCACTCAAAATTATAATCTGACAAATTAGGATAATTGGTTAATAGTTGCAAGCAACTGGCGAGCAGGCTGCAAAATTAGACTTGACCTGATGGTCGATCTTTGACTTTGAAACATTGCGGCTATGTCAAAGAAGACGGTGCTTTTTGAATTTTTGTATATGTCTTAACGCGTGCTACGAAAGGATTAAGGAAGATTTTTTAAAGAAATTAGACCTTTTTCGAATTAACGAATATCTGTGGGTTACTGATTTTTGTCCAAACCGACTAAACTTGTATGCGCCATTTTGATGCATTGAAGATCCACCAAATTTTATATCTTGAAAGTATCGCCGAGAATGACATGGAAATCTCTCCAAAATGATGGCATGAAAGGTGCATTTTCTATTCCTTGTCTGTAATCAACTTTCAAGTGGACTGGTTCAGGTGGATATCTAAATGGGTTTTATCTTCACTAAATAACTAAATAATTCACTTTCCCTTCCCAGAAAATATATTGAAACCCTTCTACAAGGAAAATTAGTAAATTATCATAATATTTTGAGGGTTAATCTCAATATGAAAATCGTTTTCCGTTAATGAAGGACAGAAAAAAAAAAAACAAAAAATGAAACGAAAAATTAAAAAAAAATTTTATTTGAAATCATCACCATAAATGATAACTTTATAAGCAACCCTTCAATTAAAATAATCCACTCGAATTTCCAACCCCTAATGGTTTGAGATGTATTTACTGTCGAGAAAATTATCTTTTAGCTTCTGGTTCTGCTTCTCAATCACATTGACGAGGGTGTGTACCCTTAAAATGGTTGATTTGTCGATGTTGATTTGACCGACCCGGTTGTGAGTCCTGAATGTTGTAAGGTAAATGTTTTTTTGATTCCTCTACAAATTGTTACATCGCATCATGGTATGCCCTGAAAATCAGAAAATCTCGACTATCTGGGATGTGCCTGAATAGCTTCAGCTTTGCATGCCCGTAAACTCTTTGCCTGGAAACCTTCCGCATTGGTTGTGCCGGAAAAAAATTAATTAAATGCTTTGAACTTTGTTGAAATAAACCGAGGATTGTTGAATGTATCTAAACACGTCTCAGTGGGTGGTAGCATCATGCCCTTCAGGATGGCACCCTTAAGACATCATGCTAGGAGATTAGTAACCTGAATGGCGTAATTTTTTCACAAACATGTCGGATCAAATACGAATTGTTAGGAAAGTCGGATGATTGTCCTCCGTAGTCGTGTAACTAGGAGGGATGACTCAGCCTTTGGTTTGGTTTTGATCCGTTCATAGCGAATTAAACGCCATTTCCGCCACAAAACTAACAAATCTTGTAGAATAAATTTGGAAGCCATTTTTACAAAAATGTACATGGAAACGCTTAGAAAATTTAGATCGTTGGATCTGTTGTTAAGGAAATACTCTTCGGGGAGGATGAGTAAGAATAGAAGTCTGATTATATATGAAGCAAGATACAGCACAAGGAAAATATTAAAATAATATACAAAAAGTCAGTATGAATCAGTCAACAACTAACGGGCGGCACTAGAACTTAAACATTGCGGAAAAACTGTCATCGACAAAACAAGTAACAGCTACCGGCGACCGTTTTCGGCATCTTCTCTTTGTGTGGATTTTCGTATACTTCCTCTGTATATCTTCTTCTCTACGTTTGAACACGTTCATTAGAAAATGACAAAAAAAAAATTGTTTAACAAATTTTGTCAGCTCCACGAGTTCACTCTAAGGAAATCTAAAAACTTGTAGTGTAGTGTTCCAAAAAAGTCTTAGTTCAATACAACAATTATACAATTCTTTTTCTCAAAGTTTGATCTACACTAAAGGGCGGAAAAACGAAAATTTTCTGTGAATTGTTAATAACCGAAAAGCAAAAACAAGTAATATTGACTTTCAATTCGTCGATCTTAAAGTCAGAAAAACCAATTAAACAAAAAGCATTCATTTTTCATTGACAAGAAAAGCTCAATAATTTTGTTAACAAATGTTCAAAGAAGCAAAGTATCTTTTTCTTTTTATTGAAGTTAATAGCCAGAATCCGAAATTAATAAAATTCTGGATATACCCTGACGCCAAAAACTTGCTTCTACTTTCGAGTTAATGCAATTAAACTTTTGATCAAAGTTTCTACAACAAATAATTCGGGTCGAAATTCAGTCCTGGAAATTTATTTCATGCATTTACGAGATAATTTCATCCCCCATTTTGGATTTTTGTCTGTGAATAAAATGTATGTATGTATTTCTATTTGTTTGTTTGTGTTTATTGGTATGTGTAAAGGAATATTACCAAATTTCGAAAAATGTTAAGGATAAGTGGGTGTTCAAGTTTTCGAGGACTCAACCAAAAGTGCGAGCAAAATGGGGAACGCAATTAATGTGGATGGAATAAATTAAGTAGCAAATTTACTACAATGAAAGCAGTAAGTGATAAGGGGTGGCAGGGAAAAGGGGCTGGTTTTAATAATGTTGTTTTTGGGGGTGCTTTAGTGAATTCGTTTCGTTTTAGGTGAGAAGTGGGACATACAAAAGTAACCAAAACCAAATACTGAGTCTATTCAGATGTGAGTATCCCCTTTTTTGGGGGTGCAGACCTTGTCGGCTAATGAGAAAATTTGCTTTGGCTTGTGATGAGTGTGAAAGTGAATAGATGGGGATAATTGCGAACATGGGAATCAACTAATGGGAGCTTGAAAAAGGACTCAACTTTATTCATGGCGTAGTCTTTGGGGTTCCTTTGGTTGTTGCTATTGTATACATGTGTACGATGGTACACATTCATGTAAATTTGTCGTTAACTTGTGGATACCATCGATGGAGGGACGTTGAGTTTTATTCATGTGAAAAGGACGAAAATTCTGTTTGGAAGTTAAGGGAGAAAAGAAGAGTTCACACAGAACATATAGCACACTTGAAAAACATTTATTAATTAGGCAAACTGTGATTTTGTGCTCCACAAACTCCAAAAGTCTGATATAATAGACTGACAGCAATGAGGGTTTTTCTGAAAAAAGCTCCTTGGGACTGCGGGAATTGCGGAGTATAGTGGGAAAATTGATGATGATGATGGTATTTAATTTTGTGGACTAAAATCATTTTGTTAACCCCATGGAACATTTTTCGGTGTATAATTTAATGACTTGAAGAAGTTAATGGATGAAAGGGTCTTCTCATTGAGCTTCTATAAAGTCGAAGGAATTACAAAGGTAGTGAACTTTATTCTGGATTATTTTGTATGGTGATATTTTTCTCATGTGTATGCTTGTACATAAAATTCACAAGAAATTCGTTTTATTTCAGTTTTAGTGCTTCATGAATGTTAAATTGGCAGTGTTTCATGATTTTTCGCCGAGTCCTGAGGGTGTTGAAATGAAGATAAAGTTTTAAAGGACGTGCAGTTTTATAACATTCTTATATCAAACAAAGGAAGGTGCTTTAAAGTTTCCCTTAATTTATATTTCAAAATAATATACATTTTCATCTCTTATTTATTTGAGCAGTTTTATAAAATTTTCCAATTAACTAAAAATTTGTTAAGTAATTCAAGTTTCATTCACAAAATCCTTATAACTGTACAATCATGCAGTTCACTAGTTTCCATGTCATCAAGTTTCATAAAGATTAAACTAAAATTTTCTTTCTATAATCTGCTACTGTATTTCAAAATTTTTTTATAAATCAAAAAAAAAACATTTATTTTCCTTAAAAAGAAAATCCCTCATTTTGATCTTTATTTGATTCGTTTACCTTTGAAAGATTAACCAAATCCATTTTCCAGTCGACTCTTCTTGTAAGATGACACCAAATGACTTAAGATGAAATTATGAAAGGAAAGTGCGGTGTCTCAAAGGGATTCAAGGAGCATCCAAGTGATGGAATCTAAGTAAACATAAAAACGCAATTTCTTAATTCAAGTGGACCCCCGGAGTGGATTCGTTTTGCTACCGTTCTGGGTTATAGGTACTACATCAAAGGTTCGATGCCGGGACGATGAATCCTTCAGGAACTAACGTTTAGATTTTTGCAGTGCTTCAGGTACATAAGCGATTTCATATTTTTGACTCGATTGAATAGATTTCAATGCACTTTTTTGTGGCTCATTTTATACGATAGCTTTGATTCAATTTAGTTACCGCAAAACCTTTTTATAAATAATTCACTGTTTCGTTATGAACTCATAAACTAAGACAACGAAGATAGTTAACAACACATGATTACAAAAATAACATAACTTAGTAACTTTATATCTGGTACAGAATATCTGGCAGTCATTGTGTGTAAACTTGACCAGACTACAAGTCAAAGATTACGCGGCAATGAGTGCGAACATATAAATAACTAGAATGTGTTGAAAACAAAGACAAAATCGATACTTTTAACAAATGTACGCACGCACAGTTATCATGTTCTTCGCTATTTGACACAGAAGTGCATAGACGCATCACTTGAATGGTTCAGCCAGACAACCCCATTGCCAAAGAAAGTCATATACATTTGCCTACTGGACAACCGAGTAAGATTGTATCTAATAGATATACCAATGCTGTACGCACCTCAAAGATAGATACTCTGTGCGGACAATGGCACAGAAAAATAAAGGACTAGATTCACTTAATCAATGGAAACTAATCGATAGCACAGGACGAGCCTTCTTCATATAAAAAGGCGATAGTGTTTAGAATCTCAACATTTAAATGCAACTCCTAGCATCGTGATCCTTTGATTGTGAGAATCAAGTCGCGAAATCCTTCTCTTTCAGAAGCCATTGGTGCCATTGAATCTGTGCTACAAGCTACTACCCCTTTAAAAACATACACAATCACGTACAATATCCATTGCAATGTTCATCACTAATTGGAGTATTTGAAATTTACCGGCCAAACAACATCCCTTCATTGGAAAAACGTGCGTTTACTTATTCTATACACAGAGTTATTTCTCACACATGAATGGCAATAATTGTAACAGGGTAAGATTCCCTAGTCACAAGGGTTTTGTGATCAATGAAAGGGTTTGTGGTGCTTCGATGAAGGTACTTTAGGGTTTTCGTAATCATTAACAACTTCACAGCGTTTTCTATAAAAAAGTTTTATTTGTGTTTGTTATACTATGTAAGGATGCTTTTGTTTTCCGAAGTGTTTTAATGCTATTAAAATAGGCATAGGTTCTTCAGCTTCTTCGCGTTGTGATCAATAAAGGAATTAAGAGTGATGTCAAGTAAATCATATCCTTTGAATATATGTTGAACCCTTGATATCCTTCCCTTCAGCACACTTCACGTTCGATGGTACTCCATTTTAAGATGATACTTTATGCCAAATTCTAGCTTCCTTTCACTCGTCTTTAATTCTTTGGAAAAGAATCACACGGTTTAAATTGAAACGTGTATCACTTGCAAATTTGTAGTTTTTAAAAACGTAGAATTCAAACATACTTAAAACCAACTGAAATCCCTGTGATTCCTCGTATTTGAACAATTATTGATTAGAAGGTAATTGTCTTAATTTTAAGAATTTCATACTAAACACAACAAGGATTTACCCGAGAACACCGGGATTGCTCATCGATTCATCATAATTAGATACTTATTTATCCTAATTGTGAGACTGTTTTCTATTGAAGTTTATTTTCTATGAATATATCCTCACCTTACGGATCTTGTGGAAATTCATAAGACAAAATCTGAAACGTAGCAATAAAAATGAAATGTAAAAATTTCCAACGCTCGAACATGCATAAAACAAAGGTATACGACAATCTTATTTGTTTATGATAAAAAGCTCCTTTAGGTGATTCAATCAAGGATACTCCTTGTAGCCAAGTGTAAGTGCAAAGCAGTGGGAAAATGGAGGTTGGCAGATGTTTTGTCTTCAGAAAACTTACTCTTCTGTTTATGATATCAAAGAAAACACAATATTGTCTCTTGAACGCTATACATAGTTTTGTATACAACCCAAACAAAAATAATCCTTTTCAGGGCACTTATGTATATTCCACTATACCCACAATTCTCAGTTACAGGTGATAGGTACAACCTATATGCATGTATGTATAGACACAACAAATACACTTTGGCTATGTTGTAGACTGGAAATAAGTCATTTTCCTTGAAGTTTACTAAGAAAGAAATCGAAGACACTTCCTTTCAATAGCATATCCTGAACATTCAGCTCATGTGCAAACATCGTATAAGGGAGCGAATGAAAAAGTCTTGCAACCCAGCTACGAATAAAGAAATGAAACACGTCCTACACCTCCTTCCGTTCAACAGAGTGTCCCTGCAAGAAATGGAAATGCCATTAAATGTCAACTCGTTCAGTAGCAATAAATTTTTTATTTTTGCACATTTTTCTTGAGGATTTATTGTACTTTACCACTTCGTCCTTTTTCAACGGGCTTCGCCCATGATTGTATTTTATAAGATTAAGCTATTTGTCATTTGTATCTGAGGGATTTATCTGTTTGGATTTGTACCATTCTGCCATCGTGTACGTTTGATTCATTTTTCTCTCTTAATACATATATCCATATACACATGAAAATTCTTTTCAACTATTATTCAACTCTACATTGATCAATTAAAACATCCATCTACACAATAAGGACAAAAATCACTTAAAACTGCCCGAATTCCTCCAATTTATATGTAGCTACAGGTGAACAACTTTTCCATTAAAAATGAAAAACAAATCGCTAGCTTAAGAGGTATTTGTAAACTACTTTTTATAAACTTTTAAGTGGGATATTAAGCTATTAATTCCTGGCTTTTTATTTGAGTACTCTGCTGGTGTGGCCAAAATCCAGCGGAATCCATGAGAATATGTTCGTATCTAGAATTTTTATGGACGCATTAGGCCTGTTCACGTACTTGCACGAAATTGACGTTTTTGTACTCGCTCAAAAAATTGTTTTGAGAAAGTTTGAAGAAAAGTAACGAAGGGAAAATATACTTGAAAGTGCTAGATGTGACTCGAGATGTTTGCTCCAGTTGACAATGTCAAATGTAAAATTTGTTAATGTTCGCTTATGAAGTTGCTCGAGCTTACTGAAATGCGTGTTTCTCCAATTTGAGTAACGAGATCCTCTCAAATTGTTCATTTACAGCCGAATAAACTTTAGTAAATTCAAGCTGTACGTGAACAGATGAACAGACCTATTATATAGTATGTAGTTTTAATATTAATCAATTTCGAATTTGGCAATTTCGTGCCGATTGTTCCAATATTTCTTGAGATACTTGTTGATGAAACAGGATTACAGTTTAGGCAATTTTTCATGACATTCTATTACCAGTAACAAGAGTCCTGTTGATCTCAAGTTTGAAAAATTTGAATCACGAGACAGGACGAACAATTGACCTGACCTGATAATAAGAATTATAAATGGAATTTAACCATTAAAAATAAAAGTTAGCAGCTTTCTTTGTAGCATTATACTTCCTTAATTGAATTTTTATAATTCAATTGTATCATTAACAGTGACAAGCCTAATTTTTGCTTCCTCAATGAATAAGAATGACATTCCATCTACGAGTAGGTCGAAAACTAATTGCATTAAATCGCTTCATAGTTTTAACAAAATTTTTTACAAGAACTATTGATTTGAAATGGCTGCAAATCGTTATTAATTTTCATTTTGTGTAACATTCCCAAAAATGAAAATGGCTGCCTTACTTTCTTCAAATGTAAAATAATACACAATTATTCCCCTCACACCCACTTAGGGAATAATATTAAATGAAATTTCTTTAGTTAAACACAACAATACAAGAGAAAATTACTTTCCCGTAATTTTCTTTTTGTGATCAGTGCAAAATCTCAGCAAGGATATTTATTGGTCCTTAAAGGACATAAAACATGATTGAAAATTTAGCGATAAAAGTATTCCTTGCCAAAGTGAAAATCCAAAAGACTAATGGAATGACTACGTAGAAAGGGTAGATGGATATAACAGCAGAAATTCCACTAGATAACGTTGAATGTGGGAGCCATTTTGTGATTTTTATTGAGACCATAAAAAGGATTTACCAACGAAATTTGCTGATTCCTTTGCTAAATTGAAATTTGCTCAACGAGACATTTTCTTTCGGAATTTGGATTCTATGTATGTATACATATAAGATAGATACTATCAAATCACACTTTGAAAATGAATGTTTCCTTTCCTGTTGTTGAGCATTGATATAATAATGATATCTTTATTTTCGAATTTTATCGTATATAATTTTACCCAGTACCCATATTTATTATTCGTTTATTTTTGTATTTAGACTACAACTGGATATTTTAGTTATTGTGGTGAATTAAATAGATTCATTTACTAGCAAAGGCCGGAATATATACCTATTTTAAGGAATAATTCCAATTGACTATCCTTCTGATGCAATTTGTATTTGAATTTATATTTTCTGCATCAATTTATTAGTGATATTATTTTCAAAGACATAAATTTTGTTAATTTTGCATATATTTTATCTGTAACGTTGGAAAATTTTGTAAAACTAGAATTAGATATATGTACACTGCTGTGAAACTAACCTGAACTTTAACAAATAGATGTCGGTGCAATCGCTAAATGGTAGACAGAATGACATTTGACCGGCTCGTAGTGGAAAATTGCAAAATTTTGTGTACAAATCGCAGAGGTGGACGCTGAAGCTGACAATTTCACATTCTTTTCATTAGCTGCAGTTTGTCGTTTTCCGATTCAAAGTCTCCGGTTTTCTTTTGTTGTGTATCTAATAAGGAAATAAGTTCAAAAATGAGTTTCCTAGCAAAAGTATTTTCAAGGAATGTATGTTAAATTAATTTTTTATTAATTATTTCTGTGAAAAACAATGAAACGTTACGTAATCTTTCTGTGTTTCAGCTGCCTTTAATTGCAAGTCAGTTTAGGAATCCATCAAGCCGATTTTTCCAAACCAGTGAGTGAACATGTGCTTTTAAGTTTAGAAATTTTGTTAACTCAAAAATAATACTATTTTAGGTTCATCACTGTGTGTTGCCAAAATTCAACAGTTGGCCCCCAATTTTAAAGGAACCGCTGTGGTCAATGGAGATTTCAAAGACATCAGCTTGAGCGACTACAAAGGGAAATATGTTGTGCTATTTTTCTACCCATTGGACTTGTGAGTAGCGTTTCTGTTAACTGGTTGAAGATATGTTTTTCTAGCTAGTAAAATCACAATTGTACTTCCTGGTTTCTGTGCATAAAACTTGCAGTTCCGGTTTTTAAAACGTTGTATAAACAGTGAAATTAGTTGCTTCCTCATTTTATTAAACTGAATTCATTTGAAAGTTTCCTTCTTTATTTTTAGTTGCTGTTAATACTAAAGTTGAAGAAACCAGTCTTATAAACAATAACCTTCCTTGAGTAACTAACTTCATACAGCTGCCTGATTTGAATTTAGTCAAATACAGTGCCTGGCCAAAGTATTAGTATTATAACTATCACTTTTCATAGTTGTGAGGCCAACCATAGGAATCCCATATCAATCAAGTGCAAAGATATTTTACTCTGCCATAAACTTGGTAACCTTAGTTTCAACCGGAAGATTCTGTGTTACAAAACAGCATTTTCTGTTCGATTTCATGATTTGACTATAATAATCTAATGTTTATTCTAATACAAAATTGCTAAAATGAAATTTGTACTGTCATATTTCAGCACATTCGTTTGTCCAACTGAAATAATTGCATTCAGCGATAGAATTAAAGAATTCGAAGCCCTCAATACAGAGGTGATCGGAGTTTCGGTAGATTCGCATTTCAGTCATTTAGCATGGACGAATGTTGATCGCAAGAACGGTGGACTTGGTCAACTCGCTTATCCTTTGCTAGCTGATTTGACAAAAGATATTTCAAGAAATTATGGTGTTTTGCTTGAAGAAGCCGGAATATCGTTGAGAGGAACATTCATCATCGATAGAGAAGGTGTTCTTCGTCAGTACTCAATTAATGACTTGCCTGTTGGCCGATCTGTCGATGAAACACTTAGATTAATCAAAGCATTCCAGTTCGTGGAAAAACACGGTGAAGTTTGTCCAGCCAACTGGAATCCAGAGAGCAATCCAGACACAATTAAACCTTCTGTTAAGGACTCCAAAGACTACTTCAACAAACATGGTTAACTGAATACAATTCGATGAAAGTCTAAGACTTTGTTTAATAAATGCATTTCTTATATAAAATTTTGCATTTTTTCCTGACAGTTTCGCATATCTTCGACGCTGTGATGAAAATGATTGTAAAACAATTACTTGACTCCAGTTTCAAATAAAGCAACTTTTGTTGGAAAAAAATATATAAATAAATTTTATTAAAAATCAACGATTTCTAAAGTTTCTTTTTCTTTCGATCCAATGCATTCAACTCTCCTTGCTGCATAGCAGCTTCAGCATATATACGTTGAACCTTTGCTTTTCGTTCCATATCACTGAAATTGTACGAATTAAAATAAAATTCTGTTTTGATTTATTGATAAATGTATACCTTTGGATAATCTTCTTAAGTTTCAGTTTAGACAGGAAAGCGTTGTCACGTCGAATTTCGCGAATAGCTCCTTTAGTTTCTCTCTTTATCTTGTGCTGCATTATGGCTAACATTTCCTTCTTCTTAGATAATTTCGGTCTCTTCTTTTCATTGGTTTCATTCTTTATGAGCGGATCATATAACCGTAGCATTTTTGGTTTCTTTTCTGGTGGTACCAAATGAGGTAATGGCTTGTTTACAATTTCTTGTAAAGTGCTTTGTAAAGTATCATAGTTATTCTTCACTATTTCGGGATAATTGCTCACGTTCAGTTTTTCCAAAAATTTAACAAATGGTTCAGCTAGATAACATACTCCCACAATATCCTGGAGTGTACTTAGTGCATCTTTCACTAGTTTCAGGGTTACATCTAACGCTCTGATTTTGAAATCATTATCAATTGTTTCTATTACTAAATCCTTTGCTTGCAAATGCTGCTCACAATCATATTGAGATAAATTTTCCTCCATTACTAACAAGCTGCTTAACGGTCCTGTTGCGCTAAATGGTGGCACAATTTTCAAAATTTCAATAGATCTTTTCGGAATAGCCAAAAAGAGAATTCCCAAAAGGAAATTTAATGCAGCTGGAAGGAACCGCTTTGAAAGTGCTGTATACTCTAAAACAGTTGTTGTAATGAATAAGCCTGCTGCTATATCCCTTCGATCCTTGACTTTCGATCTAGACAGAACGTGGCTCATGAAGACAAACGTTGGCGTAACGACAGGATGCCTAAAATCCGATGTGGAAAACAGATTTGATACTAACTTAAAGAAGATTAACGTATTTACACTTGGGAAACACTTCGTTCTCTCTTTGAAATCATCGTATTTTTCTTTTATTACTTCCAAGACGCTTAGCGATGATTTTTCTGGATTAAAATGTGCTAAATCGAACAGGAATGGTGACAATTTTCCGAATATTTCAAACGATTGTCCGATGTTTGATGAATCCAATTCATCAAAAATATCATTGACGTATTGCAACATGAACACAAATAAATTAATCATTTTTGAACGATTTGCAGCTTCTAACTTCGGATGATTGCACTTAATTATTCTATCTACAATTAGATATTTGTTTTCTAAGCTTTGTTCAGCAATGAGTTCATAAAAGTCTTCATAACTTTTAGGCATATCGAAAACATGAGGCAAATCATCATCAAATTGTTTCGAAGTTTGTTTGTTTTTAACAGATTTTTCAGTTTGTTTCTTGTTTTTATTGTCTACCATCTCCTCTTCGTCTTCAGAAGTCGAATCATTTTTCAAATCACTCAAATCATCTTCACTTTCCGTTTCGTCACTATCATCTGCATTACTTTCTTGTTCACCATTTGCTTGACTGTAGTCATTTTCTTCTCGAGTAGTTTCTTTCGGCATACGTTGTGATGTTTCATCTGTCTGATAAAGACTTTTACCATCTTTATCGTATGCCAACATTTTTTCATTGTCACCATATTCGATATAAAATCCATCATCCAATGCATCTGCAGATCTGTGTTGTGGTTTGTTATCATCTGTTGGATGGTTCATTCTGGCTAAACGTTCTCTTTCCAATTTTTCCAGACGTTCCTTCTCTTCCTTGGCAATTTGCTCGTGAGATTTTAGTTTATCTGATACCTCACCACGAGGCTCGAATATCAATTCTTTCATCAACCGAGTATAATCATCAACTTTTGGTCTTGGTAAGTTTTCTCTCTTGTTGAGTTTACCAATGAGTGGTAGCACAGATTTATATTTTTCATCCACTTTTTCAGTTAAATCCAGAACTTCCTCTTTTTGCTTAGCAGTTTCAATCTTTCGTCTCTTTGTTTCAGCAATCATTTCTTGTATTGCTTCTGTCCGACTCTTCTCTGTACCGTCTCCACCAAAATGAGCAGCTTCCGTGAACTCAGCTAAAATATCAAATCAATTAATTATGTTACTTCCATAAAAAAAGCCTCCTTACCATCCAAAACATCCTCATTTTCAGACTCGTCCGAACCCTCATTGTTGAACTGTTCTATTTCCTCCAAAGTTTGTCCACGATGTGTTAGAATTTCATCATCGTTCAAATTGTATAAGTCCTTTTTACTTTCTCTAAATTGCCGAATTTTTTCAGCTGCAAACCTAGCACTGCTTGCATCTTCAGTAAATATTCCTCTTTCGATGCGATTGTCTTTGAATTTGTTTTTCTTATGAAGTTCCTTATATTCTTGACCAAGAGTTTCCTTTCTCTTCTGGAATGCTTTTCCTCGAGACACTCCTGGTTGGCCTTTACCATGGTTTATTTTCTTACCCAATATCGTAAATCTTTCCTTATTTAGATGTACTTCAAATGGATTGCTTTTCGCGGTTTTCCCAGAATGTGATTTTTTGGCTAGAACAGAGTCGGAATTGACTCGTTTGTTTTTCTTCACTTTTCCCATTGTTTAATTAACTTTTTAGTATTGATCAATTATTTGTTTGTAAGTCTTATCCAAAATCATTTTGATTACAATTATCTCACTTCATTATTTCTCATAAAATTTGCACTTGTTAATTTTACTACTGTAAACACGTGCATGTTATGACAGCTCGCTCAAGCGGCATGACTGTCGTCTTGCCACCAACGAAATGCGGTTCATTACAACAGCTGCTCCCAAACTATGCAAGGCGGCTATATACATGTTTGCTACTCTGAAAGAATTCAACATCCAATAAAATTATTGATGAAGCGCTTCTAAATATTCTGAATATCTGTGTTATAATTATTTATTCGTAATATTTATACATAAATATGAATATGTTCCTGAAACAAAAATTTAAATATATTACAAAAAATACTTTGAGCAACACTGCACTTAGTGATGCCAATCTTGTTTTTATGTTATATGGCAAGCCACAGCGGTTTTTTGACAAATGTCAAGTCGAACACTGTGAAGCAAATTGTACGCCATTTTGTTTCGTCTGGTAGTGAAGTTGAGAGTTGGGAATTCCGACTATTCGTGAAAAGTCAACAAAAGTAGGAAAATCAAATTGTGGAAATGAGCTCTAAGCACAAGGAGAAGGATCGAGACCGTGGAAGATCTGGATCTCGAGACAAGGACCGGGAAAAAGACCGCGATAAGGATAGACGTCGTAGGTAAGAATGGTGGATTGAACAATTGCCTGTGAGGATTTTACAATGTTGTTTTGTTTGTTCTTTAGGAGTCGGGAAAAAAGCCGGGATAAAGAAAAAGAGTCTGCACCCGACCGGACTGCTTCTAATGATTGGGAAAGAGACCGGGATAGGGACAGAGATCGTGAGCGTGAACGTGAACGTGGACGCGAACGTGATAAGGCTAGCGGTCACAGTCGGCGGCGTAGCAAAAGTCGAAGCAAAGGGTCTAGATCTAGGAGCAAGAGCCGCTCTCGAGAAAGGCGGTCTAAAGACAAGGAACGCCGCCGAGAAAGAGACAGAGAACGAGACCGGGATCGCGACCGAGATCGAGACAGGGATCGTAACCGAGATCGAGACAGTCACCGTGACCGAGATCGAGAGAGGGATCGTGATCGATATCGTGACCGTGATCGTGGTCGTGACCGCGATAGGGATCGAGACAGGGACAGGGACAGGGAAAGAGAAAGAGATTGTGATAGAGATAGAGATCGAGACCGAAACCGTGACAGAGATAGGGATCGTGAACGGGAAAGAGATCGAGAAACAGAGCGTGAAAGAGAACGTGAAAGGGATCGTGACAGAGTTCGTCAAATAAGGGAACCCAGTAGAGAAAAGGATACCCGTGAAAATAAATTAGACCTAACACAAACGTTTATGGAAGTTGTTAATAGTTCAACATCGATATCTAAAAATTTTGCTGCATTATTCAATTGTACCAATAGTAATGATTCATTTAGCAATGGAGCATCTGAAACATCTGAAAGTATAAATTTCATTGATTCCCTTATGTATAGATTACTTCAGAATTCTTTTAAATTTTAGCCGGAGATGCTGCTGAGCGTAGAAGAAGAAGAAAATCACGCTGGGGAGGAAGCGAGAACGACAAGACCTTCATACCAGGAATGCCGACTATCCTGCCATCGACATTGGACCCAACGCAGCAGGAGGCATATTTAGGTACAGTATATAACAACATCTCTTTAAAAAGAATTGCATGTTTTTATTTGGTTGTCAATTGTATTGTATAGAGTAAGGAAAGGAGTAAAAAATAATTTTTAAATTTCCTTTAAGCATAATTATCAAACGAATTTTCTTGCAGATACTTTAATTACCATGCATTTAACGAACGATATAAATGCATATTTTAAAACCAAAAATTACAATTTCCAGGAATTTATATTTAAAAAACTAACAAACAAAATATATATAAACATGAGTAATGACAAATTTTACACTAGGTTTTCACAATGTTAAGAAACAATGCGCTATGAAAATGAGCATTTTTAATGTCGCAAGCAGTCTACCCCAATTAATAATTACAATTTTATTTCACAATAAGAACCAAGAATACGAAAATATTTATTTTAAAATGTAATTATTCGTTATATTTCATATCATGGAAGTAAGTAAATACAGGCAACTCTATGGAATATTAAATTCGATAAAAATAATTTCCACGTATCAATCACATTTATATGATTTATTTTTATTATTTATGATGGATCTAAATCTAATAACGGGGCTTGCCTCGATTTAACCAAATCTTTTACAGTTCAACTACAAATTGAAGAGATCAGCCGTAAACTAAGAACTGGAGATCTTGGAATCCCACAAAACCCAGAAGAAAGGTTTGAATAATCACAACTTTACTAAAGCCTTCAGTTTATGGAACGGAATGCAAATAAGAGTTCTGAATATCACATGAAAATCATATGAAGTTAATATAATAACAATTGCTAATGAGACAAATTCTATTATGAGTGTGACTGGTTATATTCATCGCAGTTTGTTCATCGGTACAGCATTCTGAAACTCGTCTTCTACAGAAGTTTATCTGAAATAATGGAATGATAACAGGTTTCGGCGATACGGTTTACAATTGTATCCGTATCGAGTATATTTTTTTGTTTTATATAAATTTAAAGAATTTAAATATATAATGGTTTAAACCGGAAAGGAAAAGACATTTAGCTAGTTCAGTGTCATAATATTGATTTGTGAAAACACGACAGAAATGTAGACAAAATTAAATTGTTGTCTACAAAGAACTACTGCTAAATTTCTTTTTCTAAATTATTATAAATAGAGCTTCGTGTACAAAATCATTTAATAATCTAATCATAAATTAAAAATTTTTCTTTCCATCAGTTAGATCTGAGTCTGAAATAATAAAATCTTAACGGGCTGACGAGCACACTTCACGAATCGTTTTTAATCATGGAAGAAAGAAATAGAACAATTTGCAATATGGAATTGAATAATTAATTTAATTTGATTGAATTTCAGCTCAATAATTAATCATATTCTTTTATCTAGAACAAAGGAATAAGAAACTTCTTTGATACTTGCATTAAAGAAAATTTTCTTTAAATTTAAATCTGTTGTATCAAAGAAGTATCTTTACAAATCGAATAATGATTTTAATATTTATGCATTTCGCAGTTTTAGTATAGTATTATACAAAAAAATATAGCTCAAATCACTATCCCCTGTCACAAGTTTTATTTTGTGTAAAACTTGTGAAATGAGGGTATAGTCATATGACAAAAGCAAAATAAAATGTTGTGTCTTTTTGTTCGCAGATCTCCTTCACCTGAGCCAATCTATAGTTCTGATGGCAAACGCTTGAATACCAGAGAATTTCGGACAAGAAAACGTTTGGAAGAGCAGCGACATCAACTTGTTATGCGAATGCAATGCATGAATCCAGAATTTAAACCACCAGCGGACTACAAGTTAGTTTTAAATTTCTAACTGATAACTAATCCATTAAATTCATAATTTTTTTGTTTCATAGACCTCCAGTGATTAGAGTAAGTGATAAAGTCCTTATTCCTCAGGAAGAACATCCAGATATTAACTTTGTAGGTCTCTTGATTGGTCCGAGAGGAAACACCCTTAAAGGTTATTTAGAATGTTTTGAATTAGTTCAAATTTTTATATGTAAATTTGTTGTTTTTATTTTAGCTATGGAAAAAGAAACTGGAGCGAAAATAATAATTCGTGGTAAAGGTTCAGTTAAAGAAGGGAAAGTAGGACGCAAAGATGGACAACCACTTCCTGGTGAGGATGAACCATTACATGCTTTTATTACAGCAGGAAATCCGGAATGCGTTAAAAAAGCAGTTGATAAAATCAAAGAGGTAATACGACAAGGTATCGAAGTACCAGAAGGACACAATGATCTTCGACGTATGCAACTGCGTGAATTAGCTCAACTCAATGGCACTTTGCGTGAAACAGATTGCCCACGTTGTACCAACTGTGGTTCAACTGAACATAAGAGTTGGCTCTGTCCAGACAAACCAAATGTTACAAATAATATAGTATGTTCATCCTGCGGTGGCGCAGGACATATCGCCAAAGATTGCCGAAGCAAACGTCCTGGACAAGGTGGACCACCAACCGCCGATTCACAGACGAAAATTGACGAGGAGTATATGAGTCTTATGGCAGAATTAGGAGAAGGTCCAGCACCATCTAAGCAAATAGATCCACTTGTTCAAGCTCACTTGAATCGTGGTTACACATTATTCGATCAAAGACCCGCTGCACCACGAGCAATAACTGCTCCTCCAGCAGCTCAATCCGCACAACCAGCACCACAGGTAAATCCACCAATGCCGCCACCACCTTGGACTACCGCTACACCCATGCCTATGCCTCCTGTGATGCCACCACTACCGAATGGTCAACCACCACCTCCTGGAGGTCTTCCTCCAGTACCTCCAGGGATACCTGCATCTTCAGTAGTTTCCCCAATGATGACTTCTTGGCTTCCACCCGGACAGCCACCACCGCCAGGTGGAGAGAGTTCATCCATGCCTCTACCTCCTCCCCCTCCAGGAACAAGCACACTAGCACCACCAGGAACTGTACCACCCCCTGGTCTACCTCCTCCTCCAGGTACAACCAACGGTCCTTTGCCTCCATGGGGCGGACCACCTGGTGTCATTCCACCACCATTCCCTTGGGGACAAAATTCTGGTCGTGGTTTTGTACCTCCTCCTCCTGGCAGTGCTCCCCCTCCACCACCAAATGCACCACCCCCAACACCACCAAATGGTCCACTACCAAATCTAGTTCAGCCACCTCCTCCACCTCCGCCAGGCTAATTTTCACATCTATAAATAAGTGTAAGTTATTACCCATCGTAGTAGAGCAATTTAAACCCCAATTTAGACGCAAAACGAAATTTCACAATATTAGAATTGTAAAATAAATGTTTTAAATTAAAATAAAGGCCTTCAAATTTCAAAACCGTTTTTATTTAACAAATTGAACTCTTGACTGGTTTTCACTCCTATTTTTGTGGATTTTAGTAGTCATGGTTTAGGTCAGAAAATTGGGAAGAAGTCATCGCCATGTCATGGGAATTAGAGATTATATTTCTATTAGCCGGCAGATCATTCATGTGTTTGAGTAAAAGAATTCATGGTATTGTTGGCCAACAAATGAAAATGTTCACTACTAAACAAACCTATAAGACAAATGCGACTTTGGTATCGGTTATATATGGATTTTCTAGAAACGCTGACAAACTCTTATGAAAACCACGAATGTGATATGGTGTGGTATAAAGAAAATAATGAGGAATGAAAAACAGGTTTCAGTTATAAAACACTTTTATTCAATTGCACCTTCTCTTTCTGTTTTCCAAAGGCATCTGTTAAGATCTAATCTATAACATTAATGTAAAATAATATTTTATATTCAAAATTGTGATTATTAAACTATAGACCTAAATATTTAGTAAATAATTTTATACTTTATCCTTAACATCTTATAATTTCTTTTACTAAAATAAGACTTATAATTAATATTATGTGGTTTTGATTATGGATGGACTTTTAAATTAAATTAATGAGAAACTTTTATTGACAGAATATTAAATATTTTCTATTTTTGATTCTTTTCCTAGTTTTTGTAGTGTAATTTACAAGTTAAAATTTGGTTGTATTCAATTCTGTTAATTGAATGTTGTTTCTTTTGAATTTGTTCCCAGGTTAAAAACATTTTTCCCAAATTAAAAACAGATTGTGCGTTCGGGACATCGAATTTAAAAGAGAAAAGAAACAATTTTTCAAATTTTTTCCTTTATTTATTTCGTATCAAAATTGAATACTAATGGCACATTTATTTGATTTTACAAAGATATCTTGAAAACCTGTTGTGTGTTTGAGTTTTATATCTGATTCGAATTTATTTGGTTTTCATAATATTTTCTACACTATACTTTTGATCAAACCACTTTTACTTGTTATTTTGGCACATCCAATAATCATTAAATATGATCCTCCGAGAGATATATTATTTATTATTTAATATTTTCATTATTTATTTTGGACTGAAATATATCAGAAACGTAAAACAATTGCACATAGTTGGAAAAAGAATAAAAATTTTCAATGATTCCAGTTCCAATACTTATTTGCATATAAATCAAAACATTTGTTCAAAAAATTTTGTCATTATTAAATGAAAAGAAAAGTTAAACTCAACGGGTTTTTTTTTTTAGTTTATATAAATTTATTATATATAAGGCACCACTTAAACTTATTGTCAAGATATGTTTCTGAACTTGAAAACTTATTAACTCATTAACATCAATAACATGTTATATTTTTCTTCTAAAATAAAATGAACAACTTTTCTTGAAATCTTTGATCAAAAGTAATGATTATCAAATAGTTTAGTGTGTTTTCAATAATTTTTATGTAATATATAATTGTGATTATATTCTATAAGAAAGTGTTCTTTGTAAACCTTAATTCATTTTACATATTTTAACAAATATATTAAAAAAATACTCATTTATAAACATAATCAAAATGTTTAAATAAAATATATCCAATGATGATACGTTTTGTGTATCAATCTTATAAATAAATCTAACTTAAATACATTTCCAACATATCATTCACTATTAAACTATTTTATTGCATTTACACTATTGCTTTTATTCGTGTGTTACGAAAACTCAAACTAAAATAATCTCATTACTTCGAAATGTATCCAAAGCACTTAACTAAATAAAATAATTTAAGGTTTTATTTAAGTCACGTATTATCTACTTCAGAATGCTTTGGATATAATTCATTTAACCCAATGATATTTAAATATTTTATTTTATTTATTTAACATGGTCTTCAAACAACTTTTTCAAAAGGTAACAAACCATATTCCTTTATATATATAAAATATGTGTAAATGCAAGTAAAAGCTGCACGTTTTGAAAACTAAAGTTCAATTTGAAATTATTTAACATTAAAACTTGTGATTTTTGCATTCTTTCAAAACGAATTTTCTTTGAAATACCTCATTTTCCAGGCTCACCCAATTTGCTTTTTCTTTAAATTACATTGCAAGAAATCAATATTTCAGTTCTTTACCTACCAAAAACTCAATATCTAAACCAATCTTCAAGTAATACATTTAAAATTTAATAAATTTATTTCGACTTAACATAGAAAACACTAGTTATAACAAGACTATTTGTTTTACATCTTCGGTGAGCTTGAAATCCTAAATAACAAATATATAGTCTTGTAACCGATCTGAATTATGTGGTATTAAAAATTCTATCTACTAAAATTTATAAAAATTTACAATATCTTCTGCGTTTAAATGTATCTCCAACAACAATTTGACTTTTGATTGGCTTTTATCTCTTTACAGGCACACAAAACAGTGAAGTAGAAGTAGTAGTGGTAGTAGTAGTAGTACTAAGGTAGATTTTGGTAGTAGTTGCTCAGGTGTGAAGAAGATGATGATACGATATATTGTGATTAGTTGTTGATATTTACTTGTTTTTTGCAATTTGCATTTCATATATTTTTTGGTTGCATGTTAGCACTTCACATAGCATTTGCCTTTTAAATAATTTCTGATTTTGTCTACCATGGCACCACGTTGTTAGCAATATATATAGAAAAAAGAGAAACAAAAAATATATGTTAGTAAATTGTATTATGTTTACAGCATATATTTCTAATGATAATTAAAATTCGTTCAAATAAGGAAAATGTAAACATATAAGAACTTATGCTAAACGATATGAACTAAACAGAAAATAATATTTGAAAAAATATGTAGTTTTGATATAATGACTTCGTGAATAATTTTCAAATATTATTATTAAGCTTATACTTGATTTAACAAAAAAATTTCGCCCTCTTTTGATTTTAATTTTTGCTAATGTTTTCAATGAATTTTATTGAATTTATTTACATTCTATTGCGGTATATATCCTCATCCTAAGCACGAGCGTGTGCAATTTACGATTTTTAAGTGTTTCAAATGTTCTTATGAATTTCTTTAATGTTCCTTAATGATTCAAGCATAAAGTGCATTTAATGTTTTTCATGCACGCTATAAATGTAAATGTAAATATGTAAATGATTTGGCTTTGGAAAAGATATATACTCAAAATATTTTATTATTTATAAACAAAATATTATTGTCTGTTGCGGACGTGCATTGTATTACTGATGGATATGTTAAAATATATTTTCTGTTAAATCACAATTGTCAAAATTATATGATTCTTTAACTAAACTTGTAACCGCGAAGAGAAACTACATATCATACATACAAAAGTTTTCTGAAAACCTTTTCTTTTCTGCATTATATTTAAAACATATTCATGAAGATATTAAACAGACTACTGTAACAATTGCTTCAATTTATTTAGATTTTCTACTATATATTCCTGTATGTATGTGAACTGTGGGGTAAATGTTAAAATTACCTAAAGAATTATTCACGATTTTCTTATGGTATGTAAACGTAGAAATGAAATGCACGTTATGATAAGAACATCATTTAGATAAACATTATTTATAAGAGTACAAGTTTAGTTACATTAATTTCCTCGGTAAAGAATAAATCTTTATTTAAGTTAAATAAGTTTTCTTGAAACACTAGCAAAGTTGTGTTCGAACATGTTGTTTATTTACTAAAAAATGAATCTATAGATATCTTCGATGCATATATACTTATGGCGGTCTATAGCTTTTTTCAACAGTGTAATGTATTAAAATTATATTTTTTGTAGAAGTATATATACATGTCGGTACATAACAGATGCTATAAAACTATTATAAAACCTGATTTTTCTTGGTTAACTTGGCCTTTGGTTAGTTTACGTATTAGCAAAATACATTAAAAGAATTTTTTGTTTCTTCTTTGGAATAGCTTTCAATTCACGCGAACATATTTGAGCTGTGAAATATTTTCAATTTTAAAAAAATTTTTTCGAACTACTAAAAAAATCTTATTTAAATTAGCCGGTAAAAAAATCTACATTAAATATAAATTTTTCAATGTTTAAATGTTTTATTTTAGGTGCCATGACTTGCATTTGTAGTTTATAAGTAAATCCCATTGAAATATTAGATAATTGCACACTTGGATAGTGTATTTGTCATCCATAACAAAAGACATTAAGAACATAATTTTAATAGTAACTAGGAAGCAATGCGATGCAAGAGTTATCAATTAATTATTGTTACTGATTATATTAATTATCAATTTGTAATGTGCAACCCTTAACCATGGACTATACAAAATTAGGAACTTATTTGATATGTCTTCACGTTTAGAAGAAGATTTTGTTATTTTCATATGTTTTCGTTTTTAAGCTATTATTAGAAAGAACGTCTTAACTTAGTTTGGTAAAATTTCTGTTTCATGTTAGACAAGCATACATTTTTATATAAATATACGAAAAGAAAAGTCGGGGTAGTTTGAAGATATGAATATCAAAATAATTTAAATCTACCTAAATATGATTTACGATGGTGTTCTCCGATATGCGCATTTAATTAATCAAACAAAGCTAGAATGTTATTATTACTAACTTTATTTTGTTGATATATTTAAGTAGTAAATAAAATTCTACTTCACTGGTGCACAAACAGAATTTCGCCACGTATTTTTGTTGATATGGAAAATTTTTGAAATTTTCCTGCGACCTAATTGTAGACTTGTTGTTTTGAAATGAAAAAAAAATATATTTATGTATTCAATATTAATATTAAAAGAGTAAACAAATTAATTGAAAAAATATCCCTGGCATCGCATGCATGTCTTTTTCCAAAATGTTTCTTCATCCATTTTCATAGATTTGTTAATATTGTTTTGTGATTATTTTGAAATTAAAATATGTTTTGTTTTCATGGCTTCATTTTAAAATTAGATACAAAGTTAACAATGTTTTAAGACGGTTAATTTTAATAAAATTTTGTTAGTTTTGTACGTTTTATTGTTCATTCTAATTTATTGCAAATTAATTATATATATATTATAAGGGAATCATTCGTTTTATTTGTGTTTTAATAATTATTATTGTGCTACGAAAGTTTTACAATAGAAAACTATGTTACATTACATGTTAAATTTAACAATAGAATTTCATCAATTAGAATGTAACTAGAAAAAAACGTCTATACAAATTTTGCTTTTTATCATTTATATTTATTTTTATCTGTAACAAAGAATTTTTTTTTGTATTTAAATATATAACAATTCTCCTGTAGGAAGTTTTTATCAAACTCTATGTAATTACATTAAAAATATCAAATTTATAAGCCATATGTCTCTGGTTTTAGGTACTTTGTTTGCACCTTCGAACATGACAAATACGCTTAAACTTTCAGTTTAACTTTTCTGTCCTATCTTTATATTACTAAGTTTTATATGAAATTTTTTCTTGTACTTCTCATCAACAGGATACACTTGATAATTTCAAGAAAAAACAAAACTAAAGAACTACAAAATCGTACAAAATTTTCAATAAAAATTCACATCAAATTGTGTACTTACAGTAAGTTAAGGTAATATAAAATTATTTTATATAATGCGCGCATCTTTACTAAATTATACAAAATAGATTTGTGTTGATTTCGTACGTACTAAAATTAAATTTTTCAAATATAAAAATTACAAAGGCACAAGTCAACAAATATTTTTTTCTTATCATATATGAAAAACCTCCTTTATCTAGTGTAACATTACTATAGATAAAATTGGTTTTTTGTCTGAATGTTGTTTAAAAACGTCTTAATCTAATTATAAATACGTTTTTTCCTGGAAAAAATATATCTATATGTGTAAGCCTAAACAGAAAATATCAAATATCATAAAAATAAAGCAAATTATTATATACAAACAATTGATGCGTATCCATCACTTGCTTCCAATAAATAAAATAAAATTAAAGAAAATATATTATATATCTGTATTGTAATTTTTTAAAAATATATCGACTAGGAATTTGTTGTGAACGTTTGATCTGCAAATTTTCATGGTAACATTTTAAATACGAGTTACTGGTATACGTTATAAAGACATTATTCAATACAAGTGAGGATACTATCCTATTTGACTTATGATCTATAATAAGAGCGAAATTTTAAACAAAAATCTTAGAATTAAAGTAAAAATAGAAAAAATGTATCAAACTAACCTTTGGGGCTGAAATGAGAAAAACTGATTTTTTTGAATTTATTGCATTGCTTTTTTGGGGCCTCTCTCTCTCTCAATTGTATCTTGACTTTACTTGATTTTAGCATTTTATAGCATAGAATTTCACACAAGCACTCCAAACTATTTAATTAATTTAATATTTTTTAATTTTTTGATTTTTTTTTTAATTTTTACTTTACGTTTAATTAAACATTCTTAATTGCATTTTATTGTGCTCAAATGTTGTTATTTTTTTTTTTGATTATTAATGTTGAATACGAGTTTTAGTTTATCATCGAATTTAATTTATTTGTGAGAGAGCCCCAGGCCTTTGATATGGATGGTCTCTGTTGCCCATACGTCTCTGTTTAATTGCTCCTACTATAAAACGATACATGTTTATGTTTTATTTGAAATAAAATATATAAATTAAAAATAATTATTTTCTAGAAAAAAAGAAAAATTAACAGTTATACTCAAAAGTTTAATATATATATTTTGTTCGCCATTACTTTTTAATCACTTAATTTTTTCTAAAGTATGTAAATTTCATACTGCATTAGATTACTCCCTTACAAACTTTTGGTCAACATTATTTTATTAACGAAAACAAGAATATTAAGAACTTATATGAAAAATTAAACAGCCTTCTGTGAAATGAGATATAAATCTCAGCGTTCTGTTTTGTAATTCAATATCTTATGTATCTAATCATAATTAAAAAGCAGCTTAAGGCTATGAAGTCCATTCCATTGGGACAAAATACCATCGAGATTTTCCCATCTGCAAATAGTCTGAACATGGATTTGGAATTAGAATGCATTTCATCATTACAAGATGAGTTTGTATGTTAATCAACATACCTCGCAAGACATAATTATTTGTGATACTTTAGTTGCTTTAATCGAACATTTGTGAGCTCGAATTAAAATATTATGAAACCCAATGTTAGCTGCCTTTATGTTTTTTTTTGTTTTTCAAATATTTAGTGGTTTTTCAGAAACTACGTTTACGAACGCTAATCAAGAATATTATTTCTGCTTTTTTTGAAGCGTTAGTGCCAAAGCAAAACTCATATTATATATATTGTTTTATATCTTTGCTTTTAGTATTTATTCTTCAACAAGCAAGGCTGTGGTTAAACAGAAAATATTTTTATTGGAAACATTTTTTGATGAATATATATAAAATTACGGGTTTATTAGAAACATTAATTATTATCTCTGCATACAGTGTAATCATTATGAAAACTAATTAAATGGAATTAAATAACGTGCATAAAACAATTATTATTTTATATGCTTTCTTTTTTAGCACCATTTTATATCTTTCTTTTATTACTTCAATCGATCGCTTATATTCCCTTAAAACTTTTACGAATTGACCAAAAGTCTGTAAGATTTTAAAATAAGATTCATATAAAATATATATCATCCATAAAGAAATATATTTATTTTGTTCAAAGTGAATTCGCCGTAATGCACCTTATGACAGTACATAAGTAATATATAACTATATTATCTCGTTTTGTGGTTTAATTTTCATATATATAACCTACAAATTTTAAGCTTCCTTTCCATTAATTCTTTAAGCAATATTGCGAAATGATTTATTTAATTAATGATATCTACGACAAAATACAAAAATTATTAAAATCGGGAAACAAATATCAAAACTAAATCAAACAAAAACAAACTATTAGTCCATTTTAGTCTTGTTAAATGATACGTTCACAAAATACAAGGATAACGCGGTTAACGTTATTAACCAATGTAGCTTTGAGCTTATATTAATTCTACTTGGTCCCAAGGGTTGTATCATTCATTATTGATGGTAATAGATTTCTAAAGATTGGTCTATAGGCACAAATATAGAAAATAATGATGAAAAATCCAATTTTTCAAATTATAAAACTAGTATCTTTGAATTAACGCTTTAAAAATAGGGGAGTATATACTTTGGGATGTTTTACTGGTGGCCTAAAAATTAATTTATCTCATAATCTTAGTAACATACTCATATGGTGACACGTTTTAATAAATTGATTTGAGAGAAATGTGTATAATTGTTTTGTTTTAAGAAATTTATTATGAGACTGTGCTTGACTAGTTTTAGGACGGAGCTTCTAAGTGATATATAATAGTTGAATATTGTAAAACGAGAAATAAGCAATATATTTGAATTGTAACGAACACTATTTAATACGAAATTCTACATTTACTTCGCTAGACACGAAAATAATAGCACCATCAGTTCAACTGCTCATTTTTATACTACTAGCTATCAATTTTTTTTTTTTTTTAAATACGTTAACTTACAGAAGTTTTGTTTAAACATCATCGACACGATCAGACGAGACAAATTTCTTTTATTAGTTTGGGCTCCCGCAAATAATAAAGGATCGAACAATTGTAAATTTAAATTTAGATAACGATAAACTAATTTTTACATAATGAAACAAGGAATATGTGAAATACTATCAACATCAAATGATATTGTCAAAAGTTTTTACAAAACCAAAAAATTTCTGAGTCCAAATGAAAAGTATCCACACCCAAAACTAAGATTAATGTTCTAGAATAGAAGCCCAAAAACTAAAAGAACTATCAGAGGAAACTATTACTAATTTAAAAAATCTTATTTACAAAACTTAGACTTCAAAGTCAAACGAATCAAAGTACAAATGTTAAATACAAAAATATCAAATACTTTTAAATTGATGCATTCAGAATCAATTCAATTTCTTAGTGATAATCTTAGATTTGAGCCTTCACCTTATCTTGTAGTTGAGAGAAGATTTGGTAGCACTCAAATAAACTACATGGCAAATATATTATGATACATTTGAGAAGTTAAAAATTTGTAGATAATAATGTATGCTATTTGTCGTTTGATATTTTTAACTTTAACGTTATAAGTAAATTAATTGAAAGTTGAATGATAAACCTGCGCTATTTAGTAATTTCGCAATATGTTTTATTTAATTGTTTTCATCGAAAACTTTCCCAATAGTTTTTAATACAACTTGCTAATAATAATAACAATAATGCGAAAGAAGGTGCAAGTTTTTACTATACCGACAATTCATACGGATGACGTTTGTTCATGTTTGGCGAATGTAAAATTATTATTAAATTTTAACAAACTACATTAAAGTATTTGAATGTTTTCTTTACGGTATTTGTTCTTGTATTCACAATTGGATAAAAAAGAGTGTGGCACATGTAAACGATTATTAACTTATCATTTTCTTGTAACACTTAAGTGTTCATTTAAACATTCAATAAAATTTTACATAAACTATTTAATTAATGTATATATAAATGTATACTAAAAGTACTTTTCCCATGACATATGAAAGAAGTCTTCATATAATCAAGTGATCATGATACCACCCCCTTCGAAGAGAAGTGACTGTTTATATCATATATTAAATATTTTTGTATTTAAAATACGGAGCCGGCATGCAAATATCGACCAACTGTAAAAGTTTGTATATAGAAAGAATATAATTTATAAAAAATATAATAAGATGTAAATTTACAAAAAAACACTCAAAACAATATAACATAATAACAAGTAAAACTAAATTTAATTTTAATATTATATTTGGCTGTATTGCACTTTACGTGTGTAGAATTTATAGCATTATTAACGCCTGTAAGTGACTGTTAGCAAAAGCATTATAAACAAAATTGACAAGCTAAAATACACTGGATTTATTTTATATTGAAAATGTAATTTATCACAGATTTGTTTCAATAATTTTCACTTGAATTTAAAACCAAATTGATTTAAAGAGATGAAATATTAAATTGAGAAATTGAAAACTGAATTTTTGTTATTTTACACATTTCAATTGTGTTCAACTAATTTAATTCTGTATAACAATTAAGAATATAATCAATTCTTATTTAATATTTATGACAATAATTTCGAGTTGTATGTGGACGGTGATATCCAGTGTATTTTGGAAATAAAAGCAAGAAAAAACTAAATATAAAGCTATTAGCGCTAAGTAAAATATTGGTAACTACAAGTTTCATGTAAAAAGTACATTTGACATGTTTAACAATAGCATGCATGTTAAATAAATAAAATAAAAAGTGTTAAAATGTAAATAATATCTTTTATACACATATATTGCTTATTTTCCAGTGAAGAATGGCACGAAATAAGAGTTATAAAATAATAATTAAATAATGCGGTTTATTGTGAACAGGGATACTGGTATTATTTTTAAAAGCTGTTGATTTATTAATTTTTGAATTAATCGATTCTTACGTTCGACTGACGGAAGAATATTGAATATTTCAAAATGCTTTCGAATGAATATTTTGAAATCAACATTTTGTGTGCTCTTTATTTTATTAGGACTTCCAGTAATATTAGATTTAATTAATTGGTTTCAAATAAATTTAGTGGTTTTACTCGAGTAGCTGTTATTAATTAAATATTCTCGATTAGAATACTTATTAATTATTCCTGAAAAGCCCTACATCCACAAATTATTGGTTGTGTATTATTTTAATTGTTCTTGTTTTTCAATTGTTAAACCTTTCACCTAATAATAAAATTTGAATTAAGAGTATTAAATAATTATTAATAATGAAGAAAATTCATATGTAATGTCATATTTCTTCCTTTTCATTATTATTTTTCATTTAATTGTGAACTGTTTTTGTTTTTAAATCTATCTAACAAACAACCCACCGCTATGATCTGCATATTCCGTTAAAAGTGGATTTCCGGCTGCCAACGCTGCATAATTGGTATAATCACCATATGGTGTAGCGTATATTAATCCATGATGATCAAGTGTTGGAGGAGCTGATCCTGATAATAAACTGGCTGCTGTTGTTGGTACCGACATTCTAGGTGACAATATCAATGGTGCACCTAATGGTGTCTGCTGTGATCTGAGCTGTTGTTGGGCCAATCCGGGCATTGCTGATGATATTAAACGTGATTCCGCAGCAGCCGCAGCAACACGACGCCATTCTTCTTCGCAAGCTAAAAAAGATTGTAAATAACAATGTCTTTAAGACTTGTAAATTTTTCCATCCAAATTGGATCATGTTTCACATTAACAATATGAAACTAGATGACGTTCGGTTTAAGTTAGAGGTAGTATAAACGAATAGATGGTCGCTTAGTTGATTATTCCACCACGGTTAATTGTATTAGAAGTTAGTCGTTTTATTTATTAATAATAATAAAGCGTTAAAACATTATTAAAGCTGAAATATCAAACTAAATTTGAAATATATTTAGTCAAATAATATATATATATATATAAAAAATGATAATATGTATAT
Organism: Chrysops caecutiens; assembly: GCA_963971475.1. NCBI lineage: Eukaryota > Metazoa > Arthropoda > Insecta > Diptera > Tabanidae > Chrysops > Chrysops caecutiens. The sequence continues at coordinate 39,523,931 of OZ020569.1, read as the reverse complement.
AAACATAAATATATATATAATATTTTCGTTTTTTGATTTTTATTTATATATCAAAGGCATACCTGCAGCAGCGGCTTTTGTTGTAGTATCCCTGTATGTACCATTTATAATGGCAAGTTCCATTAATTGCCGCTTTTTAAGTTCATCTTCACCTTCTGCTTGCTATTATTATTAATTTGCAAGAAAAAAATTACATGTTTTTAATATGTTTTAACCAATTCAATTAGATTAGCATCAAGATGTGAAATTGGATTTAACAAATTTAAATTACGATATTATTTCACGAACAGAATTAATAGTTTTTACAATTAAATTAATTCTAATATAACAATTTTCAATATTAAAAATTTATGGAAAGCTTATTAAACATTTTAAACAAATAAAAGAAAATGTTGAACATTTTTTAATGCAATTATGTTTTATTTGATGTTTGTTTTTGGCCATTTTCAATTTTACCATTTTCAATAGTAAATTGCATTGTTAGGCATTCTTAGTCAAATTACAATGAAAATGTTTTTAATTAAATTTGTTTTTTTTTTTCGTTATAATTTCCAACTTACCGGCACCAATAACTTTTGAACTTCTTCAACAGCACGTGCTAATTTAACTTTAGCACGATTCTCTGTATCTTCAACTGTTATCAGAACATGAAGTTCATCTGATAAATGTTCCCAATTCGGTTTACCGCGATTTGCGTCTTCCTAAAATTTCATAAAATATTTTTAATAACTTTTATTTTTGCGAAATTATGATAAAATATGAGAAACTGAAAATGGACATAAAGTTATTTATATACAATATTAATTGATATGAGTAACTCATAAACGTAAGCTCGCTTTCTGAGTTATTCGTAGCGGATGTGATGTTCAATTTATTTTATTATCCGTGAAATATATTTTAATTTTCAGTAATTGAATATTGACATCATGCCCATTCATATGAGACTACTCAAAATTTTTCCGGGGTTTTATTTTTGTTTTTATGAATACTTGTGCTTTATTTTATCTTCAACAGAAATATAATTGAATTCAACACAAACTTTTCGGTAATAAATAACTTTAATCAAATTTAATTTAATTAATTAAGATTTCAACGCACTAGAAATTGTGAATTCTTAATTGTAGCTTGACTGAAAATGAATGGGTTTAGTCCCAAATCTGGGATTGAACCCAAAATAATTGTACTTGAATTTGTAACTAGTTTGCATCACAATTTTGACCTCTGAATCATTAAGCATATGATTATTGTATTATATTATAAAATGAATCTGCTGATATTTGAATTGATTCAGTTATGTTGTCGCATTAAAATTAAATTTTGTTATTTCAATTTTCTTATAACAATGGTTTCTACCTTCCAGACGCCTACATAATTATTTTACAGACAGTAAAATGTGACTTAAAGAATTTTTACTTTTAGATTGTCTAGACACAGAGATCAGTAACTCCATTAAGGTAAAGTGAAATAGTCGCCGATCAGGTTTAAGGTGATTTCTATTAAACAGATTTTTATCGATTATGCCTAGAAGTTGTCAACAGAGTTTATAATTGCACAAGTGAATTGCAACCGTTTTGAAATGTGGTTAATGAAGTTATTAAGTAATAATGAAACTTTATGGTAACTTTCCACTGATGAATTCAATATCTCTGAATGATCATCACAACAAAATAGAAGATCGACTGTTTTGGATAGAATCACTTTGATCTCAGACTCTCTAACTCTCATTGCTACAAAGATCTATTTACGTCAGATAAATATTGCTTGAAATGACTTCCTTTATTCTTTCAAGGCGATCTAGTTTGGTTAAGTTATCAGAAAATTACCATCGACAAGCCTGATTTATAAGTCGTTTTCCTACAAATAAACTCCAATGAGCTACATTTTCTAGTCAGCAAAGACAGTGTCTCCATATGTTATCAGACATAAAGATATATTAAACTGGATTTAAATCTAAAATTGATTTTTTTGTGACCTGATTCAACTGCAATGGAATAACCTAATTCGAAAACAAATGCATAGCTATATTTTTCCTCACCTTCTTTTTATCTCTCATTGAACCTTTGCCTCTGACCATGATTTTGCATCCTGTTTCCTGTTCAAGTTGCTTGGCTGTCATACCACGTGGGCCAAGGATTCGTCCAACAAAGTTAAACTGAAAAAATTGAAAAATATGTTAAAAGAATTTCGTATTTTGGATAATTATTTTCGGAAAATGTGAGATTCATTCATTGCACTAATTGATGGAACACATAACTATATTCCAAAAAGTTAATTTCTGTTAAGCCATACGTCCAATATGTCAATCACGTGAAATCAGTGAGAATTCGAAATTTTGAAAAATCAAACGAATATTTTGTAACTCAACAAAAATTCCAAACTCGAAGGGAACAACTGCAGGCAGGGGGTAAATTCTTGTATACAAGTAGTGGTATTTGATATTCCAGAAATAGTTATGCTATATAATCATCAAGAGTATAAATTTGAGTTTACACGTGTTTATATACTAAAGGCGAGCGTTATTTTTAGCACTCACTCAAGAAACGGAAACGAGAACAGTGAACGTTTTATGGAAAACTGTTTTGGGGTGAAAGTATTAAATTTATATGAAATGTAATTGTTAATTCAAGAAGGAAAAAAACTCTTGAGAAAATTTTAACAATTTTTGTCATATTCAAGGAAACATTAAATTTTCGTCGGAAACATTTTCATTCTATTGGACAACCACTAGTCTTTGCCAAATTGTTGGCAGTTCATTTTTATAGCTTTGTCTTGATTTAATGGACAAGTATGAAATATTTTTGTTTGACAAACAGTCGAAAGTTATATTTCATATGTTAAATTATTCGGAGCTCTTTCCTCTTAAACATTCACTAATAAACATTTGAGTAAAGAAAACGCGCAGATTTCTGAGCAAGGCTTAATGATTATTACCATAAGTTAAGAACTAGATTCGTGACATAATCAAAAATATATTAAGTTGATTCCAGAAATAAATAAAAAAATTGTGTTATATTAACAAGATTTTAAAGTATCAGAACTTGTGACCTGTGAAATTCATGTATTGAAAATTGTATAACTTATACCTCCTACAAAAAATTTTGATAAGAGCTACTTCAGCAATTACAGATATAATGTAAACATAATCTACTACACTTTGATAAGCTTCTTTACCTTCTGAATCATCATAACGCCATTGTTAACATTTTTATGTTTATGACAGTTTGTCATGTTTACACATCAGAATGTTCAACAAATCACTGTTTTCCTTTTATCTATTAAATAAATATCCACGTTACCCTATTCAGTCGCGTTATCAGCCACAAATCACACGAATGTCAACAATCTGATCAATACCTGAACGATTTGAAGTTAAATATTTGATAATCATTTATCAATTCATCATTTCACCAATGAAATTTGTAATATGGTAACATGGTTATTTATATGGTTTCAATACAATTCATCTTCAAGTGCAAACTCGTATGTAATGCATCTTCAATAACAAGAAAACATTCTTCCACGAAAGCTAGAGAGCTATGAGAGCATAAAGATAGAAGAATGCATTTTAATTAAAACCATTTAACCTCAAGTTTGACTTTGGTTAAAGCGCAAAATGGCATGTGAAATTTTAATTGCAAAATTACATTTAAAACAACTAAATTGCATATAAGTGCAACGGGTACTTTCTTTTTATTGACTTTTATGAGAATATATGTAGTTCGAATCGTTTACTCTTCTTTGTTAGTTTTTACTGGCATTCACCTAATTTATAATTTACATACTCCGAAGAATAACATCTTTGAAGGTTTTTTGTGCAGAACATTTCATACAACAGAAGGTTTCAGAATAATTACAATTGTTCACTTGTTCCAATAGAAGAACTCATGTACTGAACACCACTTGGTGTTTTAACGCTTGGAAGCTGCTATTGTTTCTGTTCACAGACGTTAGGTTTCATACACTATTTTTCATCAACCACAATTTCGTACTTCCTTTTGTAGTATGGCTTCTCTCATTATTATAGTTTTCTAACGTCATAGCTTCATAATTCGATCTCACATCAAGATTTGGAGTTTACATCAAGTTCGTAAACTTTATCACATATTTGATATGCTATATGCTATGAATGTATATATTTTTATAATGAATATTCAAATAATTATAATAGCAACAAAAGTTTCTGTTACTCAGATATTTGGCAAACTATCAGATTAATGTTCACTTTAATGAATTAATACAATATAGGTAACTAATAGAATTAACGAGTTTTTATGTAATCAGCTTTTGTCCAGACACAACTTATCTATTGTGCATTAAGAATTATTCATCCAGCATGTTAATATAATCAATTCTATTTAATATTTAATGACAATTTTCAAATTTTGCATTACAAAAACACTTATGACTCACATAGTAGATCGCAAAATATAAATTCAAAATCTCAATTCCGTAGGGTGTTCTAAGAAGTTAATCGAAAGGTGCGTCTAATGTTCTATTGAGTATCATATAACAATCACTTCTAATATGTTAATTCACATCTCATTGGATATTGTTTTGCAATTCATTGAAGATCGATTTGAATAAACATAAAACAATTCGTACTTACAATTAATATTATTCGATTATTTTATGTTAATTGTATAGTTAAGAGCTCTTGTGTCTGAAAATCAAGTCTCACCTTGTAAATGTTGGGTTGTTATAAATTCTGAATTCACTTTGTCTTGTTGTTGGTGATCTGAATATCATTTAATTCAATATTATTATTTGTTTATCGTTGACTCATGAATAAATGTGTATTACAACAGGAAACGGGAAACAGGATTTTGAAAATTTTAATTGAATTTTAATTTTTTTAGTCATACTTAAAAGAAAATCAAAGTCAAATAATTGAAATCTGCTTCAAATTAAGTCTTCCAAAATAAACAAATTTTCCAATAGCCTTTCAAATCATCTCGAATGTTGTGCGTGTTTTCTCAAAACCAGATTGATATATTTGCCTTAAGTCAAAAAGTGTTTAAGTTTAATTTTTGGAAAAAGGATTATGTCATACTTGGTTATATCTCTGACTAATTAGAAAACAAAAAATAAACACCCTTTGGCGGTGCTTGGCCTTTTGCGTGATTTTCATGCTTTTGAAATTAAATTGTTGGTAATTGGTAAATAATTATATTCAGTTAAATAATTTCAATTTTTGAAATTAAGTCATCAAAATTAAATGATTATTGTGGATTGAAACTCAAATAATGTCAAAATTAGAATACTAAAGCTAAATGCAATTAGGTAAATTTTGTTACCTATGAGGCTAACGTTTTTGATAAAACTTAAAATTATAAATAATTCCGACAGTTGTAAGGCAAACCCTCAAACTTCAACTGTCAAAAATAAGTCAACCACAAATCCTGCGTTTTAATATAATAACTGTCAAAATATTCAATTCAATTCAGATAAATTATTGTAATTTATCAACAAATTTCAAAATTGATGTCTCCAAGCACATCAATTCCATTAGACCCAATTTTAGGTCACTTACCTAGACAATACATTCGTGATTCCATCATGACCAAGATACGGATCATTAGGTGGCTAACGTCTTGAATCAGATATACCAGATTTGTTTGTCAAGATTCTGATTTCCGCCACAAAGGTGTGTTAAAAATTCTTGTTTCAAATTGTGTGTCATGAAATTTTTAAGTATGACTTAAATATTTACTTTTGTTTTATATTTGAATTCATAAGTTTGGATGTTGAATTGAAAGAATTTTATCATGAATTTGAATTTGTTAGGTATCTATCTACTAATATATATTTCTGACTCATTAAACACCTCAACATTATAAATAACGATGAAAACGAAATTGTTTGGATTTGTAACTGAAGGTGTTGTTTAATGTTAGTTTCCGCACTTTCCAAATGCTTTGAAAACCATTTTAAAATGCGTAAACAATGATTTCCTGTATGAGGTATACATAAGAAATACCAAATTTTTCGATTCCCACAAGGTGATAATTTTTGTAGTGAATGAAATTTGTTTAATTAATCAAAGAAATTTTGAGGAAATGAAGCTTGTTAAGGAAATTTAAAAAAGTTCAAAAGAAAATTGCATCAATATAAACTATTCCTTGAGATTCTCTTCAGATTCTTAAAGATGTTTAGATTTATTTGTTAATAAATATGGAAAATTTGTCGAGATATGATCGATTGAAATTTATAAAATTCATCTTCAATGGCACATTATCATCTTTGTCTGACACTATCAAATGTTATTGATCACACGCGCATTAGAATCATTGATCAAATGTCATTAGAATTTGACATTGAAAATGAAAATGATCACAAAGTAAATGCACACATTTAAGCAATTTAGTCATCGATAAAACAGATACATTATATATTGCAATAAAACCATTGCATACAAGATAATTGTTTTTTATTACAGTGAAAATCCATTAGACTGACAATGACTGCAATTCTTCGTGTAATGGATATTGTAAGGTTATTTCTTATAAAATATTTTCAACTTAACGTAAATCTTTTAATTTTGAGAGGAAGTATTTTACATAAACTCCTTCGCAAGTGCAATATTGAATAAATTGATATTTCATTGAAATTGTGTATAAATTACGAAATTCATATGAATCACAATTGTATCGTTGGACATGCTGAAGCATTCTTGAGTCTATTGCGACTACACGAGCGGACAAAATCAAAGCATTTTTATGGAACAGTTGTATAGATTTTAAAAACTTGTACGCATTTTTCTTACACTATGTAACATACTTTATAATTTAACTGCACCCAATTTGAAGGTATGCAGATTTAAGAGGTTCAATTCAATTCAGAATAACCATGATCATCACAATGAATCAACAAACATACTAAGAGTGTATCAAGATTGAAAACATCATTTGTAATTATTCAATTACAATTAGTAACACACATTCAGATGTCACTGTTAGTAACATAATAATTCCAACTGACTTGTAGGTAGTCATCGCGGGTACATTTAAACACACTTTGATTGATGGATTGCTGATTCACAATTTTATGGTATTTATCAAAAGTCAAGTGTCCACCTAAAATTAGTAGTTGATTGTCGCCAATTTATTTTGATCACACTCGTTAAATACGTGCCATTTTGTTGCACCTGCATTACAAGTTGGATTTTATTCAGATGAAACATATGTGTTTCTTTGTGTTTTGAGAGTAAAGTTTAGTTTAAAATCTGGAGAATTTACTGACCTTATTTCAACAATTATTGATCTGTGTTAATTACACAAGAAGAGATTAAAATTTCCTGACAAACCGTCATCATTTTCGAATGGATTACAACATTTACGTAAGACACACAGATTTGGTAGGAACACATCAAACTGTGACACACACGTTGTTCTACTTACTAAAGCGTAAAATACCAGCGGATATGAATGACTAAGTCAGCTACTTGTGAATGCTAATGCAAATAGATGTATTCATATCTGTCAACGAGTTTTAGCGATAATTACAAGTGAAAATTTTTACTTCTTGCTCAAGAAAACTCAAGTCGTCTATGTGTCGTACAAATATTTTAAATTTCAAAATTCTGTCCTTTACTAATCCTGTCACCTCAGATCAATCAACGAAGGGAGTAACAACATATTAATGTGGAAAAGTAACATGAAATAATTATTATCGTACACTAACTATATTTGAATGAAGTCATTTCCGTTTTATTTTCCGCTTGACGAGAAAAACAAAAATGAATTTAAAAAATAGACCACTCAATATGACGTCTGTGACAATTCTGATGAAAATTCAAAATGATCCTGACATGACTCCATATTTTCGTAAGTGAAATTTGTCCCTTCAGTGAAATAAGTTTGACAATCTAATTCTGGTGTGTCAAAATCCATCTCAAAAAATAACAAAATTTTTGGAAAATTTTCAAAAATTTCCATTCGTTGTTACATGCAGCTGCAGTGACAACGAAGAATTTTCCAATCAAACGAGACGTGAAAATTATGTCACTCGAACGAACTAATGATTTCTAGGTCTTTGATAAAATCATGTGCTGGAATGGCAATCTCAATACATTTTTGATACTTATAGTAATGTTTATGAGTTAAATGCGCACCGGTTCAACCACAAACAAACACTTGCAAAGGTAAAACTTGTCTGGGGCTGATCAATTAGGTGTCAGAATAAGAAAAGAAACGAGTTGTTTCTGCCAATTTGGTGATTATTTTTTCTTTTACATTTCGCAGAATATTTACTCTTAACGATTCTGTTATGAAATATCGTCAACAAATTCCTATTCTGTATTTTGTATTTTGTATTAAACACTTTTTTTTTTGTTGCTCCTCATCGAGAATTTGTGTCATGTCATTAAGGTGAAGGATTAAAGTTAAATTTTACTATCTGACACTTTGATGACGAGTTTTTCAGTTGAGGTGTAGCTTTCAAAATAACCTGTCAATGAACAATAACAATTCAATGTGTAATTTGTTATGTTTTCTAATCTATAATAGTTTCACCTTCGTCGAATTAAGTCTCAATATGACATGTAATTGTATTACAATCAATAGAATTGTCGCATTTGATATAAATTTGGTTACGATTAGTTCAGCAAATCACTACCAATTAGGGCGGGAAGTGGTTTTAAGAAACTTATTTATGGGAAATTGTGACAAAACACGTCAACATATGAAAGAACCGCAATTTGTGTGGTCTGAGTTATTTCATTAATTACATCACCATGCTACCATTTTCAGGGTAATCCTTTTAAGCACAAATAATTTCATCAATGAATCACATCATTGGCAACTGCTTATAATCCAACGTAATCCTTTCATAATGAATTCAATGTTAATTGTTCCTTGTAATCATACCAGAGACGGTTGTGATTAAATTTTCAACACAAAAAATTTTAATAACTAACATTAAACATTTTGTTAAAAATTCACACTGACAAATTGCTGATTCAAACATGATGCAATTAAATGCATTCCAGAAGTGAGTAAACAAATATTCTAAGATTTCAATGATATAATTTCTTGAAGGATGCTTTTCTATGTCATCGATCAGATGTACGATCAATGAATGAGCTAACGTTTGTCCATTGCGTGGGTGTCTATTGTGAAATCATGACCAGAATATAAGTAGCGACAAGCCTAAATGACATAATTATGACCCGTGGAGAATTTTTCCAGCATTCAATGAAATCTAATAAGCTAAGTGAACATCTAATAAGCGAAAATCAAATCCATGAGAAGATCAGATCCTAAATTGTGGAATTATTTTCATGAAAATTGTTCTCGTCTTGTGGAAAATTCTGTTTTTCTTCCAATCAATAACAATTTGTAATGTTGGCATCTACAAGATTCAACTAAATTTCAAAGAAACTTCATAATTCGACAGTGAGCTATAGCAGGTCTGTTTCCAAAACTCGAAATTAAGGTTTAACAGATGATCATCTTGTCGTAATTTTCGAAATAGAATACTTGTAGACTAAATATTCTAAGAAATATTCAATTTCTTGTTCGAAAATTCTCAAAAAATCCACCCTCCAAGAGTGAATTTCATTTCGGAAATACTTTAAATGTCACCCACGCGAACATTTGTAAGATCAGAAAATGGAAGTTTGCCAAGAAACAAGAAGCCACAATTTGATGTTTTGTTTGCCCCAAGAAATAATAGCTTTCGTTCATAGACCACGCGACCAATTTGGTTGTGCTTTTTAAACTATAAGACGATATACAAATTCGTGATCACTTGAACAAATGTGATCAGTACGAGTATAAATTTGGAACAACAAAAGAAAATTAACGCTATCAGTCATCGACAAAGCACCAGTGAAAGCTGCTAATGTGAAACGGAAAAATATTTCTTTTTACCCCAATCATTATCATTTTGTGGCGGCAATTCAGTCGCAGATTAATAATAGACGCCATCGATAAATAGCACGAATAGTTAAAGAGACAACTTTAATATATTATTTTGAATATACAAGAGGCCAAAGTCCTTTCGACCTATATAACAAAGAATTTTTCAATGTCTTAGAAAGTGTAACACTAAACCCTCGTGGCAAACTGGGCGGCCGTTTTACGTTCAAGCGAAAATCGTAAACAAAATGGCCGCAAGCCTGGTCCCTTCACTGACGTCAGGAATCCGTGTTAATTTATTTGTTTATTTTCGTAGAGTTATTTTCACTTTTCCTTATTTTTTCATGCATTCCTATATAGTTTATCGTAAACTTGTCAAAGTTTATGCTGAAAGTTTTTCCTGATTTTTATCAGATAAAAGTTTTTAGAGAAAATAAATTTTCTTGTTTTATTATGCGTGTCTGGAAAATTCACATTTGACGCCATTTTATTGAAGACATTTTCTCACGCATTTAGTGTAGGTGGAATAAATTAAATCTTTTGCGATTCTTAATTACAGACTTTACGTTTGAATTATGTTAACGTTGATATTGATGGATTTGTTAATTTACAAACACTTATAGTCATTTGGCATAAAAGTTACTAGTATAACACTTCAGTATGGAAGTTACTATATTTCGTCCAACCTTGAAAGTGACGCAATCGAAAAAGCAAGCAACGCGTTTCCATCAGTTTTTGGTCAGAACTTTGCTGAAAGAAGTCCTCAGTCAATTATGTCTTTCACAAGAAGCCTTCCACACAACTTTATCCTCCTTCAGTATTCTTTGTTATTTGTATTATTACAGTTAATTTAAATAAAGAAGAGTTTGTATCGTCACATTTCTATGAATGCTGTAGTTTTTGATGTTGGATCTGAAGAGACCTGGTGTTTACACCTAGTTGATTAAATTCATACTTGTGAAAACCACAAACTAGTGACGTGTGTCCCAAAATCAAGTGGCTCCATGTTGTTTATTTATAGCACAAACAACAGAAAACACAAAAGGCACGTGCATAAAAACTCCCCATTAACTGTTGATCATCCGTTTCCCTAGTCATTTTAACCCATACTTTATCTTCGAAAAATAGTTTTCCACATCATCTGTCCAAAATAGAACGACTAAAAGCACGACACTGAAACAATAAAGTTTCGTTCACACTTTGCTAAAGGGAAGTCCGGTAATCCATCGTCATAAACAGGACGTGTCACATAAGTCGAAATGTCTATAATATATTTTTAAAAATATACTTACATCTGGATGTTCTTTAACTGGCACATACACTTTTTCATTTAATGTAACTGGCTCTCCTTCTGGTTCCGGCAGCGTGAGAGGTTCTTTCTGTACGCCATTGATCTGGAAAAGTGAGGCACGCACTTTTGCAATTTCTGTAAATTAAAACAAATAACTTGTTAATTTTAAGTCATAAAATATTAAAATAAATCTTGGTATGTTTCAAGGAGGCGATCCATTGATTCACTGTCTTTCATAACCAACTACAAGCTCTGTGTGGCAACTCCTTGACACCAGACAAAGGAGTGAAGTGTGCTTCATTCGAGACAATTTTGGCAACAGAGCTCAAGTGTGCAGAAAAAAGGTCAGAGAGGAACAAGATGGTGAAAATAGAGAACCACCGTTCAAGAGATAAAACATTGTAACTTGAAGTATTACGAAGCTAGTTAATAAAACAAATAGAAAAACAAGCTCATATCATCGCTTTCAGCATTCTCCTATTAGTTATTAATCGATCACGATCCACTAGATTGTGGAATGCCAATAATTGATTTAAATTATTAGTTTATGAATGACAATTAGCTTGGAGTTTTTCCATGTCAATTTTATTAATTCTAGTTTTAAATTCTAAATCTTTCGGTTTGTTTAGTTAATAGCAATTGCCTCGAGAGTAAAACCTTTGAAGTGATCATGAATCGGGTATTGATTGAATATCTCTTTATTGCACCACCTGTGCCGGGTCTATTGGTTGGGGCTATTGCTAGTAGTATGAAACTTTTACATGGCGGCCACTATGAAGTCTTAGAAAACTCAAGATTGGAAGCAGGTAGTGAGTGATTGGGTTCGTCATTAAAACGTTTGGTATGCATACTAAGTACTTTCAAAGCGGCTTTTATATGCTTTTGCGTACAAAAATGAAAACTTTGCTAGTACTAATAACAAACCATTAAATTGAAAACTCGTTATTTGCATAACACGATTTTGTATTTAAAACGGACTTTTTGATATTTCACTGACTTATTTGGCGGTGTATGCTTTAAAGCTGCCAAGAAACTACTGCCTCTATCTATCATCGTCTATCATCTTCCAATAATATAATATAGTTCTACGAGTATACCTGCTTCAAGATACTGAATTCATTCATAATCATGTGGTTACGTAAATCGTTGAGAAATTACCACCATAACTTCCATCAGGGTCTCGAAAATTAAATAAAGAAACATAATTCCATCTTAATCCACTTGCAACAACATACAAAATCAGGTGGGTTTTTCGGGCACCAGGTGAGATTGAAACCAATAAATCAAATTGGCAGTTTAGTGTTAAAGGTAGAGATGAGGAAATAAAGTTACCCACTTAAATTAATTGTCAAATTATCATCGAAGCAAATAAAAATTTTGATTAAACTACATACAATGATTATGCAAATTTACACAAACAAATCACCCTTCGTAGTCTGGCAAGTATCCAATCCATCTTCTTAACGTTTCCTTGTAAACCTGAGTAGAATGACGACAACGACAACGACAATGATGGTGGGATTTGTAAATAAGGTGCATACGTTAAAAATAAAACCACAAGTAATTTCACAGACGTGGACTTCTTTCATTTGGAGCTACATAGATATAGGTGTTCAAGAAACATTTACTGAAAGTTATAATGTTCAATTGATTGATATTATTTTGTATCCAATCATTGCAATCGAGACAAATCTAAAATTTCAAATATTGAGAAATTCAACGCAATAGAAATGCGTACATTTTTTCATTGAAAGTAAAATACCTGACCATCAATAGATAAACTACAAATGACAATTTCATTACCTCTAACTACCTGTACTTTTAACATGATAAACCGTATGTGGTTTCGCATATATGGCAGAGAAAGCAGTTTCAATTACATTTCATTACTTCATACAATTCTGTAACACGTGGTTGTTGTGGTTTGCAATTTTATATTTTAGTTCGAATTGCAAAATAATACGGATTTGAAAATTCATTGAATTCCAGTGACAGTGATTTTTTCGTATATAAAAATTATACAAGATAATTGTCTAACTACTTTTGCTTGGTTCTACTAACATACTTCTTCTATAACTCTACGGGTGATTGTCCATTAAAGATACAAAAGAAACGAAACTTTGAAGAAGTGCAATTCTTACAAAATTCCCACGGTTTTTGTGAGTCATAAAATTAGACTTGAAAAAAACTTGATAACTTCCTCGAAAGCACGAATGCATATTTTATTAGTTCCATTCACTGATAACTTTGCACCCAAACAAGGTGTTAAACAAATGATACAAAAATGCAGAAAATTGAATTCTCACAAGAATAAATCTTAAAACAAGCAAAATGAAAAACATTTTTTTCTTAAATTTATTTCCAGTTTTTCACCTGATTGTTCTGTTTGAATACCCTATTTGTCATATGATGTCGGGTTTACGGTCATTCCTAAATTTAGAGTTTGATTTAAAACAAATACGTGGATTCTTATAATTTTAATTTTACATAATTTATATTTCCTTTATTGCTTGTATGTACTTCACACCTTGAACAGAGTCGAGGATTTTCCCAGTAGCTGTTCACACTTCTTGTATTTTGGCGATATTCAAACCGTGGATCCGGTTGCAGAATGCTTTTTCTCACAGTTTTTCTTCAATTTCTTTAGGAAATTTCAAGGTAAAGAGATTTTTTTAGGTCAAATAACACCTAAAATAGCATAATTAATTCAATGTAAGTAAATAGTGAGGATGGTTTAGTGTTAGAATCAACGAATTTTTCCAATTTCATTCCGTGAAATTACACTTTTGTGAAGAAAATATTTCATTATCTTGTTAAATTCAAATATGGCACCAAAAAAAACGGTAGAATAGAATTTTTAATTAAAAAATTTATTTAAATTAAAAGATTCACAGAGTCATGGGAAAACTTAAACAGGATTCGAATACATTTTAACCGTTTATGGGAGCACGAACTGGAACCAGGATAATTTCCTAATTCAATTTTTAATTTAATTAATATTTGTAAAATTAATTAGGTTTGAAACATTTAACTTTGTTTGAAATTTAACCGCGAAAATTCAAATATTGTTTCACAAGATTATAAGCAATGTTTTTCATCAAATTCATTTTTATTTTTATCTAGATTTGTGGTTAGGGGCAACGCAAACTGATTGATTGTTCGGTAGTTTTTATCGATTAATTATAGTTAATAGATAAACTTTGTCGATTTTCTTATGAGTAAGACTTTTATTTATAAATTTATAATGCGACATTTAAAGAAGTGTTCTTTCTTTTATTCGAATGATAATTAGTTTGTGCCAAACAACATTGTCATATTTAACTATGTCGTATTAGAAGATATCTCTAATAATAACCACAATACTTTTATTAGGACAATCCTCAAGGAGACAAAAAATCAAGGAAGTGAAACTCAGAACTTCTATTATATTCATCCAAAGGCGAATAACCTCATATCAATCAGGGATTTTCTTTAATTTAGCTTTGTGAGAACTCAAAGCTTTATGAGAATTATCTGTTTACTAGACCAGCGGAAAGCTTCGCGCTAAATTTAAAAATTTATTTGAATTTTTTCTATTTCGTTCATGTGAGGTATATTTTTGATTTCAAAGGCGCCACAATTAGTTGGTTTTATAATTTTTAGAATTTTTCGCACTTGTTTTATACCGGAAATATATTTCCAAGGACATTGATCCGGAATACACACGGTGGGAAGAAATATGTTGAAAATATTTACACAGAAATTCGGTTTTATGTCTGACTAAAAATATTAAATTTTTAAAAATAAAAGTTATTTGAGACCTTTAACATTGGAAAATTTTGAAAACTTTATCAATCATGGAAATGGTATATGTAGACAGACTTCCTTTTTTCAATTTTTATTTTTATTTTTATCCCCGAGTGACAATAAATCAGAATATCACCATAACTTTGTGATGTCTTCTTTGAGCTTTTGTTCTAATTATTATAAAAGAAAATGTTTAAAATATTTAAAATTTAATAAGGAACAAATTCTAGTCCTCAAAGTTGTAGGTGAGTGTCTGTGAATTGCCCTTTCCCAAGTCACACGATGAAAGTTTAGATTGCGATTGTAATTATTTCGTTTCGTGCAATTTGTTGAATGCCATCCACAGATTTCCATGCATAAAATGTCAGTTGATGGCACCACCAACAGCCCATAGTTGCGTGTTAGCGAATAAATACCTCGGGGTAATAAGAAATTAATAAGTAAGAGAATAAACGGGTCACAAAACCGCATCTCATTTACATAATTATGCAGAAATGCACATTCACAGTGATCACTATTAATCATATTCGATCAATGTAACATAGAAACATCATGTCGGCACCAAATAGAATGTTTAGATGAAGATTATCTCTTGAGTGTTCTTATACACCAAGTAAATTGCATTTAGGGATAATAGCTAAAACGTGTTCCATAGCCCAGACAAAAGCGCCACTTCTAAGTTGGCACGAACTGCTTGACATGGTAGTTAACAATTTAAAATTCATTGTAAATTCTGTTTATCCTCCCACACTACGGGGATATTGATTGGAATCTTTCAAATAATATTTTTGCACTTTAGATGAAATTCGTTCTCGCCTCCTTAACATGTTATAATCATTTCTATAATTAATTATCGAACAACATTTGAATTCCATCAACAGTTTGCGGACAACTATTTCACCTTCTTTCAATGCACTTCCCAATCCGACGCCATGACAGCCAGACAATGTAACGCGATCAATGAAAACATGGCGGCACAGCAGGAGATGGATGTGGTCAGTAGGTCACGTCGTGGAGACTTAATGCATATTTCGGTTTACGTTCTTAGAACTGGGACGAGGATCTGTCTGAATCAAAGACTTTGCCGCAATTCTTCTGAAGGTTTTGCAACAGGAGATCTTGCCTCTTTCTCTTTCTTTACGTAACTAAGAGGATAAAGCGGGGTTCACATCGCAACGTGAACGTGCGAGTGCAAGCTCTTCGCTCTTCAGGGAGCATCATGAGAGGGATATTTTATCCCTTCCTCACATGTGGATTGATTCATCAATCCTTCTCTTTTAGTCAAAAAATCCATCTATTGGATTTTTCAAAATGTTCTTCTCCGGTTCGAACACAAGGTTGTTTTCGCATGTGAGAACGAATAAAGTTGAATCTATCCAACTTTTCCTCGAAATGCATCGAGAAGGGGTGATGCAAATCCCATATATACGAAAGGGACAAAAACCACGTTGCGATGTGAACCCCGCTTAAAGGATAGCAAAATAGAAGGTTTGTTGGTGTTAAAACACATTTTTTGTTTTGCCAATCATGAATCCACCCAACTACCTCTCGACAAATTTAAATATTTACGATGAGCAAATTATTTTCAGAAACGTAGATACATAGTTGCGCCCAATGAAATTCCACATTATATATAAATAGATTTTCAAAATCCATTAAATTAATTTTCACTTTATGAATAAATTATTTTCCGGAAAAATGTTTTCTTCAATTTATTCGTCTCGATTTAAGCAAAATTCGAAAGAAACATCAGCAGAAACTCCATTTAAATGAAAGAATGTTTGTTTTAAGATTTGAAAATTTTTAGGGATTGATAACTTTTAGTTTCTTTAAAAGCTTGTTTTCGAAAATTTGCAATAAATCATGCAGAATCAATTAAAATTATTTTTATGTGGATAACGAAATTTTTTAAGGATTAAATGGAAATAACTGAACACGTGAAGCTTTTTTAAAAAGTTTTTAAACTCCACAACGCATAAAAATACTAATTCAATTTTTGGTTAATTTAATTTTCAAAAAATAACTTCAAATTCTAATTTTATGTTTTGATTTTTGTGTTTTGTCTGCGTCACAATTTTAAAGGCTATTGAACTTTTGGAATTGAGTGCTAAGACGTTGAGTTGAGAAAAATTAAAAAAATTAATTTGGATACTACGTCGGGAAGTGAAAATTTAGTTTTGTTGTCAAAAATAAATCAAACCTATCGGATTTTGGTTGATTTTGAAGGTACTCTCTGTGAGTGACTGACTGCTGCTCCTCTTCTGTAGCCAAGTGTTATCCAAAATACTGTCGTTTGACATGGAAATGTACTTTTTTTAATGGCACGCCCACAAAATGTTTAATGGATATCAATCGTGGTGGCACTTGGAGAGGGTTCCACATTCTTTTGGAAAGTGTACTTCGGTGTGGAAATGCGGAGGCGTCAAGTAGCTTTCACCAGAAGTGACGCAGTGTATGTCCAAATGGGGATGTCTGTCAGTCATTCTTAAAGGGGGGAAAGTTTTTCATTTTTTGGAGTTCATTTTAAGTGACTTGGAACATTTAATTTTCCGCTTTGTTATGGCGATTTATTAGTTACATGTCACCATAATTGCTTGAATCTCATATAACTGGATAAAATCATGAAATAAGATTAACGCAAAATGAATCACAAAAATTTTTCAGAAGTTAACATATTTTTCTGGTAATTGTTCAATTAAAATCTAATACGCATAACACAATTCGATGAATCAACACTATACATATCCCGAAGCAACTTCAGTGCATCAGGAAGTGATATATCCAATGATTATATCGAATTAACCACTCCCTTGACAGGCGATTACCGAAAAATGATTTAAAAATTTTTATATTTTTTTCGTGTTACGCTTGATTCATCAAATAATTGGTAATTATTGTTGCGATTGTTGTTGCCATTAGAATGAGACAATTAAATTCAATGAAACATTTTAGCAAAAAATTTAGGTTTCTGGGAGGATTTATACTTAACCTTGCAATGAGTTGAGTAAAAAATCGATTTCCGGCGACGTTGGACATAAAAAATAGTAAATTCAAAACACGATTAGAGAGGAAACTAGTTCAAACCCAAAAAACCTTCTTGAATTCTGATTAGACCAAAATGTCAGCAAGACGTCGAAAAACAGTTTAAGCTGTTTAGGATGGGAGATGCGTTTAAAAAAATCAAAACAGGCCAACCAGTGAACGGATTAATTCAAGAGACTTATTAATTTCATTAATAAGTCTTAATTAAACAAAACCATTCGCTTTTCGTTGCAATTGAACTATTATAGGTAGGAGGAGCTTTAAACTGACCGACGCACTAATACAACACCACGACTGACTAAAATTCATATTGTGTTTATTATTAATGAATTAATTGTGTCGAACAATGTTTACCATGTAGTAACACGAGCACAAACAATTCAATAACAACGCCGAACATAAACAAAAATGGAAGATCGCCAATCAAAACAATTGATTTTGACAGTTTGAACCAACGACATGTAGAGTATAATAGATGTGCGTTATGGGCATTCCCGTTGATACTATATTTCAGTGGTTGGAAAATGACTGCTAAAGTGCGGACCATCAAAGCTTCCGTCTGCTTTTAAATAAATGTTTTATAAAAACAATATAATTCATTAAAAAAAAACCTCATTTTATGAATGAAAATTGCGAATCAATCGTTCGCATTCAACTTTCTGAGGTTATGTAATCGATTTCCACTTTGACCAGAAACTGTGTTGCCTGAACAAACAGGTAACACGACTTGATCGTGTTTGCGGCTTTCAAGACAGCTTGAATCTGATCCGGGCCACAGTCGTCGTTCTCTTTGATGGCAACTATAATATTTTTATTTTATTTTCATTCCTCTTGTTTTATATGAAAATTACTGGAGTATAAAGTAAAGTATAAAGGTGTGCTTGAAACTAACGGCTGGCCAGTTATACAGTGTAGATGATACACAAAACTGGGGCTTTGTAGTAACTGTGATGTGGGAGTAGATCAAGGAAATTGGAAACCATTCTGCGGAACTTTAATACCCGCGCGATTAACTTTTATTTTATTTTAAATGTTTTTTCACTTTATTATGACGCAAGATCGCAATTAGGTTTTTTTTCTAGATACAAACGGACATGTTGAATTTAATTTATAGACTTCCAACAAAATATCCGGAATTAAGTGGCGGAGTAATTAAAGGTAAAGTTGAAAACATGTTGTAGGTGCTTGTTGTCATTTGAACCTCATTTTAATACTGTAATTAGTTTGAATTCGAAAATCCGAAGAATGTTGACACGGATTAATTACTTTTCGATGTCAGTCAATAAAACAATTCCGTGATGCTCATTAAGGAATGTTTTCATTAACATTTGTGAGTGTTAAAAATTTTTTATGATGCATTAATTAATACAAATTTTATGATACATATATGTCTCATCTAAATTTGTCCTTTTAAACAATCAAGAAAGGTCAATTTGATGACAGCAGAACAGACTGTCTTTCAAAATCAGTATCCAATTTCGGTTTGTCATGAATTTCAATATGAATGTAAACATTGGTTTGAGTATTGGATCATGAATGAACTATTATAACTGCGTAATGAACTGTTATATAAGAACAGAAAAGACATTGTAAGGCAGATAGAAATTCTTTAAAATAAATTACATTTTACAGCCAAATTTCACGCCTTCAATTTAATGCTAAAAAATTTTGGCAGACATCATTCAACTAAAAATGATTTTTCGTATATTCTATTACATTTTGAATTGTTAATTGGAACATTTCCAAATTTTGTTTATCAAAAATTTTGCAAAATTCTAAGGAATGAATGACTTCAAGATGAAAAACTTGGGGTTTTCGTGTACTCAATCAAAATCGTTTTATTTGTATTAAGAAAATGTAAAATATTTCTGTATTTCAACTGTGATTCAGTTGGAATTTTGGAAGTATGTTTTTTAATTAATAATTTATATCCAATTAGGGGACCCGCTGTATATTATCGGAATTATTGGTGCATGCCGTTTTGCGACGCGTCGAGATTAAGTGCTCTACTAAATCTCCAATTAAAATTCTTTTTCAGAAGTTTTGATTTGTGATGTTCCAATGGGAACATTTTTTCCAAAATTAATCTTCCGGAAACTAAAAATTTCTCATTTTTTGTCTTTTTCAATATGTCCTAAAAACTGTTTGGTTGGAAAATGAAAAACAGAAATATATTATCCGGTAAATTTACGACAATATTTACAACCTGTACCTCACCCTACTCTATTATTCCATAAAGAAGCAACTGTATGATTCGAGGTTGTAACAGATACTTATACCTTAAATACAATATAATATTTACTTTACCAAGAAACGTTTTCTCTAAAATCTTCATTATTGTTATTATCAGCATGAAATATTTTAAATGCTGAACCATTTGAATTGTCACTTATAGAAGATAAACCCTTTCAGCACTTCAAATACAGCTTTTGTCAAAAGAAGTAAATCGAGTCAATAAACATATTCAGGTTTTTAAATGTTTTTAGCTATTTCCCGTTAATAATATAAACCACCATGGAGCATCCAAAACAGAGCATTAATTTATAGAAGCAATCAAGGTATTGTATACTACAAAAACCGTTCTTCAGAACAAATGCAGTGTTTGGACTCATATAAACGTTCCTAATTACCAACAAACGCTTTATTAGTTTTTATGATGTTGATCTTGTGGTGACCAGTTTATGCTCATTATCTGAACAAAATGTATAACTTTAATCACAACTCAACAATATAATTTGATCCAAAATGGATTGTTGACTCCCAACTTCGGGCTTTTACCAGATATCCAGTTAAGTTTGGTGGTAAATTCAAACACAAAAAGAGTTTTGGAGTCATAAATTTTACTCAGCAAACGATTTGAACCAACGTGATCTCAGGCAAAACCGATCAATTAAGTTCTCTCACAGACTGTTTTAATTGGACTTTAGTAAATTTAACTTCCAATTTGTCAACCTTTTTATAGATAGACATTTTTATAAATAGCCTTTTAAGAAAAGAAATGTCCTAATTTTTATTACAGCAGCTGTTGAAACATAATTCTCGAGACTCTCGTAAAAAATAATTCATTTCAAAAACTTTGGAGCCTTAAAATGCTTAGCACTTAAATTTAATTTTAAAACATTCAGTTATTGTTTTTGCATTAAAATAAAATTTTAAAACACTAAAATTTAAAACGCTTTAAATAAAATTTTAAAAGTGATAATGCAGATGTAAATCGAATAAAAACTTAAGGGTAGCCGCACAGTGGACGCGGATTCGTGCGAATTTTACCCATACGTACACGTACAAATACGCACGAACGAACACTAAAGTAACAATGGAAGCGCGCAAACTGAGTGCGAATTGGTCGTACGTATAAATACGACGTCCGAAATGAATCCAAATATGTTCGGATTTTTCGTACAAATGGGTGAAATTTGGGCGAGTTTCTTTGTTCAATTTTGGGAAAAACTTGTTCGGAGCAGAAAAATGTAAAAATGTATGTAACTTGCGCACTTAATTCGTACGACCAAACATGCGTGCATGCACTTTGCAAACTTAAATCTTGAACAGATAAGACATCAATAAATGCAGGCAAACCATAATTAGGAAACAGACAGTTAAGTTTTTGTGAAATTCGTTTTATCCAAATAAGGTAAACTTTGAATTTGAAATAACTTTATTGGTGCCAAGAAATCATGAGTCTGGTTAGAAATATTAACCAAATCCAAGCGTCGCCACCATATTCAAAGTCTAGACAAACGGCATTGTTTGCACAAAAATACATAAAACTTTTAAATATTGACAGTTAACCATATGAAATATGCAATATTTATGCTTATTGCAAAAAAGCAGTGGTTCTTTTAATTACTTCATATTGAATTGATTGTTTATTTATTACAGGTTTGTAGCTACTTTTAAACATTAAATGAAATAACTTATTTAAACTATTGATTTGCTATTTTCCAAAAGAAGTATAAATTATGTCCAATCAAATTTAAATGCCTCGTAATTAATATTATCCAACGTGACTTACTGTAGGAGGTCGAGTAATCATTACGTTTAACTTCTTCACGTTTAATAAGTAATTTGTCAAACAATATACTAAAAGTGTGCCCTCCTACTGATTGTAGCACGTTTCATTCAGGTGTGGCAATCAGTGCTCATTAAATGAATGAAATAAAATTTCGCCTCTTCATCAAGTATTTTGTTTTTATTTTTATTTTTGATTTTGTTTTTATTTTTGTCAGCTATCAAATTGTTACTATTCAAAACCAACTTGCGTGCGGCGTAAATCGATTTTCTATGCGTGCCGAATTTTTCAGGTGGAAATTAAAATTTTTCTATGAGACACTTCCGCCCTTGAAGTTGCATTATTTAGTTATTTCAAAATTGTGGTAGTTTTTCAATGGTATTGGGTTATCCAACAGGGTTTGATCTGGTGCAACCTTAGCCGTGTTCCTTTGGTCACTCTAACAGAACAGAACTGTCAAATCCCTTACATTTAACAGAACAAGTTTAGTTCTCGATAATAACTGGAACTAATTTGCTGTTCTGAACAGAATAGTTGAGCTAGAAATATCCAGATGGCGACATGGTTCATTTTCCTTGATGCGAACCTTAATTTTTCTTTAAATTCCACAATGACCAAAAGAACACGGCTCACATGTTCTTTTGCATTTTTCTAAAACCATTCGTCAAATTGTGCTTCAGTTATAAGGAATACAGATCTTCGAAATCTTTTGTTTTGAATTCAAACGTTTTGTGAAGTGAATTTTTGTTTCTTCTTTTTTAGGAGGTTTTATGTAAAATTTTCGAGAGACACGTTTCGAAATTTCATGGCCAAAACATCATTAAATGCGTACTCAAAGTGACGAACATAAAACAATTCCGACTTGCTAAGTGAATATGAAATTGAAATGGAAAATAAATAAATTTACGAAAATAAATAAAAAATTGTTTTTCACTTTCATTCGTTGAAGAAGAAAGTGTTTCCGTTCATTAAAAGAAGAATAATTTTTCTTATTTTTCCATTGAGTGATTCCACTCTCACTCTCAAAGTTTCCTAGTTGTCGAATTATACAATTCCATTATTTGTTATGAATTTTTAATGTTCATTAACACCATCTTCGAAATGGAAGAAAAATTATTATGATTTCAACCTCCAAAATAGTTCAATTTACATTTCTCTGATTTGTCATAGAAATGTCCGCCTTCGATGAATTGTGCTGTACACCCAAGCAGAATGAAACTAAAGTTTATCATGTCGAATATCTAACACCCTCAAAAACTGAATGAATTTAGGCTTGTTTCTAGCCTTGAATTACTAGATAACCCACTCTGAAAAGTGCGAGTAAATATTACTATGCAAAGCAAAGATCATATAATAATACCCACAAGCTTTAGAGCTATTGCTCTTGCTCAGTCATATATCAAACAGTGGCCCTAATGGGAACAACAAAGTGGAACTGATGTTGGTGGGTCTATATATCAATCAAACCACATCCAAATCAACCCACAGTGGATCAATATAATCAATGGAAAATAAGTTAAATCAAATAAAGGCACATGGCACCACCTACTATCGATTTTTCTACTTCAATTTGTATTTTTCAAGCTTACCTTGATCACAAACACAACCTAAACCTAGCATATCATTGCGCCAGGCATTTTGAAATAACCTAATCGCAATAGGAACTTTCCAACTAGATTTGCTATCATTCACAGTTTGGGCGTTCAATTAAATTGGGGTTTTGATCAATTAGCAAATAATTTTTTCAAACTGATCTTGAATTTGTGGTCAACTTTGATTAAATGTGACCTATATCTCTTGTGGTATATGCACTCACAATTGCATTAATAAAGCATACAAAACGTCGCTTTCATTCGTTTGCATCCTACACGTTTGTCAATGAAATTAATGTTATGTCGATACATTGGTTAGTTTAAAATATAATTAAGTGGAAACAGGTTGGCAAGTTGCCTTCTCTCAAACTAGTCGTTTTGTATTCAACAATCGTACAATTGGCGGCTCTAACAATCAAAGCTTCTGTTTTTCTGGGAAATAAACGGTGACATTGTTTTTGAAATTCTCAAACCGCACAGCAAGTGGGCGGAGGATCTAAGAGCACAAATTAACCTGCATCAATGACAGTTTTCAAGTGAATCATGAGAATCCTTACTAATTAGATTAACAGAATCTGCAACTCATAGGTTCTATATAGCGGTAGATGCCATACAAGAAACGGGTATATCATTTTTGGGTTTCGCCACTTTGTGTTTAACCTCTTACGTTTGAGTGCAGTGAAAGTTACCATGCTAATTTCAAAAGAATATTCTACTAAATGTTGTTAACACAAATTTTACGCTAAAGTGTTTAACAACAAAGAATTGTGAAATCCGCAATTTTATTTTATTTTATTTTATTTTATTTTATTTTTTTCTTTAGCTTAAAAACGTGCAATGCATACAAACCACGCGTAATTGGAAGCATTTATCAGTGTGTCTTCTGAGATCTCAATTTGAAGTTGAAAGACAAACGTAAAACAGTCGCCAGTTAACTCTGTTGCGCAACATAAAAGCTGTTAACCCTAGAGGGACAAGTAATTCCAGCTAGACCCACTTTATCATGGTCCAATCACTGCCGCCATACAGACGGAGGTTTCATGTGATTTCAGTAACATTTTGTTAACTTCTGTCTGTGGTCACGGATCTTTTGCACAGCTACCACCAAGTTGAACAGTTGAAGCAGCACTAGTCCATCAGAACATCATCTATGTGTGAACCTTTACATTTGAATAATTTCAAAGTTTTTCTTCAACTACCTATTATACACTCAATGATTAATGAGTCCTTTTATGCAGATGTAGAAGAATTAGAAACTTGAATTGCTACTTCTCGCCGCTTTTTGAAGTTTATGCAAATTCTAATGTAGGTCTTGGCGTGAATTTTTCTTTCACGGTCGTTCATAACTTTTTCAATCACTTTTATGGTAAATTGAGATATCTAAATATAAACAAACTAGCTTTCGTGAACAGTATTTTCAAATAGATTCTACGCCTTTTCCGACCGAATCACAAACCACAGATTGGTTGACTTCAGTAGAATTAAACACTTTATTAAAGTGAGGACCTTCAAATTGTGTTACGCAAAATGCTAAATTTGTTTGTAAATAGATTTTTTTATCAAGATAGTTCGTTAAAAATATACACTGATCGTGACAAAAATTCGAAAAAATCATTTTTTGTTTTAAGCACATTTGGCCAGTTCATTTTGAGTGTTTTTATTTGAACATTTCAACACGAACTGGTTTGGGTCTTATCTAAATTCCCGCCAAAACTTCCTTTTCGACTGCCTCTAATGGCTGAAATTAATCAAAAACCACTGAAGTGTGTTGATTTATGTTTTATGTTAATTTTATGAACTCTGCAGTTTTTCCAGCAGACATTCAAAAGTTTCTGTTTTTTTAAATTTAAAACCAGTAAAAGACAAATGAAGTGTATGTGACAAAAATTTAAGATTTATTTGGATAATTTCTGCTGAATGTTTTTGCGGTAGGACCTCAAATCTAGCGACAACAAAATCGAGCACATGCCACAGGAAAATATGATTTTTAGGAGTATGTTTGTGACGCGTATATCTGTGTATGTATGTGGTATTCTTTTCACCCTCAAATTACTCCAACGAGTGAATGGAAACAAATTGAAGGGTATTTTCTATCCTTCTGATTGAGTCTCAACCACAAATAGCGTATCCACTGAATTCCGTGTTTGAAATTCAAAAGATATTCCGTCAATTTTCATGTTTCAATATTAATCAATTCTATGCAAATCAATTTAGGCGTTCCGATCCACCCCAGATGGAATATCGTTGGCAGGCATTAAAGTCATTGACCAAGTTTCACGGTTTCAAGTGTATGCCAGTGTTGCCAGTTTTAAACAGTTTTAAAGACGCGAGTCCCAATTGAATCTCGTTAACAGAATGGGCGGACATGGAATTATTCCTTGTTGTCTAATATTGAGTGACTTTGGAGCAGAGATACAGAAGAAGAAATAATGAAGTGGAGGAAAGTATGTAATAATAAAACCCAGACTGACAACAATGGAAAACGGAAGAGTTGTTGAAAAATCAATTTTAAAATGTAAATTTCCTGTGGATGTGCGTTAACTAATTTATTTTGCATTTCAAACACAAAAATTATGTCAATAACGTCTTGAGTGTGACACACCTTAAGTATGCACTGCTTAAAAGCGAAAATTTGAATACGATAATTTGGTGACAAAGATTCACATGTTCCCACAATACAACACCTGGCGGAACAAATTGTGTATAGTTGGTACGTACCTATTGACAAACACACAACATTCTTTTTAAATTGCATTTTACTGTTAATGCGAGAAGAAATTACAATTTCTGTCTATTTCTAAGTATGTAATACAACCAACAAACAATGGAACATTAAAATAGCAAAAATACGCATCAATTTTGGCAAAACAAAACTTTCACTTTGTCAACATGATTGTGATAAATCAGTGCAAGCCCACTGAATGACAAAATTTATGATTTCACTTTAACAAAATCGACCACCATTATGTGTGTACCTAAATAACTTAAATTTTGCTAATCCTTCAAAATGGTCTAGTGCCGTCATTTGTTACAAACTATACATGTACCTTAGCTCACAAATTATAATTGTTTAATTTCATTATTTCACTTGATTGCAGCCAATTACATCTGGGTTTGATTGCAATTCCCAGAAATTAGGATGATGTGCCAGAATAATTGGCAAAAAATTTGTTGTTTTTGAAAAAGCCAAATTCAAATTACCGCCAACATCTGTCAACGCATTAAATTATGAATAATTTTTTTGCAAATTTTAAGACATTTGTCACATTTCAAAATGATATCACAAAGATGAAATTAAATTAAGCTTTTCATTTTACAATTTTCAATACAAATTATTTTCATTTTATTCATGGACAAATTTTTTGGCTAATTGCCGAAAGCATTTGAAAATATTTTATTAAATCGTGCCAACTGCTAATCAATAAGTATTAAAACAAAAAACAAATAATAATTTTCTTACAATAATATCGTGATGTTAATCACATTTATCGTCAGGTGGGAATTAATAAATATTTCATTTCGTTTACAAGTTAAGGATATTCGACTGTGAGACAATGGGTTATTATAATATCTTGAAGTATATTACAAAGGTACATATCACTTGCCAATAATAATAATCGATTATTAATTCCCGATTGGTTAGGAAAATGTCAGTTTTATAAATCACGATTATCGAATTTAGATTCAAAATGTGATGGATATGGAATTATAATTGAATAAATGACATGACACGTTCGATTGTGCTCAAAATTCACGGAACTCAAATTCAAGTGTCATTGTCAAATAAATTGGATACATTTCACAAAAACCTTAAAGAAAATCTTAAAAATTCTCAAAAAGAATTCTCCTTGAAATCAAGAACAGACTCTACAATTGTTTCTTATCAATTTATATTGTTGCAATAGCCTTTGGAACATCTCGTCATTGCCGTCAATAGAGATACTATTAATTACTTGATCTTTTGTTGCTGTTGACATAATCTGCTTCTTAGATTCGGTTTGATATATAAAACATATTTCTTTGTTTAATTGTTTACATATTGTATTAACTGAGAAATATTTGCATCACTGACAATGCGACAATGCGCAGTCTTTGGCAAAGTGTTCTTAAGACGATCTTAGTGTTTTGAATATGTTTTGTCATTTTGTTTTAATACTTTGAAAATTAATGTGTCACACAATTGAATATGATAACCACTTTGGCATGTGTCTACTATCTTTGTGAAGGCGTCTCTAATCAAGTGATTTCATTTATTGGAATTTTAAATTGGAAATTATAGTTTTATAACGAATGGAAGGTTCTATGAATTTAGAGATTTATTTTGATTGCTTTAATTAAATTTATTTGTGATATGCTCCCATTTCGTGTTATTGAATTCTAACGAAATTCTTCTTAGAATGCACTGTAAACAATTCATCGAAGATAAATACACTGCAGTGAGTAAACCAAACACATTCTCTGGACACCCAGAGTTACATATCACAATTACAAAGGGAGTATTGTTTAAATTAACAAAAATAAACTTTTCCCTTTAATTTTAAGATAACCACAATAATTTAAATTGAATGTAGATATTGTTACTCATTGAATTATGATTTCA
This sequence comes from Chrysops caecutiens, assembly GCA_963971475.1. NCBI lineage: Eukaryota > Metazoa > Arthropoda > Insecta > Diptera > Tabanidae > Chrysops > Chrysops caecutiens. Next base: position 39,495,751 of record OZ020569.1, on the reverse strand, counting down.
TCATTTTGAAAATTATAAAAATTACAAAAATGAATCAAAAATGTGTTACCTCTTGTTTATTTTATTCCATTTTCAAAATGAGATGATACTGAAACTTTCCATTCCGAATTCTGCATTTTCTCATGCTTTGATTAAATTGCAAAATTATTTTGGAATTTTGCCAGAAAAATTAATTTTAGCAGCTCTTGTGGAAAAATAATCATCGCCTTGCCTTGATAGTAATTATATGTTTTTTTGAAAATGTCCAAACATGATGTTAAAATAAAGTTTTTAAATAATCAAGTAAAATTTCAGTTTACATCTTTTACAAATACAGTCGAAGTCCTCTAACTTGAAATTTTGCTTAAGAAACTGGCGCTCCCTTCGAATTTCCATACATACAAACATTAGCTCTTTCTTTAACTCGAAATATTTTCAGTGGCAACAGCGATTTCAAGTTAGACGACTTGACTGTATGTACGCTTTATTGTAAATTCAGAGTCATGTGTGAGAATTATGTTTAATGCAACAGTTGATTTTGTCGATTCTTTTCCAAATGAAACAATTTCGATTCAATTTAATGTGCATTATGTGATTGGAATTGTATGACGTTTACTCGAAAATGTCACAGTGATTGAATGCAACTACCTTCTGAAAATAAAAATTGCACTTTACATCATATGAGGCGCTAAACACGCAAAACACTTTACATAACAGCTAAGAGACTGTTACAACAACGTGGGCGTTTAGTCCAAAGCATATTAAACAAACATCCCACTTTGTACGGCATGCGAACTGTCTTGGGCAGAAGTTTCAAGGTGGCAAGTAACAATATTTTTTTTTCTTTAATTCATTTGACATATTTATAATGTATGAAATGTGAATATATTTTCATTTGAAACCACGCAATGTTTTCGTTTCTTTTCGACGAAGTGTGAAGGTTTTCCAAGCATTAACTCTCTTTGTTTGACTAAAAACAAAGTAATGTTTGTTGCTTCTGTGACTTTGCTTCTGTCATACTATCAACTGATTCTGTATCGACATGTCAAACCGTGACGAGATGTGAATATTTAACATAGTATATGACAAAACATAATATTTCATGCACAGTTTCTTGTACTCAAAAGATGTCCTAGTTTTTCTTAAAACGTTTTCTTGTATGTGGTCAAGCACGACTCAATGAGGGGCCGAAAATTTTCATTGACCATTGAAGCTATTTACAAAAGAAATAGAGAAACTGATAGCTCAAGTCATCAACACTGGAGATGGTTTAACTGAAATGTCTGACAAGAAGAAGCTTTATAACGAATAATATAATTCAGTACAAAAACAAAAATAATGTATTATTAAGAGAAAATCATTGAAAACATTTCCTGGCATCCCAATTTCATGAAAATGTACAACTAACAGTTTCCATAAACAAATATTTGTGCAAAATATTTAGCAAAATATGCGTCAATTAAAAGCTTGCTGCGTTTGAAGTGAAACTTTTTATTGAATGCTAATCCTGTCAACGAGACAGCAAACAGTGCCAGCGACTATTTTTGGAATCTTCTCTTTGTGCGGATCTTCGTGTATTTTTCAGTCTCTCTTTCCTTGTGTTTGGGCACACGGGAATAAGAAAAGGACAAAATATAGTTGAACAGAATTTTACTACGATATAATTTGCGTTGAAACATCTAGATAAATGAAAATATTTCTTTTTGAAAAACATGTGTTCCCTGGTGAATCGCCAAAAATCATGTCCTCTTTGATCTAAGGCTTGTGACAAACATATCCATGTCATAAACAAAGTTCGCTAGTGAGACTTGATAAAAATTTTTAATAAATTCGTTGGTCGCTTTGAACGACTGCAAAATTGCATTTTTTGTTTACTTCAAAATTTCTGATCGTCAAAGAATATCCCATAAATTTTTAATAATTTTTTTATATCTTAAACTTTCCTTCACGATTTTATTCTCAATGGTGCTTTAAATTTTCAACGCAAATCAGCGGAAGATACCTCAAACGGATCACATGAGTTCATTAGCCGCGATTGTTGACTATCTCGCAACAAGGTTGAAGGTTTTTGAGAGGTATTAACTACGAACTTAATCTGATTTTATGCCTTTTCTGCATGCATTATGTAGTGCATGACTTATACCGTATTGTTTTGAGTTAAAAATTATGATTTTTCTGAAATATATGTTTTGTAAAATTAAACACACTAACAAGCGTAACAACTGCCAATTTCAAGGCTTTACAACATATTTGGGAGTTTGCGAAAATAACGAGCTTCTGGCATGAGTTTGATCAAAATTCACCAAAAATACGTGAGTTGCAGTTGGGTAAGATAGTTCCCAGGTTTAATAAGAAAGTTCACTTTCAACAATACACCATTAAAGAGGTTTCATTTAAATCACTTTGTTCGCACAATACTCGCCATGAATACTGCACCTAAAACAATGAGAACTTTGGAAACGAAAAGTTTCACTTTTTATCCATAAATTTCAGCGAAATTGAATCCAATTAATTACGTGAAATCTTAATTAATAAAATTCACATTGAATTGTAGTGTAAACGTTGGTTTGAATATTGATCGTAGATGGCGTTCAAAAGGGTGAATTCCGTTTACTTTTAGTTCATAATGCAATACTCACATACAGGATTTGAATAAAAGTATAATTCAAACTCATAGTCTTCATATAACCATTTACCTGTAAAAGAGAAGAAATTACAATTAGTAATTAAAATTTACATACTAATAATATTACATCCTAAATGATTCATAGCAATGATCAAAGTTAACGATATTTTTAGCATTTAATTACGCCATACCAATAAATCTTAAATTCATTTGAAGAAAACTTTGTCGGAATTCATTTGATCGAACTCATTAAATCTTAAACGAGCATCTCCAATAATCAAAATTAGTAAATTTTATTTTCCTTCTTTCTGGTTATGTGAAATTAATTAGAAATATTTAAAATAATTGGCAAGTTTATTTTTTCAACTAAAATCATTAAAAGGTTCTCAGGACTGAACGACACTTTCTACATTTGAGCCATCTTCGTTAAGTTGCTAATAAAAGATGCATTTGAAAGAAGTATCTTTTTATATATTGGCCTCGAAATAAACAATTTCCCTCCGTAAATAATCTTGGACATAAGTAGGTTATTATCTCCATGCTCCATCAACTAATTAAATCTAAAAATATCCATTATCCACTATAATGACCGCATGTTTTGCAAGATTTATTTCGTAATGGCGTCATTTTAAAGCTGTTCCCTAAGAAATAAGTTTAAAGTAGCTTTTGAAATTAAATATAAAAACGAGAAACTCATTACGTTCAGGTAGGATAAGCAAATTTAATCCACACCCTCGAAAAATTTTACTAGCTATATGTCGGGTGCTGTCCGTTTATGTCCCATTGTCTGTCCCATTAAATGAAATATCGTTTATTTTCAGCCATCGTACTGACTTTCAGTACGGAAATGGTGTTCTTAATAAGACTTTTCATAAGCAAAAGTAACTAAAAGGAAAGCTTCTAGTGGTTTATTTCTATTCGTCCTTGTATGTAATTTGAATTTAATAGACAATTGTCATTGAATTGGTGACAACATTTTGCTTCAATTCAATTCAACAGTTTATTAAAAACATTTTTCATAACGTCAAGCTATCGATCAGCAACTCAAAACGTAACAATCAAACATTAATCTGTCATTTATCCAAGAGATCGATGTGGGAGCAAAATGGTTGCTATTGTTACAAAATGGTTGCCGCTTACCTACAAACTGCCATAGAGTCAAACGCAAACATAAAATATGTTCGAAAAGCCAGAACAGTTAAACATGATCTCGACAAATAGGACGACAAGTGATAAGTTTGGGAGAAAACAACATTTTTCGAGTATAGGTACCCTGTCCGATCCGGCAATTGTCAGTTGGAAACAAGACACAAATTACAGGTGGTAGTTTTATTTCAATCACAAATTAAATATTTTTATAAAATGTTAAAACACATAGTCGCTTGCAATCGAATCAAAGTACTCGTACTTGTTTTAATGGAGTCAAACCATATTCAGCGAATTTCCAAACATGATTTCCAAAATGGCGAACTATGCGTACACAATATGGCGGCTTCGAGGCCAAATTCGAAACAGTGTATGATCGGTTTTCAGATGGATTTTTCGTAAATGAAAATACTGTCATGTGATTCGTGCAATTCGTCGTGTACTGCAATTACAGCCTACTCGTACATGTCCGACGACATCATGCGGTGAAGCTATCATGGGAATCGAAAACCGAAACGTTTAAATTTGAATTCAATTTTAGTCTTGACTTTGATTTGTGAACCATTTTTGGTGGAAATTCATCGTAAATATCTCCTTTCTACGATTCCAATTGAGTGGGTTTGAATCATGCATGAAGTCATAACGTTTGCTTGCATACAATGATGGGAAAATTCTTCGCGGAAAATGCGTGGATATACCTATATTTTATAGTAGGTATCCTCCACATTTCAATTTGCACTTCATTTCATTGAAGATTTCACGTGAATAAATACAAAATGCAATACTCCCCCTTTTCATTTTTACTAGTAAAACCATGAAAATCACCTAATTAGATAATTTGTCATCCGAGTGTATCCAATGAATGGGAAACGATAGCAATTCAAAGTGTATTGCAATGCAACGGTTAACCAAATGGCGACATTAATGGACGGTACTGGTTTTAAAGTCAAAGAATTCCATTGAAGTATGATTGATTTGGTAATATGATGTCTCCCTTTTATGGAAGAAGTTTGTTGAAACACGTCATTCTCTTCCTATTAACATCGAAATGCATTTTATTCAAACATGCAGTTGTCACTTGAGAAAGATTTTGTAATGCTTTCATGTTGATGTTGAAAGAAATCTTTAAGAGATCCGTGCGAACAATTCAACTTCTTTTAACCAAATCTTAAAATCTTATTTATTAAAATGAATTCCTTATATCCTGTTACTTTTTTAAAAATTTGTCCATTGTTTATGCATTTCAATAGCCGTCTTCTTTTTGTCACTCCAGAACAGTCAAATTAACTCTTGATAATAACTGGGTTTTTATTACTCCACTCAGACGGAGACATTAAAATTTTGTTGAAATTCCACAAAATTACAATTTCTTCAAAACTTTCAGCAACCAAGAACTGAAGTTGATAAAAGTTTGTAATCTATGCAGTGCGAATCCGGGCTGTTCTTTTGCTACTTTGGATGAGCAGTCGATAGCGATTACCAAAAGAATACGGCTAGTACCGCGTTTACACCGACCGAAATCAAGTAGATTTAGTGAGATGATTTAATAAATCTCCTCGTCCGTTTACACCGCCAGTGAGGAGATTTAGTTTGACACTTCGACATTTTTCTTGTGAAATTGTAGTGTTTTGTTATTCTGTTTTGTTTCAAATCTATTACAAAACTTTCTTGGACAATAGTCCATGCTTTCCCTTGCCTCTTTTGACTTTTTTGCTAAATTTTTTTAATCTTTTTTAAATTTTTTTTTTGTGCTAAATTGTGCTAAAAGACGAAAAATGGCACAAATGATCACCACTAGATGGTGCCACTGAGGCGATTTAGTGCTGATTTGGAATTAATCTACTCGCGAGAAGATTTGGGAAATGTATGGTAAATCCTGTAATACCGCGTTTACACCGACCAAAGTCTAGTAGATTTCGTGAGATGATTTGATAAATCTCCTCGCCCGTTTACACCGCCAGTGAGGAGATTTCGTTTGACACTTCGACATTTTTCATGTGAAAATGTAGTGTTTTGTGGTTCTGTTTTGCTTCAAATCTATTACAAAACTATCTTGGACAATAGTCCATGCCTTCTCTTGCCGCTATTGATTCGTTTTTTATTAAATAAATTTAAAATGTTATATAAATTTTCAAAATCAAAAACCGTGCCACATAATGAAATTAAACATCGCGCACAACAACCAATTGAACTCACTTCGGATACGTCGAAAGAGTACTAAATTGTACTAAAGGACGTAAAATGGCAAAAATGATCACCAGTAGATGGTGCCACTGAGGTGATTAAGTGTGGATTTCGAATTAATCTACTCCTGAGAAGATTTCGAAAATGTATGGTAAATCTTGGCGGTTTCAGCAAGATTTTGGGCTAAATCTCCTCAAGTCGCTTAATCTACTAGATTTCGGTCGGTGTAAACGCGGTATAAATCAAGTTGCTTAATCTAGTAGATTAAGTTCGGTGTAAACGCCGTATAATATATCAGATATGAGATATCCTACATTTCACAATTGCGTGGGAAACTTACGAGTTTTAAACTTTGATTCAATTTCGAACGGAAGTCGAACCTAACATTTCCAAGGAAATCAATGATTCCATTTTAATCCATTCAAAATTAGCTGAAGCAGGTAATTTTTTCGAAATTAACGTGAATTTAAATAATTAACAAATTATTTCGATTGTGAACAGGAATTGAAATGACAAATTTGGTAATAGTGAGTAGTGACTCATGGAAGATTGTTCATTTTTTGGTTAAAACTTCCCGAGGGGATTTCCTGTTTTTTGATTGAAGATTCATCTTATGATCAAAAACGATAACCTAATATCAATTAAACAAGTGATAATAAATTTGATTATATCTCGTTTCAATTAATCAGTTTTGATAAACGCACGAATTAATTATGCATTTGCTAATTGAATAATGACTACTTTTAGTTGAAAGAAAAATTATTTAAAAGAAGACATTTGACGATGTGTTGTGCAAGTGGATATTGTTATTATTATATTAAAATACCTGTCCTAGTGTTTATGGAAATGATTAAAACTTGTTTTTATGATGTTTATTGATATAACCAATCAACCAACCAAAACGTTTCTAAACAAGTCAATACAGAATTATCTTGTTGAAGGAAAATAAATTATTTTGTTTAAATAAATTAGCATACGTCATGCATTGGCGTCGGAGTAACCTGAATCAGCGTCATTGTTCATGTCATTATCTCATCATCATTTGCAGTGATTGCAGGCATGAAATGATGTCTTGAAAAATAGACAAAATCTTCGGTTATTAGGTAAAACAGCTATTAGCCAATGGAAATAATTAACAGCGACGCGATCGAAAATCCAGAGCCGTCGAGCAATTGTAGGCGTTGCAATTATATATTGTTTAAGAGGAAATTAACATGAAATGCTACTTGTAAGACGACGTTTAGATTAGTACGAGGTGATGTCATTAACTGGTATGAATCAATCACCGGATATTAGCAGGTACGGATACAGGTAAGTAGGTGGTTCTTAATTTCAATCACAGAGTGTTTTTTCCGTTCAACTAAAATTGTGTTATTGACGAATAGCAGCTCCACCTACTTCATGTGATGTTTAAAAAACGATAAAGGTTATTGTTGATTGGTTCAACAGGTAAATTAGGTGAAAAAAAAACAAACAATTATTTTCTTGATTGATTGGAAAAATGTTTTCTAACCATATTTGAACAAAAATAATTCTATTTTTACTGTATTATTTTTCTCAAATACAACATTTGCATGTTGCACATTTAATGAGAGCAAACTTAATTGACTTATAGTAAAGTGTCTTGCCTTATTAGGAGCGGAACAACATCGAACGCTGTCATTTAGTTTTCGAGAAGGCTGTTGTACAATATTTTATGGTAAAGTTTAAAACAAGCCATTAAAACGCAGTTTCCTCGATTATATTTGAATATTTTTTAAAGTTTTTGTGGTGTAGCTGTCAACAAACAAACAAACGTAAAAACGAAAATAATATCAACAAGCTATAACTCTTGAACTCTTGAATTCGCTCACCAATGAAAATTGTAATCTTTAAGGGAATGTTCACATCCTAACGTCAAAATGGAAAGTGAAAGTTCTTCGCTCTTCGCTCTAGGTGAGAGTGATTTTTTATCCCTTCCTCACATATGGAGTGAAGCATCGAAAAATCCATCTGTTGAATTTTTCAAGAACTACTTTTCGATTGACTTTTTCGGTTGATGCCCCAAGATGCACAAATGCGTCTTGAATTCATTCTTGAGTTTGAAACTGAACTGATCTCCATATGAGGCAAGCGAAATAATTAGAAATTTTATATATAATATTTTTTATATGTTTACATTTTAAAAATATAAATTTATTATCCAACTCCGTGACTCACTGAAGTTGAGAAATTGAAAAATTTAACAAAATAAGAAAAATGCGCAAAAAAAAAGCTTCCTATTTTTTCACAAGTCTGGGATTTTTCCCAAAGTTTATTTAGTAAAAGTATAAAATTCTATTTTTAAAATATCTTCGCGAATAATGACGGATTTATGTGGAGATTTTAAGGAATATAACAATAGATTTGGTTTATAAAATTTTCCAACACGCATTTCAGGAAAGATGAAGGTTTATGTGCTTCATGATATCACTAGAGATACCCGTAAGTTATATTTGCTGTTGGAATACCTTCGTAAGTCGAGTAGCAAACATTTAAATATTAATATTAGAAAAGACCGTTTCAAATTCAAAAAGCAAGCAATTCAAATTCAAAAACTCGTGAAGCAGCACCCATGGTCACTTGACAAGAAGCAGTCAAGCGGCCATGGAACCAGTAAAACGTTTTTCTTGGCGCCAAAAAGCGCGAAAAGTATTGATATTGATTTCATCATGTCGGATTTTCTGTTTTATTTATTTTGCATTGGGAATTCAATAAAATTTTTTAATTTCTTTATCTTAGCAGATCTCCATCCGTCTCGACTTGATGATCACTTGGAACAGTCTGTAAAACCTTGACTAATTCGGTTTACCGATAAAACTTTAACCGATGACTAACTTTGGATGAAACCTTTAAACGTTGTGCGACGACGTCTTATATAAACTTCTAAGATGACATCGGACACAGGCGGCGAGTCCAATTTACGAAATTAATGGCACATGAATTTGTCAGAGTTTTTGAATAAAAGCACAAGTAATTGTGGGACACCTTTGAGAAAAATAAGTAACAGCAACGTGAGATGATTAATTTCGACAAGAGAACTTGCTATGCAGCTTTGACATGTTGGCAATTGGCATGTCGAGGGGAGGTGTGTCGCAACAGCTCGGCTTATGTTGCACTTAGTCCAAACACTCAAGGTGATCTTCTGTTTATGTTACCCACTTTTTTTTTTTTTTAACAAAAAGGAAATGACTTCATAAATCTCTGAACGTGCTTTAACACGATTAGATTTACCGTCCCATGAAATTTAACCGCAACATAAGTTGCTTTGGAATTTATTTTGGTTTCAGCTACAGAACGACTTAATCAAAATGCAAATGACAATCTTCTTCAATAAAGCCATCGTTCCAAACAATTATCTCTGTAATTAAAATGTTCATTGGACCGTTGAAATTGTGTAAGAAATGAAGCGCGAAAAATATGTCGCCCTCAACTAGACAACTCTCAAAAGGTTCTCTTTCTCATTCAAATCTTGTGGCGTCTGTCAAACAAGAAAAATTTCAATAACAATGTGTTCCTTTCTCATTTCGTTCTTCAGAATGTTTATGAATAACTACATAGGTGCACACATATGGATTAACGTGATAAAGTAGACAACCCAGTTCAGTCAACAAAGTTGACAGATGTAGGTGAGTGCAGAAATTCACGCAACAAAGTAGAAGATTAAGACATGGTATAAGAATCACTATCGACTGGTTTCCGTGGATCACGGCAGTGTACCGAGTTTTCTGACTTTGATTGAAGTGAAGTGTATTCCAAAGATATCCAAACATGAACTGGGATAATGTACTAAAGTCCTGTTAGTCGATAACTGATCTTAACATGCCGCGGGTATGGCAACAATTTGCGTCAGGCTTTTTCAACTCAAGTGAGAGATTATCTTATTTCAAAAATGAGTATGTTGCGACACGAAAATAAAGTGTAGATATTCTGAGATTAGTAACAAAAAATAAAAATTCCAATCCGACCTTTAGTTTGATATTGAGAAGGCAATATTTGCCACCATCCGTGCTGAAAATGTCATCTTGTGGAGCATATGTTCCCCAGTTGGTCAAATGCTCCACTGTACCTCGCCTTCGTCTCCGTGAATGTCTTACAAGATACACTGGTAATATCTACTTCGTTATCTAAGCTGACTGCTTCTGAGCACTGATCAGTGATCGTGTATTGATCAACTCCACTCCATTTCAAATTGATCATTTTTCATTTGGTCTGTTGGTGTTCCAAGCGACTTTTCTTTACGTTTCTGTAGCTTACTTGTTTATAAAAATGGAAACCTACGGGTCTGTGTGTATTTCATTCAAAGCGATCACTGAAGAATCATTTAATTTCTGATGTTGATGTTCAACCAGAGGTCATTCGCCATTTCAAAGACGCTTCTCGTTTGAGTTTTTACGCAAGTTCTGCAAAATGGCGATAGGAATCAACGAGTTCGTGCTGTTGAACAACTTTGTGACGCGGCGGCCTCATTTGGATGCAAATATACACAACGAGAACCAGAAAATTACTCAAAAGTGAACGAACGAATTATAAAAACCGAAACCGGACAAACTGTATGGATCCACAAAAGTTGATATTTGACAACTCTTTTTGTGTGTATAGATATCATGAATAAAATGATGTCCGAATCCCTTCTTAGCCAAAAATAGAAATTCCAACAATTTCGAGAGTACCACGAAAACGCCCTGATCCACTTGATAAGTCAGTTCAGACTCTTGTTTATCCAAAAATGGTCTCAACAACTAAAAGTACCGTAACTCATTTTTCCAACGTAACTGCAACAGCAACTGCAACTGCAATCGTCTCGTTATTTTGGTCAGTCCAGTTGATCTTAAGATCTTCTTCAGATTTCCTCAAGTACTCATTCTGATTTCCTGTTTGACATTGGGTTATTCTTGTTTACGTTTCCCAGTCCAAAAACGTCCAACCCGTTCTCTTGAGAATCAAACACAAGAAATAACTAAACCAAAAAATAATTTTTTGTGAACTTTTCATCATCTTATATAACGAAATTATGGAAATCAATTCAATTTTCTGGATTTTTGTATCTCGTCATCTTTTTTGTGGACAAGGTAAAAGAGATTTCACGGAGAAACCTCTCGATAGGCGCTACATTTGTTCCACTTATATCGGACGTGATGGACTGAGACTGGACCATGACGATTATTAGTAAGTAATAGTAAATAATAAAAACCATTTGACGCACGGCTTTCAATTACAAATATGATGAATAAAAGAAGCAGGGCACGCTTGAGATTCCTTAGAGTTGCGGACGTTTTGCGACCTAATGGACTCTTCCAAATTGAATTTCGAATCGAGAATTGAGTTCGTCCACGTGCCCTAAATGTGCGACACCCGTCTTAAATGTCAGGAAAACATTTCAAAGATGAAAGGAAACTAAATTATCGCCGAAAAATTAAATAAATATTGAAATGAGACAATTTTCAAAGAAGTGACTTAACAAAATGGAATTTATTTCTTCTCCAATCAAACATCGTGGATCGCATCAGCTTCCGGAAAATATTTCAATAAATAAATTACGAGCGAGGAAAAACAGTTCAAGGAAATATGAAAATTTACATTTTTGCTAGACCTTTCCCGTAGAAAAATTCTATAAATTCTCGGTATTTTCCAAATTATTCGTCCATTTTTATTTATTCACGTGGAATCTTGTTTGTGAGTCATTTTCGAAACGTAAATTCGACTCTATTAGTCACAGTTCCAGATTCAGAGCGGAAAAAATTCCCAAAATTCTAGTTAGAATGATCACATGGATATTCCGACTTACGAACAACACTGACAACTGATTGCTTTCAGAAATTCACAAAGAGATGACGCTGATGAAGGTTTTGTTGTGTCGACTCAATATATGGGAACATGAAAGGACCAGAAAATTTGCTCGAGATAGCTAAGTGGTTAGAGCATCCGCCCGGCAAGCGGAAAGTCCGTGGTTCGATTCCCGGTCACAGCATTCAACATTTTTCTCCTTTCATGTTTTCCATATTGTATGTGCAAAATCAAATTACGAAAAAATGATCGACACAAATGCCAGCTATAAATGGCTAATCACAGTTCCAGATTCAGAGCGGAAAAATTCCCAAAATTCTATTTAGAATGACCACATGGATATTCCGTCGTACGAACAACACTGACAACTGATTGATTTCAAAATTCACAAAGAGATGTCGCTGATGAAGAGTTTGTCTGTGCAAAATCAAATTACGAAAAATGATCGACACAAATGTCAGTTGTAGTACACCAGATGTTCTCTAAACTCCACCAGTTTATTGCTATTTAATTAATCGTGGAAAATTATAGAAATTGTCTTATCGCTAAGCCGCACCAAAAGTGCGGAATCCATTAGATGGGTTCGTCGATCGGTTCAACAAAGTTAAATTTAAAGTACATAGTCGTATAATCCAAAATCGATTCTATTGATACGATATGATAGAAAATGAAATTGATGATGGAAATCAAATAGAAACAAGACAATCCACAGTAGTCTGACTAACCAAATATAATTAAGGAAAAATAACAAAAAATAATTGTTAAATTACAGTCGCTGTTTTTCTGGGAAGGGCTGTGCCCCATTATCATCGTCAATGATGGCAATGGAATTCGATTACTGATTCTGTTTAATGGAGCATGAATGCAGGCATATATATAGAGTAATGGTTTGTATGATATACGCAATTGAATGAGTTTGTTGAAGGCAAAAAATACATTAAAACATTTGAGTCCCACACATATGTTTGCGCGACCTAAAAACCAGGAGGAACAAATTCAATTTAAAAGACCAAGTAAATAGACAAATCTACAAAAAGTGAAATCTACCCGTTTGTGGATGGAACATTTTTAAAAATGTATGAATCTCGAGACTACTCCGACTACTCCGACAGAGGCTAACATTGTCGTCGATGTCAAAAGCAAGAGATCTTGGCGGTTTTTGCTCATCTGAATTATGCTAATCGCATTCACAGATGGTTTCAAGTAACTTCAGTCACTTCACTGTGCAAAGAATCTGTGTATGTGTTGCTTGTTATTAAAACCATATGCGAATTTTTTCATAAATTGTTAAATGACTCTAAAACTCAGTGAACAAAATCTTTTGATGTTTTTAACATAAATGAACGAAACAAATTCCAGTGGATTGAATCAACATTTACAAGTCCGGTTTAACTCCTGACTAAAAGCGTTATGCTTCTTGTAATTATGTGATTATGAGAAACACGCGATTAAAATTCAATTACCACAAGAGTCCTGATGACTTTTGCCAAAGATGCTTTACGAAAAATGAATTTCTTCAACATCACTTCATCAAATTATGCAATTCTCCTATTTGAATTTCATTGAAGTGTTAATGGAGTGGGTATGCAAATTGGAAAACCACACTTTAACTGGTCTTGAGATGAATGGGTCTTCTTGTTGCGACATTAAGTAGGTACTCCTTGTGCTGCTATACGGGATTAGCATTACAAACGAAAATTCACAATTCATTGCAGTTCAAGTGACAAAAAGGTAAATTTTGAAAAACTTTCGCACTTAATTTACGATCAAACTGGAAGAAACGAGGATCCCATTGTTTTTCGATAAAAACCACAGATTTCTCCTATACTCGGCAAAACAAAGAAATTCAAATGAAAAAGAAAATTCAAGAAATAAAGTAAAAATTTTATTCTGCCAAAGCAATTAACATTGAATCGGTTCAGTTACTTCAGTTACTCGCAAGAAATTCCCACAATTTCGAATTCCTTTTCAACTTTCCCTGGAACTTAACTTTGAATTTGGGTCAGATTTCATGCGAGAAACAAATGCGAAGTGAGGAGAAGGTAAAAGTTGTAAGAAATCGGTCAATTGGAAATGGTAACATCCCACAGAAAAGTTTTGTTTGTTAAAAGACAAAAATTGTGATTGAATGACGTAAGTTACACTTATTAAATATTGACGACAATACCTTCTTTTAGTCTGAAATCACATCCGAAAAAACCAACCCAGCCATGTATAGTGTACACAAAGCAACAGGTAGTCGCATTGTCCACACCAGGTAAATAATTAGGAATACATCATTCCATGAAAGGTAAATATTTGCTTCGTCATCGAACCATTAGGGGTGAACCATAAACGGCAGGGCACACCAGCATTTGACTGGATGACTCTTCTGAATATTATTTAATCCTTAAGTGTGGAAGTGGTGGCAGTCATCTGGGAGGGTAGTTCACCCTTTGCAACGAGACCTTAGAAGTGAACCTTAGTTTGTGGCCCGCATTTAGTCAATTTATTTAATTCTGTTATTTTGATTTTTAAAATGTCGATCGAACAATCCCTCATGAAGTCATGCAGTCCCTCATATTTGTGCTCACTTCAGAGGAACGATGGCCAACAAAGAATGGTTCTTTGCCGGAACGTTGAAAATGGGGATTTGATGAACGGTTGACTTGGAAACGTGAACGTATTTATTTGTTTCTGTACGCATGAAGTGCGCAAACATTTTCTTCTTCCTGCTTCCGGTTTATCTTGGCTCACTCTAATTTTAGAATTATTTTAAATCTTTTCACGAAATAAATGTTGTCTGTGAATTCCAATTTCTGAATGTGACAGTCATGATTATCGGGATAGTGGATAATTCCTGTTATTCACTTCCTTGTTATGAGAAAACAAGGTATACAGTATTCATCATCCCCAACAAGAATGGCTTAAGAATCCCAAGTTAAGCTGACATGTAAAATTCACAGTTTAATTGAAATACCTTCTGTTTCTTCTTCACACAAGCGTGTGTACTTACGTCAAAACAGTTCAACTCGCATGAATCACAATGTTTGCCATCTCAATATTTCTAGTTCAAGTATAATTTCAACAAATGTGTGGCATTTGAATGCGATGCAGCATTCTGTGCATATAACTTTTAAAAATGAGAAAGCATCACTTGTTTTCTTGATGACTTTTAAGATATTTAATTGTGATTGTCAAGTGAACCTGTTACTTGCTACGCTCAGAATGGCCCACATTTCAGAGGTGCATAAAAATTAAAAATTATTTTATAATCCACCGACTATTTTCGTACAAAATTAAATTTTGACGGTCACTTTATGAATGACGCCATTTTGAAATTCATCTCATAATTCCAATTGGAATTCTCACCATAAGCATATCAAATTTCCAATCTAATTCACGATGCTGTCATCATACGAAAACATCCCAAACCTCACACAAAGAAGGGTTTTTCAAAATCCCAAACGAAAACACAGAAACACATAAATGCGAGATAAAACAATAAAAATGAGTGCAAAAATGTAGCGAAATTCAAACAAACATGCTGCCAGCCAATTCCAAGAGAAACATTTTCCGAATTGGATTTTTCATTAAAGAATTGTGGATTTTCTTGAAGATGTTTTTGCGTCGCATTCACGAAAATAAATTAAATTGTGTGTATTATAAATAACGGTCAAATTGTGATAAAATATCAAGAGAATGTTTCGCAACTTTTTGAAAAACATTTCGACTTTCTTTGGAAAAATTACTTTTGTGCGAATTTTATTTCGACAATTTCACAATATGACAACAATTGAACATCAGAAGAACAAAACAAATTCAAAAGAAAGTTGAGAAATTTTCACGTCCGCAACAATGTGTCCCTAATTTCTGTGAAACATTTTCGTGCTGGCGTGTATGTAGTGTGAGAAATTGATGCTGCACAACGTCAGATAAAGCGATAATCCACACGTTGATCCAGATCATGGAAATTCCTTAAAAGGTATTCAAAAATAAGTGAAAACTCACATCTTCACAAATATCAGTGAAACGTGATCAGTGTTTTCAGTGAATTTTCTTTCGGTGTTTAATTTCGAGAGAATCACATCCAGAAACATTTTTTCCTCTTGGATGCATTTCAAATGTTGACCAGTAGCAAATGATGTAAACATAATGACACTGAGAGGAAACGAAACAGAAGATAATTTTCGTCATAATGCAAGAGTGTTGGTGTGTAGCCGGTGTGGGTGAGAGTATACAGATATTGTGTAACGTACGAAAACTGTTTATACCGAATGACAAACGAACAGAAAACGATGTTATAATATCGAAACATTTGAAGTGTTTATTCCCTCCTACTGTTGATATATGCCTATTAAATGTCATTTACACATGTTGCCATGAGTTTCTATCCACAAAAAAGCGAGATAACTTGTTTAGAAGGAAAAACAATAAATTACACACATTGACGAATATGTAAAAATAGGAAAATTCAAACAACGATTCACCCTCGCAACAGTGAAAACACGATCACTTCATCATTGACGTGCACGAATTCATTTGTATTGGTTGAACGCTTTCAAAAGGGAAAATCAGAACGTGAAATAAGAAAATTCGGAAAAGTCGAAATCGAAAATAGAAAATTCTAAATTTAAGAATTTTTTCTGTTTATGACTTCAGTCGCAGTGGGAATCTGAAAGATTTTTCCCTTTATCTTGGTTTTTGTATTTTTCATTTTCATTTTCCATTTTCCATTTTCATTTTGCAGTAACACGTAAATCCATACAATATGCATTCATTTAATTGATTCTTTCGGAAAATCCATCAATTTTCTCCTACACACAAAATGAAATGAAAAGGGATCAGATATTGGTTAAAAATAGATTTCAATGATTTTCCTCTAAAGTAAACTTAATGTTCGAGTTTCATTCAACTTTAACACGTGGTTTATTAACATTGCTTTCAATTACAGTTGAAGTCCTTTAACTTGAAATTTTTGTTAAGAAACTGGCGCTCCCTTCAAATTTCCATACATACACACATTAGCTCTCTCTCTAACTCGAAATATTTTCAGTGGCAACAGCGATTTCAAGTTAGAGAACTTTGAGTGTATTTACCGAAATTTTGTCCTACTCCCACTGTCAGATCATTAAATTTTGATAAAAACTGCAACAAATCCGATTTTGTATTGCAAAAATTTTCATTTTGTTAAAGTTTCTTTCCTGTTTTCCAATTGATTAACCAACCGCAAAGTGTTAATTTATTTTTAAAGCCCTTTCCCACAGATTTTATATGTAATTTGTCGATTTTTGAAAAACACATAAAACGGGCATTCACCTGTGTTCAAGGTGTATCAGTTGTTGACGAAATCAAAACATTCTCATTCCCATTAGAAAGGATACATTTGTCAAATAGATATGGAATTGGTTATTTCGATTCTAAAGTGAACCTCCGCAGCAGATGCACTGGAAGGTGATCTATTTACGGATGATAGACAGACAGCAATATTAGATACTTCTTAGAAAGGCTGGCTTGCACATGTTGAACGAATTTTGAAAAATTTTTGGTGAAAATTTCATGTCATTCGAACATTATTGGTTACACTCTATCGTGATTGATAAGAAACAATCAACAGAAACCGCCAATCAACTCGATGTGTAGTAAATTATCAAATATTTTTGATAAATTCCACAAATCACCTCACCGCATATTGGTTGATAAGAAAAACACAAAGAATTTTCAAGTGAGAGATAAAAATTTTGTAACGAAGTGTACACACGGACCAACACTGTTGCACTTTTACTACTCTTGGAAAGACTGAAATACATTCAAAGGAACGAGTTTTATATTATATAGTGTGTATATTATATGACTTCTTGTTAGGTTAACCTGTTGCTCTCTGTCTCTCCGCCTATCAATTGAAATTGAAAACACATGCCCGGTCCGGTCATGGCACAGCAGCGTGGAGCAGATCTCAGTGAGTCAATTGAGCACAAATGAATATAAATAATTTAGTTACAGTATTGCCACATACGAAATTCTATCGATTTCAATTCAGAAATCCTTGCAATGAAAGTTAGTCCACTTTCTAATGATCAACAAAATTGATCAATTGCAAGTAGGAATTCTTTGAAAGAACGTATCAATTCGGTATGCCGAATCACTACCAATCTGGCAGTACTTCACCAGTAACTTTGCCTTCGTTGCTGTCGACTACAGCGACAGCAGATCGTTTCACATGGAGACGTAAATACAGTAACAAAACGACGAAAAACAATAAATTCTTGTGAAAAATTCGAAAAACGAAAAGTTTCTTTGTGTTCGTCCAGAATACAGCGTGGGATGTCAATGCTGTGAAAATGATCACTTTCCAATCAAATCTAGATGACGCCAGATCGATTTGCAATCAACAAAATGTCTCCAGCAACTTGGAAAATCAAATTTCAATTATTCCAATTGTTGCACTTGTCCAAACCGAGAGAGAGAAAATTGAATAATTTCTCTTTGCATATGTGTGCATATTGTTCAGTTCTGCTTCTGACAATTGTTTGACATTTCAGAATGACAGAAACATGACCCACCCTTGTTACGTGTTTGTTCCATTAAATTCCACAGTAATTGTTTCATACGATCAAAAAAATGACATTTTCAATTTTGTGTTGAGCAGCAACATGTGTTGTACACATGTTTACGATTTGCAAAAAAATTCACAGCAACACTCACACAACGTTGAACGCATGCGCTTTTTGACAAGTGAAACACAGTTGAAAATAAGAGGATTCAATTACTAGGATAACCAAACCAAACAAGATAATTAAACCGTTACTAACCTTCTTCTAATAAACGCTCCACATGCGTAAAGACGTTGGGAAAGGCGGCTAACTGTTTTCTGTCCTTAAGTAATTGTGCCAAGTAATCAGCAATACTTTGGGTATTCTGTTGGACGTTGTTGTTATCACAATTGTCAGGTGCTCCCTTCATCATGTTGCGGTCTTTATTTGAATATGATTTATATGAAAACACTTGAAATTTTCCTCTTTTTCAAAAGTAATTTTTGTGCATAAAATTTCTTATAAACACAATGTAACTAAATATTCACTTTTATTTATTATTCTGATATGTAAATAATTATACATAAAACTTTCCTTTGGTTTTTCTTATCTGTTTGGGTTAAATAAAAATTTTAATGAAAATTTTGTATTGTATCCAAAATGAAAATGTTACTAACATTAAGAGAATATTTAGTAAATAAAACGCAACTACATACGAGAAATTCGTGTTTGCATTAACAATTGTGTACATAAGCTAAATTCAGCCGAATTCAATAATTTAAATTCTTGAAAATCCAAAATTTCATGTATATGCGTTTTTAATTTACTAAAAATTTCATTAATAAAACACAATTTCGCGCCAGAGTATGGATTAATTGAAAATTTCCAAGGAAATTAAGAACATTCCAAAGCACAAACACTTAAAAACTTGAAGCGAAAAGTTTAAAATTTTCATTTTTCGTATTTTTAGTTTTTATTTTTATTTTCATTTCCACGTAAAATCCATTTGATTCGGAAAATATTCAAAATCAAATTTAAAGTCTTTCGTAAATCACTAATTACATAAATAAATAAGAAAATTTATTAACCATCAATTAAGTTTTTAAAATAAATTTTCATATATTTAACGAAATATATTTTATTTTTAATATTTTATTCCTTTGATTTAAAAAATTCTTTTTGTTGATCACGTCAAACGAGAGAAACCGCACGATCTAAACGTTTGGCAGCTAGAATTCAACTGAAAAAATGTTTCTAAAGTTCAGTGCAACATGCTGAGAATCAACCCACACTCACGCACACATGCCAATGGTGAGTAACACTTGTATGTGATATTGCAATTAAATAAATTTTTATATACCGATCTCACTCACTGCGATGGGTTAGAAGATACTGGATAGTCTTTGAATGTTTACCAGTATGAATTACGATCTTCTCTTGACTTTATTCTGTTTCTGATTGTGTTGCGTGTTGCTAGTGAACTGTTCAATTGATGCTGACTGAACTTTAGTTTTTATTATAGATTGAAATTATTTTAATTACACTTTGGAAAATCTACAATAATCGCGAATTAAAATTAGAGGAGACTTAATTAGAAGACTATGCGGGTAGAATGTCACTTCACTGGTAAGATGTCTCCCGTCATTACTCTCGTGTTAAAGACAATGCATTCGCTTTCCCCCACTTTGGCTGGTTTATTTTTAAAACTTCAGCATCGTCATAGGTAAGATCTGGGATACGTTCGTTTGGTTTTAGTATCAATTCCATGGTAATTTCCTTTTAATTTCTGTAAATGACTCAAAAAGCTGGACGAGCACACCCTTGTCTCTATGACTACACCCCCGCATTTTAGCATACGATGTGGTTTTCCATATTTCGTTCTTGTTGTTTCACCGTCAGAGAGGCTTTAGTACAGTCTGAATACAGTACAGGTATGTTCGAAATCATCAGAGATAAATTAATATGAATTTCAAAGCATCGTCGAACTAACAACAACAGGAATGGCAAACCAAACTGAAGAGTTGGACGAGTATTATATCCGGGATTGCAAAATTAATAATTCAACACTAATATGTTGAGGAACATTATGGACACTTATAAGAGATAAATCTGAGGTTAAATGTGAACTAGTGCAATTCCTGTTGTTATTAGTTCAATGGAAAGCATGACAGTTAACGGTTTCTCAATATCAGATCAATAGGTGCGTTTGTTTTGAGTTCGGAACTGTTCGGAACTTTGTACTAAAAGTCCAATTTGAGAACTTTAGCGTTCCACTCTGCTTTGTTTTAACTAAGACGTCAGGATACGTGACAACAAAATCTTCAAAGTCTCATGCTTTCTCGTGATAAATTGGGACAGTTTGGAACTAATGTACCTACACCGAAATTGGTTACAAACGAGGAACTTAATACTAAGAGAATGAAATAGTTCTGAACAGTTCAATATCTAAATATTATTCCTTACAATTTTAAGGGTTCCGTAGCCGAATGGCAAAAAACGGAACCCTTATAGTTTTGTCATGTCCATTTTGTTCGGAGACTATTGGGGCTGTATGGATGAAATTTAGAAGTAGGGTGTCTCCTGTGAACCGCTAGACAATGCAGTAGTAAAAGTATCGAAAAAAGTTTTATTAAGGGTGGCACTCCATACATGTATCTGTGGGACAACATTTTTTTTTCAGTAGACATACGCGTGTGGTGTATTTTCGGATATGTCTTTAAAAATGAAAAAGATGTTAATATTAATTTTTTTACATTTTAGTTCGTGAGATATGCGCTTCTAAATTCGTCAAAAGTGTGTCCCGCCCCCTCTAACTTTTGAACGACGGAGAGAAAAAATCTGAAAAAATTTAAGGTAGTAGAACTATATAAAAAAGTAAACGATTTTTGGTTTGATCAATAAGTGAATTACCGTTAATTAGATATTCGAAGTTCTAAGTTACCAACAAAGATTTCTTTAACTCAATACTTTATGCGGAACCCTTGGGTTATGCGTCTCCTACACTTGGTTTCTTTTAATTTAACAT
Organism: Chrysops caecutiens; assembly: GCA_963971475.1. Lineage (NCBI taxonomy): Eukaryota > Metazoa > Arthropoda > Insecta > Diptera > Tabanidae > Chrysops > Chrysops caecutiens. The sequence continues at coordinate 39,474,474 of OZ020569.1, read as the reverse complement.
ATTATGATGTTTCTCTTATCAAACTTATATTAAAGATTATAAACTTATTCATGATCAATTTGCCAATTTCTCGAACAAGTGTGATCTACCGAAATAAAGAAATCATGTGGGAATTCATAGGTCAGCGCTGCCTACATTTATCGATTTTCAAATTATTTGATTCAAATAAAACGAATTTGATTCGATTTTGTTTTTCAAATTCGGAAATTTTATACATTTCTCCTCGAAGTTTGTGTTTGGTTGATTAGCTAATATAATTATAAAATATATTCGTTATTTATTGCCTGATTTGTTCGGTTTAGATATAGATGGAAAAACTACTTTAAAAGTTTTGTATGAAATAACAACGAAAAGCTTTCGTTTAGCAAAGCAAATGGCAAGATCAACTTCAAAAAAGGTTTGCAAACACCCCGCAAAACAATAAAAATTTCAAATGTCTTCCCTAACTTGCATTCAACGAATCAGTTATGAATTTCCATATAGTATACTATGAAAGCTTGAAGTCTGCCTTATTAAGATTAAAGCCCAGTTTGTGTTAACTTATTGCTTCAATTAGCGACAGGAAGTTGATACAGGTATCAAGTGATATTCAAAATATTATTACCTCAAGTCAAGTCAAGTCATATAGCTAGAATACATCATCAGAAATTCCTTAAAAATTTCATCATTTGCTACGCTTCCTTTCTTGTTTACACGATTACAAATTCGATTTACATAAAAATTACATCGTTTACTCGGAATTTTCATTTCTCTTACAGGGTGTAGTACAAATTTAACACAAGTTCTGTGATTTCAAGTGGGTGGTATGATCATTCAAATCAGCGTATAAAAACATTTAAGAAAAATAAAGTTGTCTATGACTTTATGAAGTATTCTTTATGACTAATATCACCACCAATGACAAACGTCGGTTGAAATCAACAAGAAAACCAACCCACTTGGAGATATGATGGTAGTTAAGAAAACCCACATTCTCTTAATTCTATTAACATACAATGTCGATTGCATATTCGAGGTTGAATTTGTCTAGTTTAAAGACAAAACCTTCGAAGAGTTTTACATAACGTTACGCAAAAATTGTTGCAAAACATTTGTTATACACTCCCTAAAGGACCTGATCTAGTTGCTTAATGAGATATTGTCCTGAAATGTACATATTATTGAAAGTCAGCTGATTTACTTGAGTGCAAATCCTGAAAGGATAATTTGGATAGGCTGCGTCACGCCTTAACAAGAATGTTATCCAGTGAATTATTTTAATATATAAAATCCTTATGGTCGTCTTGCAAAAAGTGAGTTTCAGTTACCGGAGAATGGAATTCACTCTCTGAAAGCGGGGAAAATTCATTTTATGTAGATCAAACACAGGATGAATTTCATTCACTGGAGAATGGGATTCGCTCAAGCGGGGAAAATTCATTTTCTACATCACGTCATACATATGTATCAATTTTTATTTGTTGCCTTGTATTACGGGCGTTCTTGTTTAGCTGTTTGTTGGCGAATGGTCTGGAAAGAAATTTTCTCCAAATCGGTTTAGAATGTTAGCAGACATTAAGGAAAACTTAAATTAAATTTAACTTTATTATGAAAGAATCACGAGAAACCTTGTATTATTGACATAAGTGAAACAATAGCAGCTACTGAAGAACTTTGAGATAAAGAACTTTTAGACACAAGAAATTGTTGATATAATTAAATTAAACGATGAGTGCACGACAAATTATATTATTTATCGAATTCGATTGGGCCGAGGACAACAGATAATATCTTCCACGATATCTAAGTTCGCAATGTGTATCGGATAGACTGTCATCTTGAAGGGGTTGAAGTGAAGATCACAATGGGACGGTATCAGGCTTTACCTCGACTTTGTTTTCACATAATTAGCATATGGTTTTGGAGAGATTAGAGGAAACAATTCATTACATTAACGTACATCCTACAGTTTACTACTGCTTACATAATTGCTATCATAAAGGAAACGTTGCAAATGTTGCATTGTTATTGGAATTGTTTCTACGTGATTTTCAATATAATTAAATTAGAATAAAATTAGACGTGGTTGGATCAGTTTATAATAATTTCGATGTTTTTTCTCGTATTTGAAGCAACCTTGAGATTCATGCGTGGTTTAACTTTATGGAGCAGTGACAAGTGTCTCCTAGACGACATACCTGAATGCATGAAAAGTATAATTTGGAAACTCTCATTAACTTCGTTGAGGATTATTTTATTAACGTCCTAAATTCATCAAGCAATGACACTAAGTCAGCTTCACTTGCTTCCTCCAGGATCACATTCCAGGCATCTTGTTGATTCCTACTCAAAATATTAAATTTCAAAGCATAGGTATACGTGGAATTTCCTTTTTCATTTTGCAGCAATTTAATTGTTTTATTTCAAGTATTTGCAATGCAATCGATCTGTGAACTTGAAGTAACAAAAATAATGAAACCCACTTCAAGTTAAGGGCTGGCGTCACTTCTACCGTGTATATTATCTTTTAGTATTCTAAAAATATAAAATTTTGTGTAGGTTCTCGTAATCTCGCGAATTCTAGAAACATACAAATCAACATATCAATAAATTTTCACGCGCTTGAGAGGTGCATACATACCTAGGGTTTAGTTAAAAACGAAAAATCCTCTAGAAGCCATGACAGGATGCGAGAATATTAAACAAAAAAAACGTCTTGACATTCGGAAGAGACTAGACGAGCCAACCTACAAGATAACGTCGAAACAACTCAAGAACCAGCTGAATGGGTTGTGCTTCTTCTGTGATTTCCATGATTTCTTGAAGTGTTCGATAAACATATATACTTCAAATCTCGGCATGTTTTCTTACACCTCTTTACTGTTTTCGTTTTCTTAATTTTTTAACATATCCAACTTATGCCTCCATCCTGATATCATTGCTAGCTTTTTGTTGCAATCCAGTTTACATAATCATGAGATATTTAAATGAATGTCGATCGGTGCAAGTAGGTTGACGATTCGAGGTCGTTCTGGAATTTCCTGATTTCCCATATTGAAGACTGATTTCAAATAACTGGTCCATAATTCAATCTCAATATTTTTATGTTCATAAAAACCCTGATGTATTTCAATTGTGAAATTGTAACCGCGATCGTAAACTCTGCGTTCGTTAAAATCTCGCAATCTAGCAACTGCAAATTGACGATCGTATCTCCTTAAGTTTTCGGAAAATATAGAATAACTAGAAACGGGCAAAAAATAAAAATCGATAGATATTTGTGACGTCATGTAGAAAATGAATTTTACACGCTTGAGAGAGACTGAAATTCATTCTGTGTTTGATCTACATTAAATGAATTTACCCCGCTTTCAGAGACTGAATCCCATTCTCCCGTGAATGAAATTCATTTTCTGCTTCACGACCATTAGGATTTTATATATTAAGACAAACAGGATAAAGATACCGAAAATTTTTAATGTTTTATCAACCAATATCGAACTTATCGCATAAAGTGATCATTTTGGCACAAAATGGCAGACAGCGAATTTAAATAAAAAAATAAATAAGACTAGAGCTTCGAATATAAATTTTTTCACCACACGCCCGGATTGGTCATTTGTGTAGGTGGTGAGCTTCAAGTTTCCAAATTTCACAAAAAACGATTCGGAAATTTTTTCACATTCGTCCAATAAGCGACCACCATTGCGGGTTAAGTCGGAGATATGAAGTTAGTTTTGTGAAAAAAATAACGTTAATAATAGCATTTTAATCATTTTTTAACAACTTATTGTTACCATCTGTGGCTTTGAAGAAGATTTAAGCCGATGACCATACATGCATACCCGGACAACGCTTGAGTTGGCATTTTCCAAATCTGGAAGCCCTGTGTGTCCCGCAATGGATTTATGACCATTCGGTGTAGGTGTCGTTTCCAAAATAAAATTGATCATTTGCAACATTTTCAAAAATGGTCAGGACTACTATGTAGTTTTGGTTTCTTCTTTTCCGTCGGGAGTTTTTCGAAAGTAACTGCTAACGACCATCGAAAAACCGAATTTTGTTTTTCGATTTTGATAGGATAACATTGAATATTTTAACTTTATCCAATTACTGATGCGCAATAATATTTGGATGACAATAAAAAAATTAATTTTAATATAAACAGTACAAGACACAACAGACAGGTACCATGTACAATATTTTTATTCAATGTTGGCGTTTCGTATGTTTTATAAAATAACAGAAATAAAAGTGAAAGCTCCTCTAAATCGAACGTGCTGCCGCATTTTGTGCTGTTACAAAAATCTGGAGGAGGTGTTTCATGGTCACTTCTATCAAAAGATTATTTGTAGGTGAAGCATTGGATTTCATTGAAAATGCAAGCTAAGATTTTCAAAATATTGTACTTACTTTTAAGGAGTTCATTCCTTCCATTTTATGGAACGTTCATAATCTTATTTGAAAGTGAAAAGCTCTTCAGAGAGCGTTGTCACAAGGACAACGTGAGAGTCATTTTGACGTGATAACGTCTTATAAATCCATGAACGCCAGCTGCACACACGAAAAAGCAAGACTCATTGTCACGTTCCGCCTGTTTATTTAAATCGAATGAGGATGATTTTACTAATTTCAATTACTTCAGCTAGTTTCCCTAAACCGCATTAAAATTAACTAGTTTCACTATAATTTTGTGTTTTTTTTTGACAGTAAGGTCGAATTTAGTCGGCAAAGCAAAGTTGTTTAAACCGGATTAACTTCAGCTAGTTTCCCTAAACCGCATCAAAATTAACCAGTTTCACTATAATTTTGTGTTTTTTTTGACAGTAAGGTCGAATTTAGTCTGCAAAGCAAAGTTGTTTAAACCGGATTAACTTCAGCTAGTTTCCCTAAACCGGATTAAATTTAGCCGGTTTAAATATAATTTTTTTATCATGTTTTCTTATGACGTTATCACGTAAAATTATCGTCCGTAAACCGGCTTTACAGACAACCAATTTTTTTATCCCTTCCTCACATGTGGCGTGAAACGTCAACCCTTCTCTTTTCGCTGAAAAGTCCAACAGATGGATTTTTCGTGAACTACTTTTTCGGTTCGAAAACAAGGATATGAGGTTTTGTTTTCGAAAGTGAGAACGAACCAAGTAGTGGAAAATTTTCCACTTTTACTTTAGGTTTACAGAGAAGGTGTGATGCAGTGACAAAACCATCCTGCATCCTGCAATATGTAAGGAAGTCACAAAATCCGTTTTTCACTTTCACTGAAGATTGTGAACGTTCCTTTACTTTACTTTACGTTTGGGAAGGACATAGATGCTCTAATTTGATAAAGAAGTTAGCAAGAAGATCACTTTGATGCAAAATTGTAAAAACTTCGTCATCGAATCCATACCGGATGTGGTGCCCACTTAAAAGTTTTTTAATTCAAAATGAAAAACATATCGTCATAATTGCTTCCGATGAAACAAATTAGAAACGAATAAGAATGTTTGTTTCCTTGAAACAACAATTTGAGTGAAAATTAAAAAAGAATTTTCCACATTCGGCGATTTTCATGCTCAAGCTAAAATTTAAAAAGAAACAAATTATGTCGCCAGTTTGGTTCCAAATTAGGTAAATGCATGATTAGTTTGTCATTGTCCTCGTTTGGAGGGAACTTCAATGAAACTCAAAATAAGTCCACACGACACTGAGTTCACTCGAATTCTGACATCTTAGCATAAGACAAAAGATTTCCTTTTTAAGCTTAAAGTGTTCTAACATTACCAAAATGGAGTAAAATCTTGAAAAAGCCGAAACCGTAACCTAATTCCGTTTCTAAGGGAAATCATTTTAGTTTGAACGAGTCAATTCTATTTTCCATTGAGCGGCGTCTGCAAATTAACCAACATTCGAATGACGAAATATAATCGGCATAAGACAAAGAATGAATTAAAAGTGATTTCCATTTAAGTCGCGATTTGTAAGCAACAGCACGACCGAATGATAGTCTTAAAGTGATTCAAAACAAAAGCATGTGGGTGTAATCGGAAAAGCAAGCAACCAACTCGGGCTTCTCTTATGACTCGAAAAATTAACATCAACAAGTTGTAATCTTCGTCATATCTTAGTATGCAGCACGTGGGCATGAGGACTTCAGGTGTCACATAGATCTTGCATGTTAGATACGGAGATTTTATGATAAGCTAGAAATAATAGTAATAGTAACAACAACAGCAACACTAGTAACATCTACGCGACATCAAACAAGATGACATCTTGTGGTTTTTGCGAGAAATTCAACGACAAATTTATTTATTTGATCTTGTCTTCGATCTTTCTTTTTGTTCAAGGTGTTATTAAGTTTTAGCCACTTGATTGAATAAGCCCTGATCGTGTCAATGGAATTGTAGCCCGTAAATTATGTTTTTTCAAAATCGGTTTTATATTTGATGCTTTAGTTCCAGCTTAATGTGTATCAGTTTTAGTTGTGATAACAATTCACAACTTTTCCGACCATCAGTTTTTGGAAAAAGCACATTTCGTCATGCTATAAAAGAGTGACGGAGCTAAAAAGTTCATCGTGGGCTGGATGATTTAGAAGAGCCATTAAGTTTCGATGGTCATTTGAATCTTTCCCTATACAACAGCTACGACTTGACAAATTCCTGTGGGTGGTTTATGTCATATTTTTGGTTAATGCTAGGTCTCCTTTTTCGAAATGATTTATTTCACAAATTTTTGTAATAAATGTAGTTGCATTGTTCTAAGGATCACTCAGGAAAACGGTAGGAAAACAATAATCAAAATTTTTTGGGAATCGTTATCGAGTGCAAATTCAAATTCTCCAAAGTACAACATGCACTTGACAACCATTTGCCAACTTCACTCATTATTTGTCATTATTTCCTTGTTTCTATTGTTCACGTACAGCTTGAGTTTACTAGAGTTGCTGTAAATGAGCACTTTGTGAGGATTTTTCTAAGTTCTCTCTCGTTACTCGAATAGTAAAAAAACGCATTTTTGTAACCTCAAGCAACTTCATGAATGAACATAAACAAATTGCGATATTTAACATTTAGTCTGTTACATGCACCTGTCAAATGAACAGGATTTTCCAACTAGCTTAAAGTTACTCGCGTAACATCTAGCACTATCAAGTACATTTCCCCTTCGTTACTTTTCGTTAAATTCTCTCAAAACAATATTTGAGCAAGTAGAAAAACGCCAAGTACATGAACAGACCTCAGTTTTCTACATTTCTAATGCTTCAACATCCACTGGTATGAAGTATTATAATAAGTAGATCCAATAACACTTGATAAACGTATATGTCTTGTTTACTGTTTGTGCAATTGCATGATCTTTCAATCTCAGGAGACTAAGAGATTCTCCTGTTATGGAAGTCCTGATGCATCTACAAGATTGTCCATTTAACTTGCAATTAACATGGGTTCAAGAAACAATAGAAGAATAAATAAAACATTTCAATTACATATTTCTCGAAAGTGTTTCCATAAAAGTTGTTTATGGTGTCAAATAAATTTATGTTCTTCGTGTGCTTGAATTTGGCACAAATTACAGTCTCAAACGAACAATTGTCACTTCAAGTGTGCGAAAACATGCTGTTGGACAATAGAAGATATTGAGGTTAGGATTGACAGGCATGGACGATGGCTTTTGGTGCGACCAAGGAATATTATATTGTCAGCAGCCTGTGAAACAAACATGAGAATTGTTGATTGCATCTCATTCCTTTTATAAATAATTTATGATGGCAATTGTAACTACTTTTTGCGTGTAATTTACACCTACGAACCGTAAGTTTCGTAGCTCCCCATGATAGGTTAAACAAGCATGAAAAATGGATTTACTGGCCATTTACTTTGAACTCCCAACTAGCTCTAGCATCGTCATTAATCTACAACAGTTCTCAATCCACTGTATCGAATGGGAAAAGGTTAAGAAAATTAATTAATATTTTCCTCCTCCGTTCGTTTGAGACTTCCTTATACGTCAATTAACTTTTTTGTAAGTTTCACGGATCAATTACGTAGATGTGTGCATCAATGATTGACGCTCACCAAGCTTCAGAAGTGGTTTTTCATTCCAGTTTAATATATAATTGGTAAATAACTAACAAGAAAAAGTTTCCAGAATTTATTGAAAAACTTACTAATAAACCGCCTACAAGTCCAGTGCCAAATACGTACACTTGTATTGTTAAAAATTGTGAAAATTTCCAAATACAGTCCTTCTTGTTTAATCTTATTGACTCCACAGTGAGATCACCCGATTCGGTTATTCACAATTCTTTCATATTTTTATGCTGGAAATATTAGAAATGTAACCAAAACTATGTTTACACTGGAAATTGTATCCAAAAAACCGAGAGTTCATTGAACTTCCACACAAAAGGAAATATCAGCTTGTCAAGATAGCAGAATCTGAATCAAAAACGTTTTAACTCAAAACACATTTAAAAACCCGTCAAATACTTGTAACCAACCTCTGGACATCATGGAAAGATTTTGAACAAGAGCAAATCCTTTTATTAAGTGATATAAAACACCTGACAAGAAAAACCGAATCACCGTTATTTAAGAGTAATGAGTAATGTGAGTTGTCAATCGTGTCGTGAGTGTCTTTGAGCTACTTGAGCTCCTTTCTTTGTTATTTTCATTCAGCATCATCTGCAATTTATTAAAATGGCCGAAAGCAGTAATTCTCTTTTGAATTAGTAGGTCCGTTTGTTTTGAGTTCGGATCTGCTCCGGAAAACTAAATTGTACTTTTAGTACTAAGTTCCGCGTTTGTTTTCAAGTTTGGTGTAGTACCAACTGTACCATTTTATCATGAGAGAGTATGAGAGTTTGACGATTTTGTTCTCACTTTACCCTGACACGTTAGTTACGACGGAACAGAGTGGAACGCTAGAAGTGTCAAATTGTACTTTTAGTACAAAGTTCCACACTGTTCTGAACTCAAAGCAAACGGACCTAACATTTATTTTAATGTATATCTCAGACAGTTCTAATAGCCTAGTCTAGTTCTCAGTCTGTGATAGTCCATGGTTCAAAAATAATCAAGAAGCTCGTTTCGAGAATCGTCTGCTCCAAGGACAGGATTTTTTCATCATTTTTTATTTATTCCTTGAAGAAACTCTACATCTTCATTAAAATTTTACTTTCGACAAAATTCATGTTCGAATTTTTAGTTGCAGATGCTGGAGAACGCGAGTCGTACGAACAGCCAGTTTCAGGTGCACTCATCGATTGTCTTGGCGATTCTACTTCTAATGAGGTTTATTTGAGAGAGGCTGGAAAATCCTGCTATAAAACAAACTAGCTGTATTCCAGATCTAGAGAACCAGTCCCATGCAATTATCCAGTACTGGATAATAATTGGGATAAAATTACTCCATTTGATAAATAGTTAAGCAAGAAGTATCCAGATGGCGACATAGTTCATTTTCTTTACCGCGAGTTTGAAATTTTCTCGAAATTACACAAAACTACAATTTCTTCAAAAATTTTAAGCAAATCGATATAAATGTGAACTGAAGTTGGATACTTCTAGCTTAACTAGTTATCGAGTGAAGTAATTTAAACCCAGTTAAAATCGAGTGCTATCTTGCACTGGATAAATGTATGGGATTTGACAGTTCTGCTCTACTGTAGTGACTAAGAGAAGTTCTTTGTATGTAAATATATTGTAATAATTTTAAATTCGTGAATGTTATTAAATATACAAAGTACGGATCATCTTTCTTCCCTAATATAATGATTTTGCAAGGAATTCATTATAAGTCTTATTTATTTTAATATATTAATAAATTTAATTTTTGTCGTTAATCGCTTTCTTTGTTTTCGGTAACTAGTGAACAAAAAGTAATGTTAAATTGAACTAGTTCACAATAGTGATAGATTGAACTAGTTAGGTGAAAGCGTAGAAATTAAAAGAAAAATGCAAAAGTGTTTGATTTTATTGCAAAACATAAATATTTGAATTCTCAATTTGTTCATATTATAAATATAAATTGTATTAACTCCACGGTGTGAATATAGCAAACAATGTCACCGATACACGACGTATCAAGTACACTTGTTTACTTGGCAGCACTGAGCGATTCATGCAAAGAGTAGGCTAGCAGAAAAATTGTTATTTTATATATATCAGCAATTCAGTGGAATACATTTCAAATTTCACAAAAGCGTTAACCAGGGAGAAGTGTTATTGTCAAACAGTTATACGTTACTTTAGCTATTTTACATTACTTTGTTGTATGAAAAGTGTTAAAAATGAGTCCAAGAAGTAAAAGATTAGGTAAATATACAAATAAATGCTATAAGAATTCATTTACTGAAATATTTTTACGAACATTTGTAGAACAAAGAGTAGCCTCTAGTTCTGGGACAGTTACTCCGGCTAGAAGTGCCAAGACAAAGCGCTTAGCTCGACAAGGTTCTGAGAGTCAACTTAGTGAAGATTTATCGAAAAGTTTTACGTACAAAAACTCCAATCGTACTCCAAAACTTAAAGGTTTACTACACCCATGACAAATTCGAGATCTTAGTAAACACTATTATTTTCAGATACTATAAAGCCTCTTAGCCAAAGCATGAAAAAACCAGTGACTGATGGAGCCACACGCAAAAGCAGGCGGTTGCACTTGTTTGAGAATGCCTCAGCTTCTGGATCAGACATCGAACCTCAAGCTATTCCGTCTCGTAGGAAATCTGTAAGAAAAATTGATGTTGATGAAAATGTAAGCAAAACACCAGCGCCAAAGACCCCAAGAAAATCACTCAAGACACTAGGTAAAACTCAGAATGTTCGTCAAAAGGAAGCGGTCTCGACTCCAGATGGGGCGGCAATCGCGACCAGCTCCCGAAAATCAGCTCGTAAAACTAAGACCGCACAAAACCTTGAAAATGCATCGACCGATAGAGATACTACATCCACAATGCTTCAGCAACATTTAATGGATACTGATGAAAATAAGACTTCTTCGGATGAGATGCAGACAAGTAAGAAATCCAAGAAAATTCGCAAATCTAAAAAGCTTGTCGAAAGATCCGTGACTGCCACGGATGATGAAATGATAGCACAAGAAGATAATCTTGCAGTTAAACGCAAGCCAAAAGGGCGAAAATCGCAGAAAACTTTGATTCAGAACAGTGATAGCAAGGAATCTGAAGGACTTACAGTCGAGGAGTCTGGTAAGATGGAACCGTTGAAGCCAGCTTCTAAGAGTCGCAGAGTCACAAAAGCAAAAGCAGGGAGCAATGAAAGTCCTAGCTCTGGAGGGCAAAAAGACAATAATGAACACGAACAGGAAGTAAATGTTGCAAATAGCTCAGGACCAAAGAATCGTAAATCACAAAGAAATTTGCTGACTCGCAGTGAAGACAGTCAGGAATCTGATACACCTGCAGTTGGGAAATTTGTGAAGAAAAAGATAGCGAAATCTTCTGCAAAACGGCGCAGAAATAGAACAGTGAAAACAGACAGCCCAAAACCAAAAGGTCGGAAATCGCTAACACCTTTATTCACTTCCAGTGATGATATTCAGGAAGCTGAATGTTCTGTAGTCAATGCAGAACCACAGAAATCTTCTTCCAAAAGGCGCAGAGATGAAACAGAGAAGACCGAAAGCGATGGAAACCCATCTACCTCTCAGGAGGAGCAAAATCAAGCTGATGAAAATTCGTCTTCCAGAAGGCAGTCATCTAAAACAACAAACCCAAATAATGATGAAACCCATGAAAATTTATTAGAAAAAGAACCTAAAACTTTCGACCAGGATCAAAAAGAAGACTTTATGAATGAAGATGAAACAGAGAAGACAGAAAGCGATGGAAACCAATCTACCTCTCAGGAGGAGCAAAATCATGCAACGAATCAAGCTGATGAAACGCATGAAGGTTTATTAGAAAAAGAACCTCAAACCTTTGATCAGGATCACAAAGAAGAAAAAGAAGACTTCATGAATGAAGATGAAACAGAGAAATCAGAAAGCGATGGAAGCCCATCTACCCCTCAGAAGGAGCAAAATCATGCAACGAATCAAGCTGATGAAAAGTCATCTTCCAGAAGGCTGTCATCTAACACAACAAAGCCAAATAACGATGAAACCAATGAGGATTTGTTAGAAAAAGAACCTCAAACCTTTGATCAGGATCAAAAAGAAGTAAAAGAAGACTCTACTGAAACAACTGAAATTATCCTCGAGTCTCAAGTTAAACTGGAAGTTACTTGTGATCTAAATGCTACATTCGATAAAGATTCAAGCTTAAATGTTAGCGACAGTGAAAATGATAGTCCTGCCGTGTCCAGTAGTGGCGATAATGAAGCATTGAAAAATGATGTTGAAATGATAGAAATTGACGAACAGACTGTAAACAACCAAGAAGAAACTCTTAAAAATAGCCCAATCCCAAAAGGTAGGACTTCACAAACTTTGGTCACAACTGATCAAAGTAAACATCTCGAAGAAGCTGAAGTAGAATCATCTTTAAATCGCTCAGCTTTGACAACAACAACGAATAAGGAATCATCAGATGAGGAACCAAAGGTCGTGAAACAGAACCAAAAAGAAGAAGTCTCTGGAGACACAATTGAAACTATTCTCGAACCCGAAGACAAACTGGAAGTTACTTGTGATCTAAATGCTACATTCGATAAAAGTGCAAGTAATGCTAGCAACAGTGAAGTCGAAGAGGTTGATGGAGCTGCGAGTGAAATGGAAACGGAAGATCAAAATCAAAATGGAGCTCAACTGGAGCAGCACAGCAGTCTTAAGAATCAAGAGGAAAGTGTTGAAGCTGATGTCATATCATCTACCAAAAGGCCATCAACTGAAACCACAAAAGCAGATAGCAATGATACTCATAAAGATTCATTGGATGAAGCATCTACGAACCTGGGACAGGAGCACTCACTAGAAAAAGACGTTTGTGCTGAAACAACTGAAATTATCCTTGAGTCTCAAGATAAACTGGAAGTTACTTGTGACGCTGATACTACATTCGACAAAAGTCCAAGCTTGAATGGTCGCGACAGTGAAGTCGTGCAGGTTGAAGAGGAAGCGGAAACAAAATCTGAAGTCGTCTCGAGTAGTTTTGATAACAAAGCATTGCAGGATGACGAAATAGTTGAATCGGCGAAACAAATAACAGCCAATCTGGATGATTTAGAAAAATTCTATGATGCCAATCAAAATGTTTCGAGCACCGTTCATGACCAGTCTATATCTGATAGCACTTTCGAATGTGCAGAAGACGAAAGCATTATAAGCGTTGACTCTTATGGAAGTATTATTGTCCTAGAAGATACCCCGAAGCCTGCAATTAAGGAAATTGCTAGTAAAGCCCACATCAATTCTTTACCACAAGCAAAAGTACGTCCGCTCAGTAGTACACCTCTTTTGCTCTCATCAAATGTTAGCAGCGTCAAAAAAGATGTGAAAAGACTACAGGGAAAAACTCATACCCCAATGAATCGTTGTCGCTCGATTGCTGAAAGGGAAAGTACTCCACATGTGAAGACATTTAGGTTATCAAAGAAAGTTGAAACCTCAATATCAAAACTTGCTCAAGAAGAGTTCGCACAAATCGTCAAAGACAGACCTCCTCCGAGGATCATTAGTGCAGAATCAAAACTGTTGAAAAGTATTCGGAAAAGATCCTTGTCCACATCTGATGCAGACATATCTAAGTCTATTGCGAAGAACAAAGTTACGTTCCACAGTCCATCCAATTTAACCATTCCAATTGAAGATATCGATAAATCTTTGATGATCTATCAGAAGTCTGCTACAAAACCTGAAAGTAAGTGATATTTAATTCAGGAATGTTCATAAAATCAAACAATACTTTCCCAGATACTTCGAATCTCAGTCGAAAACGAACTCATTCGGTTTCTGTAGTTGGGAGTGGTGTTAAATTGGCTCGAGCTGGTAAGTCCGATTGTTTTGAAAATTTGATCATATCTAGTAAATTTATTTACTATCATATCTTTCAGAATCAGAGGGGGATGTTTTGAGAAAACACAAAAAATTGGAAAGACAACCATCACGTACCAAAATGCCAAACTTTTCGGCGATCCATAAAAACAAATTTGAAAAAATGGAGTCGATCGTCGATCATGTCAGGAAAAAGGAGGAGATGGCAAAAGCGCTATCAGCGTCCAAAGCAAAGCAAGGTGAGTTTTATATTTATTTCCATAAGTCTTGTATCAATTGATTTGGCTTTGTTTATTACCAGATTCAGTTCATCGAAGTGCTAAAAAAGTCGATGAAAATATTAAAGAATTGACATCCCAGAATGTTGTTCCGCAGCTTGTTAAAAACACAGAAACCTCAACTCGCAATCCTAAAGCCAAGCAGAAAATTAATTTAACACACATACCTGTGGAACGCAATGATAAAACTACTGCCGAGGAAGAAGTACCTAAACCTGAAGTTAAAATAGCTGTTGTTACTCCCATACCCATTAAGAAAGTTGATAAGGTTATTGAACGTCGGAAGAAAAATGAGTCTATGTTCAAAGCAAGGTCACGAAAGGATGTCACAATAACCAAAGGCAACGAAATTGTTAAGGGAGTTAGATCGAATAGGAGATTTGAATTGCAGATGTTACATCGTAATAAGAAGTGAACAGATAGTTTGGGCGAAAAGTTTACAATATCCTGCAAACAAAACTCTACGTTATAATTACTAATTTTTTGCTTAGGTGAAAGGTCTCTAAGTGTTTTAAAATGTGTTGTATTTTTGTACTTTATTTAATGAATTCAACCAAATATATTTAATCTGTACATTATTCTTAATTATGAAATCTTATTGCAAAGACAGTGTCTATTTCGATTCATACTTTATTAGAATACCTAACATGTACATGTTCATCTCATGTAGTTTTCATATTTTTTCAATTGCGATCTGTCAACTTGTTTAAATACTTTCTTCCTTCTGTCATCTTTGTTCATATTCTTGTAGTATCCAAAACCTCCGCCTCCTACTCGTTTCTCAGGTCTAGAACGTTTATATCCAACTTTAAGATCTACTACTGGTGGTACGTTAAAACCGAAACTTGTGGCTACTTTCTGAAGATCTAATGTGTTGACATTGAATATACTCTTCAATTGATGTGAATCGTATGCTCGTACATATGCCTTGAACGCTTCCTTAGCTGATTGATTTAAGAAATAATTTTTGGATATAAGTTTTTCCAGCTGAAATCAAATCATGAAACATACTTTAAATTTATGAATCAACATTACATTTACAATGAATTTTGTTACTTTTCTTCAAAATGACTTTCATAATATGTAATTTCTATTCATAATCGATACATCTTGCACGCAATCAACAACAAAATGTTTAATATTCTGTGAACCTGCATTCTTCTGACCTCTTCAAAGTTGCATAAATATGTACGTGAGGTTCAATAGTTTGAAGTACTCTTATAAGAATATTGCGCCCAAAGTGAACATGATGTTCACTTCTCAAGCATCTCGTTAATATGTTAAGAATATTTCAAATGTTATGTAAGGTGATGCAAGAATGATTTGGAAAATCTTAAGAATCATTATCCTCATCAAATAATAAATGATTAGTACACATAGTTTCAAGTAGATTATGTAAATTACCTGCAGTTGAATATCTGCAATTTTACTCCATGAAAACTCGAATTCATTCAGAGGCACTTTTGCCTGTTTGAGATATCGCAAAAAACCAAGTTCGTCCGGTCTCAACATCAGTAACGCATGCCCAGAACCGCCTTCACCACGTGCTGTACGACCGACTCTATGAATATATTCCTATGGAAAGAGATGTAATTTACAATAGTTGATTAGAAAATCATAAATCTACCTTTGGATCATCTGGTGGATCATACTGAACAATCCAATCAACTTCAGGTATGTCTAATCCTCTTGCTGCAACGTCTGTGCACAGCAAAATTCCAGATGAAGCGTTGCAAAATTGAAAGAATGTTGTTGTACGTTTTGTTTGCTTTTGTTTTCCCTGTTTATAAATTCACTTTATGGTTGAGAGCATATGTGCATTGATTGACAAGATAAACTTACATGAATCGACGTAACTGGCAAATCAATGTAATTGAAGAGTTCGTGATGATATTTAACTGACATACAGGATGAAAAGAACACCATTACCTTCTTCTTACGATTCTTTTTGAGGAAAGTAAAAAGTACAAGTAAACGTTTTTCCGATGGACATACTATATAGCCTTGTTCTAATCCAGCCACTGTAGCAACTTCATTATCATCATCTACTCCGACGTAGATAGGTTCCTTTTTTAATGCTAGTTTCGATATAGCATCAATTTTATCTGTTTGCGTAGCTGAGAACAACATTGTCTGACGTCGTTCTAAAACAATTCAATTTTCAGAAAATACTATTCTCGAAATAACCATAACTTTCGTGTTTACTTACTTGGTAAGAGATTAACTATTTGCTTCAGCTCTTCTTCAAATCCAATTTCCAGGATACGATCTACTTCGTCAAGAATTAGACATTGTAGATTTTTGTACAAGAAGTCAGGCGTGTTTTGTAAATGATCAAGTAGTCTTCCAGGTGTTGCAACAAGAATGTTAATTCCTTGAGGAAAAGGAGTTTTATGAATTGCTTGTTTTAAGAGTATGAAAAGCGCATAGGGAGGCAGTTACCTTTACTTAATTTATCCGCTTCCACAGCTCGATTCGCACCACCCATTACCAGTCCGTAGGTATGGTGGTGGTGCGCCATTAATTCTTTCAGAACACCAAACGTTTGCATTGAAAGTTCACGTGTTGGCGAAATTATTATCACGCCAGTACCATTTCTCGGCATAAAGCGGATTTTGAAAATAAGTTCAATAGCTGGTATCAGAAATGCTAGCGTTTTTCCCGATCCTGTCTTTGCAGCTCCAACTAAATCACGACCTTGTAAAAGTGGTGGAATGGCTTTAGCTTGAATTTCTGTCATTGTTGTAAAACCCATTTCTCCGATAGCTTTCAACGTTGCCTCTGATACGTGGTCTTTCAAACTATTGAAGTCACGATTACCAAACGCTATTTCCGTTCTAACCGAAGCCAAATCTATTGAATTGATTTAATTTTAAATGAAATTGAATGTTCCTCAATCCACTAAGTAACACTACCTTTCTCTTTCGAACTTGATTCCTCCTCAACTGGTTCAATTGTTTGCTCGACATCTGATTCTTTCTCTTCATCCCCTGATGAACTGGTGCTTTCTTCTTCGACATCATCGCCATTCTCCTGTGTTTCTTCAACAGTATCACTATTTGTGGGCCTCGTAGTTTTCTTTTTCTTTGATTCTAATAAATCAACAAATAGACATTTAATTATATATATTAATTTGTAAGAAGAGTAAAAATTATGTTTTGATATTATCAGAATCAAAATTGTCTTTCATATGTAAACTCTACCCTTTGCAAAAAATATTAACTTCTTTCGCACAAAGGGAGTAAACTCAACTTCGCCTTGGATTCATCATTGCAAGCTTAATAAGTTTAATTCTAATAAGTTTCCGACAACAAACATTTAATTACTTTTCTCTGATGTGGGTTCTTCAGAATTTGTCCTCTTTTTCGGTACTTTCACGAATTGTCCTGCTGCCGTTGGTGTTTCATTTTGTTTGCTTGTGCTTGCTACTGCATCTGGTAACCAAAAACCGAATGTAATTTTTGTATTTTTTCTATGAAATTCACATTAAACTTACCATCATCTTGGGCACTTTTAATTACTTGTTTCTTTTTCTTTGCTAATTCTTTCTTTACTTGTTCGCGTTTCTTAATTTTCTTCAATAAAAGCTTCTCACGAACAACCATTTTAGCAGATTTTATTGCAACGAAAATCCACTGAGGAATAAAAACACACGTGCATGTAAGTGACAGATCAACAAATTGAAACCCAGTTCTGCCAACGTAATCAAACAAGTAAGCATAAACCGCTGTAAAAGACGAATTTAGTTAAATCTTTCAACATTTGAATAGTATAACCGTGCAATTGTTAAATTAGTAGATGGTACAGACAATTATTCACGACTTTATATATTTATTTATGATGATAACGAGTATATATATTGAAGTTATCCAACAATTTTGAATAACTCATTCAATTAACTCATCATTGGTATGAGATTTTATTGATTTGTAAAACAATGAATGAAAATCTGAATTTTGTTGTATTTCCTAACTTTTGTATGAATACTTTTCATAATGGATAAAAGCACATAAAAGGTAATAAAAGTGATGTATGGAAAAAAGTTAGGAAAATCAGCGATTTCTTATGGAGATGAAAACCTAAATTCAAATCAAGATAAAATGTACAGCCAAAAACTTTAAAATATTTAAGTGGCCGGATAATTCATATAGCCACCCATGAGCCTTACAGCCCTTTCCTTGCTCCACAGCTGATATCGATGGATATTCTAACCTGTGCTCTAACTTCTTATTTTGTAAATATTTTTTTGTGGAAATTTGCCGCCTCGTGGGTGTTATTAAATAATTGAGGAGCTATATTACATACCTACTCATCGTTTCGAAGAAATGTCGCGATAACTTGTTGTTAATTACATAATAATTAAAGCTTCTTATCTTGGAAACAGTATTACCTAAGTTTAGTGAATAAATTTAAATGTTTTTTTTTAAATAGTAAAGTTTCTAATCTACTCCAGAATCTAGTAAGTTATGTGTGGGAAACGCATATATCCTGTTTTCATTTGTTTCGTATTAAGTAGATATAGGAGCTTGCCCAATTCATCTTCAAATCAAATCAAATCAAAGGTGAATGTTTTTAGTTTATAACAAAGTTGGACTGAAAGACGAATAGCTTTATATTTCAATTGAAATAAAGAAGTATTAGCCTAATCCCATTCAATGAAAAGCTTTGTTTTGAAGGTTCTTCGTTCCAATGACCACTTACGTCTGTTTACAAATACGTTGAAGTCCTTTAAAAAACAATTCACGTTGGACTTAGTTGTAAATTGCTATCTAAAAGTTCAGATAATTGCTAAAATGAGAATATTATCTTTGTTTACCTGTTGTAAATGCAGAATTCCGGCATTTGCAACGATAATCACTGCCAACCTGATAAGATTTTAAGTGGTCTTCTTGCAAACTTCATATAAAGCCCAGAGCTTTGATGGGCTGAGGAGTCATTTCTGATTTATTACTGGAACAATCGAGTAAATAATAATTAAAAATGAAATCCAAATTCGTAATTTTGTTAAGTTTAGTAATTTTAAATGTGTGTTTTGGAATCTACTTATGAAAGTGCATAAATTAATACATATTCCTTTTTTGTAGTCCTACGCCCAGGGTCAACATGGAAACTTATTCGAAACTCAAATTTTTGGACAACCAGATACTGGGGAGCTTCCAGGATTTGTTCTTGACTTTATTGAAGGCTTAATAAATCAAGGACTTCAGCTGGCCAATAACATATTGGAACAATTCAATCGGTTTGCTGGACGTGCATTAGCTCTGATCGAACAAATTGCAGCGACAGCTCGTGAAGGCTTAGAAAGCATAATTTCCGCAATTCAAAAGGAACTGGAAGCAATGCAACAACAGAACGAAAACGTTCAGAGCTGTATCGACCAGTTTATGCCTGAAATCCAGGCTGTTCATGCTCAAGCCAGGGAAGAAGTGAAAAACTGCACAGATGTAGCTGCTAACTACATAAATTCCATTCGGGATAAGATCGAAAACCAAACCAATGCGATTAGACAGGAAGTAGAGTCGTTGCGACAAGTAGCTGAAGAATGCTTAGTTGGCACCACAATAGTCACAGCTATACAGTGTGTCTTGACTCGAGTAATGTTTATGATCAGCAATTGAATGATTTTCATCGCAAGTAACGCGTCTTCTATAATTACAGGGTCAAGAAATTTCAACTTCAATCGCTAGTATCGCTGCGAACGCTTTTCAGGCACTTAGAATTGCGTCTAGGGAGTTTATTACCATTTCATTGGGTGCCAGACAATGTATCAAAGGAGCACTGGCTAGTGCTGAACAACAACATGCCGAGATTTTAGGCAAAATCCAACAATGCATTAATTCAACAAGCTCCTAATTTACTGACATATACTACAATATATCATATCAATAAGGTTAAATGTTATCAAGGTGTGGGTTAATAAAGGATAACGTTTGGGGACTGTAACAAATTTTGAAAAATTCATTTTTTCTCAGTAGTGTAGCAAATCAGCAGTAGTGATTTTTTTGTCGGATAATGAGTATTTTCGACGGGTGAGGGTGTGAAAATAGTATATTCACTCGCAGAAGACAAATGAGCCGTAGCCGTATATACGTATGTACTGGTATTTCTGACGAGAGTGCGTGTGAAAGCCAAGTATGCTCACCACGGGAGAATAAATACAATATCTCCATTGAGTGTTTGGCAATATAAGCTGGATTCATTGGTAGGTTCGGTGTGTGCAGAACTGTTTTTTTCATATGGAAATTTGACAACTCTCATGCTGGATTCATGTTGCGGCGAATTCAGTTTTCTCTCTGCCAATGTTGAACCAACTTCAACTTTCATGCGGAAGATTTTCAATTTCGTTCCGCGTAACGTCGTTCAATTGGTGGATTGTTTCACGTGCGGCAGATTCACGACGGAGGAATTCTTTCGTCGCGACAAATTAGTTCGGCACGCGCCAAATATACCAATGAATCCAGCTTAAATGCTTAAAATTAAAATTTGGATCCACCACCATTCAAGCTTGTGGAGAGAATTTTGTAAGTTTCACTGAGGAAAAATGTAACAATTCGATAAATTAAGATGGTATATTTTTCATTATGACAGTTAAATCACAAGGAACATCAAGTCTTTTAATTAGAATCTGAACTTTTCTTCCATAATGCAAGCTTTGATCTTAGTCACAATCTCCTTTAGCTTTTGGTCGGCTTCTTTGATTGTTGACGAAATGCACTGACTGGCATTTGAGACGATGGATGCAAATTCCTTAGCTGCAATTTTAATTCCCTCAATTGTATTTGAGGCAATTGTCTTAATAGATTCGATGATTTCCTTTCCCTAAATAGATAATCGAGATTATAGATTGAGCATCTGGAGAACAAACAGGACTTACATTTTGGAAGACACATTGAATGGAAGTGATTGGGTGGCTCATGTCAATACATTCCTGAAGTATGAGTTTCAAAGCGTCAACTTGTTCCTTGATGGCCGCGATTTGGTCTTGAACTTTGTCTTGGATAGCTTTGATATAGTTGATTGCATTGGACACACAGGAATGAATGTCTTCTCTAGCTTTAGCGATGACTTCGTCTAATTCAGGACGGTACTGTTTGATGCATTCTTTAGCGTTACCATCCTGCTCTTCGAGTTGTTTCAGAATCTCTTCGATTTTGGCAATAATTTCTTCTAGTATCTGTTGAGCTGCAAACAGGATTTCCTCAATTTTATCCTTTGCCTTTTCAACAAAATCTTTAACGAATGCTTGAACTTTCTCAACAAGCTCCTTTGCTTGCTCAACAAGTTTTTCAATGAATTCTTTGAGGAAGTCTTCGAGCGAGTCGGATGCGTTTCCTACTTCATTCAATTTCAATAATTGATTCTCGGCATGATAGGAGTGCGCCTGAAAACAAGGAGATGATAAAATATATATTGATAATTCTAGACTGATTTCTCTCAACTGAACTCACGTTAAGGACGCAAAATGCCAACAAGAAAGTAACGATCAATTTCATCTTGAATGTGGACGACTAGTTTTTCAGTTCGTAGACTCGATAACAGCTAAAGCCAACTGTTATGGATTTAGAAAATCTGTAGCTTTTTATAGAACGTGAAAAAATTTATCTAAAGAAGCTATGACGTAACTTCATTTCCTATAAAAATATTATTACATATTTTGATTATATTTATAACATTGGTTAATCTCTTTAAGATTACCTACAGGTGCTGGCATAAATCATTATTGCTAATAAATAAAAATCAGACAGCTCGAAGGTCGAGACGTAAAAGAAAGTAATGCAAGTAGTTATGTAATTGCGCAATTCAGGATAAATAGGTAAGGTACGTCTACCTTTGTTTGAAGAAATCAGTGATTGAGCCCGTACCTTCAAGGTATAAGGTATAAGAGACAAGAGCATCAAAACGAAACCTTAGAAGTGTAGGATTGACATTAAGCCCAAGATATCTGGTTAACTGGAAAAATCCGGGCTGGAAGTCGTTTACTAATCCTGTATCAAACTTTAGTTGAAGCAAAGCTACAAAGTTTGTAGTGCAAGGTACAAGAAATCAAGAGCTCTTGAAAATACAAAGGGTGCAGTCATGGATTTCTATATCTATTCCTAAGTATTTTGTAAAGCTTCCATAAAGTGGAAAATCGTCTCTTACTCATTTGGTTTTGCGATTGCTTGCAATAAATTAATCATAATTATTTGCGCAGATTAATACAGTCTGTTCAAAGATCGATTACATCAATTTCTTAAGACGTCATTGAATTCGATAAGATTTCAAATATTCTCCAACCATTTGTATTATAAAAAGGCAATCCACTAACAAATCGCCATCAGTTCCTAAATAGCATTTAAATAGCAAAGGTTTAAGGAGTGTTTGAGAGAATTTGTTCTAATTAACGAAAATTTAAAAATGAAATTTGCAGTAGTTATCGTGCTTGCAATTTGCGTTTTCAACGTAAGTGATAAGGGCTTTATCATAAACCTTTTTTATTATTTAATATCTTTCATTATTGTGTATAGGTAAATAGTCATCATGCAAGTCATCATTCTGTTGAAAAGCATGTGTACTTAGATGATTTAGGTAGTGCAACAGACACTATTCCAAATTTTCTCAAGGAATTCTTAGAAAAACTGATCGAACAAGCCAAAGAATTAGTGGAAAAAATTGAAGCTGCTGTCCGGGACTTTGTTGAAAAAGCTAAAGCGAAAATTGAAGAACTCCTTCAAGCAGCTCAAGATAAAATAAACGAAATCATTGCTAAAATTGAAGAGAAGTTAAAGGAACTTGAACAACAAGATGAGAAAAACAAAGAGTGTGTTGATAAGTATCGTCCTGAATTTGAAGCGGTTGTTGCAGAAGCACGAGAAAAGGTTAATTTATGTGTATCAAATGCAGTCGACTACATTAAGGCGCTTCAGGACAAAGTAGAAGAACAGAAAGCTGCTATCGATCAGGAAATTGAAAATTTAAAAAATATTTGGGATGAATGTGTGGATCTCAGCCATCCAGCAACATCTATCAAATGTGTCTATCAAAATGTGAGCCTAATTAAAACTTTCATTATTAAATCAGTCGCTAATAGTATTTTCCCATTCCAGGGCAGGAAAATAATCGAATCCATCAAAACTATAGCGGAAAATACGTTTGAAGCAGTCAAAATCGCTGCTAAGGAATTCGCATCCATTTTGGGAGATTCGAGACAATGCATCTCAGGAGCAATCGACGAAGCTGAACAAAAGAACGCAGAAATCTTCCAGAAACTTCAGGATTGCATTAACGGAAGTTCCAGATTGAGAAGATTTTAATTGAATTTATTACTTAATAACTTATTGACTTGTTAATTTTACCTTTATGTTTTAAAAATAAAATCAAATAAAGTCCAGTTAGTATTTCAATCAAATTTTTATTTTGGATGGTCACAACGTGAATTGAACTTCTTCAATAGCCCTTTATTGTCGTCTTCAAAAGTTCAAGATAGCCGGTATAGGTATAGAGATTTGGATTATCTATGAACTTCGATCGTTTTGAAATTGTAACTTATTACTGAATGCACATAAAGATAAAGTGTTCTGTTCGATCCAGATTTTGTAAATATGTGAACAAATTTTCCACTATGACAAAAGAATTGATAAGATATGTAATTTAAAAAATCGTCTTCTTTTTTGAAATCATAATCGTATAAATAAGCAGGTTTGACTAAAATTCGTCTAGAGACTTTCTAGAAGAACACGGCAGCACAATGAAGTTAATAGCTCTAATTGTTTTGGGGATATGTGTCCTTCAGGTAGGTATCAATTCAGCAAATGTAGATCTAAGAACTTTAAATTGAATCTTTTCAGCAACACTCATCAGCAGCTGAGACGGATCACTTCAAGGATCTTGAAATCCAACTTAGTGATTCTTTCCTAGAAACTATGAGGAAATTTGTTGAAAGGCTTGTTAATAAGGCCAAGGATCTGGTTGAAAATGTTAAGAAACAAGTAAAGGAATTTGTTGACACTGCATATGATAAAGCTGAGAAAGTGTTCAATGATGCTCAAGAAAAACTTCAAGAGACTGTTGCTAAGTTAAAGGACAAATTGGGAGAGCTTGAACAAGAAGGTGAAAATGTGAAGGCTTGCGTGGAAAAATACAAACCAGAGTTTGATAATGTGACTGCACAAGCCAATGAGGCCGCTAAACTTTGCTTTTCGGACACTTATACGTATGTAGAGTCTGTGAAGCAACATGCTCGGGATAATGTGGCGAATATGAAAGTGCTTGTTGAAGAATTAAATGGAGTTCTTGTAGATTGTGTAGATCTTAACCATCCATTCAAATCACTGGAGTGTACTTACAAACAAGTAATTGATCATCACAAACATTCAAAACGAATTACTTTAACTGTTCATTCTGTCTCAGGGTAACAAAGTTTTCGAAAAAACCAAAAAATTAGCATTGAAAGTATTTGAGGATGTAAAACTTGCGGTGAAAGGACTTGCACCCACTTTGTATGAAGCATCAAAGTGTGTTGCGGAAGCAGTCGATAATTCTGAGCGCTACCTATTGGAGGTCTTGCATAAAGTTGAACAATGCGTTCAGGAAAATCCCAATGACCAATAAAACTTTTAGCTGGCAAAATAAAGAAAACCAGGCAATTTCATATAAGTGGTTGTATTTTTAATTGAAATTTCCTTAAAGTTTTCCATTTGTCCATTTCCAATTTCAAATTTTCACATCAAAAGTAGCGCCAATTGTATCCGGTACTGCAGAAAAGGATTTTTAGTTAACCACCTGTTGAAGCTCCAGCTGATAATTGACAATTCTGAATAAGTGAAATTCCTGTTATCCTTGTGAAACCAAAGTGCGACTAGAAAAATGAAGTGTTTAGTTAAAAATTGTAAAAACTCAACAAAAAGCAAAACACCTGGCATACATTTTTATAGGTATAGATATGCTAGATAGTAATGCTTTTGAATACAAAGTGTTTTGATTTTAGTTTTCCCAAAAAATCAAAACTTTGTACGAAGTGGTTAAAGATGATTCCACTGCAAAGTCGTCGTTTAACTTCAGACAAAATATGTTCTGCTCACTTCCAGCTGGTGGATTTCATAAAACACAAAAACAAAATCATGTTAAAGAAGGATGCTGTTCCATCAGTGTTTGCTGCATGCAATAAAGTTGAAGTAAGTTATTGTATTGGAATCCTTACACATAGTCTTTAGAAAGAAAGCATTTCCTGCAAACACATATGTGATTCAGTTATAGATAATGTAATGCAAGGATAAGGAAGTATTCAATTACCTTTGATATATTTGGACACTTATTAATTATTGATTTATTCGCATCATTCCCCCTGTTAACTTTGGATTGAATCTACAAAATAAAATAAATGTTATTAACATGATATTCATTGTAGAAAGCGTTAGGATATATGATATGTATAAAATGAAGGGTAGAGTATTTCAAATTTCACTATAAAATAATTATTTGATGTATACAAATAATTTAATAATATGAAACAAAATGTGAAGAAAACGTTTTCAACTGACGTATAAACCGTTCAACATGTGAATGTACTAGAGTTGAAAGAACTTCGTGCTCCAAGCAATAGACGTTCTATGGCGATTTTGTTGTGTCACAATTGTCAAAATTAGAGCTCCGGCTAAATCCGTGTTCGCGAGTAGTCTGTGTGTTGTTTTCTTAGCCCGGTAATCCGATTTTCACTGCCAATAAAATATCTCGCTTGACCTTTTTACAATCTCGGGGGGAAAATGAAGTTCTGGAGACTCACGGCACAATGCTCCAATCAACAGTTGTTGAAAGCTTATTGTGGCAAGACATTCACGAGAGCCATGGTAAGATTATTTGTGAATAACTTTTTTTTAGCTACATGATTATATAATAAGAAAAATATTAAAACTAAATAATTTAAGAAATTCAAGAATCTCTACAATTACTCTACTGTAAAATAATTGCTGGAATTTTAAATACATTCAACGTGATCATGACTTCATACCAAATTCATTTTTGTAGCCAACGTAGCAACAGGATCAGCTCGGTGCACTTTTGAAAGTCACCGTATTTTGTCTTGCAAATTACCCAATTAATCGAAGTAACTACAAATTAAAATATCAAGTTTTCCTTGTTTTTGTTTAGCATTTTTAACTTTAAGAACGTGATTTTTCATTACTTTAAATATAAACTTGTGATCATCGATCACGAACATTACTTAAACTTGTTCCGTGAGTTTCACAGTTGGGTTCACTTTGTGTTCTCTTTGGTTCCATCAAATATTTTCGAGCTCCATTTGTTTGCTTTTTCATTTTTCACAATTTTAAATTTTAAAGTTTTACAAAACAAATATTGTCCACAAGACTGGAATAAATCATAGATTATTTATTTTTCATTCGAGCTAAATCAAAATGGTAGTAACAAATTTCCAATAAAATTTATTTACCATTCCCAAGTATAAAAATATATTCCGTTTTAGGCATCATCTGCTTCAGGTGAGTTTCGTGTTGAGAGTGACACATTTGGAGAACTCAAAGTTCCAGCAGATAAGTACTATGGAGCTCAAACAATGCGTTCCCAAATGAATTTCCCAATTGGCGGTCCAACAGAAAGGATACCGGTAAGAATGCTAGATTATTGTTACTAACAGAATTTCCAAATGTTTTGAAACTTTTTAATTGATTTGATTATCTGATTAGCTTCCAGTTATAACGGCTATGGGAATTTTAAAGAAAGCCGCTGCAGAGGTAAACAAAGAATATGGACTGGATCCCAAGATCGGTGACGCTATTTCAAAAGCTGCTGATGATGTTATTTCGGGGAAATTGTACGATGACCACTTTCCTTTGGTGATATGGCAAACAGGATCTGGAACTCAATCTAACATGAACGTGAATGAGGTACATATTAATTTTTTAATTTAATATAGTTTAAAATTGATTTGCTTCATTACAGGTAATCAGTAATCGTGCGATTGAACTTTTGGGAGGAAAACTTGGATCGAAAACACCAGTACATCCAAATGATCATGTCAACAAATCTCAAAGTTCCAATGATACGTTTCCAACAGCTATCCATATCTCTGTTGCAAGGGAACTAAACTCAAACTTGAAGCCAGCAGTAAAAATTTTGCATGATGCACTAAAGGCAAAATCTGAAGAATTTAAAGATATCATTAAAATCGGAAGGTTTGCTTGTTGGAATCCTTAGTAATGACATTTGTACTTAATAATTAAAAACATTCGCACAGAACGCACACAATGGATGCTGTTCCTTTGACACTGGGACAAGAATTCAGCGGATACGCGCAACAAATGGCTTATGCTTTGGAGCGCATTGATGCAGTCCTTCCTCATGTGTATCAACTGGCATTAGGTGGTACTGCCGTGGGTACTGGTCTGAATACTCGCATTGGCTTCGCAGAAAAGTGCGCTGCGAAAATTGCTCAACTTACTGGATTACCATTCGTGACAGCACCCAATAAATTTGAAGCTCTTGCTTCTCGCGATGCAATGGTGGAAGTATCAGGATGCTTGAACACTATTGCCGTAAGTTTAATGAAAATTGCCAATGATATTCGTTTCCTTGGATCTGGTCCACGATGTGGATTAGGTGAATTGAGTCTTCCAGAAAATGAGCCAGGAAGTTCTATTATGCCAGGTAATCAGATTCAGAATATAAATGAAAATTATCCTTACCACAGTGATACTTTCAGGTAAGGTCAATCCAACTCAGTGTGAATCATTGACCATGGTAGCTGCCCAAGTAATGGGTAATAACGTTGCTGTGACGATTGGCGGGTCGAACGGTCATTTTGAATTGAATGTATTCAAGCCTCTTATTGCATCAAATGTACTAAGATCAATTAGGCTTTTATGTACGTATATTCTTCTACAAATTTCACCGTTTTATAATAAATATTATCTTCAGCTGATGGTAGCAGAACCTTCACATCCAACTGTGTATCTGGAATTCAAGCAAACAAAGAAAGGATTGCAAAAATTATGAACGAATCCTTGATGTTGGTAACTGCACTCAATCCTCATATTGGCTACGATAAGGCAGCTAAGATAGCCAAAACAGCTCATAAAGAAGGAACCACTCTCAGAGAGGCTGCAATAAAATTGGGAATTCTAACAAATGAACAGTTTGATGAATGGGTTAGGCCAGAACAAATGTTAGGTCCAAAATAATTAATAAAAATGGTGCTTAATTAGAAATACCATCTTTTGTTAATCTCGCGTTAGAACATATCCATATCCATATTTTAATTAAATCGAATTTCTTTTAACTGGACGATTCTACCGCTCATGCGAATTTATAATTTTCAGGGTATAGATGGCTGTAGTATATGTAAAATGTTGAAGTAAGAGTCAGTTCTAGTACATTCTTAGTACTTGCCAGTTTTCAGAAAAACAGCATGTATCTCTTTTACTCCTCCTTCGAATGAAGGAACACCTGGCCTGTGTTTTGTTTTCTTGCGTTGCATACCGGAGCGTTTTTATTGAAAATGAGTCTTTTTGTTTTGGACACCGGACGAGATGAGAGTCTCCTTGAGAAGGAGGCATCTCATGTGGGTAGGAATGTCTACACAGGAAAATCAAAATCAACAACCAGCTTCGCAAGTGAAGAGCCACTGCAGCAAAAATACGATGAGGATTTTGGAGGTTAGAACCACATGAAATATATAAATTGAGAATATTGAAAACGAGTATTCTTCCAGGACTGCCACCTCCCGATAAGGATATATCACATATAATAAATAAATATAAAACATCAAGTAAAACGAAATGCAAGGAAAAAAAAGATTTGGACAATTTTGTTCGGTCAATGGGATGGAATAGCGACATTCACACACCTTCGTCGAGCTCGAAAGGTCTAGGTTTCATAGATGTGGACGACACCATAGCCGAGGAAGACGTTGGAAAGCTGCTCAAAGGCAACCAAATGCAAGGAATCGAAAAGAAACAGAACATAGCAGTGCCCACAGAAAGAAAGCGGCTGAAGTTAATGAGGGTATGTAGGATTGCTAATATAGAGTTTTCATACATTTTTATATATGCAATGATGACATATTCGACATCCGAACAAAGCGTACTTATAACAAATCCAATCTTCTCGACTCTACACGGTGTTAAACCTCATCCGTTATAATCTTAGTTTCGTTTCTGTAGTCTTGAACGGTACTGTAAGGCTGACGGTACATTAATAGGTCAACAATTGACTACGACAGTATGAAAGGTTTAGTACTGATGTTTTAATTGTTGCGACAAAAATAATTACAAAGAAGGTAAAAACCCGTGTCACAGAAGGTTCGGAATAAGTATTGTAAGGAGGATTTTCTTTAGTAATCTGAAAATGTTTATTTCATAATATTAATTTATTAGAAGGAATGTAGGAAGTAATTGGGAAACAAAATCTTTACAGGAAGAAAGGGATAAAACAAAAGGCAAAAACTGGTTCAATATGCCCGCAACAGAAGTAACTGAGGAAATTGAAAATGACCTGAAAATTCTTCAAATGCGATCAGTCTTAGATCCAAAACATTTTTATAAGAAAAATGATTTGAAAGTGCTTCCTAAATATTTCCAGGTGTTATTATAACAAGACATTAGAGAGTTCTTTTATTACTTATTAAAAATTTCAGATTGGTAAGGTAGAACCATCTCCGTTAGATTACTACAACGAAAGAAATGTAAGGAAAAGTAAAAAGAAGTCTTTAGTTGAGGAACTACTGGCGGACGCTGATTTCCAAAAGTTCAATAAACGTAAATTTAAAGAAGTTATGGAGAAAAAACAGAAGACGGGTTATAGGAAAGCATATAAGAAAATGCAAAAATTAAAGAAAAAGAAATAGAATGTTAGAATCTTTAAATTATGTTTTTATTTTGCTGAGATATGTTTCTACTTTAGCAGCCAGATCTTGAAAGCTTTTCGCATAGAATGACTTTGGATTTTTAATACTCAAGGGAGTTCCATTGTCGCAACATGAAGAAACGTTGCTTTCTATCGGTATGCTAACTAGAATTTCTGTTTCTATCCTATTCAAGTAATTTTCTGTAACATTTCTGTGAACATCTATTTGTGTACCACAATTGCTGCAAATGATGTGTTTCATGTTTTCAACAAGGCCAATTATTGGCGTACTTGTCTTCTTGTACATTTCGGCACCTCTAGCTGTTACATCTAATGCAGCTGTTTGTGGTGTAGAAACTAGAAGAACGCCAGCAATCGGGACATTTTGAATCAAGGAAAGATGAATGTCACCAGTTCCAGGTGGTGTATCCACTATCAAAATTTCCAAAGGTCCCCATTTGGTACCCCTTAATAGTTTTTGCAACGCTGACATAACTAGAGGACCACGCCAAACAACTGGTCCAGAATTAACTAATAATCCCATTGACAAACATTTAACCCCATAGTTAATAGGAGGAATCATTAAGTTTTTCTCATCTATGAGAGGCTCTTCTTGCAAATTCATCATCAAAGGTATCGATGGACCAAACACATCAGCATCCAATAGTCCAACTGCCTTTCCGTTTGCAGCAAGAGACACCGCAAGATTCACTAGAGTTTTAGGAATTATTGAACATACTTCTTATAGACTATTGTACGGTACCTGCAGTGGTGGATTTTCCCACACCGCCTTTCCCAGAAGCTACAACAATTATATGTTCAACACCAGTGACAGGTAACTTTTTTGGTAAACTTCTCCTCATTAGCTCTGCTTGATGTGTTGTTTCTTTTGTTCCATAGCTTCTCTAAAACAAAAGAAAACTTTCTTTCAACAACAAAACACTAGCCATTTCTTCCTTACTATTAGAGGCGTCAAAATACGGAACGGCGTCAGCAGCCTCATTTTGTTGGTTACATTTCCTCCAAAGATTATTGCGAGATTCTAACCTCATTGTACGTCAAAAATTGATAAATTATTGAATTATTTGAAGCCCAATTTTTCATATCCACTTCTGGATCGCAAGTATTTCAGGAATGAATCAAAATATAGAGTCTGTGAACCACAGGAATGGTTTATGAGGAAACAGCATGGTTTAATAAAAATTAGTTCTCAATTTAAAATTCCCGCAAATTCGAACAACCGTCCACAAGTCGGTAAGACAGTACTTGCTAAATTGTAGTTCAACTGCAAATTTACATCAAGCTTGTAAACGTTGAAATGTTGAAATAATTCATCGCACAAAAACAAGCCAACAAGTCTCTATTTTGGTGGTAGTGAGTATAAAACTGTCATTCAAACTCGTGAAAAGTTCTTAAGAAAATGTGTAAAATGCGAGGCACTTGCTTGCATAAGAAGACCTCTAGACGGGTGTGTATATTTATTTAAGTTACAACAATGCCTGCTCCAAGTTAAACAGTGAAATTGAAAGTTCTACCTATGGGAAGACAAAGTTCTTAGCGATTTTTAACCTACACACGTGATGTTCAGCGGTTGTTCTTCCACATAACAAGACTATAAAAGGAAAAATACCTCAAAGTTGATTACCTCACTTCTGAGTTGCTTGCGTTACTTAATTTCATAACAACAAGAAATCAAAAATAACATAAACAATAACCAAAACATGTTATTACATTGATTCAATATAAATTACGTCGTAATACATTTCCAGGTTGTCCCACATTCTGAATTTATGTCGAGAATAGGAAAGTCCTTGTACTATGGTCCGGAAAAGTATCAAAAGATGGCAGCAAGTGGGCCTCTGGCTGGTTATACATCCGAATTGTTTTCCGAAGTACATCGCGGATACTCACTACATCGTCTCGACAAAACTACAGTGGGCAAAATTGACTGTCATCCCAGTTCTTTGATAATGGCACTAATTTATTTAGAACGACTCCAAGCATCCGATCCGAATTTTGTTCGTAGCGTTATTCCATCTCATCTCTTCCTAGTTGCTGTGGTAAGATTTTTGAAATACTGTATTAAATTACATGACAGCTATTTTTCCATTCATATAGATGGTTTCAACGAAAGTGCAATGCGATGGAGACATTTGTGTAACTGATTGGGCTTTGGAACCTGAATTAACAAACGCACATATCAAGAAAATGGAATTAGAATTTTTGGATGCAGTGGTAAATAGAAGGTTTTGTCTTTAAGTCAGATCTATGAAAGTATACTTTTCCATCTTCCAGGAATGGAATGTACATGTGTCTACTGAGGAATTTTTCAATAAATTACATGAAGTAGAAAAAGTTTTAGCTGAAAGAGAAGGTTTACGTCGAGGCTGGTTAACATATACCGAATTACAAAATCTTTTGCCTTCATTTACATTAGCTAAATTTATATTATCCAACATAGCAGTAATGGCAATTTGTTACGCGGCTAGTGTTATGACAATAGCAGGAGCATTCTTCTTGGCAAACCAAGTAACAAGCAATTGCTTGCAAGTTAGATACAGCATACAAAACAGTCCAACAACAGAAAATTCAACAAGTGCTTGTAATTTATCTATGGTTAGTGAATTAGATAAACAGGAGAATTTAGGAAACGAACTAGATTTATTCAATATGGAATTAGTTCTTATGAATGAGAAAAATATCAGCTCAAACAAATATTCATCATCTGATTTGAATAATTTGTGTAGCATGTCAATACATACCAATAATTGTAGCAGAACAGAAATGATAAGAAACGATAACAACTGGCTATGGTACTTTTCTCAGAAAAATTTGCAAAATCGGGTAATGTGGTTGAAAATTATATAGTACAAGTTTCGTAAGAAATCGGAAATTGTTTTTATAAATATATATTTATACATGAATTTTTGGATTCGTGAAAATTTCACGATATTGATATTTTATGTAAAATTTAAAATCGAAATATATTATATACGTATTTTTAATTGCAATTTATTTTTTTATGCGTTGTGTTTTGTGCTTTATTCCAATTCTAAGTGTAAATGATTTTATTTCATGTAAATAACAACATCGCAAGTTTCTGGGTAAAAGAAAATACAATAATGTGAATTTTCACTTTTCATGTTATTTCCGTTGGAACACGATAAAATTTTGATGGTTTTTCAATTAGAATTGTTGCCATGATTTTCATCAATGCTCATCACCCAAGGTGTAGGATTAACATACATTTTTGACAAAGATCCCTTAAGAGAATAAAAGCCACGATTCAATGGAACTGGTTTCGGCTTCAGGGGTGCCTTTTTTAACCAGTTCTCAAAAATCGCTGACGCCCTTTGCTTCTTGAGGTTTTCATATTTCTTTTGTTGCAAAATTTCAGTCCGAAGTCTTTCCTTTTGAGCTTTTTCTTGTCGTAATTTTTTCTCAAGCCATGCTTGATAATTTCTTTCCTTTCCATGGAAATTAATAAAACTGCTTTCATCACATACTAAGAAGTCGTTCTGCTTACTTTGAAGTTGTTTCCGTTTATTTTCCACTTTAGCTTTCATTTTGTTTAAAAGCCATTCATTATATTTAGCTTTTGCTTCATTTTCTCGCTGTGCTTTTTCATCATTTATCCTCTGTTGTTCGTACTTCTTTTTCATTATTTCCATAGTTTTTGCTGATCTAAAATATATTAAACAACAAATGAGTTAGAACTCTAACTTGAATTCTGAGTTTAGTACTTCTTAGCATCCAGCCATTCCCGAAATGCGTCAGGTTTTTGAATTAGTTTAGTAACTTCACATATTTTTCGATAAGAATATGATAAGTTATTACTGGACGGAAATGAATCTCCTGAGCGAAGTTCAAGTGAAGAAAATGCATCATTCCCTTTATCCATTGAAAAGTCAAACACTTCAGATGCATGATCTTCCCCTGTGGAATCTTGAGAATCTTTAGGTTTGCAAGCTTCATTTATAGGACTATATTCCTTTTCTATTAAAGTTGACGAATTCACATATCTTCAAATATGGCTTTGATCATTTTCAAAATCTAATTCAGAGTATCAAAATTACCTGACCGTTTTGTATCTGCTTGTACGATTTGATAATATCATATTGTTATCAGAACAATCATGAATAGCTTTTCTATAGGTTTGCCGTGTTGTTTCAATTTCTTTTCCGCTCTCATCCAAACGAACAGAGTAAAAAGCCATATTAAAAATTTATTCGAGGGAACTCCTTCTACGATCAATGAATTTTGTTTATCCTCTTTTTGGTATTATTGTCAAAGTTAAGAGATTTAAATTTATCATATAGCACGTATAAATAAGTATTAAGGATGAAAATTACAAAAACTAAATTCGTAACTATAAAAAAAATCTTAATACAAAACCAGAACAACGGAGACACATAACGCAAAAGATAAACTAACAACGACAGTTCAAATGATTTACGGCAACTTGATTATATTTCCTTCCGGTTGTTTTGTATATTTTGAAGGTTGCTTAGTATATTTTATTAAACTAAAACTTAGTTTATATTTTGACGAGATTTGTGAGGTATTCAGATTGCTGTTTGAATGATGTTGTTGATGGTAATTTGAAATAAAACGAATTTTCTTCAATAAATTCACACGGCGCTGTATTTTCCTTATATTCCAATCGTAACAAAATGAAACAAATAGAACATTATACTCAAATAATAACAAAGAATAGTATATACAAACAAACAAATGGTATTTACAAGAGTGAGCTATTTATCTTCTAATATATGCATTCTCCTAGCAAATCACACTCGCCTTCAACCAAGGGCTTCATCCAGAATGGGTTGTAGTTCGTACAAGTTTTCTTGTGAACAGGTACCTCCACTCTTACAGGCGTGATTGGAGCTCCTTCCCAATCGAAGCCATCGAAACGATAGCCATCAGAACGGTTGCACTGCATGCTCAACGGTTCTTGCACGTACATTGTGTACAATTCGTCAACTCTAGGTTTGGTCCAGTTTATATTTCTGTAGTTTGTAGAACGTGCTCCTCCAACTTGAATTTTCGTTTGATGTTCTTTTCTGAAAATGCAAGAATGAAAATTTCAGTGAAATTACCATGAAGCAGAAAATGAATTTCATTCACCGGAGAATGGGATTCACTCTCTGAAAGCGGTGAAAATTGATTTTATGTAAATCAACCACAGAATGAATCCTCTCCGCTCTCTGGAAATGAATTTCATTCTCCGGAATTTTCAAGCGAGGAAAATTCATTTTCTACATGACTTCATAAATATCTATCAATTTTTATTTTTTCTAGTATACAATAATGTTTTATAAACCTCTTCATGTACATGAAGTAATCATGTAAGGTGTTCTCAGACACAGAACTCTTGCAAACTTCTAGTTCTGTTGCAGGATAGTAATGAATGTAATTAACACACATTTCATCACTGATCGAAAAACCTCCTAGTGTAGCATTTTCGTAACCGATCGTATTATAGTAACAAGTTGTAACGAGAGCATCACCCTATGTTCCACCAGAAATAATTATTAATTAAAATTTTAGATTCATATAAAATAGCGGATTACTGGTAAAACTCTGGGTTTATGTTTCAATGTACGGATTTCCTGAAAATGGTGGGAATAGAAGTCGTCTCTGTTGATTTCCTTAAGCTCCTTATCCCCTCGGAAATGTCTGGTTAAAATTCGAACTCCACGTAAATGTGTGTGCAGTTGTGATCCAAACACAGTTATTCCAGAAGTTGGAAGAGCCTTAAATGTTGTAAAATCTTATAGTACATATTAACATCAACAGCATTATTTACCACAGCTGTGCATTCAGCTATACAATAACCGCTTACTGGGAAACCCTCTTGACCTGGTGGTATAGCCATTTTGTCAGTATACTCTAATCCTAATTCCATTACAGCCGCATCGAACTCTCTCAGTTCTTCTATTGTTTTGATACTCATACCAGAGCTGTCGATTCGACCTTCATAGATTGTATAATGTGTTAAAGTGATGAAATATTAGCTTTATTATAATGTACCACTTAGCAAGTCCGGATTATTGTAGTGTACCTCCAATCTAACGTATGGATTGAAATCTTTTCCTCCAATAGGTAGTCCAACTTCCGGCGGATACGTAAATGTACTGGCACCCATTGCCCACAATGATATGACTTTGGAGCAAACCTTTGCTTCCGAGGGCAAGCTGTCACAATCACCATTGTAAGGTGGGATTTCAACATTAGGGTCAGTTTCACAATGAAAAACTTCCATATGATGAACTAATCCTTCGGTGTCGATTATGGGCTCAAACTCTACTATATGATGCTTTTTCTCACTCAAAAACTCATCCAATTTATGAATCAAACACCAGTAAGTTGTTTCTTTGTTAGGTACTTGTACTTTATCAACCGCAACTTTTATCACTCGAACGTTTCTAAATATGTTTATGTATATAAGATCACATTTGATTTATTCGAAAATAAAATTCACATCTAGCTCACTCACTTTTCAGGAATTGGAACTTTATCGGCTCTAAGAATTTGCACCATATTCACTCCAGTATCATGTTCTTTTGTATCAGGCAGACGGAACTTTTCGTTTTCAAGTTTTAGATTATCCGTACCTCTAGCCCAGTATAAGTACATAGTTCCTTCCTTAATTGCAATCGAAACGCCAATTATAATGAGCAGTATTTAGGATTAATATACTCACATGCATTGGAAGGTCAAGTGGATCACAAGTATCGAACTTTCGCTTAAAAGCAACGGAAATTTCATCGATTTTGAATAGCTCGCAATCCTGTTGATAATCCTTGTGCACAAATCTTCCATCAGATGTCGTATAAGCATCAGTGACAACATTAAATAATCCATAACGATTTTCGAAAAAACATATATCAGCATCTCCTAATTCTCCTCGCTTGGAAAATCCGAGAGCAAACCAATTGTAGGATCCATTGAAAGCATTTTGAATATGGAATAAAACTTCCTTTTTAGTCCAGTCAACCAACCAGCTAAGTTTGATTTCATTGTGATCCAAGAGAAGAGTGTGTAGTCTAGTATCTGAAAGACCTGGAAAGCAGACGATTCATCATATCAACAGTCTCCGTCGTTTTATATTATAAAGCAATATAACAATTAAATGAAAAATTTAAAAAACCCCCAACGCAAAGTAAAGTAAATACCCATGATGCGTCTTATATCCGTACTGAAACTGACAAAAGAGCTGATGACCTTGAAACAGCTAAACTAATTTTGATAAAACAAGTCTAAGAAAACCGGCTTGCAAATAAAAAGAGCCGCATACAAATCGATTCATCCGTGTAAGAGCTACCGTGCCACAAACAGACACACATAGCGATCAAACTTATAACACCCCCTTTTTTGCGTCTGGGGTTAATAAAATTGAAATTCAAAAATATTTTGCAAACCATAACTACATAAACTACAGACTCAAATTAAAACGAACACATTCAATTTCCTCACGTAAGCTTTCATTTGATTGAGGCTTTTCTCACTGGATAATCTTAAGTTTGTGCGCATCCCTTATTCTTCCACCTAACAAATAGATCGTATTCATCGGAGTGAAATTTTTGAAATTCCAAAGTTTTTTTTTTAATTTGTTATCAAACGTGACGTAATCAGTTGAATCCTTCGATTATCATTCGTCACCAACATCAAACTATTTGCGAAAGAAGGTTTAGTAGGAGAATGATAGCAATAAAGAAATTCCTTCACGTTTTTCACACTACATTCAGACTTAATGAATGCAAGATATTTATGAGATGCTGGCTGAAAGGAATTTAGGTGGTATTAAATGAAGAACATTGGTGTAGGAACTCAACAATATATTTCAATATCATTTAGACATGGTAGAGAGGTTTGTGTCTTATTTTCTGTGCGTTTTTCTGGAAAACATATTCAGTATGGATTGAACGGAATCAAACTTGTTGCTTTAAGCTCAATTTGCCCACATCTATCACTTATTTAGCATCATCTTCTAAAGTCTTATGAAATCTGTTTAAATTAGGAATAGAAAACTATTTCCTGTGAACTATGAATATAATATAATGTGCACCGTTTCTAAATAATATGAAATTTTTCTTGGATGCTAGAGATTCGTTCTGCAATATTCATGCAAAACTTATTCATTTCATGTGCGAAAATATTCTTCTTTCTAAACAAGGTGATACTCGTATATAGTTTCATTTGAATTAAAGTTTCAAAATCATGGGCAGCTATTTGTTTCATATATTTTTGTCGTTTAACACCTATTTACACTTTTAACTTTCCTTGGTAAACTTTTTCCTGTTTTGTATGTAATTCTTGCCAGTGACTTTAAGTTATATTGGAATTTTCGCAAAATGAACAAGACGGGCAAAGTTTGTAGTTTTCCATGGAAAAAAGGGAATCTTCTGTGGAACTTATGCAACTAAAGCATGTCTTATATTTCCAAAAGTTCTGGCTTTTTTTCTGAAGAAACTCATAAACTTCAACTGGGACACGTATAACTTTACAAAATCTAGTTCACACTCTCAAAGATTTTGCCGAAACTATTTAGAACGTGGACTCCTCTTCAGAGCGTTATTTGAAGGGAATTCAAAATGAGTCGGGAATAAGTTAAGTTGATTACAATTTTGGTATCATCAATATGCTACCAAAAACAAACTTTCTGCTGACAGAAAAACTATATTATAAATTCTCTATATTATCGATTATTGTGTTTATACCAGGAAAAAGAAACCAATATCGATGTCCACATAACGTCAGTTTTCCACAGACGTTCATAACGAAGTTACACCTTAATCTCAAATAGCCCGAGGTAACTTCATGTTCGGATTATATACTGTTTTCTGTCTAATGCTACACACTTTCATTGGAATTCTATTAAGAATTAAGTCTTCCATTCCCTAACTAAGGATAATTTTACCAGTCCAAAATTATCCCAAGATTGAATTTAAAACTTTGAAATATAAAGGTGTGATTAATGCCTTAAAAACTTACGATTTGCAGCTAAAACGAAAGGAAAACAGGTCGTAACTATTCCAAAAAATGTTATAAAATTCATTTTTTGAAAACACTTCACTTAATGGTAGATTATACTCGTATACATTTCACAGGAAAATTCAAAAAAAGTAGGTTAGCTGTTGGAATATACAACGAATCTAGTTTTAAATATTTCCACTCCTAATGATATCCACAACACTATCCCATCCACTTTACACAGTGAATTGTCCATCAAAGCTTTTGAGGTCCTTTATATAATTCTCTGGATCCTTGCTTCGGAGCTTTTATAGCTTTATTTCGTACTAACTAAGACAATTTCACCGTTGAGGGTTTAACAGTTTAAAGTAGAAAAATTTGATGTAGGGAAATTTCAACGTAACCACAGACAATAACTATCCAGATGTCGCGTTCCCATACATGACCTCGTACCCAATTTTTTGCAACAGCAGACACGTAACAGCAGACAAATGACGCATGGAACGTATGTGCTTTGGAACGACTGCAACGTCTGTAGGACAGACAATGCGCTCTTTTTTTTCATTGTTATTATGGCAAAGGGTCATCGCAATAAGGGGAAAGGGGGCTGAAAGAAATTTTCGCGGAGCAAATAGATTTTTGGATTTTCTGAAATTTTCAATAAAAAAACGCAAACAAAAATCATGTGTATGTGTACAATTGGTGAGTAAACTTTACTCACGTACACGAAAATACACTCAAAAATTTCTGTTTTTGGTACAGAAAACGGAAATTTTTGTGTGTATTAGTGTTTTTGGTAAATTTGATATGAAAATATGCAAATTTTATATCAAAAACCGTTGGAAATTACAAATTTTGTGGACATTTACAGAAAAAGCGAGATTTACTTCCACGAATACTTCCGGAAAACGCTCAAAAATCTAAATTTTATCATATATCCTAACTTTTCTGTGGACATACCTTTAAAAACATAATTTAGAGAAATGTAATACATGGCAAAAGGATAGGAAGTGACAAAATAATGGGGTTTTGCCATACCTAGTAGCCCCTAGGAAGCTTAGTTTAGCCGCTACGAGAAAAAACAGTTGAAAATTCAAAATTTGAATTTTGTGTGGAGACACCTTCAACAACTCACTTTAGAGGAATATGATGTATGAAAGAAAGTTAGGAAATGTCAAAATAATGGGAAACAGTCATACATATGAGACCTCTAGGAAGCTTAGTTAAGGAACTGCAACTTAAAAACTGTTAGAAATTCAAAATCTAAACTTTATCATATTTCCCAACTTTTGTTTGCATATTTTTAAAAACTTTATTTAGAGCAAAATGATGTATGAGAAAAGGTTATAAAATAGAAAAACAATGGCGGTCAATCATACATATGAACCTCCAAGGATGCTTCGTTTAACCGCTACGAGCAAAAAACTATTCAAAATTTGAATTTTGTATGGACACACCTTTAAAAACTCACGGTAGAGGAAAAAGATGTATGGAAGAAATGTAGGAAATGTCAAAATAGTTGGGGCCTGAGATACTAAGGAGCCCTCTAAGAAGCTTAGTTTAGCCATTACAAGCAAAAAACTGTAAAAAATTCAAAATCTGAATTTTATTATATTTCCTAGTTTTTGCATACACTTTTGAAAACTGAATCTAGCGAAAAAAGATGTATGAGTAAAAGATAGTAAATGACAAAATAGCGGAGGTCGGTCATACATATGAGATCCCTGGGATCCATAGTTAAGACGCTACGTTACGAAAACTGTTACAAATTCAAAATCTGAACTTTATCATATTCCTCAGCTTTTGTCCGCGCACCCTTAAAACCTCATTTTAGAGCAAAATAGTTTATGAAAGAAAATTATAAAATTAAAAAATAATGGGAGTCGGTCTTACATATGAACCTCCTAGGATGCTTCGATTAGCCGGTCCGGGAAAAATCTGCTAAAAATGCAAAATTTGAATTTTATCATATTTCTCAACTTTTGTCTGCACACCTTGAAAAACTCAGTTTAGAGAAACAAAATGTATAAAGAAAAGGTAGAAAATAGAAAAATAATGGGGGTCGGTCATACATATAAACCCTCTAGGACGCTTAGTTTAGCCTCTACTAGCGGAAAACCGTTAAAAAATCAAATTTTTACCGGAAAAGGCCCCTAAAAACCGGGGGAAAGTCGTTTAATTTTTGATTCCGGTAAACAATGACGTTCTTTAACATAAAAATCATAAATTTACTTGCAATTTTGCATAAAAAATCACCTGCTACGGGTTCATGGTAAGTTATTGTCTGTGACGTAACTTTCCCTCAGATAGCATCCACAAATTAATCTTATCCTTTTAATAATCAGAAAGTATTGTAATGTTGTAAATCTATCCTTATGGTGATTAGTAGTTTCTGTAGTGTAAAACTTGTTGTGATTCTTAGCCAGTTTAATGCATGTGGAGAAACGTAGAAGGAAATCGAATGCATTATCCTTTCCAAATTGTGGAATCTCTATGTACTATGTTAAATAACTTTAAGAAAATCGCCTAATCGTTACGACAAATGAAATTGATTATGAAAGTTAGTTTCTACGTACATACCTACTATATAATATGAAATGACATGGTTAATCTTTCTATCTTCATACGTACTTGATCACATCTATAGCACGTTATTATTTACATTTATCATGCTAAAGTGATATTATTCACATGCATCTTGCAATTGTTGTACAATTTTGCAGTCACTGCTCAAATAACCGGTGCTTTATCATGTCAAGGGGATACTACTGATAATAAAGTAAAAAATGTATTTCGATGATATCGCTCATATCATCTAAGGTCAAAAAATGTCATTTCCGTATGAACTTTGTCACAAAAGATGTTGGAGTGCATGATTGAAATTAATATTTGCAATCGCTTCGTGTTCGACTCAAAATGACGCAAAACAATGTTGCAAGACATTCTTTTAGAGGAATAACTTGAAATTCTCAGAAATAGTTTGGATAAAAATATTTTATTAAAAATATAAACGAATATATCAATATATACAACAATTATGATATGCTTTCACAGTCACTTATACCTCAATGTTTTTAAAACTACAAATGTTGGTTAA
This sequence comes from Chrysops caecutiens, assembly GCA_963971475.1. Classification (NCBI taxonomy): domain Eukaryota; kingdom Metazoa; phylum Arthropoda; class Insecta; order Diptera; family Tabanidae; genus Chrysops; species Chrysops caecutiens. The sequence continues at coordinate 39,432,360 of OZ020569.1, read as the reverse complement.
ACCGCCATTTCCATGTTTATCTTTGGGTACGGGTTGTAATCTTGTACTTGAAAATCATCAAATGTGAAATCTTCGATATTTTCTACTTTCCGTTTAATGAAAAGTTTGGGGAAAGGGCGTGGTTCACGAGCAAGCTGCTCTTTCAATGGTTCGACATGGTTTAAGTATACATGGGTGTCACCTAGAGTATGTACAAAGTCTCCAGCCTTTAATCCAGTTATGTGAGCAATCATATGGGTTAATAATGAATAACTCGCAATGTTGAACGGTACCCCAAGACCCATATCTGCCGATCTTTGATACAGTTGACAGGAAAGCTCGCCGTTTGCTACATAGAATTGTGCCATACAATGGCAGGGTGGCAGAGCCATTTTCGGTAGATCTACTGGATTCCAAGCTGACATTATAATCCTGCGATCTGTGGGATTGTGTCGTATTTTATGAATTACATCACTTAATTGATCAACTCCTTGGCCAGTATAGTCATCTTTTGATGTTTTATATTGAGCACCGAAATGACGCCACTGAAAACCGTACACTGGTCCCAAATCACCCTCCTCTCGATCAAGGAAACCGGATTTATCTAAGAACTCACGGGTACTGTTAGCATCCCATATATGAATTTTCTTTTCTTGGAGAATTTTAGCATCTGTGCAGCCATGAACAAACCACAATAGTTCTTCGGCTACACCTCTCCAGAATACACGTTTGGTAGTTAATAGAGGAATTGTGTTGTCCCTCAGACTGAACCTCATTTGAGTTCCAAAAATAGATATGGTACCCACGCCAGTGCGATCGGATCTAGTCACACCTGATTGAAGAACTTTTTATTAATCTAGTTTTTGAATAATCTTGAACAAACCTTTGAGAATGATATGTTGTATTAGATCGAGATATTGCTTTTCCTCCTCATTTATAACTTCATTTTCTGCAACTTTAGTTGACTCCCCGTTTATCTTTTGCGCCATTATCTACTTGACTTTAGGAACACTGTCCAATTGAAACCGATCCTAATCCATACACTAGAAACTGTTGAAGTTTGAATTGAAGAAATTCAATTTCTCAGTATGTTTATACGCAATTAGTGAAAAACTTAAAAAAAAATAAAAAGAAAAAGAAAAATTAAAAGAACAGACCACCAAGCTCTATTGAAAAATAAACATTGATATACGCGGGAAACTCTTTATATACTAATAGTGCTGAATATCTTCATTCAGCAAAAAGTGTGAGATCATTCGTGTTAAGCTAAGGTCGCAAGATTTGGCGAAATGGTGATTGGAAATCAGTTTTATTACAAAACTATATTCACGGATCTTCGTCATATTCCATAGTATTTTAAGTATGTTTTGTTTTATAATTAAAACACAAAGTTTAAAGGCTTCACTTTGCGCAATCAATAAAACTGAATATGAACGAACAAGTCCCATTTGACGTCACATGTCCATTTTCGTCAAGTTAGCCTACATGTGAATTGGATTCAAATGTCAGAACATTCAGCGAATGATTTGGCACACACCGCCTTGCATCGGCTTACGATCTGATTCGATGACGTTTAAATTGTCAACATTTCGTGGTTCTTTTCTAGCCGAAGAATAGTTTCAAAGTCACGAAGAAAACGATTTGTAGTAATATTTTCAAAGATGTTTGCTTTTCAATGGAATTTGGTGTGTTTAGTTTTTGCTATTCTTGTCTTGCGTGGAGCCTTTTCTGTAGAATTAACATTCGAATTGCCAGATAATGCTCGGGAATGTTTTTATGAGGAAATTCGGAAGAATCAATCAGCAACGTTGGAATTTCAGGTAAAATTTAATGCTTACGTCGTTAGTTCGCGAGATTAATGTTGTGCTTAGGTCGTTACAGGTGGCCAGTATGACGTGGACGTCACCATAGAGGATCCTAAGAAAAAAGTTATATACCAACAAATAAAATCTCAATTTGATTCACACACATTCATTGCCACGGTAAGTTGTATGACGTGGTTCCGAATCGTCCTCCTTTGGTTTCAAATATCATAGATTTATTGAATCAGACTAAAACCGAAACTTATTTGTAGACGACTGGTGTCTATGCTGCTTGTTTCAGCAATGAGTTCTCAACATTTTCACACAAACTTGTGTATATGGATTTCCAAGTTGGCGAAGAGTTAGCATTGCCGGGCATTGAAGAACATGCCCAGGTACTCACTCAACTCGAAACGTCTGCACAGGCAATTCACAACAGCCTTAATTCCATCCTAGATTTTCAAACTCATCACAGATTGCGTGAAGCACAAGGTGAGTGAAATCAACAGATTGGTGGAGTCGTGATCCTAACCTTTGTAGTCACATGATTAATGACGGTTACTTCCAGGTCGTAAACGCGCCGAAGATTTAAACGAAAGAGTGCTATGGTGGTCTGTTGCTGAAACGTTAGCAGTTTTTGTTATAAGCATTACGCAAATTTTCGTGCTGAAGAACTTTTTCACAGACAAAAAGCCCCCTCAGGGACAATATGGCAGGCTTTAAGAGACGTGAAATAATAAATTAATTTAAATTCTGTTAAAGTGCGCAATGTGGTTTTAATAAATTTGTTAGGATAACACACCCTTAATCGACATAACTCGTAATTTCACCGCAATAATCCATAGCCTGCTATCAGCCCACAAAACTAAAGCCTCTACAACGCTTCAAACCAAAATTTTGCAAAAACGCGATAGTTCGTCCTGATACATAATGTGTATCAAATGTTTAAGTCATTGATATTGTTTAGACGGTGTGTTGTTCATATGATTCATTTTGCAATCATCGTAAAACATGTAGAACGGAGTACATAGCACGGTCTCCAAACCTAAGCCATTCTTTCTCCGATCATATCTTCACAAATATCCAACTCTAAACATGTTACCAGCAAACTCTTGAGTTGTGGAGATATATACAGTTTTCATGATTAAAAACAATGAAATTCATTGAAAAATAAATATATTTGTCTTATAACCTATTAACAATTCAGGTAATATTAAAATTAGTGAGTGAACCTTTAGAGAATTATACTGCAGCAAACCTCCATAAATACAAAATTAATATAAGAATGGAATTTTTACATGAAAATGACAATTTTTTATAGATTTTCCTACTTAAACGTAATTTAGCAATATCTCAGCCTTTGTCAAATTAAATTAATTTAAATAACTCATGCTTAATCGACTTCCTCCACTGTAGGACCAGCACGTTGGCCGCCAAATCCTCCCGACTGTTGTCCACAGCTGCCAGCTTGTGGGCCACCACCGTGCATCTTTGTCATGATTGGGCTGCAGGCTTTTGTGAGTTCCTCCAGTCGGTGCTCATACTCTTCTTTCTCGGCCATCGTGTTGCTGTCCAACCACTTTAGAGTTTCGTCGCATCGACTCTTTACCATCTGTTTGTCGCTATCACTCAACTTGTCACCAGCATCCTCCACAGCTTGTTTCAAGCTGAAGATGTAACCTTCTAGACTATTGCGAGCAGTGACTTTCTGGCGTTGTTTTTCATCCTCTTCCTGGTATCGTTCAGCTTCTGCCAGCATTCGGTCGATTTCAGCTTGAGAAAGACGTCCTTTGTCGTTTTTGATTGTAATGTTCTTCGCATTACCAGTGCTGGTGTCCTTCGCCGAAACATTTAAGATTCCGTTTGCATCCAAATCGAATGTAACTTCAATCTTAGGCGTTCCTCTAGGAGCTGGTGGTATTCCTGTTAAATCGAATGTACCAAGTAAGTTGTTGTCCTTGGTCATAGCACGCTCTCCTTCAAAGACTTGAATAGTAACAGCTGGTTGATTATCGGCGTATGTCGAGAACGTCTGTGTTTGTTTGCATGGAATTCTGCAATTTCTTTCAACAATCTTCGTCATAACTCCACCAGCTGTCTCGATTCCAAGTGACAGAGGAGCCACATCTACAAGAAGTACATCCTGAATCTTACTGCTCTTGTCGCCACTCAAAATTGCAGCTTGTACTGCCGCTCCATACGCAACAGCTTCATCAGGATTAATCGATAGATTCAAGGATTTTCCGCAGAAGTAGTTTTGCAGCAAATTCTGTACTTTTGGAATGCGTGTTGATCCTCCAACCATTACAATGTCGTGGATTTGATTCTTATCCATTTTGGCATCTTTCAAAGCTTTCTCGACTGGTTCCAATGTGGCACGGAACAAATCTGCACAGAGTTCCTCGAAACGAGCACGGGTAACTTTCGTGTAGAAGTCAATGCCGTCCATCAAAGCGTCTATCTCAATTGTAGCCTCTGTGCTTGATGACAATGTACGTTTGGCTCTTTCAGCAGCTGTTCGAAGTCTACGAAGTGCTCTTGGATTCGATCGTAGATCTTTCTTGAATTTTCTCTTGAACTCATCTGCCAAATGATTCACCAACCGATTATCGAAGTCTTCACCTCCCAAATGTGTATCACCAGCAGTTGCACGAACTTCGAACAACGATCCTTCATCAATAGTTAGGATGGATACATCGAAGGTACCACCGCCCAAATCAAAGATGAGCACATTCCTTTCTCCAGTCAAGTTCTTATCCAAGCCGTATGCAAGAGCTGCTGCTGTTGGTTCATTGATGATTCGCAAAACGTTCAATCCAGCTATCACTCCAGCATCTTTTGTAGCCTGACGCTGTGAATCGTTGAAGTATGCTGGCACTGTGATTACTGCATCATGAACTGATTCGCCTAGGTATGCTTCAGCTGTTTCCTTCATTTTCGTCAACACCATCGAACTGATCTCTTCTGGGGCGAATCGTTTTCGTTCTCCTTTGAATTCAATTGATATCTTTGGTTTACCACCCTCACTGACCACTCCAAATGGCCAATGTTTGATGTCATCTTGGATTTTCGGATCGTCATATTTGCGTCCAATCAACCGTTTTGCATCGAATACTGTATTCTTTGGATTGAGGGCAACCTGGTTCTTTGCTGCATCCCCTATCAATCGTTCTGTGTCTGTGAATGCCACATAGCTGGGTGTTGTTCTGTTGCCTTGGTCGTTTGCTATGATCTCCACTTTGCCGTGTTGGAAAACTCCGACACAAGAGTATGTTGTTCCCAAATCAATTCCTACTGCAGGCATTTTTCCGTTTTATTTTTTTACTATTTACTTTATCGACTATTAACTTTACAAATTTCACTTTAAAAATACTTTTCACGGTAAGTTTTTGAATTTACGTTGAGATTGTTAAGCTTATTCGCTTCGCTTTGGTAATGTTTTGTTTTCGCTTGTTTATTCAATACTGAACTCAGAGAGAATCTGACTCGGTTATATATTAATTTTTCCCCTCCATCGAACTTTCTGAGAGAACTTCGCGGAAAATTCTCGAACTGTGTACTCAATTTTCATTCTGTATAGTTTAATTCTGCAGTGAAAAGAAGTCGAACGAAATTTCTCGAACAAAAGCGCGTGTAAGGGGACAACGAACTAATTTTTGTTTGTTGTCATTGCAGAGAGAGTCGAGTTACTGAGCATTGCATATTGTTGGTTTGATTGTGCTCTAGAAGTAACTCGAACATAGCATCTCGAACAAATCCGAACGATCTAGACATCAATGTTACGGTTGCATAGGCTCTGTTTGTGATTGGAATTATTTAGAAATTTTCGAATGGAAGATTTGCATAAATGATGCCTGAAATGATAAATGCTTTGTATAGGCTAATGTCATGTGATTAGAGACTTGTACCAACGTGGCCAGTTGTATTTAATGACCAAACATGTTCATACCTTTTAGGAAGAGAAGAACCATGCTAAATAGAATTCAGGCAGTGGACACATTTTCAACCTAAGGTGAAATGGAATTTCGACAGAACTAAGATGTTGAGAATTTCGATCCCAGAGGAATTCTTGATTTCACAAGTTCAAGTGGCTTATACCTTAGTCACTAATCTGAGCACATGTCTTAAATTGGTTAATGATTCAGAAGAATCAGATGTTGTTTTTCATATATGAATATGGAGCTGAGTGGAGTTCGATGAATATTGTGATGGGATATTTTCATTCTGTCGTGATTATTGTATAAAAGTCGCGTCCTTTTCAAGTGTTATAGAACACGTTGGGTTCTATTAGGATAAATCACAGTCACAAATCCATGAAATTTCGCTGATTCCATTCCTTTTAATTTGAAGCCTTCTCATAAGACTATATAAAAATATATTACAATTGTTCATAGAAATTTCCATGGAAACAGGACCTTTGTACATCTTTATGCAACTTAGGATCAATTCATGACAGAAACATTAGTTCGCAATTAGGTATTCAAATTTCTGTGACATGATAACGTGAGGCTACAGGGAAACCCATAGAAACAAGAAACGCTTAGTAATAAGTTTCAAAATTGAAGATAGCTCTAAAGCATGTACACTTCATAAAACAAATGCTTCAGCAAAACGTCGTTATCGTGAACGAATTAAGAAAATCCAGTTAAGATTAGCTCAGCTTATTCTTGTTCGAGATGAATCAGCCAAACCAATCTATTTCCAAACTTGGAATGTTCGAGATCATCAATTGGTCATGGTTCAACACGTTTCTCACGTTACAAACACGAGCTCATGCATTCGGGTTTTGTATGAACTCTCTCATTCAACTCATACAAAATAGAGAAGATAATTCTAGAATTTTCCACAAATTTCTCACATTACGCTCGAAACTCATTGATTCACTGCACGCTATTTCAGAATGAAAATTAAGTACACAGTTCGAGAATTTTCCGCGAAGTTCTCTCAGAAAGTTCGATGGAGGGGAAAAATTAATATATAACCGAGTCAGATTCTCTCTGAGTTCAGTATTGAATAAACAAGCGAAAACAAAACATTACCAAAGCGAAGCGAATAAGCTTAACAATCTCAACGTAAATTCAAAAACTTACCGTGAAAAGTATTTTTAAAGTGAAATTTGTAAAGTTAATAGTCGATAAAGTAAATAGTAAAAAAATAAAACGGAAAAATGCCTGCAGTAGGAATTGATTTGGGAACAACATACTCTTGTGTCGGAGTTTTCCAACACGGCAAAGTGGAGATCATAGCAAACGACCAAGGCAACAGAACAACACCCAGCTATGTGGCATTCACAGACACAGAACGATTGATAGGGGATGCAGCAAAGAACCAGGTTGCCCTCAATCCAAAGAATACAGTATTCGATGCAAAACGGTTGATTGGACGCAAATATGACGATCCGAAAATCCAAGATGACATCAAACATTGGCCATTTGGAGTGGTCAGTGAGGGTGGTAAACCAAAGATATCAATTGAATTCAAAGGAGAACGAAAACGATTCGCCCCAGAAGAGATCAGTTCGATGGTGTTGACGAAAATGAAGGAAACAGCTGAAGCATACCTAGGCGAATCAGTTCATGATGCAGTAATCACAGTGCCAGCATACTTCAACGATTCACAGCGTCAGGCTACAAAAGATGCTGGAGTGATAGCTGGATTGAACGTTTTGCGAATCATCAATGAACCAACAGCAGCAGCTCTTGCATACGGCTTGGATAAGAACTTGACTGGAGAAAGGAATGTGCTCATCTTTGATTTGGGCGGTGGTACCTTCGATGTATCCATCCTAACTATTGATGAAGGATCGTTGTTCGAAGTTCGTGCAACTGCTGGTGATACACATTTGGGAGGTGAAGACTTCGATAATCGGTTGGTGAATCATTTGGCAGATGAGTTCAAGAGAAAATTCAAGAAAGATCTACGATCGAATCCAAGAGCACTTCGTAGACTTCGAACAGCTGCTGAAAGAGCCAAACGTACATTGTCATCAAGCACAGAGGCTACAATTGAGATAGACGCTTTGATGGACGGCATTGACTTCTACACGAAAGTTACCCGTGCTCGTTTCGAGGAACTCTGTGCAGATTTGTTCCGTGCCACATTGGAACCAGTCGAGAAAGCTTTGAAAGATGCCAAAATGGATAAGAATCAAATCCACGACATTGTAATGGTTGGAGGATCAACACGCATTCCAAAAGTACAGAATTTGCTGCAAAACTACTTCTGCGGAAAATCCTTGAATCTATCGATTAATCCTGATGAAGCTGTTGCGTATGGAGCGGCAGTACAAGCTGCAATTTTGAGTGGCGACAAGAGCAGTAAGATTCAGGATGTACTTCTTGTAGATGTGGCTCCTCTGTCACTTGGAATCGAGACAGCTGGTGGAGTTATGACGAAGATTGTTGAAAGAAATTGCAGAATTCCATGCAAACAAACACAGACGTTCTCGACATACGCCGATAATCAACCAGCTGTTACTATTCAAGTCTTTGAAGGAGAGCGTGCTATGACCAAGGACAACAACTTACTTGGTACATTCGATTTAACAGGAATACCACCAGCTCCTAGAGGAACGCCTAAGATTGAAGTTACATTCGATTTGGATGCAAACGGAATCTTAAATGTTTCGGCGAAGGACACCAGCACTGGTAATGCGAAGAACATTACAATCAAAAACGACAAAGGACGTCTTTCTCAAGCTGAAATCGACCGAATGCTGGCAGAGGCTGAACGATACCAGGAAGAGGATGAAAAACAACGCCAGAAAGTCACTGCTCGCAATAGTCTAGAAGGTTACATCTTCAGCTTGAAACAAGCTGTGGAGGATGCTGGTGACAAGTTGAGTGATAGCGACAAACAGATGGTAAAGAGTCGATGCGACGAAACTCTAAAGTGGTTGGACAGCAACACGATGGCCGAGAAAGAAGAGTATGAGCACCGACTGGAGGAACTCACAAAAGCCTGCAGCCCAATCATGACAAAGATGCACGGTGGTGGCCCACAAGCTGGCAGCTGTGGACAACAGTCGGGAGGATTTGGCGGCCAACGTGCTGGTCCTACAGTGGAGGAAGTCGATTAAGCATGAGTTATTTAAATTAATTTAATTTGACAAAGGCTGAGATATTGCTAAATTACGTTTAAGTAGGAAAATCTATAACAAATTGTCATTTTCATGTAAAAATTCCATTCTTATATTAATTTTGTATTTATGGAGGTTTGCTGCAGTATAATTCTCTAAAGGTTCACTCACTAATTTTAATATTACCTGAATTGTTAATAGGTTATAAGACAAATATATTTATTTTTCAATGAATTTCATTGTTTTTAATCATGAAAACTGTATATATCTCCACAACTCAAGAGTTTGCTGGTAACATGTTTAGAGTTGGATATTTGTGAAGATATGATCGGAGAAAGAATGGTTTCGGTGTGGCTAAAATTTCAAACAAATTTTCAAGACGATAAAACTATCAATAATTAAATGAATATAAGGACACTATACTATGTCCTCCGTACTACATCAGGTGAACAAGACAACGGGTACACAATCTCAATGGCTCCTAAACATTTGATACAAACTAATGTTCACTCACCTAATTTTAATATTACCTGAATTGTTAATAGGTTATAAGACAAATATGTTTATTTTTTATTGAATTTCGTGGGCTTAATTCTCCAAAAATATTAATATTAATGTATAATTGACAGTATCCTGTAGAACTTAGGGGTTGAAAGGCCGCATTCGGTTGTAATGAGATTGCTATCTGTTGAATTCTGTCCGTAGCTCTGTGGTTTTGATTGGTCTGTTAAAGCCGTAGCACGCAAATAAATGGAACATTTTGAGCGCTGCTAGTTATTCAGATAGATCCAGGCATAAGAAATTATTCTGTTCAAATGAAGGTGTGAATATAGTATCTACTCAACATCTCGTACCAACTTTTGCTCTTCAAAGCCATTATTACATCAACTGACATTATAAATGTTAGTTAATTACACCGAACATAAAGTTAGATTTGAAATGAAAATCCATGGTAAGTTGTTAGTAAGTCAACCGAATTTAACCTTTCAACTTTCCGGATTACCAAACGATTCAACTCGGTCACCATAGGTTTTGATATTTTTCGATATAAATTTTCTAGGAAAAACGTCGAGAATATTGCACTTGGAAAGGAAATGTGAAGCCGCCAATGGTGATAACTCCAAGACTGAAATGGGAAACCACATTTTATGTGGTTAGGCCAGAAATATTAAATTTTCCATGGTCTCCAAAAGGTATTGAAGTTAGATAATACACAATAACATACAATAATTCTTAGCTTAGATAATATAGGTACATACAATTGCCCCTAGCCAGGTGGTGGTTAGTCTATATATTTTCAAATCTCGTGGTTCGAAACATTGGTTTTCGACTTCGTCTGTAGTCCAGAAAAATATTAGGATCCTCTAAATAGAATCCTCGCAGACTTTATGCTACATCCTGCGGGAATGAAATCTTTAAAGATCGATACATTTGATTCTTACACTTGCACAGATTTCAGCTTATGGTTAAGAAGATGAAGCAGTTCTTATAATTCGAAACACATTTTTGTTGAAGAGCCTTAACTAAATATTATAGCAGGTAGATTTTACAACAGCGAAAGTTTAATAACTTTTGAATGGCATATCTTCCAACATTACGTAATATGTAATGGATAATGCGTGTGTACGTAGAAGCTAGATATGTCCAGTAGCTTCTGAAATGCTATAATTGCTGTGCTTTTGGGCATAAGGTACCTAAATGGCATTTCCAAAAAGCATAAAGTAAGGCAATTTGTGTTATATATGTAAACATGAAGCACAACTATGCCACAGTGTAATGCCTTTGATTTCTTAAAGAGAACCAAATATTTGGATGAAAAGACTGACTTTAATATAGAAACAAAAAACTTTTACCGAAAGTCCAATAAACGTTCAATTATGCTAATGAGCTAAGCTAATGAGTTCTATACATGATAATTTTTTTTCATACTTAATTAATTTAGTTACTTATTTTAAACAAAGTTCTTATTCTTTATTTTGAAAATGTGTAATTTTTATTCTTTACATCTTTAAACATTTGGGTACATTACATTACCTCCTCAAAGCTTTCCATTGCTAAGGGTGCCACTGATTTTGTACTTTGCTCGTCTACAACTGGAATTGTCCCTACTGTAACAGCATGTACGATTCAATCAGCTCCTTGATTAACCGTCACTATGCGACCTAAAGGCCAATGAATTAGTTTAACGTGATTTTCCTTGAGGTTGACCATTGCATCGATTTTTATGTTGTCGTTCTTCTGTTATTGTAAATTGGCTGCCTTGTCGGAATAAATATTTGCCGATTTACTCCTTCTTGCAAAAAAGCGCCTCAACACTGCCAAAACTGTACTAGTACTAAGATCTGTACTTAATTCAATATGACACGCTTTCGTATAGAATCAAACAAATAACAAATATAACAAATATAGAATCAGACAGCAAAAACCTTCAACTTGTTTCTATTCCTGAATTTCTTCTCCTTGACGTAAAGCAAATCACAAATATCGATGCCTGTATTTAGAAAAAATTGTGTTGACGTAACCCTATCCCGAATCGTTTCGAATCCACGCACTCCGCCATATGTGCCTCTCGTGCAATCTGTGCCCAGCATGGCGGAAAATAGGATCTATTTCGATGGAGTGGCAAAAAGAATTATTTCGGAGCAATTCCAACAGGTGGCCGCGTCGAGATCATTCGCTATATGCGACGAATTTTTGCATATTTTTTAGTAAAACTGGAGAAAAATAATCAGTTCTAATGTATGAAAGGCATAATAATTTAAATAGAGTTATTTTATGTGGAAGGAATATTATAATTTTGATAATTAAAACGATTGAAATTATGCTCGGCAGATGGATGTGAGATCAATCCACGAAACGAGTGCCAGATTCAGCTTCAACACACTCCACTCCTACCTGGCATTGGAAACGCACCCTTACGCTATTTCTTCTTGAAACTGGCTAGAAAAATTTTCTTAGTAAATATAATGTAGTTTAACCTGAGGTGTATGTGTTGTATTATAAATTAGGTTTCTTTGAAGTTTTTGGGAAGAGCTAGTGGATGTTTCTCATCGTATCCTAACTTCAAATTAACGAGTCGACCACCAACTCTAAACAATCGTTCATGGTCAATAAATGGATTTAATGCCTTAAACGGAAGAGGTGTTAATTTCACGTCTTTAAATATGGAACACTAAAACGATATGAATTGTATTGTATTTTCAACTCCTATTTAAGAAACATATTACAAAGTACATAAATTAAAGCAAACGACATTTAAACAGACAAATGGATAGTTAACAAAAAAAATGACATTCAACTATAACGAACTGTGCCAGTTACGTTAGCAGTGTCTTGGGTACTAAACTTTATGCCTTGACCTACGCCTTACATAGCAACTCTTAGCCCTGTGTGGTCTCCTCTTTGATGGTACAGTTGTGATGCAAAAGGGCCACCAATTGTTCTTAACTTCAAAAAGAAAATCATAAATTTTCAAGAAATCAAACAAAAACAAAATCAGGTTTAACTGCCTTTACATTTTCTTTTTCTTTTGTGGAAATATGAAGGCAATTAACAAACTTTCTAATTTTCTTCAGAAGAAAAAAAGGACCACACAAACCATCTATATCTATACTATAATTAATACGCAAACATAAATTTTGTGACCCCTCCTACGGGCAAACTACTTGTCCGATTTTGACAAAAATGCACAATTTAAAAGATATGTTTTCGAAGAGCTGCAGAATATACTTTTAATTAAAATTGGTCAAGTAGTTTACCCGTAATTAATAAAAATAATATCAGTGCATTTGTTGTTGCATTGACCACGCATTGATAAAAGCATGTTCAAGAGAGTATTGTCGAAGAGAGAAATCTTGCGCGAGGGTAAGCCATAAGTGGATGTGCGTTTATGGTGTGAAATTCCTTTCAGTGTGACCAGATTAAGATTCAACTTTATGCTAGGTGTTCGGGTAAAATTTGTTAAATTCTGCAAAATTTTCGGATAGTGGTTTTGATAATTTCTGATTTTAGTTTTCAATCTTAATCCTTAATTTTAATTATCATCTTTTTCTGGTGTGTCGGTATTTTGACAAAGAAGCGTTGAGTTTTGGGCCATGTTGATCATATATTTTTACGCATCCATCCAGGTCTCTTGCTGCGTGTTTGACATGGAGGATTTCCGAAACGTGCTCATTCGTAAATTTGATCCGTAGATCGGTTTTCCTGTTATCAATTTCAGAGAATATTGGATCATAAGCCGTATTGGACATGTGGCTTCAGTGTCATTTGTCGTGCTACCAGAACTTACTCCCGATTCTAGGTCGTTCCCTGATCTGTCCATTTTTAGCTCCCTGCATTCGATGTCAGGTTTTTGTATGTCAGGCTCATGTACTCAATTGGGAAAGTTTCAAACTAAAAAATCCGAATTCTTCGTAAATTAGATCTTACGGATCAAGAAATTGCATTTGCTCAAATATTTTACTATTAGGTAATCCCGATGTTCAAAATAAAATTAAATCCCGATTTTCAAATATGATATTAAAGACCGAATGCTACCAATTTTGTGCTGCAGTTTGATTTTATTATGCTAAAATCTGCCAAATTTTTCTGTTCTGTGATATAATCGGCTAAGTCCTAAATTGGTAGTTAAATTTGTCTAAAAATACAGGTTTCTGTTAAAACAAATTATGTCCTTACATTTTACACTATATTGCTGTCATATAAATTGGATATCATTGTGATTTATTAAAATATTATAGAAAGTTCCGAGTTCAAATTGATTTTCGAAAATATTTATAATTTAATTGATATGTAAGAGAGAGTGAGCGACGAGAGGATCGACGCGAGGTCCGACAGGGAGAGTTGGCAGTCGGTATTTCATCCTGGAGCAGGGCAGACGTAACATTGAACTATTGTAATATTGAATTAATAAAGGGATATTGAATTTATTGCCAGTGATTAGATGAAGTAAATTACAGATATCTCCTGGAATATTTGGTATATCACCGTGAAATCAACTGTTTCAGATTCGTTAAGCTTCAGACTTTTATTTGAGATACAAAATATTAAGATACGAAGAAACGAAACCACATACAAAATAACTATCCAGATTTTTCGATTCCATACATAACTTTGAACGACTTTAACGATTGAAGCACAGACAATCCTCTCTGAGAGCGAATTTTTCTTGTAGTTGATGTTTGATTGTCATATAGGAAAAGAGTCATCGAAATAAGGTGAAAGGGGCTGAAACAAAACGAGCGGAAAACCGTTAAAAATTCAAATTTATAGATATCGGAAAAATACCCTAAAAACCGGAAGAAAATTGTTTAATTTCTGATTCTCGGAAACTATGATATCCCTTGACCTACACAGCCAACAATCCCTTTTGTGATGGGTGTAGGTAGATACTATATGCCCTATGGTTTTCACCCTAAAGCCGGCTACACATATGCGGCATTCGGCGAATGCCTAGCAAAATTTCGCCGGATTCCAACTTGTGTGGATAGGTCGCTCGCGCAATTGGGATTAGTTTGTGCTTAGTATGTTGCCGGTTTTTTAGCCAGATCAAAGTGGCCGAATGATCGACAAACAATTTGGGTATAATACACGAATATGTGCATACCTCTGTGCTCGTCATATTTCGAGCCTTGGACAGCATCTTGACATATGACCAATATTCGTCTTTCGTGTACTCTTTATAAACAATGTACTTTACAGAAACTACGAACGTCTTCAATTTACTTTCGAGATCAAAATTCGACTAACTCAAACAAACTTATCCTTTTTTACAAGTGACCACCAAATTCCCACTTTTCTGGTTGAAATGGATCATATTGCAATGATTAAAGAAATGTAGGCCATGCCATTTTCTATTTTTTCTTAGAATCTATCCTTAATTCAAGAATCCCTAATTATTTACCTATCTTAAAAAAATAGGTCCACTTCTAAATATTCATCCTAAACGTACTCAATAAACATAAATGGCACTCGACATTCTTAGGCTAAACGAAATTTTTTAGCCTAAACGATCTTACCCTAAATTGCATGCACATGTTGACAATGAACATTCAAGTTGGATTCACTTGTACGTTCGGCGAGTGCAGAACTAATTCGCCGCGAAGAGAGTATCTTTGCTCACGATTCATTCCTCCGTCGTGAATCTGCCGCACTTTTTAAAACAATCCACAAATTGAACGACGCGACGCGGAACACATTCAGTTCCTTAGAAATAGTTCAGTTCTAACTTCGGGCGCAAAACTGATTTTAAGAAGGCTGCTCAATTTTTTGACCATAATAAATTTGTTAGTACTTCGTTTTTGTGGTTCACCGGCCGAACGTTTATGCATGCTTCGCCTTTTCCCAAGCATATGTATGCAAATCCGTTGATATTTGCGTGGAATCCAAACCTTTCTGTGAAATTGTACCTTGTCTAGCACCTCTAAGTGGTTATTAATTGTTATCCAGCTCGTAAATGTGTTTGCTGTTACTGACTCATCCCATGTTACTTCATATTGCCATAATTTTTGAATTAAAAACTTGCATATGTCACTCTATTACAGTTACTGCGTTCCATTTACTCTGGCAAAGTACTTGGCTGGTGGCAAAACCCTCTGCATGTATTGACAAGCCTTGAAGTAGGCCTTATCAATGTGTTCAAGGCCATCGTCTCTTGATATTCCGTATAGTGAAGTAGAATGCACCTTGTGTTCATGCAACTTCTGTTGCTCGCCTGTTACCCATATACGAGACACCGGCGTGGTTACGATAATTAAAAACTACACTTTCGTTAAGAAAACTTTTTGAAGCCACTTTATTGAATTCTACTCGTTATAATAAATCCTTTACAATTTTACAAAACAAAAAGGACCTCTACTCCAGTGTGACAATCTTGTGTCGTGTCCAAGATCTGACTGCCTCCAGTCCATTTTACTTTTCTGTCTTCAGGTTCCCGAATTCCCACTTTTTGAATCCCATTACAATCCTTGTTACCTTTTCAAAAAGTGATAATTTGGGCTATGCAATTTTCACAATTTCTTAGAATGAAAAATGAATCATAGCAATATGTAAATTGCTAATTAGAAATTATTTGTAATGTTTGAAAATATCAAAAAAGTAAAAATTTATAAAAAAATTTTTACAAATTGTAAATTGTTTGTGTATTTTTATTAAATTTTTTAATTATAATTATTATTTTTTATTATATTTTGTTAATTTCTCTTTATATTGCTTTATATTTCGTATATTTGATTGCTTTTTGTTGTTAATTTGTCCATAAAGTAATTTTGTTATAAAATTTTTTGTATATCTGATATCATTTTCCTGTATAATTCAATTTTATTCCAATTTTCAATATGTAAATATATATTAATACTGATTTATATGCAAGTGTATTCATTCTCTTAAACAATAAAATTCATTTAATTAAAAAAAAGTGATTTTTATTATAACATATTTGAGTTTTTCACAATTCCCGCGATGAAAATTTCATTTTTCATATGAAATTTCATATTGTTCCTTGTGGCAAAAGGTAGCCCAAACCCTATGAATGTGGTAGTAAGAAAGTCTACTTCAGGGCTTGTACTACTACAGAAGGTTTTATCCTTGCTCATGTTCGCGAGTACATTGCCAGTGGTAGTTTTCCGAAAAGTGCGTTCCATTTCACAAGTACTCGCAAGTATTTGGGAACGACATTTTTGGTCAAATGGAACGCAATCAGTATATACTGGTGTGTTCACAATTCATTATTACCATGAGAGCAAGAGTTCTTATTTTTTAATATAATTCGCGTTGGTCATAAAAAACCCACGAAGTGCATTAAAAAATAAATATATTTGTCTTATAACCTATTAACAATTCAGGTAATATTAAAATTAGGTGAGTGAACATTAGTGTGTATCAAATGTTTCGGAGTCATTGGATTGTGTAGCCGTTGTCTTGTTCACCTGATGTAGTACGGAGGACATAGTATAGTGTCCTTATATTCATTTAGTTATGGATAGTTTTATCGTCTTGAAAATTTGTTTGAAATTGCAGCCAAACCTAAGCCATTCTTTCTCCAAACATATCTTCACAAATATCCAACTCTAAACATGTTACCTGCAAACTCTTAAGTTGAGGAGATATATACAGTTTCCACGATTAAAAACAATGAAATTCATTGAAAAATAAATATATTTGTCTTATAACCTATTAACAATTCAGGTAATATTAAAATTAGTGAGTGAACCTTTAGAGAATTATACTGCAGCAAACCTCCATAAATACAAAATTAATATAAGAATGGAATTTTTACATGAAAATGACAATTTGTTATAGATTTTCCTACTTAAACGTAATTTAGCAATATCTCAGCCTTTGTCAAATTAAATTAATTTAAATAACTCATGCTTAATCGACTTCCTCCACTGTAGGACCAGCACGTTGGCCGCCAAATCCTCCCGACTGTTGTCCACAGCTGCCAGCTTGTGGGCCACCACCGTGCATCTTTGTCATGATTGGGCTGCAGGCTTTTGTGAGTTCCTCCAGTCGGTGCTCATACTCTTCTTTCTCGGCCATCGTGTTGCTGTCCAACCACTTTAGAGTTTCGTCGCATCGACTCTTTACCATCTGTTTGTCGCTATCACTCAACTTGTCACCAGCATCCTCCACAGCTTGTTTCAAGCTGAAGATGTAACCTTCTAGACTATTGCGAGCAGTGACTTTCTGGCGTTGTTTTTCATCCTCTTCCTGGTATCGTTCAGCCTCTGCCAGCATTCGGTCGATTTCAGCTTGAGAAAGACGTCCTTTGTCGTTTTTGATTGTAATGTTCTTCGCATTACCAGTGCTGGTGTCCTTCGCCGAAACATTTAAGATTCCGTTTGCATCCAAATCGAATGTAACTTCAATCTTAGGCGTTCCTCTAGGAGCTGGTGGTATTCCTGTTAAATCGAATGTACCAAGTAAGTTGTTGTCCTTGGTCATAGCACGCTCTCCTTCAAAGACTTGAATAGTAACAGCTGGTTGATTATCGGCGTATGTCGAGAACGTCTGTGTTTGTTTGCATGGAATTCTGCAATTTCTTTCAACAATCTTCGTCATAACTCCACCAGCTGTCTCGATTCCAAGTGACAGAGGAGCCACATCTACAAGAAGTACATCCTGAATCTTACTGCTCTTGTCGCCACTCAAAATTGCAGCTTGTACTGCCGCTCCATACGCAACAGCTTCATCAGGATTAATCGATAGATTCAAGGATTTTCCGCAGAAGTAGTTTTGCAGCAAATTCTGTACTTTTGGAATGCGTGTTGATCCTCCAACCATTACAATGTCGTGGATTTGATTCTTATCCATTTTGGCATCTTTCAAAGCTTTCTCGACTGGTTCCAATGTGGCACGGAACAAATCTGCACAGAGTTCCTCGAAACGAGCACGGGTAACTTTCGTGTAGAAGTCAATGCCGTCCATCAAAGCGTCTATCTCAATTGTAGCCTCTGTGCTTGATGACAATGTACGTTTGGCTCTTTCAGCAGCTGTTCGAAGTCTACGAAGTGCTCTTGGATTCGATCGTAGATCTTTCTTGAATTTTCTCTTGAACTCATCTGCCAAATGATTCACCAACCGATTATCGAAGTCTTCACCTCCCAAATGTGTATCACCAGCAGTTGCACGAACTTCGAACAACGATCCTTCATCAATAGTTAGGATGGATACATCGAAGGTACCACCGCCCAAATCAAAGATGAGCACATTCCTTTCTCCAGTCAAGTTCTTATCCAAGCCGTATGCAAGAGCTGCTGCTGTTGGTTCATTGATGATTCGCAAAACGTTCAATCCAGCTATCACTCCAGCATCTTTTGTAGCCTGACGCTGTGAATCGTTGAAGTATGCTGGCACTGTGATTACTGCATCATGAACTGATTCGCCTAGGTATGCTTCAGCTGTTTCCTTCATTTTCGTCAACACCATCGAACTGATCTCTTCTGGGGCGAATCGTTTTCGTTCTCCTTTGAATTCAATTGATATCTTTGGTTTACCACCCTCACTGACCACTCCAAATGGCCAATGTTTGATGTCATCTTGGATTTTCGGATCGTCATATTTGCGTCCAATCAACCGTTTTGCATCGAATACTGTATTCTTTGGATTGAGGGCAACCTGGTTCTTTGCTGCATCCCCTATCAATCGTTCTGTGTCTGTGAATGCCACATAGCTGGGTGTTGTTCTGTTGCCTTGGTCGTTTGCTATGATCTCCACTTTGCCGTGTTGGAAAACTCCGACACAAGAGTATGTTGTTCCCAAATCAATTCCTACTGCAGGCATTTTTCCGTTTTATTTTTTTACTATTTACTTTATCGACTATTAACTTTACAAATTTCACTTTAAAAATACTTTTCACGGTAAGTTTTTGAATTTACGTTGAGATTGTTAAGCTTATTCGCTTCGCTTTGGTAATGTTTTGTTTTCGCTTGTTTATTCAATACTGAACTCAGAGAGAATCTGACTCGGTTATATATTAATTTTTCCCCTCCATCGAACTTTCTGAGAGAACTTCGCGGAAAATTCTCGAACTGTGTACTTAATTTTCATTCTGAAATAGCGTGCAGTGAATCAATGAGTTTCGAGCGTAATGTGAGAAATTTGTGGAAAATTCTAGAATTATCTTCTCTATTTTGTATGAGTTGAATGAGAGAGTTCATACAAAACCCGAATGCATGAGCTCGTGTTTGTAACGTGAGAAACGTGTTGAACCATGACCAATTGATGATCTCGAACATTCCAAGTTTGGAAATAGATTGGTTTGGCTGATTCATCTCGAACAAGAATAAGCTGAGCTAATCTTAACTGGATTTTCTTAATTCGTTCACGATAACGACGTTTTGCTGAAGCATTTGTTTTATGAAGTGTACATGCTTTAGAGCTATCTTCAATTTTGAAACTTATTACTAAGCGTTTCTTGTTTCTATGGGTTTCCCTGTAGCCTCACGTTATCATGTCACAGAAATTTGAATACCTAATTGCGAACTAATGTTTCTGTCATGAATTGATCCTAAGTTGCATAAAGATGTACAAAGGTCCTGTTTCCATGGAAATTTCTATGAACAATTGTAATATATTTTTATATAGTCTTATGAGAAGGCTTCAAATTAAAAGGAATGGAATCAGCGAAATTTCATGGATTTGTGACTGTGATTTATCCTAATAGAACCCAACGTGTTCTATAACACTTGAAAAGGACGCGACTTTTATACAATAATCACGACAGAATGAAAATATCCCATCACAATATTCATCGAACTCCACTCAGCTCCATATTCATATATGAAAAACAACATCTGATTCTTCTGAATCATTAACCAATTTAAGACATGTGCTCAGATTAGTGACTAAGGTATAAGCCACTTGAACTTGTGAAATCAAGAATTCCTCTGGGATCGAAATTCTCAACATCTTAGTTCTGTCGAAATTCCATTTCACCTTAGGTTGAAAATGTGTCCACTGCCTGAATTCTATTTAGCATGGTTCTTCTCTTCCTAAAAGGTATGAACATGTTTGGTCATTAAATACAACTGGCCACGTTGGTACAAGTCTCTAATCACATGACATTAGCCTATACAAAGCATTTATCATTTCAGGCATCATTTATGCAAATCTTCCATTCGAAAATTTCTAAATAATTCCAATCACAAACAGAGCCTATGCAACCGTAACATTGATGTCTAGATCGTTCGGATTTGTTCGAGATGCTATGTTCGAGTTACTTCTAGAGCACAATCAAACCAACAATATGCAATGCTCAGTAACTCGACTCTCTCTGCAATGACAACAAACAAAAATTAGTTCGTTGTCCCCTTACACGCGCTTTTGTTCGAGAAATTTCGTTCGACTTCTTTTCACTGCAGAATTAAACTATACAGAATGAAAATTGAGTACACAGTTCGAGAATTTTCCGCGAAGTTCTCTCAGAAAGTTCGATGGAGGGGAAAAATTAATATATAACCGAGTCAGATTCTCTCTGAGTTCAGTATTGAATAAACAAGCGAAAACAAAACATTACCAAAGCGAAGCGAATAAGCTTAACAATCTCAACGTAAATTCAAAAACTTACCGTGAAAAGTATTTTTAAAGTGAAATTTGTAAAGTTAATAGTCGATAAAGTAAATAGTAAAAAAATAAAACGGAAAAATGCCTGCAGTAGGAATTGATTTGGGAACAACATACTCTTGTGTCGGAGTTTTCCAACACGGCAAAGTGGAGATCATAGCAAACGACCAAGGCAACAGAACAACACCCAGCTATGTGGCATTCACAGACACAGAACGATTGATAGGGGATGCAGCAAAGAACCAGGTTGCCCTCAATCCAAAGAATACAGTATTCGATGCAAAACGGTTGATTGGACGCAAATATGACGATCCGAAAATCCAAGATGACATCAAACATTGGCCATTTGGAGTGGTCAGTGAGGGTGGTAAACCAAAGATATCAATTGAATTCAAAGGAGAACGAAAACGATTCGCCCCAGAAGAGATCAGTTCGATGGTGTTGACGAAAATGAAGGAAACAGCTGAAGCATACCTAGGCGAATCAGTTCATGATGCAGTAATCACAGTGCCAGCATACTTCAACGATTCACAGCGTCAGGCTACAAAAGATGCTGGAGTGATAGCTGGATTGAACGTTTTGCGAATCATCAATGAACCAACAGCAGCAGCTCTTGCATACGGCTTGGATAAGAACTTGACTGGAGAAAGGAATGTGCTCATCTTTGATTT
This sequence comes from Chrysops caecutiens, assembly GCA_963971475.1. Lineage (NCBI taxonomy): Eukaryota > Metazoa > Arthropoda > Insecta > Diptera > Tabanidae > Chrysops > Chrysops caecutiens. The sequence continues at coordinate 39,410,767 of OZ020569.1, read as the reverse complement.
GGGCGGTGGTACCTTCGATGTATCCATCCTAACTATTGATGAAGGATCGTTGTTCGAAGTTCGTGCAACTGCTGGTGATACACATTTGGGAGGTGAAGACTTCGATAATCGGTTGGTGAATCATTTGGCAGATGAGTTCAAGAGAAAATTCAAGAAAGATCTACGATCGAATCCAAGAGCACTTCGTAGACTTCGAACAGCTGCTGAAAGAGCCAAACGTACATTGTCATCAAGCACAGAGGCTACAATTGAGATAGACGCTTTGATGGACGGCATTGACTTCTACACGAAAGTTACCCGTGCTCGTTTCGAGGAACTCTGTGCAGATTTGTTCCGTGCCACATTGGAACCAGTCGAGAAAGCTTTGAAAGATGCCAAAATGGATAAGAATCAAATCCACGACATTGTAATGGTTGGAGGATCAACACGCATTCCAAAAGTACAGAATTTGCTGCAAAACTACTTCTGCGGAAAATCCTTGAATCTATCGATTAATCCTGATGAAGCTGTTGCGTATGGAGCGGCAGTACAAGCTGCAATTTTGAGTGGCGACAAGAGCAGTAAGATTCAGGATGTACTTCTTGTAGATGTGGCTCCTCTGTCACTTGGAATCGAGACAGCTGGTGGAGTTATGACGAAGATTGTTGAAAGAAATTGCAGAATTCCATGCAAACAAACACAGACGTTCTCGACATACGCCGATAATCAACCAGCTGTTACTATTCAAGTCTTTGAAGGAGAGCGTGCTATGACCAAGGACAACAACTTACTTGGTACATTCGATTTAACAGGAATACCACCAGCTCCTAGAGGAACGCCTAAGATTGAAGTTACATTCGATTTGGATGCAAACGGAATCTTAAATGTTTCGGCGAAGGACACCAGCACTGGTAATGCGAAGAACATTACAATCAAAAACGACAAAGGACGTCTTTCTCAAGCTGAAATCGACCGAATGCTGGCAGAGGCTGAACGATACCAGGAAGAGGATGAAAAACAACGCCAGAAAGTCACTGCTCGCAATAGTCTAGAAGGTTACATCTTCAGCTTGAAACAAGCTGTGGAGGATGCTGGTGACAAGTTGAGTGATAGCGACAAACAGATGGTAAAGAGTCGATGCGACGAAACTCTAAAGTGGTTGGACAGCAACACGATGGCCGAGAAAGAAGAGTATGAGCACCGACTGGAGGAACTCACAAAAGCCTGCAGCCCAATCATGACAAAGATGCACGGTGGTGGCCCACAAGCTGGCAGCTGTGGACAACAGTCGGGAGGATTTGGCGGCCAACGTGCTGGTCCTACAGTGGAGGAAGTCGATTAAGCATGAGTTATTTAAATTAATTTAATTTGACAAAGGCTGAGATATTGCTAAATTACGTTTAAGTAGGAAAATCTATAACAAATTGTCATTTTCATGTAAAAATTCCATTCTTATATTAATTTTGTATTTATGGAGGTTTGCTGCAGTATAATTCTCTAAAGGTTCACTCACTAATTTTAATATTACCTGAATTGTTAATAGGTTATAAGACAAATATATTTATTTTTCAATGAATTTCATTGTTTTTAATCATGAAAACTGTATATATCTCCACAACTCAAGAGTTTGCAGGTAACATGCTTAGAGTTGGATATTTGTGAAAATATGTTTGGAGAAAGAATGGCTTAGGTTTGGCTACAATTTCAAACAAATTCTCAAGACGATAAAACTATCAATAATTAAATGAATATAAGGACACTATACTATGTCCTCCGTACTACATCAGGTGAACAAGACAACGGCTACACAATCCAATGACTCCGAAACATTTGATACACACTAATGTTCACTCACCTAATTTTAATATTACCTGAATTGTTAATGGGTTATAAGACAAATATGTTTATTTTTTATTGAATTTCGTGGGCTTAATTCTCCAAAAATATTCTCATAAATATCTAAATAAAGTTTATATTGTTGGTTGAGGAAGAGTTATCCTTTGAATCCAGTTGGATGAGGAATGGAAACGGTCTGCATCCTAAAGATGTTTACTGGCAATTCACTAAGGATTTTCTTCAAGTTCACTGGTTAACAAACAATTAGTAGAAGAAACTTAAATAACAGCGTTTTCGGCAGAAGATTGAGCTATGTGCCATCGAGAATAGCTCATGTGACTGTGCCAAATAGTGGCATTACTCTCCTGAATCACTGCCGAGATGTAATAAAACTTCAGTATAACTACCTACTTTTCCAGAATATTTATTCCTCAAATCTTGTCGAACATACTTTTTATAACAATTTTATGCATGTTGTATGAATGTGTCTTAGCATTAAGAAACATTTTGTAATTGATCGATACTTTTGATTACTGAACAGCTGCTTGAAATAGTGATTCGGTTCTACAATTTTTTTGTATTTAAAAAGTTTAAAATTAATTTGATGTTTATAGGTTTTTAATAAGTTTTGGTTTTTTTTTTATTAATAATATACACTATAAGTACTGCATCCTATGCATACTGAAAAGTTTTGCGATGTATTCTCTAACTTTTTATGGTACATACATTAAATCTAAACGCAAATATTTTTTCACCTGTTAGCTAAGTTTCGTAACATAATTATCGTAAAATTTAATTTTTATCACTATATTTTATATTGTAAAGGTGTTTTGCAATTGTGTTAGATGTTTGAGATGGTTCATTTTTTAATAATTTAGTTTTCTATTGAAATTTAATCTATCATCAGTTCGAAATGGACTGATCCTCTCCTTTCTGAACGATCATGGTGAATATTTTTGGCCCATGCTTTGCATTCGATGTTAATAAGGACACCGGCTGGAAGAGATAAGAATTATTTGGTTAAAGAATTAATGAATTAATGTCAATAATACGAACTTTGTGGCCTTTCGAAATAAACAGCAACCAATGGTGCCTTGTATCCCTCGATATTCTTGAATGGGAAGTAATAACCTGGGAATCCCCTCCTTGGAATGTACTGAACTGGTCCAATGTTTTCAACATCAGCAGGATTTTCTCCCTCGCATGATACCCAAATCACATTGATCTGTGATAAATTAAAATTATTATATTTCATATAAAAGGAATATCCTTAAAACATACGTTCTTCTTGTCAGTATGACGAGCATCTTCTTCAATGATATACTGTTTTAGCTCCAAAGGCATAAGCGTTGGTAAGTGTTCGGTATCGTTGTACATGTCCGGGAACCAATTGTAAATCTTGAAATTTCAAAAAGATATTGGGAAATTGCAAACTGTGTCGTTATGGTTCAATTACCTTATTGAGTTTCAAGAAAACGCATGGTGAGGCCTTATCAAAACCGTAGTTATTCGCCTTTGTGCATGGATGGAAAGCATCAACATCAACAATGCAAACTTCATTGTCCTTTGGTAAGGAGTCAAAGTCGCATCTAACACGATTGTGGGATGTTGGTAAATTCTTATATGCTAAAAGGAATTGTACGTAATGTAATGTTGTCAATTTAATTAATGAGTTTTTACTTTCAAGAAATAGGTCAATTTCTTCAATCCAATATTTCATGTTTTCTGGCTTTGATTTGTCATACCAGACTAGAGTACTTTCAACATTTGATTCTGGAGGCATTGGTCTGAAGCCCAAACCTAAGAATTATATAATATAACATATTTTCAGAAATCAATTAAATGGAACTCACCTGGATTTGATCCTATTAAACCATCGTCAAGTTGCCACTTTGGTTTATCATTATCTAGCGTTTGATAAAACACGGCCAACATAGCTGCGAAAAAGCCAGCTAGAGCCGAATAGAATATGATGTAAAAGAAGATAATTTTAGCTGTAATAGAAATTAAATTGTATATTGTTAATAAAAGGAATTTACTATACTTTCTTATAAACAAACATTATTGATAATATAATTTAAACTGGGATTAGTAATCTACATATTGCAGTAGGTACCTAATCGATCCACTTATAGTAATGTTCAACGATTTTTATCTACATACATGTAATAAATGAGACTTGTCTTATAAAGTGTTACAAGTACAGGGCAACTTGGAATGTACTATTGATTCATTGGCACTTCAATTATTTTTGCATTGGTTCATATAGTGAATCGGTTAAGTAGTACAATACATAACAAAAAGATGATAAACAAAAAGTTTTCATTGTAAACTTCACAGTCTTCTTTCGTTTAATAATTAAATTATTTGTTTGTTAATAAAAATGTGCTAAACAAGGTGACGAAACTTAGTACGTGATATTTTATGAGTTAGCGATTGTAGACGGTATCTATTTTATTTATTAATTTGTTCGCATTTAGTTTTATACAAAAAGGAAAACCGCGAATTTTTTTTTGAAGTTGTTAGATGGTAAAAGAGTCAATAGATATTTGAACTTGAAGCATTCTATTATCATTCATTTCACGATATTAAATCTATTTTTACCTAATTTAGGTAAAGAAGAAATGGAAGTACTTTTCCACTTAAAAGTAGTAAAAGTCAAAGTATTTCATTCTAATCATTTAATAAATCACATTCAATGCGTTAATCCTCGAATATCCTTATGCCCTTCATATGCACTTCAATTGATTTTTCATTGGTTCTTATGTGAGTAATTTCTCTGCCCTTTTCTCAATGTTACCCAAATTTGGTTCATGAATATGTTGTATACATTTTGCCGCTTTTTTATTTGGTTCTGTTAATTTCTTGTAAATAATATGTTCATTGTGAGGACCAAAAACCCGAATGGAATGAGGTCTTATATAATCACAGCCTTATGTCAATCGATATACTCGCAGTATATACATAAACCTAATCTAAATGTAGTTACTGTTTCTGGTTCAACAAAAACTACTGCATTGCAAGGACACAAACCATTTGCTCAAAAACGTTTCTTGTTAACCTTGTCAATTCTGTGGGGGAGGGGGAGAGAGGGATACAGGGGGGGGACAGGATAAATTTTACTTAATTTTATTTTATCAACGACGTAACACTCACCCCAACTAGATCCTGTACGTCCAAGACATTGACTTGTCTCACTGTTCCACAGGAATAATTTAAATCCTTCCCATTTTCCTAGTTTAGGTGGTGGAGAGTAATATTGCTCGGCAGTTTTCTTATCGGCCATTTTAACTTTGTCTTTGGTCTTAAGCTGTAAGGATAGCTAAACGTGTGTATGTGCCCCTCCTTTGCGTCACCTAAATTGAAACGAAAAAGAAAAAATATTTGAAGGACATTTAAACTTTTACTTCAAACTATCCACCACTACAATGAATTCATATAATATAGAAATAAGAAAAGAACATTTTCAATAAATTTTTATCTAATCCATTTAATTTTTGTGCAATTCAAAATGTTTAATCCGTTAAATCAAACGTTTTATCAGATTATTTCAAAAACATGAGATATTATATAACAAAATTCTTTAGCCGCTGCTAATACACCATTCAACGTTTCCTTGTATTGCATAACACTCACTGGGAAAATTTTGTATAAGAGACGAAATTTTCATTGTAGCTAAAGCGGCGTTTTGAAAATGAAATGGAAAAACTTTAAAATTATTTTATTTTGAATTTTTCGTGCATTATTATTATCTAGAATAAGATAAAAAAATAATAATATTAAAAAATTTTATCATTGAAATTGTATGGTTCGTGCATATTTAACTTATTCACTTTTTGTATTTGTAACATTTTATGCTCGATATTATAACAATTCACTCTTTCGTAACACATAAATCGATCGATAAATGCATATTGAGGGTGTGCAATCAATTTTAGAATATTGCTATGTTTATTTTAAGAAAAAATCAAATAAAATTATGTATGAATTTTTTAGTTTCAATTGAATTTGTAAATGTAAACTAATATTGTAAATGGCTTTTGTTCAGTATTACCTTCAAAAGTTTGGGATTATAATAAAAATCGATGATGAGTGAACCTTTTCCTTATTTTGTCACTTAGAACTTATAATAGAAATAGAAATTTTTCGCACCATATAATAATAATTTAAATACCAAGATGCAATTTAATTATAAATTAATTTTTCTTAACACTTTACTTGCTATTTATATTTTTATTAAATTTCTTCTGACTTTCCCATTTTATATGTGCAAACTAAGAAAGCTGAAGGCCTGAACTGCAATAAATGCCTGAATTCGTCCCAACTCCAATTGTGACTATGACTGAAAGAGAACTAAAATTGATATTGAAAGCATAACTAGAGCTTTTTTACATCATATCCAGTTAATGGAGTAGTGAAAAAAGCTTCTATGAAATACTTTAAATTGGGGCTTTGGAGAACCTTACAAACACAATCTTCACATATTTGCTGCCCTAATATATTTTAGAACTTTACGAAAAGCAGCTTTCACTAACGTCACTCTCGTCACAACGATAACGAAAAATCGAAGAAGAAGTTCTCTAGATTTACCATATACGAAATAAAACGCTATGGAGCTAGAGCTAAAGTTTTTATCAGTGGTAGTTGAGTTTGTTGAATTGACTTCCGTGTAAATTTCACAATCCTCATAGAATGAAGATTGATATCGAATATTCTCGTATTTATCATTATATCCAAGATTACTATTTAAGCTTCCGATAACTTAATTTTATCCAAAACACTTGACTTTAGTGATTTATCAGATCTGATACGGACAATATAACAATATGAGTGACAGACAGTTTCGTCCCAAGTTTAGCGCCGTTTTCAACAAAACCAAACCAATTATACTTCAATAGATTTGCTTGTCTATATTAGATATACAAAGTAATATTGTAGTTAATTGTTTCCGACCACAGACAAAACAGTGTCGTCAATATAGATACTGTATACAATTATATTTCGGTCAAGTAAATTTGTATCCAAATCAAAATCATTTGCTTTAATTAGCAAGTATGTATATTCAACGAACGTTGAAAGCGAAAACATCGGATCGGAAGCCTCGTGTTTAAAGTGTTTTTCTTTGAAATGTTGGCAACATTGACTGGCGCATGCTCCACAATCAATTTACGAAGTTATCGATTAAAGCTATATGCCGCAATCAACTCATTTGCACTAACACAAATATCAAATTAATGTTTGAAATTCTTTGACGATTCACAATTCAACAGTATTATATTATGTTATAGTTTCATGCGGACAGAGAAATTTTATATGTTCTAACCATGCACAACACATATAGATAATCTACTTTTTTGCATAGAGCAAATATGACACAAAATCATGTACATGCAGCTCCAAGTAATCGGAGAACACTTGATTTTCTGAGTACCCTTTTTCAAAATTATTTGCAATTTGGAATGTTTGCTTTTGTGAATTGTGCTTACAAGACGATAAGAATTTTGAGTAATTGCGATAAAATTTCAAATTGAAGCACTCACTTCACATACATACAATATGTACAACCACTTACAGTATGATAAACCACGCACGCAATGTTAACTTGTAGCACTTCTAACAGAGAAAAGAACGGCTGTTGAATTTTGCGGAAGACAGAAACAAAACTTTCAACTTCCGCTCTCCTTGTACAGGGTGTTCATCTAGGATGAAAGCTCCACTTCTGAATCTAGTACTCTATGCAGAATGCACGTGCTTTCCAGTGGAGAAATTCAATTGTATTAAGCTTTAGGAAGATTCACGGTGATTCATGTTACACAATGTCTCAATGTCGAAATGTATAGGATGGAAGTGTTATCAAGCTTTTTATTTTTGAAGTTTACTCGAATTTCCACGAAACGTCTCGGAATTCCAAAAATCTCAGTGGTTTATTTATAGAAAAATTAAATTTTCCATAAACAACGGGTAAGGCTTGCGAACTATGACACTGAGTATTTCAATTATCATAGTTTTGTTATTATGATTTTTTTTTAAGTATTTTTAAATGCCAATTTTTTTTAAATTCAAGTAATATAAAAATTATTCAGAATAAAATTCATTTGGATGTTTGGATCAACTTCTTAAGTTGAGAATACAAGGTCACGGGTATGAGGATAAACATCTCATTATGAATTCCAGTGGTCCAGTACACCTGGATCAGGACCCACTCAATTGCCATTTCCTAGACATGTATTTGAAAATTATATTTTTGTATGGTTTTAAGTTGAAGGAGGTTTTAATAAATAAATTAGATAAACAAACAATTGTTTTCATTGAACAAATTCCCATTAAGAGTGTATTTTAAAATGAAGTACTTCCTGCGTAATACTCATAAAATGGATGCATGTTATACACCTGTTCACGTGGGTTCTGGTTGGTGTGCATTGAGTTTCCATAGAGTCATAATATTTGCTGCTAAGAAACCACCAGGATTCAACCACTGGACACTCGCCTTGACAACTCTATAACAGTTGACGCACCAGTGGCCCGACAGTAGCCGAATCGTATCCTGCACTTGAGTAAATAATTCCATTAAAAAGACAAAAATATGGAGAAGTGGATAAACTTTATTAAGACAACATCAAGTAAGTCATAATTGTGTTTAAAAAAATGGAAATTTTGTATTTAACATATTTGAATTTCTCAAAAATTACAGTTCAATTTTTCAAAGTTGACGATTTTTGGGATGAAGAAAATCTTCAAAGTTTCGTGTTGAATGAAAACATTCCAGCACTAACAGCATTTATGCAAAACAATAAACTACGTTTTGACTTCAAAAACCTTCCGCAGGAATCATGTCTGCTGTTCTACAAAACAAATCAATTTCAAAGATTCAAAGAAACATCATTGGGTTTGTTAACCTTACAGAGTGACATGGATACTGAAGTGCGAAACACCATCACGGAAGCGTTTTTTCATTCAGGGGTAAATTGAAATGCTAATCATTGACTATAGGATAATTATCAAGTTTATTCAAGGAATCTGGAGCCAACGAGAAGCTTAAAAGCATTCTAGGAAACTTACGAACCACTCTCGGCATTGACGTTGGATTACCGGCAAAAGGTAGGTTCTTATGTTAAACGAAAATTTATTTTAATTTTAAACTGAAACTTAAGACATCAATTCTGTGGACGATGAAATCAAGTTTTGGAATGAGAAGACTTCAATTTCTCATGCTGCATATGACCAAAGTCAAGTTGAGGCGTTTACAGCAACGTTGGAGAAGATAAATGGTGCTATAAGGTATTTTGAATGATAGAAGGACTACAATATGTTATGAAAACCTAATTATTCCTCTCTGAATTAGGAGAATAGGAGACAATTCATCTACAGCGATTGAAGAACTATTGGACGTTTGTCACAATCACTTGGACGAATTGTGGCGACTGCCTTATCATTATCCCCAAAATAGGATGGCAGATCTAATTGATGCTACTTGTACAAACTCAAACAAAATTTTAGCTTATTGCACTGCAACGAACTTACGTTTTTTACAGGTAATCAAATCATACAAACCTACATACAAAAACATTTACAGGACGATGTTTGGGACCTGGATTCTGATAACTTGTACGATATTGTCGGTCAAATTTTCGACTTCGTTGAATCCTGGATAAATTTGTGCGATTCATTAACTCGATTAATTTGGCCAAACTACTCTATACATCCTTGGAACGGAGAACCTCATAAGCCAGTCAGAGCACAGGCATTTAAGGATCGTTTGTCTGAAATAAAGAACTTGACAAAAGTGTACAAGCAAGTTGTCCGTTTGCTTGGTGATCATGATCTGGGAAGTTCGTTTACTTGGACGTTACCAATGAAAGGTTAACTCAAAAGAATTTCTCATTTTTTCTCAACGGTTATTGAGTGGTTTTTCCAGCTGTCAGCATATTTGATATATCCTCCTCTGGACAAAGAATGTGGACCAAAGCTGTCCATCAATTCGAGCTGATGCTTCAGCCAATTGAAGAAAAAATGTGTAGCGCAATCAAATCACAGATCTACCAAAATGTTCAGAATCCCCGGCAAATTCTATATATCCTTTCGAAATATGACACAATAATCTGGCGGCCCACGTTCAGAGAAGTACTTGGCACAGAAGAGGATTTGATTCTTCAATCGTTGAAAACGGTTACTCAGAATTTAAAAACGTCTCTGAGTGACATCAATATGGAATCGGAAGATTCGAATGTTTCAGCGATTTGCACTGAATGCAAATGGCTCAGAGTGATAAAGTATCAGGTAAAGTACAAATATCAGATTAAGGACAATAATATTTAATTAAAATATTTCTTGAAGCTGGAAGACTTGGAACGGGTGAGTCGATTGTTTAATGACCGTGAGGACTTCCAGGCTACACGATTCATAATCACTGAATTACAAAAGGAGGTTGAAGGCTTACTGAGGAGTTACTTTGAATCTTGGCGAGATCAATCTCTGGCCTGGATAAAAAGCATGGGAAAGAGGTAAGTAAAAATTCACTTCAATTTTACATTATAAAGTCTATTTATCTTCCAAGTCTGTTTGATGGTCAACCAGTAGTGGAATTTCAAAAAGATACCGAACAATATATGTTTGTGAACTTTGATCCAAAATTTGTGTCATTCTGCCAGGAAGTTAAAGAATTTGAAATTTTTGGATTTCGAATACCAACCGAACTAATGCTTGTAGCAACAAACGTTTCGAAATTTATATCCCATGCCAGAAGTCTTCATCAAATTGCTAATTTCCACAATACCATCGTTAGTCGAATGATACCTTGTCAGCGTCCAATAATGCTAAAATCGGCGTTGGAACTTTCTAAACTAGTGCACTCCGAGTCGGTTTACTGGAACGATGAAAAGTCTGTAAAGAGTTACATATTAAAATTACAGAAACAAGTTAATAAATTGTCCAATGATAATACTAAACTTGTTGGTTATCACGAACATATCAAGCAAAAAGTATGAGTTACGTCAAGGAATTTATTAAACAAGTATAACTATCGTCCGTATTTTGCAGGTTGTAAAACTAATGAATGCTGATCTCATCACTCAGAGCCAGATTTGGAAGGATGAAATACATCACTTGAGAGAAATTTTTCTAAGCCTCGAGAGAGCAGGATATACTAATCTTGAAACCTTCAAGCTGCACTGGGACTATCAACTTTACAAAGTGTTGGAATCGCAGTACATCCTAGGCTTGGCTGATGTTAATAGTAAACTTCCTGATATATTCATTGATATCATGTTCAGGTTTGTGAATTTGAGAAGATATGCTGTACAATAGTTAATGTAATACATTACACTGTCTTGTTTTAGAGACTCCAATTTGGTTTTTAGACCATGTGAAGAGGAGATACGACACAAGTATTATACACAGCTGCAAAAACTCATAGTTCGTCCTCTGACGTTCCGTGGATTTTCTGAGAATAATGGCGATCTATATAAAATCATGGTTGAGAGGAACATGCATCATTTGGATGGGTTATATCGGCGTGCTGAGAAGACAATGGAGACTATAGAAAAGTTGAAGTCACTTTGGTTGCCTTGGATAGCCTTGGGATGCATCGACATCGAAGAAATGTGTCGAGTGCATTTGCAAAAGAAACGACACTGGGATGCAAATTTTAAGACGTGCAAAAGGATCAGTCAGCAAATTGCCAAAATTTCAATGTAAGGTAGTTCTTAATTAATTAAAGCATTTGTTTAACTCTTCAATCAATGTGGAATAGGTCTGAAAATCATTTGGATTGCTTTGTTATAAATATCCAACCGTTGAAAGCTAGCATCGAGAACCTCATTCGATTTTATTGGGATACTCTGGCAACAAGCTTACGAAATTCAATTGTTTCAGATGTCACTGACATACAAGAGTATATCAATTCGTCCTTGCAGTTCCTTCAAGATTTCTCTTCTGAAAAGTTAGAAATTATGGATACTGGTCCGAGATATCAGCAAATTGTATCTGATTATGCCAAGGTAAAATAACTTTGATTACATTACCTATATCAAAACCCTTATTATCTTGTATAATTTTAAGTTCTCCAAAGTGTTACACGAAGTTCAAAAGAAAGACACATGCCTTGGTGGATGGTGTAAGGAGAGAATATCATCCTTGACGAGTGTGGTTTCCCAATGGGAGAAACTGAAGATAATGATTGACGATCATTCCATTGTCATGGAAAGACAAGTTGAAATTGTAAAAGAAAATCTGTCGAGGGAAATCAGCGGTGCTAAAGATGAAATTGAGAACTTCCTGATCAGATGGGACACAACTATTGCAGACATCGAAAATTCGGATAGTTTCACTTCAAATTCATTAGATCTGTTGAAGGAAAGAATCCTTCAATGGAATTCTATAAAAGAGAAAACCGAACGTATGCGTCGTGATGGGTCAAAGTTTGAGGTAGAATTTCCTGAAGAGGCCACAAAAGCGTTCATTTCTGCTGATGAAAAAGTCATTGCTGAAGGAAAACAGTGGGAGACTTGTGAAGGTTTCTTCACCGAACTAGATCAAACTATTGGAGAGTACTGGGCTGTGTATTGTCGACGTCCATATATCTTAACAGAATTCCTTGTTAAATGGGAGAAATTTTCCAATTCAAATGCAGATTTATCTGCTGGTAAAATAAAATGTATCGTTGAGAAGTACAAAAATGTACTGCCAATTTTACAATCTTTGCAAACTGAAGCTTTAACAGAACGCCATTGGAACACAATTTTTGAAACTTTAAAAATAAAACCAATCAAAGTTCCTGAAATACGAATTCAAGATGTTCTCAAAAACGTTGATGTTTTAGAGCAAAACGATGGACAAATCAAGGTTAGTCCTAATCATAGTTAGAAATAAGTCAATATAAAATTGTTTTCTTATAATTTGTAGAGCATTGTTCGACAAGCAACTTTGGAACAAGTCGTTCGACAAGTTTTAAATGAATTAGAAATATGGAGTTCTTCATGCTCTATCAAACTTGTACCTCATACAGACAGTACTGGTAATTCAATATCTTTGACTAAAGAACTCCAAGAAGTTATAAACAAAATCCGAGAGAATCAATCTCTTCTACAATCCGCCAAAAACACAGCATCCTTCGACATATTCTCCGAACAAGCAGATATTTGGGAGAAACGTCTTAAGTCGTTGGACAATATCCTAACCTGTTTGAATCATTGTCAACGAAAGTAAGAACATCCTGATCTGAAATTTATTTTCAAACCTAACAATTATGTTGCTATTCCAGATGGGTTTATCTCGAACCAGTTTTCTGTGGTGGTGCATTGAAATCTGATGAAGTTGTGTTCAAACGAATCGATAAGGACTTTCGATATCTAATCAAAGAAATTGAAAGTGATCCGAAAGTGCTATCAATACTAAAAATTAATAATATATATGCTGTTATGAATTCACTGGAAAATCAATTGGCCCAATGTCAAAGAAGTCTTATTTCATTTCTTGCTGTAGGCAAATTTAACAATTTTCAACAATTTTCAAAAACTATAAATTCATTTTTAGAACAAAAGAAATTCATTTCCACGATTCTACTTTTTGGGAAACGATGACCTGCTGGAATTGCTTGGACAATCTACAAAAGAGGAAATAATTCAAAAACACATCAAAAAAGTTTTTCCTGGCATAGCTACATTAGGGATAGAAAATAGCATTGATGTGAAACGTGTGATCAGTTCCAATGGTGATGTAGTTAAATTGGACAATGCTGTTCATATTACAAATAACATTGAGGTACCTATAATGGAAATTGTTGATGAAAACTTTATGAGAACAAATCTTCTTTAGAGTTGGTTGAAAGAACTTCAAGGATCTGTTCGTGAAACTCTGAAGCGACAAATACAAATTTGCGCGAAAACAGCTGACTGGGATGTTAAATTAGTGTCTTCTTACCCAGAACAAGTACTCTGCACAGCCCGTTCAGTACATTTTACACAGCAATGTCAAAGAGCTATTACCACCATGACACTTCCAAATCTTCTAAGATCACTTCAGGATGAAATGAAATCGTACAATGCCTATAAATCCCAAAATAAGGACGTCTTAGTCGACATAAAAATCAAGTCGTATCTGCTCGACTTGGTGCATCACATCAACGTGGTGGAGTCCCTTATTAAGGAAAATGTGACAAGCCAAGATGACTGGAATTGGTTGGAGCAAATACGGTTATATGTTGATACAAATGGAATGGTTATTATCAAAATGGGTATAGCAGAATTCCAATATTCCTATGAGTTTCTCGGCAATGCAAGTAAATTGGTCCATACAAAGCTTACCCACAAATGCTATCTAACACTGACTCAAGCGATTGCTTTGGGTTATGGGGGGAATCTTTTTGGTCCAGCTGGTACTGGTAAAACTGAATGTGTCAAGTCTTTGGGATCAAAACTTGGTCGACTGGTGCTAGTATTCAACTGTGATGAAGTAATTTGTTTGAAAATATAAATAAATTATTTTATTATGTTTCATTTTTAGAACCTTAATATCGATGCCATGAAGAGAATCATTACAGGATTGGCGAAATGTGGAGCTTGGGGGTGTTTCGATGAATTCAATAGATTACAAGAGACAACACTGTCAACTATTTCAACTTTCATCAAACCTATACAACTGGGTCTTAAATCTAAAGCAGCAACTGTTAAAATTTGTGATGAAAATGTCTGATATATCCTATAGTCGATAGCTTAAAACGTACTTAATTGTGGTATTATATAGGTTGATCTTGATATGCATTGCGGTATCTTTGTAACACTTAATCCATCTGATGAAGACTATGGAGGACGACAACAGCTGCCAAGAAATATTCAAACCTTATTCAGGCCAATCGTTATGGAGCAACCAAATCCTTATGAAATTGCTAACGTTTTGTTGTTTGTTGAAGGATTTGAGAAAAATAAACTGATGGCCGACCGAATTGTGGAGCTGTTTGAGTTGGCTCCAAAAGTATTGTCTAAACAAATTTATTACGACTGGGGACTAAGGGAAATCAAGACGATTCTACTGGCTTGCGGCAAATTCCTAAATGAAGAGGGCTCGAATGGATCAGACGAAATGTGTATCGCACTGAAAGCTTTACGATCGAATATGATTTCAAAAATTACATCTGCAGATTTGCCAAGGTATCCATTTATTAATGTCCATGTATCAACATTATAAGCATTCGGTCCTTCAAGATTTCAAATGCTTCTGGATAGTGTTTTCACTGAGTGTAAAGAGGACATTAAGGACACGTCGAATTTCCAGCAAACTCTTAGAGATTCATTTGCATCTCTCGGCCTTAAAGCAAATGATAAACAAGTAGCAAAATGTATTCAGCTTAAGGAGCAATTGACAAGGAGAATGGGTGTAATACTAGTTGGTCCTGCGACTTGTGGTAAATCTACAATAATTTCCGTTCTCAAACATGCCCTCACAGCAAATGGACAAACAATCCGCTCGTATACAATGAATCCTAAGGCTATGACCCGTTCCCAGTTATTAGGAACCTTAGATCCGGACACAAAGCAATGGATTGATGGTGTTTTAACTTCCACAGCCTATGCAGCGAGCTCGGAGCCCGAAAACGTCACATCATGGATTGTCTGTGATGGGGAAATTGATCCAGAGTGGATTGAGGCCCTTAATTCTGTGTTTGATGATAATAGGTGAAAAGGAATAGGTTCTTTTCAGTTTTGAGGAAAGATTTAACCTTCTATTCTTACTACAGACTTCTAACCTTGCCCTCAGGATGGAGGATATCGTTTAGTAATAACATCAACTTTATATTTGAGACACACGATTTAGTACACGCTTCTCCAGCAACAATTTCACGAATGGGTATTGTGAATTTAAGGTACGACCGGTTATATGAATTATAAATCTTGTGGATACCATTTTTTTAAATCAAACATTACAGCACGCATGATTTGGATGAGACATCAGTGCTGGATGTATTCTTGTCGAGAACAAATGACAATGGATTGCTAGAGTCGTGCATTCAGCAGTACTTCCTCACAGCTTTGACATGGTTTGGAGAAGATTTTTCAGAGTAAGTTCTATTCACGTGAAATGGCTAAACAAAGTAAAACATACAATTTGTTGCAGCTCCGTTGGAACGCCACATCTCAGTAAGATTATCAACACTTTGAACTTAGTCAAAAAATCTAAAACGAAAGAAGAATTTTGCGTACGTACGACTCGAGCGCTATATGGATACATCCCTACTATTCAACACAATAAATTCGCTAATAAGTTGTATGAGCTTGCTGATGTCTACATAACTGAGCCATCGAAAGCTGAATACGCTTACTATAGCGCTATAAGAAACGATGTACGTTTATATGAATTCGATTCAAACTACCAACCTTCATCGGAAGCCGGTTCAGCCCTTATTTTAACAGCACAAATCCAAACATGTCTCGAGATAATGCGGGACCTCTTGCAAACAGAAAATGCTCCATTTATAATTGTCGGACCTCCGGGTTGCGCCAAAACCATGTCGCTGCAAAGAGTTGTAGCTGAGTTTCCAGGATATCAACTCATCGTTGTTAATTGTAGTAGCCAAATAACACCGGCGTATATATTACATGTTTTGAAACAGGTAAATATGAACAGTGTCAGACGATTATTCTCGCTTTCTCTTTGTGTGGATATTCGCATTTGTGCATGGGTAATTTGAGAAGTGCAAAAATCAAATAGTTTAACAGATTTTGTTAGCTCAACGAGTTATTTCTCAATCTAAAAACTCGTGGTGTAGTGTCCCATTACATTTTCAATGAATTACAACAGATTTTCATCGTGTGTTTTGTATTTTAGAATTGTGTAGCTGTAAGTGGCATTCATGGTCGAGAGCTTAGGCCCCAACAGCAACGAACAGTATTGTATCTGAAAAACGTCGACATGTGTCACATAGATTCTTGGGGAACTAGCAGTGTTATAGAACTGCTTTTGCAGCTAATACAGCGTCGTGGTCTCTACTCAGATTCTCTGGAATGGGTTGGAGTAGTTGGCTTGCAAATATGCGCCTCCATGGATGAGTCGTCTAGAGGTAAATTGTCTCCGCGATACCTTGCACTTAACGAATACGTACGATTTAAGTACCCAAACAATGAAGAAATTATTTGTATAATAAAAAATCAATTAGAACAAATCACGACAAGGTTTGTTGGGAATATTAACAAAGACAGACTAGCTGTGGATTTACTTCAGTTCTTTGATAAGGTAATGTTGTTAACATCAACGCGATTGTTGAGTATCATTTGAGTACCTTTTCACTTCTCTTCCAGATATGTCAAAACTTTACTCACGCCAAATATATTCACTACAATTTCAACCCAAAAATGCTTACAAACGTTATAGATAACTTAAAGTTTTATCCAGAAAATTATTTCAATGAAGTATGTTTTGGTCTCGTTCTAATTCAATTTGAATATTAAAGGAAGTCGTTTGCAGGCTGTAATTGATGAAATAAAAACAACGTTAAGAAATCGTTTGTGCACAAAAGAAGATATTGAGGCTTTCGATCAAATCCTCGCAGGACACTTGGAATATTTACTGCCTAGCGATCATATGGTAATATACATAGGTCACAAAAGTTTGTTTCCAAAAATTTTACTCTCATTTTTCGCAGAACAAAATTTTCGTTCCAACAATTCCAACGTCAACCCAAGTTGATGCCATAGCCCACGATGACTGGAAGGATGTTGTTGAGAAACACAGAACCATTTGCAGTATAGAAACACTGAGAATAGCCAGTTTAAACAATGTAAAAAATTTCCCTTAATTTTAGGTACAGAATCGATGATGATTTCAACACCAGCCACTGATGAACTAATCAAGCTTACTTCGCAAATTGTGAAAGTCTTGAGCCGAACAGAAAGCCATGTAACGTTCATTGGATCGTCCGGGTCAAGACACACGGAAGCGACACATATTGCAGTTTCTGTCTTGGATGCAAAACTGTGTTTTCCTCTGGGATCTCAAACCTATCGTTTGGCAGATTTCTACAACGATCTCAAAAAGGTATAAGTCATTTCATTATTCTGATTTCACAAAATATAAATTTTATCATTTTATAACGTCAGGCAGTACAATCTGCAGCGATGGATAATCGACGAACTATATTTTTATTGGATCACTACTGGTTGTCCTTTATGCCGGATATTCTTAAGCCAATCGAAGCAATTCTGCAGGGAAGTGAAGTGATTGATCTCTTTGGTGAAGAACTAGAGTCCATAGCGAATTCACTCAAAGACGATGCAATGATTGATGGATATCAAGGGTCTTTAGCATCGTATTTCTTAGAAAGTGGGTTTTCTCTAAAAATTCATAACGAATTTCACAACAAATTTTTGTAGGAGCTCGATCCAATCTACATCTTGTGCTAAACCTTACCAATAGCAGTGAAAATTTATATCAAATTCTCAATCGTTGTCCTGCAATCTACAAGAATTCTCAAATTATTTGGACTCTCGAACCATCATCGACAGATTTGACATCCCTACCGAACATGATCATTGATACTTTCAACACAGATAAAATAGACATTCCGATTCCATCGTACTTTGGAGATATCATTAATTCTTGTCCTGAGAATGGCTCCCGGAAACGCTTCGACAACCTTATAAAATGCTATTTTCATATATTCACGTCACAATTCAAAGAAGTGGAGCAACATTTGAAGAAACTTTCGGTAAGAAAATTGTAAGGATTTAACATAGTTAAGTTCCTCCACATTTTCATAATGATTCTTGAATAATGTTTTTATTGAAAATTTTCAGTCTGGCATAGCGAAACTTTCGTCAACTCACGAGGAAGTGCACGATCTTAAGCAGAAAGCAGTGCAGCAGGAAGCAGCACTTGCTGAGAAACGAAAACTTGCAAGTGATGCTTTAGAGATGATAACTTCAACGATGCGAAATGCCAATAACCAAAAAACTGAATTACTAGAACTCAAAAGGAAAACTCAAGAAAGTAGCACCCAGTTGAAAGAGAGGCAGAAAGTTATTGAAATTGAATTGCGCAAAGTAGAGCCATTATTACAAGAAGCCTCTGCTGCGGTCAGTGAAATCAAAATGGAAGCTTTGTCGGAAATTCGCTCCCTAAGGGCACCACCGGAAATAATTCGGGATATACTAGAAGGAGTTCTTCGGCTCATGGGAGTACGTGACACATCGTGGAATAGCATGAAATCATTTTTAGCTAAGAGAGGTGTAAAAGAAGATATTCGTTTGTTAGATCCGTCAAAGATAAACACTGAAAACAGAGAAGCTGTGGAAAAGCTTCTGAGATCTAAGCCTGATTCTTTTGATATGCGTAATGCTAAAAGGGCATCAGCAGCTGCTGCACCTTTAGCAAGTTGGGTCATGGCTTGCGTTCAATATTCAAGAGTTATTGAAGGTGTTAAACCGCTTGAAAAGGAGAAAAATGTACTTGAAAAAGACATCAAGACCACTGAAGAACAAGTTAATTCGCTCATGGACGGTCTAAACGATGTTGACTCTCAAGTTAAAGGGCTATCAGAGCAATTAAATGTTTATACACAGGAAGCTCTAGCTCTTGAAATAAAATTAGATGAAGCTAGCACAACGCTGAATAAGGCAAAAGTACTTGTTGAGAAACTGGGTGAAGAATATGAAAGTTGGAAGGTTCAACTGCATGACTCTCAGAAGACGTTAGAAACTTTGGAATCCAAATCATCACTTATCGCACTTTGCATTAATTACCTTTCGAGCTTGACAACAGAGGAAAGATCGTAAGTTATACGACACGTTAACATATGTAGATTAACAAAAAAACTTTTGATTCTCATTCAGACAAAAGCTTGACAGCGTAACTGCGACAATCAAAACTGTCCCCTTCAGTCTTGTAAAAAGTTTGACGACAGAAGAAGATCAGGTCGTGTGGGAGAGTATGGGACTTCCCCGAGATATGGAGTCGTTAGAGAATGCAGCTCTATTAATAGAAATTCTAAAAATACCTTTTGCTACTTGTTCCATTCCTCTAGTATTGGATCCATTGAATGTCGCTATCACTTGGTTACAAGAGTATCTCAAGACTAATACCAAATCATTTGAAGTGATTTCTCAAAATTCTGAAAAGTTTTCATACAACCTCGAGTTAGCAGCAAGATTTGGGAAAATTGTTGTTATAATCGATTGTGATAGCGTTCAGATGCCGCTGCTGGAAATCATACCACTAAACATATCATCTAAATATAATGAAAAATCCTTGAGAATAGGAAATAAACTCATCCCCTTGCATGAAAGCTTTAGAATTGTTCTTTTCACAAACCTTAATGCTCCAGAAATTGGAAAGGAAACCATTTCAATGCTTTCAATCATCCCATTTAAAATAACTACCAGAGGTTTTACCGGTCAACTTCTATTGGAAGCTATCAAATTAAAACAACCGGCATTGGAGGAGAGACGCAAACAGCTGTTGGAAACCGAAAGCAAATTACTTAAAGAAAGAGCTGTATTACAAGATAAACTCCTTGAGGAGTTATCATCTGCTAGTGGAAACATTCTTCACAACGATGCTCTGTCAAAAACCCTAAACGAAGTGAAAGAGAGCAGTGTACAAATCGACAATTCTCTACGGGAGGGATTGAAAGTGAAAGAATCACTTTTGCTAGAGTACAGTCAATTCAATAACATATGCGAGAAAGCCGCACAGTTATACACTGGCCTGACCGAGGCTTATGATCTCACTGCTACTTCTTTTAAGAAGCTATTCATGCAAAGTCTGGATACAATGCAAGATCAAAGTGATGAGAAAAAGTATGGGTATTTGGTAAGATTAGTGTACAAGTTTGTATGCAGATCAATACCACGTAACGACCATTTAGCTCTAGGTTTGTTCATGTGCAGGAAAGGTTTTTCAGAAATAATCTCTGAGAAGAAATGGGAATTATTCGTAACGCATTTCGCTATGAGCGAAGAAATCCCAGATCATTCCAGTCTTGCATGGATCAGTTCAGAAGCACGAAACAAGGTTCTTGCTATCAAGGTACATCTTCCGGATACTTTCAATAGCTTACAGCTCGACAATGAATTGTTATGGAAGAATTATGTAACTGGCAAGGGAAATAAGTCTCAGCCTCCTGTTGAGGCTGATGCTTTTGAGAAGGTGATGATCGCTCAAGTATTTCGCAGAGACCTAGCAGTCGATGTGATGTACTCTTTGGTTAGTCATGTAATGAATGTGTCAGTCAAGTTGCTCACTCAACCAACAATCAAACAACTGTTTGAGGAAACGCATGCTTTGCAACCTATAGTCTTAGTCACAAAATCAAGTCTAGATTTATCCGATCTGCTGAGGGATAATGCTTATAGGATTCTGGGCAATGAAAGCATGTACATGGAATTGTCGGTCGGTAGTAGCTCTTTGAAGTTTTGTTTGAATGAGCTTCGTTCAGCTGCAGATTCTGGTCGATGGCTTTGCCTGAAAGATGCTCATTTCGCAACAGAATGGCTTCATACTATAGAATCGGAGTTTGATTCAATAAAATCTGCGTGCAGCACATTCCGTTTGTGGATGATATCCGACTCCATTGATATGTTCCCTAAAACATTTGCACAAAGGAGTGTTAAAATAATATTGGAGTCACCTGTTGGAATGAAGAACAACTTGATCTACAGAATGCAGCAGTGTCCTTCATATATTCCACAAATTAACGACTCTAAGATAGCTAAACTGTATGCTGTGGAAATAATTCTAGATACGATACTTCAAGCAAGGCGTAATTACATTCCACAAGGCTGGTCGAAAATCTATGAGTTCGGAGACGCTGATTTTAACGCAGCACTACATCTTACCAAGCAGTTGTCAGATAATGGCAGGAGCTTTGAAATTGACTGGAAAGTTATTAAAGTCCTTTTTGAAAATCTCATTTATGGCGGACACATGAATAACAACAGAGATCTCGATATATTACGAGTGTATTTAAATGAATTTTTAAATGAGAATATTTATAAACACGATTGGAAGCCATTAGGGTGGAAAATACCAATACCTACACAAAGAAAATTCCAAGACTACGGAGAAATTTTCCAAAAACTACCAGACGAAGATGTACAAGAAAACTTTGGTCTTGTCACAGCATCGAGCAATCATGGAAATTTTGATTTTGCCGAAAAAACAATCAAAATTCTTAAAAGTTAGTTTTCTTTCAGCTTTTATTACCTATAATGCTTCATTCACAGTATAGTGCCCCAGTTTCAATCAATATTAATATCTTTGTATTCACATTACTGTTGACGTTTCGATTGCGCTTTTGCCATTTTCCTTCAGTCGATGCCAGATTTTTTACACAACTTCAATCTAGCTCCGATAAAATGTTGTTTGGAATGTATTGGTATCGGACCGAAAACGGTCTGCAAACATTGTAAAAATATTTGAACGAATCGACACTATAGTTTGTATTAAGCTTTAATCTGTTGCTATACTACTTTATCCGTTTCAGGCTTTTATGTGAAAAACGAACAAAAGTACAGTATTGAAAAGCGAATTAAACCAGTCTTCAGCTTATGGAAAAAACTGACGCAAGTATGATATCTACTGGAACTTATTTAATTTATATTAAAGTAAAATAACTTTTGAATCACTACAGAACACAACCGTCATTCAAACTTATAAAAACATGAGCCATTCCACGTTAAAGTCAGATGATCCATGGAACACATTCCTAGTTTCAGAAATGTGTGTAGCTGGTTTGTTATTCAAGGTATGAGAGGTAGTTTTTCGTCAAGAGTATTATATGAAAACTATACTTTTTATAGAACATACATGAATCATTGACGTTGATTCATTCCACGTTGAAAGACACTAAGCAAAAGTGGAAGCAAAATAACAACTTGATCAACACTTTAGCGGATAATTTGGTACTGATTGACTGTAAACCTTCAATCACAAAATATTTAAATATTTCGACCTTGCAGGTACCATCGTCATGGCGGAAAATATGGCGTGGACCAAAGAATCTCACCGAATACTTGAAATCAGCAGTGTGTAGAGGTCTGGAAGCAGAAAGGAGATATAGAAATATTCAAGGGAATAATTTTAAAAGTGAAATTAATTTTTCAACAATCTATTCTCCAGCATCGTTTCTTACATTCTTGAAGATTGCGATTTCCTACAAAGTCAAACAACCAATTTCTAACCTGACTTTGCTCTCTAGCACCGATAGACTCCAAGGAGAGATTGTTGTTAAAATTTTACCTTTAATGGTGGAATTGTGATTTTACAATATTCATGAAAAGCGTTTTACCCTGTTCTTATTCCAGATCGATGGCGGCTATTTCACCAATGACTTGTTAACTGTTGTTAAGGATCCTATCGACTCTAGGACAATCTCACCCGAGTTTTATATTACATACATTTCAAAGGAAGCTTTTGAAAAGCAAAAACATTACGCTTTCGACCTTCCAGTATACACTACACGTCAACGTGAAACATTTTTATGCAATTTTACAGTCAAAACGAAAGAAGACGTTCGTACAGCATTGCTTTCTGGTGCAGCGCTGATTATACCCAGCTATGTAGAAAATTCATAGATCAAACTTTAAATATTTTCGGGTATTTTTAAGATTATACAGGGTGTTCCGTACTTGAGTACATTAAATTGGAGGAACGATTTCTTGACACAAAGGGAGTAAACAATTGTATTGGTTGGGTGGGGCAATATGCACCGTTTAGGAGTTACAGGCTGTTCGTTGTCGTCTAAAATTTTCTGGCTTATCTCCGTAAGTACTTGTCAAATGACAATAAAATAAATATTGTATTTTAAATAAATCACACCATCATATTTTACTCCCCTTGTGTCAAGGAATCGCTCCTCCAATTTTATGTTCTCAAGTACGGGACACCCTATATAAACAATGTTCTTATTAGACGAGCAAACAATTTGTTAGAATCATAAAGGATCTTAAAGTGAAAGTGGAAATTGGGTTTTGTCACTTTCTTACATATGGAGTGATGCATAACTCGTTCTCTGTGCACCTAAAGTGAAAATGGAAAATGTCCACTTTGTCAGTGCCCATTTTCGATCAACAAGCTCATATCCGTGTTTTCGAATCGAGAAAGTACCTACTTCTTGAAAAATCCAATAGATCGATGTTTTGTTTAAAAAGGAAGGATTGATGCTTCACTGCATATGTGAGGAAGGGATAAAAAATCACTTTCATGTTGGGATGTGAACGTTCCTTAATGGACTTTTTCAAAGCGTGAGGATGTTTTCGTTTTGTTTGGTGAAATGCACGGAACTTGGTGATCAATGAGATCTTAATATGCTGCAAATGTCATGACAGTCTTATCAAAAATGTTTGAGTTAGAAGGCTGCTACCCGTACATAGAAATGGATAAACTGCGCTTTAAAGCACAGTTTGTAATAAAACTTTGTAAAAATAATTTGAATATAAAATCTTGGAATTCTAATTGGAGTTTGTATTCGTTATGTATGCAAGATGCGGATGTAAGGCACCAGTTTTGGTTTCACAGGTAAATTATTTAACCACAATGTACCTGTCATTTAATTTGTGAAAGTTTCAACTTCTTACAATTTGACGTTTCTCGTATCTTTCGTAAATATTTACAGTGGATGGTGTACAGTTTTTTGTTGATAATGTTTATTTTTAGATCCAAGAAAATATTGATAAAGGGTAGCTTACTGATAATATTCCTCATAATTGTAGTGTATATTCTTATAACAGTTCAGCAAAATGACGAACAAAAGAAGAGTGACTATTTTCTTGAGGTTCGTCCTGTTGAAGACAGCACCTCCCTAAAGAAAAGTGTTTTAATAAATTTTACTAATTTTCAATACACAATCAAAAGTAGAGCATGTGATTTAGGGAACAGGGAGATTCTAGGTACATATTTGTCTTAGAAACAACAGAAAATTAGAATAACATTTACAAAACTCTCAAGGTATTATACTGGTCACCTCATATGTTGGACATGATGAACTCAGATCAGCCCATCGTCAAGCAGTGTCTAAAGAGAAGTTGCAGGAGTTGGGTTTTGCCCGGGTTTTTCTTATTGCTGAAATACCAGCAAAGGAAAAGTTTATAACGCAGTCACAAATACTCAGCGAACACAAGAAATTCCAAGACCTTGTTCAAGGAAACTTTATTGAAGCCTACAGAAATTTAACTTATAAACATACTATGGGCTTAAAATATGCGATATCTGAGTGTCCAACAGCAAAATTTGTCATTAAAGTGGATGATGATATTGTTTTCGATATATTTCGGATAAAAAATTATCTGGAAAATATTGAAATAAGAGGTAAAACCACACAAGATTTTATAGCTGGTTATGTGCAAAGCAAAATGTATCCAATTAGATTGAAAGCAAATAAATGGTATGTTTCGCATGAGGAATTTCAAGAAAATTCATACCCAAATTTTGCATCAGGTTGGTTATACCTGACAACAGCTTCTACGGCAAAAAAATTAGTTTATGAAAGCGAAAGGACTCAATTCTTCTGGATTGACGACGTATTTATTACTGGTGTAATACGTGATAAATTGCAGATTCCGCTTGTCTCCATCAACGATTGGTTTTCTGCAAACTCACAGTTTCTAGAATGTTGTATACGAGATTTCCAAGAAAACTCTTACGAATGTGATTTCTTCGCGGGACCAAACGGTGGGGATAACAAACTCATAACAATGTTTTTGCACGGTGTGGAGAAATGTTACTTTGATGAATGCATAAAACGGCCACCTGAAAAATCACTAAAATCTACATGTGTGGGCGCAGCTAAGGATATAATACAAGACCATGGAAATGCATTAATAAAACCAATTAATTTAGGATAAAAATCGCTAAATATTTACGCTAAAGAGAATTTAAATAATTAAGTTTCTAAATCCTTACCGTCTTAGTATGTTTTTCTTACTGCCAGACTGTTGTTAAATGTAAGTCTTCCAACACTTTTAAGGACTATTGGTATAAATATTTCATAATAACTTATTTTAAGCTATCTAATTAACACGAAAGTGCCTTATGTTTGCAATCATTTAGTAAAATATAACGCAATTTTTATAAAAACTTTGAAATTCAAATGTTTTCAAATAGTTTTAAGCGACTAATACTTCTTTTGGAAAACGCAGTCGAAAAGTTGCAATGGTTAAAAGCCCAATCCAATTCTGATTCATTTTAGCGAGTAGAAAAGGACGATGAGATCACAAATGCATTTTTAATTTAAAAATAAATTATACTTTATTTAATACATCACTTTGGTATATGGATACTTTAAGAACTTTCCTCGAAAAATGGATGCTTAAGTGCTTCATCTGCAGTAATTCTATTGTATGGGTTCGTTTCTAGAAGTTTGTATAAAAGCCAATATGCGCTACTAGGAAACATATCGTCTCCAACGTGTCCCAGCTCATGTCCGGTATGTAAACAAATACAGTCAAGAGATAACTGACGACAATTTGAACATATCTGACTCTTGGTCATTTGTGGAAGTTTAATTTTTGCTCGGTTTCGTAATCGAATACAAAGTCTATCTAAATTGATTGGATGACACTTTCGACTGATGCTCACGCGCCTTTCAAGAACTGCAGCTGTTTGTTTGATTTCCTTATCACCAAACAATGTTATGATTTCTGCAAGAGCAACAAAATCATCAGGTGCTTTGAAGAATGGATACACGCCAGACAATATTGATAAAAATATTACACCCACAGCCCATACGTCTACAGCGGTTGTTTGATCAGTATGTTTGAGTAAAACTTCCGGAGGCCGATATCCAGGCGTTCCTGCTCTTGATGCAGGAATCTCCTGCTTAACAATGCAATTATTGCATACCGTATTTTTGCCATAACACCGACAGGACGGTGGAACGCTAGCTTCTTGACTTATATTAATGTTTGTTTGAGAAATAATCGACTTTTTATCTAAATATTTTACATGCTGTTTTGGTTCTTTTGCAGGCGATATTGACAATTTTTGCTTAAGTCTTCCTGTGAGATTAGGACTAACTTCTGAGTGAATCTGTCGAACTAGAGGATGATTTTTCTGACAGTCTATACGAGCGTCTAAAGCACTTTTAATACCAATCTGTTCATTCGATTGTTTCAAAGGTTCTTTGAATGGATATGATAGACGCCTCACCTTTGAGTTTTCATTAGATACGTTATCAGAAGATCCGCGCTTTCTCTTAGATCTTGTCGATTGGGACGGACTTGATGGCAAATTGGCCTCACTGGACGGTAATTTCTGCTCGGATTGATTTAAACTTTTCTCAAGATTTACAACATTTTGGGCTAGACCAAAATCAACTAACATAAATTTTCCAGTTTTACGATCATGTAAAAAATTACTAGGTTTTACATCACGATGAATTATATTGAATGAATGTACATGCCTAAGTGCTATTAAGAGGTTCTTTATGTAGCTCTTAACCTCCTTAAGATCCATTTTGTCAAAGTAATCTGGGAAGTTATCGTGTGGAAGATAGGGCATTACAAAAGCCACTGATTCTCTTCGCCGCAAACACACTTCGACACCAACGACATTATGTGATCCACCAATTTCCAATAGACACTTTAACTCCTTTTCGATACGATTTGGATGACAAGTGGGAATCAAGTGCTTAATGGCAAATGTTTTCTTACGCTCCGTTTTATCACCTTGAAGAGTTGCTAAGAACACAGTGCTAAATGTTCCGTTTCCTATACGACGATGAATGTGAAATAGTTTCTCGATTTCAGGTATTTTTTCTTTTAAATTAGCGATTGCCTTTTCGTCTTTCAACTTGGAGGCTTTGATCCTTTCAAACTCGCTGTCTTCCTCGAGATCATTTTCCTGTTGATTTTTTCCAATTAATGAATTTTGAGTTTTACCCATTGCTTATTGTCCCGCCGAAATATTTATAATTTTTCTGACAGTTCCTGATAGAAATGTCAAAGACCAATGAAAGTTCAAAACTCGCTCTCACTCTTCTCACCCCTCGTCTAAACAAAATGACTTTCTTCACCACACAATTGCTCATCGTGGTGAAAATCAAAGTTGCAGCATGTAACTTGGCACCACAAGATGCTCGTGTATGGGTGGCTTGATAAATTTTCCACGCGTATATCAAAATCAATGACGAATCTCGAAGAAATTGAATACACCTTCTTTCTAACCAAAGAACTCGTCATGAAAATTTCATCAACCTTTAATCAAAACATGCTCACTATTTTACACAAAAACTAGTTCCATGAGATATAAAATTAATGGCCAATCTAAGAATTTATGCTACAAATTCAATAAAAACCAAAGCAGCATGTTGTATCCGACTTACGCCATTCGGAGTTGGTATCTTCGACAATACATTAGGCACTCAGGGATTTAAGAGTTATGAAAACGTACCTTCATATATGAATGGGACAGATGAAATTATGGTCAGAATTTGCCAGATTGTTTATACGATAGGAACAGCTTACAACATTCAATGGTATCATAAGTATCACGTCGTCCCAATAAAAATGTGAAATGTATAATTGTTACCTACAAATCAAAAGCAACTGTGGAATATTTTGATTTATCACGAAACATTTGTCCATCAGTTAACAAAACTAAAACCAAAAGAAAATTCTCTTCTATGTGTTACAATATTAATGTATACACTATTCGCTGCAATCAATTGTAGTAATTATAATAAACGATAGATTATTAAAAATTTTTTTTGTTATATATTGTATCCTCATCGCTTTTGAAGCATAAAATATGCAATATTACACCACAAAATAAGAAATATATCATTATAACGTATGCCGATTTGCCTTGCCATCCACAAGTAGTTTCAATATTAAATAATAAATGTGTGAATTCGAATGTATTTTTCTTTTCCGCAAATATGTTTTTATGTTTGTTTTCTTTAAGATAAGACAAGATATTGTTCTTGCATTTTTAAGGAATCGCTTACATAATTAGCATTAATATTAGACTCTACAATCAACATTATAACAAACGAAAAATTAACAAACTTGTTTTCATTGAATTATTTTTACTTTACATAAAAATGTGAGACGACCGTGATATTATTATACATATACATAATTCAAAACTAGGACGAGTACGTTTTCAAATGCTTCAATTGGTCCAATTCGAAGACCAAGCCTACAAAAAAGACCAATAATACATGCTGTGTTTGCATAATTGCATAGATATAATATATTTCAGTGATTTTTCCATACATGTTTGTCATGTTCCCAAGATGGATCAATTTTTTCTGTTACGTGAGATATTTCAGAATGTCCAATAAATGGCTGATAAGTCATTGTAGGCGTCATATTTAGAGTAGAATTTGCTGCTGGCTGTTCAAGCGGTATATGGCAGTCCATGGGCAGCTAGAAAAATTTTTACAAAATAATTGAAAAAAATTAAAACATTGTGTTACTGTTTGTTGTGTGTGATAAAAATGATAATAATGATAATAATAATAATAATGATAATATTGATCACGAAAACTACTAACGAAATCCCATTACGTTATTTATTGCGCTATTTACAATCAGAATACTTTAGGAATTACCTAATATCCAGTAACACATCGAGTTTTCTTTCTAGTTTACAAAACTGAATACTGGAAGCAAATTAAAAAAGAGATTATTTGTTAATTCGACTTACGTGAAAATGTTCTTGAGGTGGATGCATTTCATTCACGTAGTAACGTTGTTGTGGTTGCTGCTGTTGTTGAGCCTTTGGCCAATTTTGCATTTGATGTGTTGGCTGATTTTTCTCCATCATCCATGGTGGAATAGGTTCAGAGCCGGCATTTGCATCCACATCTTGATTATTCATATTTGGGTAATTGCCATATTTCCAACTAGCTCTTTCAGTTCCAATTGGTCGTGGCATTTTTCTGTTATCTTCTGGTAGTGTTTGCATCGAAGGGTAAAGTGTTGGCTGTGATTGTACGGCAGCTGGATGTTGCTGTGAATTATTTGGTGACATAGAAGGTGATGAATTATTCATTGCCATTCCATTCTCCAGATTGATAATATCACGAGCAGTTGGGATGTAGCCGTAATCGTTTAAATGAAACCAACGATTGTTCAATTGCGCTTGGGGTCGATTTGGTGCATGATTGTACTGTACTGGATTACCAGTTACATTCGGTGGAGGAACATTTAATTTCTGATAATTTCCA
Source organism: Chrysops caecutiens (assembly GCA_963971475.1). Classification (NCBI taxonomy): domain Eukaryota; kingdom Metazoa; phylum Arthropoda; class Insecta; order Diptera; family Tabanidae; genus Chrysops; species Chrysops caecutiens. The sequence continues at coordinate 39,380,799 of OZ020569.1, read as the reverse complement.
GGATTTTGATGCATTTGATGAAATGATCCGGCAGTCATTTGTTGCGTTGGTTTGTTCGGTTGAGAAAATGTTTGTGCACGTGGATTTGCACGTGATATTGGTAAGGCATTCGCTTGGTTGTTGCTAACCTGTTGGTGATCATTTTGCTGCAATGTATCCATGTAATTCATCGGATGTTGTTGAGAAACATTTTGATTTTGCATTTGATCAAAATAACTTTGAGGTGTCGTATGTTGTTGGTCACGATTAATGGCAGTTGGTGGTCCATAGCCTTCAACTTGCGGTGTGAGGTTACGATTTGAGATCATGTTACTCATCACTGGACGTTGGACTGCTAAACCATTGGACAATGGTGCGGTTGATGACACATTTTGATTCGATGTCTTCATATTACACACTATATCCTCGCCGGGAGCATAAACTTCTTGTGTATCGACCTCACTTTGGGATGAAGAGTGTGAAGCACTGCAGGATCCAACAGAGGCATCTGAAGCTGGTAAAACAGTTAAATTCTGCGACTGATCTTGCATTTGAGCTGTATTTAAGATTTATGAACTCATATGTATATATATATAATTGAATTACAAGAAAAATGTTTTAATTACCTCGATTATATCCGGGTGCTTTGGACGCATCAGCTTTTGGTAATGTATCCGTAGTTGAAGGTGTATACACGGGTTTGACACTCCATTGATTGCTAAATGAATCATTAAAAAGGCAGTATTCATGACTGATTTTAGTCTGCAGTTGTGAAGCTAATCCGGGTGGTTGAATGGTAGCTGAATTTGGTGGCAATGTCGCAGGTACTGGACAAACCTGTACTCTATCTTCAACATGCTGGGGACCATGTTGAATTAAAGGAGATGACGCATTACGATTTAAATTTGAGCATGCGTTTACAGGAGTAACTGAGCGTCCTGCGCATGGCGAAATGCAATTTTGACCGTCAGCTGGTGAATGTGTAGGTTCTAAATTCATTGGTTTTGCATTCGGGCCAATAGGTACTCTTTGTTTCACTCCGTAGGACAATATATCATTTATGTCGAAGAAGTTCAAAGAGTTCCTTTTTGGTGATTGAAATGCGGGAACTGCATTTTGGGCTGAGTTTTGCATCATGTTTGAATGACTTTGCATCTTTTTATCACCGGTTGTGGTACTGAGTTTAGAAGCAAATGTTCCAGATATTTGAGTACCATTACTAGAAGTGATACACCCTGTAGATTTAGGTGTTGAACTCAAAGCCATTATTGCATGTGTATAAGAACCAGTCGTTTTTGTGCCATTTTTAAGAGTATCCAATGGTAGTGGAGCACCAGCAACTGCGTTTTTATCAGATAATACTCCACTTACATTCTCTAAATTACCTTTGTTGTGAATTGAGTTAGAGAAAATGTTAGCGGACCGACTTCCTTGGGAGCCTAAAAAACCTTTACCATTTTGTCGTTGTATGGAAGTTGACATGCTAGGCTTGTTATTCGATGGCGTTACGCTTGTTTTGGCAATGCTTATTGGATTATTTGATTGAGTTAGTTTCGTATGTTTCTGAATCGTACTACTAACAGTGGTCGTTGTACAGGCTGTTGAGATACTCAATGAATGAGATGTAACAGGGGTAATCTTCTCTGAAGAGCTTGTAGCAATTGGAGTCATTGATTTTTGATGTGTACCACTAGTTCGTGATAACATCTGAAGGATATCCACATCTGGGTCTTTGATTAATGAAGATATCAAAAAATGTGCTTGCTTCATAGCTTCGGGTGGTCCTTTAATTGTAATACATCTGTCACTCTGGGATTTGCCTTGTTTTTCTACTTCAATATGAGCACCGGTAGTTGCTCTTATGGCATTAATATTACTTCCAGCACGACCGATTACTCTCGAAATAGCATTTAATGGAACTTGAACTTTCTTGCAAGCCGTTTCGGCTGACAAACCCATAACAGTTTGTTGTGGTATGGTACTCTTCCTTACCACTTCTTTCCATCCACCTTCAGTTAATTTAGTAGGATATGGTACAGATTTTGTTGATCCAACTTTAACTTCCTCGTGATGTCGGTATCCTTTGGAATTCACAGTATTATCATCCTTGTCTGCGGAATGTCGAGCCGAAATAATCATAGATTTCCTATTAGTATTAGCTTGACTATTATTTGTAGACAATTCTGCGCCGCTAATATTTGCTTTAGCAACATTAGAGACACTGGTTCCTTCGTTTCTCTTTTCGCTTTTCACTTGCTTGGGTTGCTCGTTTTTCGGAGCTAAGTTTTCTTTTTCCTTCTCTTTAACCTTTGATGCATTTTCCTTAGATTTATCACGTTTCTTATTATCATCTTTCTTATTTTGTTGAGTTTCAGGCTTTTCAGGCTGCCTTCTAGTAGTCTCATTCTTACTTGTATTCGGTTCACGTTTTAATTTACTGCTACTGGGATTAGTAGCATTTTCGGGATTTTTCATATCGTTTTTCTTTTTAGGAGCAGTCTTTTCCTCGTGCAGAGATGGTACAGGGCTGTTCGATGTTTTCGCAGGAGCTGCACTTGGGGCTGGTGCAACAGATGACGAAGGTGTGGCATTATTTTTCTTTTTCTTATTTTTCGCTTTATTTTGCTTATCAGCTTGTAGATTTGCTGCCTTGGTATCTGTACTAGAACATGATCCTTGATCAATACCAGAATCACCTTCTTCTCGATCACGCAATTGATTAACATTTGCATTTGCTTCTTCTTTATCGGTGTCCTCTTCTTTTTCAAAATCACCTTCTTCTTCTGCATTATTTTCATCGTCAACTTTCATCATTTTACGCTTTTCTTGTTTTTTCTCCAACTTTTTCTTCTTTTTTCGTTCCCGACGACGTGCAGCGGCAGCTCTACGACTTTCCTCCCTGTATCTTTCCATATCAAGTTCTTCCAGTAATATTGAAGCGTTTTTATTTGCTTTAACAGCCTGAGCTTCCTTGGCTGCTCTTATTATTTTAACGCATTCATAACACTTATCAAGTAGTTCTTTATCACTAATTGTGTTGATGAATCGAGCCATTTCCTGATCAGAAGGAAATTGTGTTACATGTTGCACCATCCATTTTACAACTTTTGTATGGCCCTTGCGAAACGCTGCCATCAAACATGACACCCGCCGATTGTCTTGAGAATCAATATCGGCATTGTCTGCAGCTAAAGCTTCAACTACAGCTAAATGACCACCATGTGCAGCCAACCACAACGGTGAGTTTCCTTTTTTATTTTTAACCTCAACCGCTGCACCACGAGACAATAATAGCTCAACAAATTTCAGATGACCTTTATCAGCAGCTATTGTTAAAGCGGTGTCACGAGATGTAGGCACAGGAGCTGCATTTACATCTGCACCTTTATCAAGTAAAACACGTCCAACCTATAAAGAAATATGAGAAAATAATGAAATAATTAAAATTTTATATAATTGTTTAACAACTTTACCTCAATATATCCGCCAGATGCCGCTTCCATTAGCGGTGTTAGACCAGTCTTAGCGCGATGCTCTACATTAGCTTTACGATCCAGTAGAAGACTCACTACTTCATGACGTCCTTGAAAACAGGCAAGGGTCAAAGCAGTGTTTCGATTTGTTTCAATCTGTGCATTGATATCAGATCCCATATCTAATAAGAGTTTTACAGCTGCCGTGTGTCCATTCATTGCAGCCAACATTAAAGGCGATATTCCAAGTTTACTACCAGTCCTAGAATTGATTTCTGCACCATGACTTAGCAGCAGCTTAATAATATTCACATATCCTCCGCTTGCAGCGAGGCTAAGTGGTGTATAATCAGACACGTTTCTATGCTCTTTGTTAGCGCCAACATTAAGAAGCAGTTCAACAACTTCGTAACGTCCACCAGAGCATGCTAGTGATAATGGAGTATCTTTCGTGCGTTCAGACTGTGCTTCGAGTTCAGCTCCATGTTTTAAAAGTATATCAACCACTTTTTCATGGCCTGCAGTTGCAGCCAGGATAAGAGGTGTGAAGCCTTTCTTATCACGATGTTCAATATTTGCTCCTCTGCTAATCAACAACTCAACTAACTCTTCATGCCCTCCAGCGCACGCTAATGTTAAAGCTGTATCATGGTTTGAATCTGTTTCCGAGTCAACATCTATAGTCTTATCGATTACAGATGTTGTATTTTGAGTTGTATATTGTTGCGTTGTATTGACTAAATTTTATGTTTCGTTATAAAATTTTACATTTTATTTATTTTTATGTTGTTTTAAATATCTACCTTGACTACCAGATGGTGCTTGTCGAACGACCGTATAACGATTTCTTTCCTTCCTAGAAGCTTTGTCGATTGATCTTTTAGAAACACTTGACCCACTTCCGGAAGATTTCGTTGCAGGAGTTTGTTGCACAGCTGGTTCCAAGCCATTGTTTGCAGCTACTGTGGTGGCTGTCGTAAACTGAGCGCCTGCAGCCGGTGGAGACATTTGTGTTCCAAGAACATTCGATTGTTGCTGAGTTTGTGTTGCAACCTGTACTTGCTAATATTTAATTTGCGTTTTATGCATACCATAATTTAACTTGTACTTACTTGTGAATGAGACACGTAGTGCGATTGACTTTGAGAAACACTAATGAGTGATTGCTGTGGAAGGTTTGCATTTGTCTGAGGTATCTGTTGTGTTTGCAATGGACGACAAATAACAGTTTGCGTTTGAGCAATAGACTGTGTATTACCCACGTTGTTTTGTTGTGGTACAGGCATCATAGGCGATGCCTGTTGATGTTGATTTTGCTGTACTTGAGGCAGTTGAAACAAAAGTTGAAGAGATTGTGAGGGCTTGTCAGCATCAACATTGAACAAAAATTTTGGTTGTTGCTGCATATCTGTTGAAAGTATTTGTTGTTGTTGCTGCTGAAGTTGGGACTGTTGCTGTTGCTGTTGCCTTTGTAGTGTTTGTTGTGAATGTTGCACAGCACTACCTTTCACTTGAGGTGTTGGAATAGGTGTAGTGGGAGATGTGCCGGTGTTTGTCAGAACACCCTGCTTTTGCTGGACATATCCTTGGGGAGATGGCAATGATTGCATATCCATGCTCGTTGGTGATGATTCTTCTTCGACGTTAGGTGAATGTGATATTGGTATATTAACTTGACGCTGGTCATTCTAACATAAAGCATATATAATTTATTAAGAATATGTATATGATATTATTCTTAAGACAACTACCTGAAATTGGCTGAGAATTTGTAGTTCTTCAACTGAGAGACGATGCTGGAGCTGTTGCCGTAAGTGCTGCTGTAAATGTTGATCCACAGAAATTTGGTTGTTTTGACGTTGATCATCTACATCTTCGGACAAAAATAAACTTGTTCCATTATTATTCGTTTGATGATTGATCAAATCATGTGGTGTCTGTGAGGGAATCCACTGTCCTGTCCAGCGGCCTTTACAAAAAGTATTTATGCCGAACTCAGCAAATTCTGGGCAGTTAAGATTGGTAGCTATTTCCTAAAAAATTTATAATCTTTCTTGTAAAATTTCTGTTAAAATAATCACGCATATTTACTAACCTGTAGGGCTGGATCATTAACTCCTTGGAAAACATTGAAGAACTCTTCCATGCAATCACCTAGTCCTATATCATAACTACAAATTTGCTCACGTGTACCATCATCATCAGTCGCAAAGTTTTCAAGAGATTCACTTAGCGCTGGATACATTCCACAAGCAGCCATCGACTTTTCTTCGGAATCTTCCATGGGGAACACATGAAAGTGATCATCACCTTCAGGATTAAATGTACCTAAAAAGTAACAAACCAATTTTATATTCCATTTTCTAGTACATTATATTGCAACAAAGACTCAAAAAAGGGACACTTTAATAATCTAAATCTCGACACTTTTCAAGAAACACATATATTGTTCATGTCCTGTTTTTGCGTTCTTGTATTAAATTATAAATGTTGAAGAAATAAAAAACCTTGAGCGTATTGATCTTTTGGAGTTGGAGATTGTGATTGCTCATTGACATATTGCTGTTGTTGAGAATTAGATAAACAAGTAGTTTTCGAAGGTATTACGTTTGATATCGGTTGCATAACTTGAACGATTTCGGAAGGGTTTAGATCAGGACGAAAATCATGCACAGCATCTCTTAGTGCTCGGGAGATATCCACAAAATCTGGTCCTATTGAATATTTCTGAATATTGTGGAAATTTAAAGACAAAATTCGATATTTTACCTTTTGCTTGTGTCTCCAATTCTTTTTCACCCACCATTGAAGGTTCAGTTGGAGACTTTGGTTGATCTATGATAATTGTTTGGGCGATTTTCTGAATTGGAAAGTTAGGCAGTTGTGCCATCATTTGGAACATCTTGCGACTCCACGGGGTATTGATGGAAAGTCGGTTGAGTTGGTCATCCTGTCCAGGCATGGGCACATTTGAATTGCAACTACCATCCGAATTTACCATTGTTGAAGTGTTAGTAGGCAAAGTTGATGCATCGCTAAATAATAATAATAATGTCAAATAAAAACTAGATTATCAAATTTAACATACCTTAATTTTTGAAAATTGGATGAATTGGCGAGTACGTTATTTGGCATTGAAACTTGTAATTGTTGCATTGCATCGGATAAGCTTTGTTCGTTTGTATGAATTGGCTGTCCAGATGCATTGACATTAGTAACAAGTTGATTTGTCTGATATCCTTGCTCGGTAGCGGTGAATAGTAAAGGCTGGAGAAAGTGATAGAAAATGTTTATAAAATAAAAGATAATTATATCATTAGATTTGACTAAATACCAAATTATTGTATATTGACACCATCTGATTCTGTTGTAGAATAGAGGAAGAAGTTTTACGCAGATTTTTTCCATCTTTCTTCGATACTGGTTTAACTTTTGGCCTGTCACTTATTGCTGTACTTTGGGAAACCTCTAATGGAGTAGTTATTAGCGTTGAAGATGTTGGAACAGAGTTTTGTGACACTGATGTTGTGATGTTCGTTACATGGTTGGAAGTTTGCGCTAGTGAGAATAGAGGCTCATTTTCAATAACTAAGGGACTGGAAGATTGGCTGTTGGTTGGTGGTGTTTCTAACTGGGGTAAAGATGTTCCTCCCGGTAAAAATGTGTTGTTGGGATCTGAAAGTTTATTGTTTGATAAGAAAGATGTTAAGAAGGTGTTTTTAAAACTTGATGTTGTAAGTTGTATTCACCTTGGGCTGAGGCAGTAGTTATATCGACATACGCTGATGAAGTTAATGGTGATGAATTATTTCCATCACAAACAATATGAATACTTGCTTTCTGGAATGGGCTTTCAACCTATGAATAAATTATAAATTGTTAATACATACAAATGATGTATGAAAAACAAAGCTTATACTTTTTGAGCATCCTGTACAAGCTTTCTTCTATTTTGTTGTTGTTGTTGCTGTTGAATTTGATTTTGTTGCGGTTGGACTTGTAGTTGTTGTTGTTGTTGTTGTTGATCTTCTTTGAAAACAATATTTTTAGTCATGCAGGTTGTAGAATCATCATCACTACCAGTTGCCCTTGATCTTGTTTGCCCAGTAATCCCATGAGGTTCGGAAATATTTAAGTTAACTTCAAATGGTGCCGGAGCCTGTCGGCTTTTTCTCAATAAACTTCGCTGCTTAACACTTGTTGCTGCGCCTTGATTATTGATCACATTATCGTTACCACTACTTTTATTATTCATGTTTGCCATGCTATAGTTGTTAATGTTACCACGATTGTTTTCAATGCAATTATCATTAACATTGATGCTGGCTTCATTATTATTACTCTTATAATGAGGATTATTACGAATATCCAGATTATCATTATTTATGTTATCATTATCATTATCATCATTGATATCACTATTATTATGAATTTGATTACCATCGTTATTAATGCTAGTATTATTAACGCTATTATTTATGTTCTTGTTATTATTGCTATTATTATTACTATTATCGTTACAAATATCGTGATTATTAATATCACTACGATTATTAATGCTTACATTAGTCATTTTATTTCTATTTCCCTTGCTATTTTTATTATTTTTGTGATTTTTGCTGTTTTTATTATTCTTATTCTTATTGTTGTTATTATCATCATCGTCTTCGTCGTGATCATCAGTGTTGGTTTTGGTGCCATAACTTTTATCATCATTATCCTCTGGGCTACTGCTGTTCATGCTCTTATTACCATCATTGTTTGACGATGTAGTTGGTATTGCTGCTGGTTGAGTTATAGCAGCATCTTTGCTACCTGGAGGATTACTCGTTTGATAAACACGTTGACCTAAAGCATAACCCCTTGTAAAACCAGCTTCAAAATCTGCTTGAAGTTGAAATAGACGCATTTTTGCGAATAAGGCTTCGTTTTGCTGTTGAACATTTCGATTGCTTGCCTCAATTGTGAAGCCTTCAGAAGTGTTGGGGATCATATGTTCCTCAAGGTAATCCATTGATTGAAATTGTTGTTGATAAAATATTTGTTGGCTAGACACACGAACTGCTTCAGGAACATCTAAAAGGCCAGGTGGAGCAGTTAGTTGTTGTAGCTGTTGCTGCTGCTGCTGCTGTTGTTGTTGCTGTTGTTGTTGTTGTTGTTGTTGCTGCTGCTGCTGCTGTTGCTGCTGCTGCTGCTGTTGTTGCTGCTGTTGCTGTTGCTGCTGTTGCTGTTGTGTTTGCTGTTGCATTTGTATAGGCTGTAGTTGAATTTGTCCATTTGCATTATTTAGTGAGTTATTAGATACATCACCAAGCTGTGCAAAATTCGGGTATTTGAATAAAGTTTCTACAACACGAATATGTCCACCTTTTGAGGCTTCTATAAGCATAGTACTGTTATCTTTCAGTTTATGAAAAGGATCTGCACCGCTCTTCAACAATAACTCAACCACTGCCTGATGACCACCAGCACATGCCAAAGACAATGCAGTATGATCATTATTGGTTGTTTGCATGTTTACATCTGCACCTTTACTTATTAGAAACTTAACAGTGCATATATGCCCTGCTCGACAAGCTTTCATCAGGGGAGTCCGTCCACCTTCAGATTCGTGTTCTAATTCCGCTCCGTAATAAAGTAAAACCTCAGCGGCATCGGTGTGACCATTTTCACAAGCATGAGTTAAGGCTGTGTCGCCGGTTTGGGTTTGAGCGTGAACATTTGCCCCGTTGGCCAGCAAAAATCGGACAAGTTCCGTGTGACCTTCTTGAGCAGCTTCCATTAATGGTGTGGAAGCTCCTAATTCCATATCGGCACCATGTTTGATCAAAAATTCAGCTACTTCCATGAAACCTCCACAACAAGCAAGTGTTAAAGCAGTTTCTTGTGTTTCTTCAGTTGTAGCATTTATATTCGCGCCTTTTGTTAGTAAAAGAGCCACCATATCTTCGTGTCCTTCTCGTGCAGCTTCCATTAAAGGTGTATATCCTTCATCGTTGACCTCTTCAATATTGGCTCCTCGTTCGATCAGAAGTGTTGCGAGTTCGACATGACCCCCACATGCGGCTAAGGTTAATGGTGATTCAAAAGAATCAGTTGGCATATTAACTTGAGCTCCAGAATCTAGAAGTAGTCTTGCAACTTCAACATGACCATCCATTGATGCTTCCATCAAAGCAGTGTGCATTTCATCAGTTTTATGTTCTTGATCGGCACCGGCTTGTAGTAAAAATCTAACCATATTTAAATGACCCTTATAACAAGCCAATGTTAATGCACTCTCTTTGAATTCATTTGAATGTGTGTTGATTCCAGCTCCGTGCTCCAACAGAACCTATTTTCAAAAATAAATTTCATTGAGCAAATTTATACTTATATAATTGGAAATATCGAAAATAATTAAAATCAGATAAGATCAAATGTATTCCTTGACCGAATTTTTGCGGAATTTATAGGAAAACTCAACACAAAACTCAAAGTCTCATATCTCGGTTATAATCATTTGATATTTTTATTTTACAAATTATTCTTTATCATACCTTTGCTACTTCTACGTGTCCAGCTGATGCTGCTTCCATAAGTGGTGTATGGCCATTTTCATTCTGGTCTTCAACATTTGCACCATGTAGCAATAGTTCACGCACAGCTTCAACATGTCCTCCAGCGCATGCAAACATAAGAGGAGTGTTGCCTGTGGTAGATTGAGCATTGACATCAGCTTTATGGCTTATAAGAAGTTTTATAATTTCAACATGACCAGCAGAAGCAGCCTCCATTAATGGAGTGCAATCTTTTTGGCCCTTATCTTCAACTTGAGCTGCTGACATAGCTAATAAAACCTGCAAATATAAATTTTCAATTTCATATATTAATTTACTTGTACGAATTTAAGATGAAAATTTCGTACCTGAGCTAGTTCATAGTAGCCAGCGGAACAAGCCATGGAAAGCAAAGATTCTCCATCATCTGTAGATTCATTTATGGAAATGTTTCCTTTACCTAAAAGTCTTCTTACTGTGTTAACGTCGTTGTCAGTACAAGCAGCTATTAATGTTCTTGAAAATATTCTAAGAAAAGGAATATTTTTAGTTAAATGTTGTTTTAATCAATATTAACTTACGTTTTATCTCTTGGACTGCTTGCACATCTCATTTTTGTTAGTGCTTGTGTTGCTTCATCTATGGCAAGAGTTGCATGCCTTAGCACAGGCGCTTTCTCGTTAGCTAGAAAAACGTGTAGTAAGTAAAAATTTGTTAACATTAATATCTAAATAGTAATACTCACTAGCTGTTTCGAAGAGCGCAGATAATTTTTTGCTCTGATCTGTCGCTTTTAGAAGGAAGTTACCACCAACTTCATTGGCAACTCCGATTTCTTCATCTTCATCCTCTTCTTCATCATCACCATCGTCCTCATCATCATTTCCCTCTCCGTCATGTCCGCAGCTTTCAGATCCGGAATCAGGGAGGTCATTCTTTAAGAGAGAATTGAAGATTCATTAGATTATATTGAATCAATTGATGAACAAAATATTTTTCAAATTTTCCATATAAAACCAATGCGTTCCTTTCTGAACAAATACCTTCATTTTTCCCTAATCATTCAGAAAATTAATTGAAGTCTTGAGGTTTGGAATAAAAATTCATAATTTTGAGATAACCAAGATATAAGAGACAACTTCCAGATGTGTGATGTGATTAGTAATTCTAGTTTTTCTAACTGAATTCTATATAACATTTCAAATCAGATACATTAAACGCAGACGAGTTCATTTGTTTGCAGCGGGAGAAGTTGGACAAAAAGCAGACAAAGTAAAACAATTTCAGATATTATAGGTATGTAGTAGCGAATTGATTAGTAAAACGAATTAAAATTTTTAAGGAAACATTTCTTAAAGGTAGCCACACAAAAAATGCAAAAAGCCACTATTTCTTCAAGATGAGCATATATTAAAAGTATTAGTGTATTGACTAGACTTGAAGTCGATTTGCAAATACTCTTGATTGTTATATGTATTTCAAACGAATAAAAACATTTTATTAATATTGATAACAATTGAACATTTTCCAAGATTATCTCATGTACAACAAAAAAATGCGTAAAAACATGAAATTTGTTATCTATAACTAACTCAAAACATAACATTCGTGTTTCAATTAGTTCTGTTTTATGTTTGCATTCTAACGCGACTTACCAAAAGATCTGGCCTTAGACACAAGCATGCCAGAAGGATCTACAAATGAAAAAAAAATCCGAATCAATTATTATAATGAGCTCTTAAATTTAATTTTTAAAACACACTGCAACATGTAAACTGCTTTTTTTATTAGTCTTACTAGCCAGACATTGTTAACAATAACCCGAAATTGGTGATTTTATTTCGTTTATGTTTTAGTTATTATCTCGCTTGCGTTTTGAATGATTATGGAACGAACTGTTTGTGGCTTTGAATTTAACTTAAAGAAATATATCAATAGCTAGACAGTAGTGCTCCTTCCAGAAATAGTGGCTGTTAGTGTAGCTCCATTTTTCAATTGAATTTTTATACATTTAATATTTAGATTATCTTCTTTACATATTTTCTACAAATTCAATAGAAATGAATTTAAATCAGATTTAAAACAAATACATGAGCTGCATGGAACTGGCATACAATATTTTTGTGAATTTTCAGTCTTGTTAAACTGGCAGACATCTTTAATCCCTAAAAAGTCAAAATATTTTCAAGTAAACATAGGTGTAACATTATTAGAATTTCAAATGCAGGTGGATTCGAACATCACAAGAGTAGGTAATTAAGTCCAGTCCATTTTGAAGCTGTACAAAGTAGACCATCACTGCAATTTTCTCACAGGGTTCATAGTACTATTATATTTTGTGGCCAGACTTGATTATACTAGAACATTCCTAAAAATGTAATCATTAAATGAAACGAATATCAATTGTTTTTGTTTATATATCATATTGTTATTTTGCCTACAACACATATAAATTTTTCACTTTTTCATAATATGAAAGTTCAATTTCACGCACTTTTATTTAACTTTTCCATTATGAAATTCACAATGACATATTGGATTTTCTTTTTGACCATTTTGTTGTTAATAACTACAATACATTATTTGAAAAGATCACGAATCTGATGTATGCCACTGCACACAATCGTGAAAGTTGGAAATGTTCGTAAGAAGAAATAATACAGACACAATGATTTTCATCCCTGCAAAACATGTTTAGGACGATGCAAGGGTACAAGTGCAAATTTACGATTTTGTTTCGATGACGTGTCAAAGAATTCATGATCTGTGACCTGACAACATTTTGGCAAAATTGTTCATTTTGTTTTTTCGTTTATTCAAAATTTTTGTTTACATTTCATTTGTAATCAAATGTAATTTTAAATATTGTAAACTAATATCCGCACTCTAACGCAATAAGATGACTTGCGGAGAAATCGATTTCTTTGACAGTTCCGAACAAAAATTGCAAGCAGTTCAAAACAACACCTTCTCTGTTTGATTTTTGACTATTTCAATACACACGAACAAATATGCCCGAATCCACGAACACATTGATGGGAAAAACTTAAAATTTCACAATGCACAGTGTGGTTTTTTTGATGAACAAGAAGAAAATGGCTATGGTGAATATGAAAATGAAAGAAGTATTTTTCACATTTTCAAGTGTCTTGCATAAAATAAGAATTTGCATAACCAAAATGTTTTTAATTATAACAAAAATGTGCGCATAAATGTATATGTATGAAATATACATGTGTGAATGAATATGCTTTCCTCTGTCGTCCACCTTCAACTCTTAACCAAAGCATTGGCAATTGGCATACCCATCGTGTGGTCGTAGTAGCCATTATTATTGAACCCACAAAATAAAAATTACTCACAGGCAATTTTTAGACTTTGAAAGAAAAATTTATTTTCACCCTGCACCAGACGACATAACCAATAATCAAAAATTATATTTGAAAAAATTCTCAAAAGTCTTGATTAAAAATATACGCATTTACAATGGAATTTCCCATGTGATAATTGCCATGATTTGGAATGGAAAGCAATGAATTCTGTTTTGTCGAAAATGAAAATTATTCTTTTTAAATTTTCATCATCATCATCATCATGAGACCATCAACAGAATAAGTTTAAAGCAGAACCAGCTATGGTCGAAATATTTTTCATGTCTTCCCAGTTTTTTAACATTCAGATTCAGTCAACACCGGTACAAGGTTTTCCTTTTACACACAACAGTACACTCGACGACACTCCATAGCCATAGCCATATCCATATCCATATCCATATCCATTGCCATGTCACCCTCACATGCACTGTAGTTTCGTGTTAAGACAACAAGTTATCCACTAGTGTATGAGAGAACAAATAGCATTTGCTGCTTTTGCCTATATGTGCATCGTATGTAATATCAAGCCATGCAGGTATATTAAGAAGATATATTAAATGCACATTTCGTATTGCGTGGTGAATTGTATTTTAACAAATCATTATTTTCCTTTATTTAAATTTAAACAGAATTTAATTCCAAATCACCTCATTTCAATGTAAAATTTTTGAGAGAAACTTTAAATATAATAAAAGTTCGACACATTTTGAACTTAATCATACGCATATATATACAAATGTATGCATATACATATATCTAGTTATTTAAATACATAACCCTCATTACTCGTATTAGTTTATCGTACGTAAATGCAAATGTATGTGTATGTGTATGTGATGCACGAACAAAATTTTCTAGTCTTCTTTACATTCAACCTACTGGGGCTGACTAACTTAACTTGACGAGTCATTATAATAATCCAAATTCATTTCATTTGAACGCATTTAATGCGAATAAACTGTAAAATTATAATGGGATTTGACTTTAAATGAAATTTCAAATTAATTAATAGACAGAAATTTTGTAAGTCACTGAGGAATAAAATAGAAAAATATGTCAAAAATCCGAAACAATTTATCGTAGAAATTCGTATGGGTTTCAGGCATTCGCGAATAGGCATATATTAAGAGAAAAATATACACAAATTTATATAAATATATAACAAAAATTTCCCAAATATATATTCTAATACATACGTACGTAATAATTATAATTCATTTTATATTTATTCGATCTTTGCAACTTTTTAGTACTGCTAACTGTCTTTTTTTTCAATAATATTAAAAGTCTTTCTTTGTTCGACGATGTTAAAATAACAGAGAAAAATGTTTTCGGATTTTCCGAAATCAAATGCAACTCGACTGATGAAATTTTCTAGAAATTATTTCTGACTTAAACTAGAATTCGCCATTAAAGTTTTGCTGTGTGACTGACTGAATGACTGACTGACTATGATCTATTGCATAACCCATAGATTGAATTCAATTCAAGTACATTGCTATAATTTATAATTTTTCATTTGAAAATTTCCTAAAATAAAATATCTATGGAAAATCCATAATTTCTTTCTTTTTTTTTTTGTTTTTCAACGTCCTCTCGCATACCTCTGATACGGACTCCTCATCTGATTCGGACAGCTCGGTGACAAGGGGCTGCGCTTCCGCAAATGTATTCATGTCCGATTCAGTCGGACTTGACGTATTGCTATTCAGTTTATAATTGGTAACCAAACTATTCATTGATTGCGAATTATATGAATCCGCTGATATTGTAGACGTTGTAACAACGTTCGTAACACTTGAATTTTCTGTTGTTGCACCAATTAACACTCCCGATGATTTTTTCACATTTAAAACAGAACTCACTGGTTTAGATGGTACATTTTTGTAATTTGTTGTATTGTTACTACCAACATTACCACTACTACTACTATTACTTGAAATACCAATGCCACTACCACCACAATTTATGCGATTTTTATTCCTAGAATTTTTATTCGCCGTTGCTAATTCGGAATTTGATTTCAGACACACATTATTATGGTATTTCTTATCAGATTGCTCATTATTCATTTTCTAAGTTTTAACGAAAATAAAAGAAAATTTTCCTCTTTTCTCACATATATATATACATATATACAACTATACATATACATACATATATATATATGTTACAAGTACATATAATTTTTTTTTTCTTTTCCAATTTTCCAATTAATCGAATTCACCCAACAAATTTTCTTCACTTAAACTTTTCTCTTTTCAATTAGGGAGACTTCTTTTTACATCCGAATGTTCTGAATATTGTCTTATAAAGCAAACTTAAATCCTTCATAAATTCGTGTCAGGATCGCCATTATGAATCCCGGGTCACCGGATGCTTAAACTACGATGCTAGAACTGGATGGAAAAATCGACATCGAAAATTAAATGACCACCTTTTTCGTTCGGTACTCGCGCATGTGAACAATTTAACCATTGAACAAGACATCGCCCACTGTGGTGAATATTCACCTATATCGAGCATACAAGACTATTATTTGTGTAAATTACACACGAGTAAAATTCTACATATGCTATATATACATTTTCCAATTTAATACATAATTATCAACAGAAATTTAATGTTAGCAAATTTCATCACAAGTAAATGTTATAAGGTTTGACAATCCATTAATGTATTAATAATTAAACTGGGAATAGAGTATGACACTTGACCGAGGTTTAAAGGCGCGTTTCCAATGCCAGCTTGGAGTGGAGTGGAGTGGCTGACATGTTTCGCTCGTGTCGCACACACGCACTCCGCTATATGTGCCTTTCGTGCAATCTGGGCCCAGCGTGGATTGAAAATAGGATCTATTTCTATTTTCACGCTGGAGTGGCAATACGATGTTTTTCGGAGCGATTCCAACAGATGGCTGCGACGAGATCGTTCCAAATATGCGACGAATTTCCATATGTTTTGTTTTAAAATTAGTTAAAAATGGGAAAAAGTATTCAGTCCTAATACATTTTAATGTATTAAAGGTATGATAATTCAAATATGATTATTTTACGTGGAAAAATATTTCAATTTCGATAATTTAAAACGCCTCAAATCATGCTCGCCAGGTGGATGTGAAACCAATCCACTCTGGCATTGGAAACAAGTGCCAGAGTCAGCGTCAACACACTCCACTCCAAGCTGGCATTGGAAACGCGCCTTAATCCTCATGCACCTAACTTTCAGTAAAATGATATACGTATAATCAAAAGTGAGGCTTTTAACGTTCAGAACTGTTCAAAACTTTGTACTAAAAGTTCAATTTGAGAATTTTAGCGTTCCATTCTACTCCGTTGTACCTAACCTGTTAGAGTAAGTTAGTGCTATATCATCACTTTGATGTTTGATCCTGTCAGCTGTTGTTGGATCTATTTTCAACTTCAATTTAAATATCGGGCCAAGTTTCCTTTTCCTTCTTTTTCAAAATTAGATAAGGAAGGAATTGGAGTTAAGTTCTGGACCAGCGAACTGTTCGGTACACGCAGAGAACATAGTACCTAAAGAAGAATGGTGTAGTTCCGAACAGTTCTGAACTCAAAATAAACGCTGCTATTGTCTCGTATTTTATCCAGACCAAGTACTAAAACGGCGTGAAATGAAGTTCATACAGCGTACTCTCCTTCCATATGCGAGAACTAAGTTGGGCAGATTCAGCTCTGTCAAGACTTCGCTAACTTTTCACTTCACCAATAAATAGTTAGCATTTCACGTGAGCCCAGTACCAGTCCCGAATGACAATGGTATATAATATTTGTTGGAAATAAGTAAACAGAATATAATCTACATATATTTTTTCTGGAATTTCTCGCAAATCAATTGGCGTCTGAATAGGGTGTTTACACATGGCTGTCGATAGTGGTGAAAATCGTAATGTGGCGTGGTGATCACAAATTCCCTTTCTTTCGAATACCTTTTCAAAGCCCGTCATATATTAACATGCTACAGCTTTAAACAAATATAGGAATTAAACAGAAGCCGTAAATATGCATCATAATTTAGATATATTTTGATTTAAATCCAAAATTCAAACATATAACTTCCTATCTCGCCATAACTCCCACACAGAGCACATGTTCGAAAATATTGTATCCTGCAATACAAGATGCACTTTAAGAACAATTGACCAGGACCGTAAATTCACCACACGAGTTTCGAAGATATATATGCGTCAGATTATTTAAACTCTGGATAAATTGTTTTACTTATGCGTTACACGAGAGCATAGCTAACTAAACTGTGGAACAAACAACTAATTAATATGATTGGCTAATGCCCGGTTTCACGAAGAACAAGTTATCCAATAGATATCTATCTATGGATAATATATATCAAGCGAATAAATTTTTGGAGCGTTTCACGAAGCATTACGAGTTATCCACGGGTTAACGATTGACAGTTGACATATTATCTAATTAGAGGGGTTTTTTACTCATTTTAAAATCTAAAATTAATTTATTTTAATGAAATGAACTCTTATTTACAAGAATAAACACAATTTCAAAGATATAATACTAAAATACCAAATTACTTTGAACTGTCACTTTATCCAATAGATAAATATATATCCCGAGAAAATCGCGTGGAAAAATTATTCAATAGTTTATCTATCTCGACGTTCGTGAAACGCGAAAATGAGTTATCTAGAGCTTATCCAAAGATTTTGGGTTAAATTTATCTATCGATCGTTCGTGAAACCTGGCATAAATAATTTTATTTATTCCCAAATGACTGCTCAAACTTGCGTTTGACAAAAGTTAGGTTAACTTAACTGCTAAATAAATTATGGTTAAATTGACCACGTATTTTTCACTGGACAAAATATTTACTCTTGCACCAAATTGATATCTTAGTATTGAAGACGTACCTATATATTTAGTTCTTTATATCCTTAAAACAAGAGTTATTAAATTCTTTATCAAATGAAATTTACGAAATGCAAAACCAAAACCAAAGTTAACCAATGGTTAACCAATATCAGATTGGCATTTCCTGGGACGCAAACTTTTAGAAATTGGAATTTCACTGAAATGATGATCGAAATGAACATTTGTTCGAAATAAACTATGATTACGACACAGTTTCAGTGCCCGGTTTCACGAACAATAAATTAACCTATAGTTAACTATCCTTGGAATAAATTTATTCCGCGCGTTAATTTTTCGAGAGTTTCATGGAGAATAATGAGTTATCTATGGGACGCTTGACAGATGTTATATTATATAATTATAAAGGTTTTTATTAATTTTATATCATAACATTAATCATTTACTAATTATTTACTAATAGACACTATTTCTGAGTTTTAATTTTACTATTATAAATTACTTTAAACTGTCACTTTGTTCCAAGATTAAAAATTTAACTCGAGAAAATCGCGTGGATAAAACCTATCTCGACCTTCGCAAAATGCCAAATTGAGTTAATTCTGAATTTGTCCAGAGAAATGGTGTTAAATTTTTCTTTCGTAAAACTGGGCATTTTATTTCAGTGACAGTTTCAGAAAACTCGCAAGTCTTGGGATTTCGAGTGAGACCTGAACCAACCCTGGTTAGTGCTCCTAAGGTTGCATCCAAAAAAGGTCAATACCGGTAGCGATCGATGCAAACCCCAGTCGTGTAACAATACTTTCACCGTTTGTATTACATACCAATATTATTCAACGCATAACTGTCATTTAACTGTCATGCCCTTTGTACTGAGATTGAAAGTTAACTAACTCCTGGTTGAAAGTTACAAAAGAATGTACATGGTACATTGGTTAAATATAATTTGTAAATAAATTTAGATAATGATTGGGTAGCCTCCAGTTCACTTAAGCCGTCCGCACACGGAGCTATCGAAAAGAAACTGATTGGTGACTCGAATTAGTAACCAGTTTCCTTTGAATCACTTCCTATATAAACAAATGGGACACCACACGTGCGCTACTGTTTACAAACTGGTTTGTGATTCCTTTGGACTTTCTTTGGACATTCTGTAGAATGTTTCAAACTTACCATCTGAAATTTCTAATGAGTTTTGGATGAGTAGCTGCGTGTGAGGAGCCTGGTGGCTAAGAAATTAGGAACTGGCTTGTAACGCAAGATCCCAAGTTTGCTTTGAATCTTCGTTCTATTTCAGACCACTTAACCTGAATTGGTGATCAGATATCAAAACCATGAGAAGAAAAATTGTAGGAAATTTTGAGGTTATGAACAAACTTCTACATCATACATTAATTGTTCGTTTTTAATTATTAATTTGTTTTTTCGATATTTTGTTGTTCCCGAAGATCGTCTCAAACACCGCTTTACAAAATCTATTATTTAATTTTTATGTTTACCTGCTAATCATGTATTTGCAGGTTTTATTCCGATTGAATGCGTGGTCTCAAAGACATAATTACGTCCACACCGTGCTAATAAAACTCATAAGACCTTAGAACAATCAAACTAAAACCTGATATTGAATGCATCGTGTAAGATAGCCTCTGTTTATGTCAAGTTTAAAAACAACAATGAAAATGAAAACAATTGAATCCAGATTACATTTTTGGTGGTAATGGCAGAATGTTGAATTGACACTTTTATTCTTGTAGTAATTTCAAGAAAATGTACTCTTATTAATTAAAATCTTTACTCTCACGTGCAGTATACTTACATGAAATGGCCACCTGTCAATATATCTCGCATTGCACTGAGTTAACCTTGCGTGACCTCTCACTGCACCCGAACCGAAAAGAGACAGCAGTTTTAAACCTTAGGAATTGAAACATCAACACTTTGATTATTACGTGGAAGTTTGTCATGGAAATTGTTGGCTCGTTAAAAAATTACGATTGGGGAAAACTGGGCCTAGAGTCTGAAGTGGCAAAGTTGGCTCAATGCAATTCTCAGGAATTTTCGCCAGAAATTCAGACTCCATACTCTGAGCTATGGATGGGTGATCACCCGAGCGGCTCTTCGACGTTAAAAGCCACAGGGGAAAGTTTGGCGGCATTACTTCAAAAAAATAAGCTACTTATAGGGAATCACCAGAAGCTACCGTTTCTTTTTAAAGTTCTCAGCATCCGAAAAGCTTTAAGTATCCAAGTCCACCCAAATAAGGTAACTAACATAACTCAAATTGTATCCTCTCACCTTTCCTTTTATTTTAGGAAGAAGCGGAACGTCTACATGCTTCTCAACCAGATCTCTATAAGGATCCTAATCATAAACCGGAGTTAGCCATTGCGTTGACGCCCTTTCAAGCGCTATGTGGCTTTCGTTTATGCAGTGAAATTTACTCGCTCTGTAAACAATTCCATCCTCTAGAAAAATTATTAGGAAAAGAACGTGTAAATGCATTACAAAATGGTGGTGCAGAAGCAATAAAGGAATGTTATTCAACACTAATGGCTTGCAGTCCAAAAGACATTGAAAAGTGCGTTGAGGGAATCCTTAAAGAATGCCACCAAGGTAAGAATTCGGTTTTCTATATAATAAAAGAACTACATTAAATTTTCTTACCCTAAGAACTCAAATCGTTGGAATTGGACAGCATTTTTCATAAATTAAACAACGACTTTCGGAACGATGTTGGACTGTTGTCATTATTCTTTTTGAACGTGTTGCGTTTAAAACCTGGAGATGCTATTTTTCTTCCAGCTAACGAGCCCCATGCATATTTGGAAGGTGACTGCATTGAATGTATGGCATGCTCTGACAATGTCGTGAGAGCAGGTCTTACGCCAAAACATAAAGATGTACCCACATTGTTGAACATGTTGAACTACGAGCCGGAGCCTGTTGAAAGAAAAATTTTTAAGCCTGTTCGTGTTGATGAACACGTTGAACTTTTCGCACCGAAAATAGAAGATTTTGCTGTAAAGAAAATATGTATTCCCATGTCAGTGGAAAAGTATAAACTTCCGAATCATGGTTATGGAGCCATTTTGCTTGTTCTCCGTGGTAAATGTTGCCTGCAAGCAGGTGATCTACCAGTTGTACATGTAGGACGTGGATCTATAATCTTTATACCTGGAAACTGTGGGGAAGCTATCGACCTTAGCTTTTCAACAGACACATCTGAAGATTTTGTTGCTTATCAAGCTATGTATAATAGTTTCTAAAAGTTTGTTTTGTTTTGTTGTTTATTTAAATAATTTTATTAAAGTTTGTATTTCAAATGATTCGTTTTTGCTTTATAGGAAGAGTTTGCTCAAAAATATAATGTAAATAAATTTCTCTTTAGTCACAAACACTTGACCACAAAATTAACATTGAAACGCTTCTGATAACTGGCTGCTTTTCCCTTAAGTGAAAAAAACATTAAATTCACGTATTTTATCCTGAACATATTTCTCCTTTTCATCAATTGCTTCTACGAGCAAAGACCGCAAACCTTGGAGGTTAGGCATATGAGTACAATCTTGTATATTTAACAATTCATCGAACACCGTTGTCCACACCATTTTGTTGAAATATCTTACGAAATCAAGAAAATTAGGTAAATGTTAATATATAAGTGCATCGTAACAAAATAGGAAGCTTTACCTTGGCATATTAGAACTAATATTCCATTTAGAACCCTTTTTCTCGACTTTCATGTAAGAACCAAATAGCAAAGCGTGAATAGTTCCAGCAAGACCAAACATATCACATTGGTAGGTCCAGGTTCTTCCGTCAATGTTTTCTGTACAAATTGGTTGTTTCATATTTGGTATGTCACCAAAAACTTGATTATCAGGGAAAAGACTCATGTCGATCGCAATACCGAAATCAATCAGCTGTATTGCAGGGGGGCCCATGCATTTAGGGTTAGTTAATCTGGCGATAAAGTTAAAAACTATTGACTGACTGGTATATGTATATAATAATAAATACTTACTTATTCATTAACAAAAAGTTATCAGGTTTGATATCGGCATGTATAATGTTAAGAGCATGTAAGTGATCAACAATAAGTAACATTTGACTTGCTAAAACCATAACTATGAACTCATCAAAAACTT
This sequence comes from Chrysops caecutiens, assembly GCA_963971475.1. NCBI lineage: Eukaryota > Metazoa > Arthropoda > Insecta > Diptera > Tabanidae > Chrysops > Chrysops caecutiens. Next base: position 39,358,421 of record OZ020569.1, on the reverse strand, counting down.
TTCCTTTAATTTTCCGATACTCATTGGATATTGCCAAGAGAGATCCGTAATTTGATAATTGTGATACTAGTAAACTAGATCTGTTCCCTATTAGTGCATGTTCCACGTTCATAAAACCTGTTAGCTATTATGAAGAAATAAAATCATAAGGATATAAACAACATTTTTAACTATAGAAAATTAATTAATTAATTAAATTAATTTTGATTACCATTTCTTCTGTGCCAAGAAGAGTATGAATTTTGAGGCATATGTAATATTCCCACAAGTTGGGAGGCTTTTCTTGTTTAATAGCGTAAAGCTTTCCCGAACTACGCATTTTTGCACTAAAACATGATTTAGCTTAGCTATGATCAAACAAATTTAAATCATTTACCTACCAATAAATCGTACCATATGCACCTTTTGTTAGGTATTTTAATATATTAAATTCGGCGTTGTTAATAGCAAACGTATCGCCTTTCTTCAGAACAGGATCATGTTGTGATAATTCGCAGGATGATAATTTTTCAATATAAGGTGTGAATTCTAGTGCAGTTAAAAAACTATTTTGTAAGTTCCGATTGAAAGGATTAATGTTATCAGAGCCAGCTTCAAAAAATTCTTCTATAACAGTTACATCATCTCCACCATTTAAGTCAACATTTGGTGTGTTCGGTATATCATATCGGGAAATATTCGCTAGTCTTTCTAGCATTTTGTCATTATCTTCCAATATACCATTTTCAGTAGCACTTATATCATAGACATCGTCTATATGTATTGATTCTCTTCTTAATTCATCCTTAATACTTAATTCCTTTAATCCTGGCAACAAGGGACTTGGTGGTGAATTCATAACCACTTTTAATTTGAGTTCTGCATTACTACTCGCAGAATCTTTTATATCGTTTGGTTTTTTGGGCTGGTTATCATCATCTTCGAAAATAGGTATTATAGATTGACCTAACTCAATAGGACTTATCGTATTTTTTGATTTTGAAAATTGTTGTGGCTGTTCTGTAAAAAGTTTCGACTTTGAAAGCAACACAGAATCATTTTCGAAAAAACTTGGCACATTTTTCTCAGTTCTTTTCGCTCGTTTGTATTCTGGGGTTGCTGTGAAAAATTCACAAATATCTTCCAGTTGATCTTGTGGCTTTAGAAGAAGGTTTTTAGGAATGAGTGCAGTTCCATCCTCGATAACCTGCATGGAATTCAATGCGAGGGAGTCTTCTGGAATCTTTTGCTGTATTTCGACAATCGGTTGGATTTCTTTGTCTCGTGTATACTTTGTAAATGATTTTGGAATTGCTCCAAGTGATTTTCTTTGTTGGACGTCCGTCTTGATATTTGCTTGGGGGTCACTAGAAGACACTTTGGATTGTCTGAATAGTTGTTTCACAGATGAATTGGAGTAGTATGTAGATGATCCAGTATGCAGTTCACTAGTTTCAATTATAGTTGACAGTTTTCTGTGCAGTTCAGACTCGTTCAAGGTACATTGTTTATTAATTGTTGGATTCAATTGTGGTGGCTCCAAATTAGGAGTATTTGGTACATTTACGATAGTTTCTGGGGACTGTGTTGGACTAGACGTTTCATTAAATGCTTGTTTCCCTTTTGGTGTACTTAGTGTGGCTGTTTTTATAAACGAATTAAACATTTGAGTGGTACAAGATTCTTCAAGGACTACATCTGTTTCATTATGACTATTTATTCCACTTGCTAATTCAAATGGTTTCCTTGATAGAGTTTGGAAATAAGGTTGCTGCGGGCTTGTGTTTTGATCATTAAACGTATCTTCGTAAATTCCAAATGGAAGCCCCTTTGGAACGAATTCGTTTTTAACTACTTCCTTATTAGAAAAACATTGCACAGGATCTGGTACCCGAAAAGTGTCTTCTTTGGGACTTAAGTTTAACAAAGCCGGAGATGATCCTTTATCTAAATTTAGCAAGGGTTGCGTGGTAGGGCTATCTGTTCCGCTAAATTCTCCTGTTTCGGAGTTTGATGATTTCGAATTACTCGAAATGTCCTTGCATCGTGACTTTTTAATTGATGTACTGTAAACAACTGATCCATGCGCCAATGGAGATTTCAAAGGTTCTGGAAAAATTTGAATCTTTGAAACAAATGAATCGCCATGCAGTACAGTGCTTTTTCCCTGCACAATCGCTAAATTTTCTCGAATTGGAGTTTGATTTTCAAAATCGAGTTTACGTTGCATTTCTGTCACTGGCTCTCTTAACGAATTTGAAGGTTCAGATGAGTTCACTAGGTTTTCTTGTTTTACGTTCTGGGTTTCAATATTTGGGCTACGATGCATTTCTGTCTTTATTTCCTTAATAGATTTTAAAGATTCAACAGGAGGATCGGTATCTGGCCCACTGTCTTTTTGTGACAAGTTCAACAAGTTCTCGTCGACTTGGTGATGACTTTCAATTTTCAGCTTACGCTGAGTTTCCATCGATAGCTCTTCAGAATCTTCAAGTATCACCGGTGGGGAACGAAATGTACTGGCACCACAGAATAAAGATTTTCTATTTTCTGGGCCAGAACGTAGCATTTTGTTGTCGCCAGCTAGTGAGCGGGGAACTATAGACAAACGATGAGGGAAAATGCTTTGCCTTGGTTTGAATGTGCATATTGTTTCTTCCATATCTCTTGCCATAACTAGCGTATCGTTTACATCAAAATTTATTTTTCTTTCACCTCTTTGAATTTGAGCAGCAAGAACCTCTTCGAATTGATATTCTACAGTTTCACCCTGTGGATAGATTTCGTTCAAATCGAATCTAAAAACGTAATTTTCATTATGAACAAGTTCGTCCTCAATATAACGTTCTATTTTGAATTCATCTTGAGGTTCATTTTTTTCAACAAATTGAGGAAACAATCTTGTAGGTACATCGAAACTATTTGACCAGATTTGATCCTTCTGTTGAACATAATCATTATCAATGTTACGTTTTTTGTACCATTGGTAAGCATATAATTCCTCCGGACAATAAACTTCCTTGGCTGAGGGATAAAGGGCGAATTTATTGTAACACGGATATGCATTAGGATATATTTCATCGTCTCTTGTCAAAGGTATGTCCCATAGACCTTGTGGACGATTAGCACTAATATGAGTGGCTGGCAAATTTATACCCTGTTCATATTTATTTTCTCCAGCTTTAAGTGGAGGAAATTCTTCGTCTTCAAGAATCTTAAATCCCAAATTTGAATTTTCTGTGCCTGTTGAAGTATGATTGAAATGACGGTTTTGATGTACCCTAGCCTGGGACCAAGGTCCAGGTTCTATTACATTCTCCTTTTTTCTTGTTTCATCAATAATTCTTCTGAATAAAGATGGTACGCCCTGAGTTTCAATTTTGTCTGCTATGCTCACTGGACCAGTATCTTTACTGTCTTCTCGAAATACGCTAAACTTTGTGTTTATGTTCGATTCGCACTGATTTTCATTTACCTGAAAGTAAATATTTCAACATTGACTTGTTTTGTATTTCATGCATTTTCAAAACATACCTGTACTTTCCCGGGATTTAAGGACTTCACAACAGCGCCAGTGCGAATACTACCTACAGTCTTTTTTTTGGTTTTCAATCTAGTAAGAGCATGTCTACGTTCCATAAGAGTTGAAATAAAACCTTTTTGTGAGTCTTCATCTTGATGTAATATTCGTTGTGACATCGTAAATCCAAAGTGTGTATATGCTTGTTGAAGCTCGTCATGTGGCTGAGCTCTTACATCTATTCCCTTGCGATATACTGCATCGGCTTTTTTGAAATTTCCAATTATGTCATAATAAAGTGCCCAACAAATATACAGATCAGCTACCATCGTGCCTATGCCATTATTATATAGCTCTTGATAATAATCCAGTGGATTGGTTTGGCAATCAATCTACGAAAAACAAATATTTTGTAAAATGCTCATCGCTTTACGAGAAAAATTTATACGTATTTAATGTACAATTTGATTAATCTGCGATCCTGACGATATCGATCATCATGTTCAAACTTCATCAAACATTTCAATAACACCTCATCGAGACCATTTTCCTTTCCTCCACTTGGAAAACTTTGTTCAATCCACGAAACATATTCATACCACAATTCTAGGGGATCATCTCCATCATATTGCAAGATTTGCTCCTCTAACTCATGCCTTTGTTTGACTAGTTCCTGGTGAAGTTCCCTATCATTTTCTGCTATAAGTGCTAACTCAAGTCTTCTGGCATCTCTGCCACATGCTAGAGGTTGTATGTTTTCTTTTGCGCTATCCAGATCCATTTATAACCCTATCAATAAATGGGATTTCTTTATTTTAATTGTAAATTGTTCAACAAAACGAAACAACTGTTTTAAATTTGACTTTAAAATAAAATTATTGTTTCACATGAAGTTGGGTACAATCATACGGCATTGCCTGAAATAAAATTTTGACGAATGAAACATATGGCAAATGGTTTCTCTACTTGAATAATTTGGAGTGAATTTTGAAATATATTTAATTATTTCTAATAAAAATATGCAATTTATTAATGCGTTTTAGAATATTAGTCTATGACTCTATGAGGAATAAAGCACAATTCATGACTAAATGTCCTGCCGCATTTATCACTCTATCTTCAAGATGTTTTCCGAAGGATGTGAAAGATTTGTTTTCAGTGTGAAAATATTCTTGTTTTTATTTAAAAAAGGTTAAGATAAATTCTATAACTAAATTTAAAATGTCTCAAGTTGTTCTAAAGGCAACCATTTTGAGCTTTCCAATGCGTCCCACAAATTTCGATCTCTTTCCACCAATTCACGATTGTGTTTCTCAGTATCTAACACAAATCGATGCTCAACTAGCATAAGATCATCGTCTTCTTGTTGGGCTTGTTCATAACTGCGTTGTGCGCTCCATGCTTCTGCTTGTTGAGCAACAAGTTGGGCAGCACTAGGTGCAGCTTGTGTTGCTTGATAGTAGGCTGAACTACAATCACCAGCAGGTTGCTGATCATAATATCCTTGCCAGGCACTGTACCCTTGCCAATACGTGGTGGGATCATAGTATTGGGAATAGTCTGTCGTTGTTGTCCCTGTCCCATATCCACTCATATAACTAGATGTTGTTGTTGTGGTTGTTGTATCTGTTGTCGTTGTTGTTTTCGGCTTTGGTACTGCATTACAAATTTTAAGTGGTTTCGTTCCAAGTCCAATGTAACCATTCATCCCATACAGAGCTGCTTGCTGCTCATCTTCGATTCCAAAACGTACGAAACCGTAACCCTTAGAAAATCCTGAGCTGTCCAAAATCACTTTTGCTGTTTTGATAGATGTATATTTTGAGGAAAATACTTTATACAGAGAATAGTCATCTACATCAGAGCTCAAATCCCCAACCCATACGCTGAACTCTCTTTCATTTCCAGGTAATTTATAAGAATTACTGGCACTATTCAATCTGAATCGAACGATTGGATTTGTTCCAGGAATTGGTTTCCCATTCAATTTATGCATTGCATCGATTGCCTGATCGTCGGACGCAAAATTTACAAAACAATATCCAGCCGGTTCTCCTGTATATTTGTTTCGCATCAAACGAACTGTTTGTGGCTCTTCACCCATTTTCCTAAATGCAGCAATGATGAAATTTTCCGTCATATACGATTCCAACTGTAAATGATGTTTTATAGTTTCGTATAGTTTTTAGCTCATATCTCTATGTAATAATTACTTACACTTCCCATCCATAGTTGACAATGAACCGAAGAAGTCATTTTGAATGCAATAAACTCGACTATTACCAGAAATTATTAGAAAATCGTAAGAGTTCCTTATACTTTACTTATGTCAAACTGTAGGTTAGTTTTGCATTCGTGCTGCATTCGTAAGTGAAGTTGGGTCTTCTTGTAAAATTGTATTGTACACACTGCACTGAAATTTGACAATGCCTATTTGGTAGTAACGTATTTACCTGTCAAATTCTTTTGGCAAACAGTTCTGTCATTAGCTAAACGCAAAGAGTTTACGAATAAAATTCATTAAAATCATTTATTGTCATAATGGATGGAGATAGTGATGAAGAAAAAGGTGGTATTAATCTAACTGGGTTCCTTTTTGGGAATATTGACTCAGATGGTACCCTTGTGGATGATATTTTCGATCCTGATTGCAAAAAGCAGCTCTCTTCCTTGGGAAGGTATGCAAAACTTCCTAATACAATTATTTTCACTCATTTGTAAAATTTAGGTTTGGTCTGAATTCATTATTGGACGATATCATAACAGATGACCCTAAGGCATCTGAAAACAATATAGGCAATGAAGATTCGCTATCTGACGAATCGGACGAACCAGAATGTAAACATGAAAGTGCCATCGACTATGGTGACATTGATGAACTTGCCGAAGATTTCACAACTGCCGATGAGGTATTTGTTAAGGAATATACATTTTGTGGATAATTTATTCTTGGTTCCCTGACGAGGTGGACAAGCCGGGACAGGTAGATGGGACAACTACATCCCTTAGACAAGATCAGGCAAACTATGAATCGGGTAAAATATTCAACAAATCGTTATCTAAAAACGGTTTAATTCGATTTATTTTCTAGAGCGTTTGCCAGATGATAAGGTTTTAATGCCACCACCTACAGTTCCATTGCGGAGCATTAGTATAGAATCCGCAAAATCTGGCGGTGAAGAAGGACAAGAGAAAACAGATAAAGGTATATTTTTTTATGACAGGCATTGGTTGGTCTTTGTTATGTACTTGATGTGATGACTTTAATAGAAACACAAGAAAAGAAGCTAGACACACCTTTGGCGGCAATGCTACCCGCAAAATATGCTAATATAGATGTGCGAGAACTTTTCCCCGAATTTCGTTCTGATAGCGTTTTGCGTTTCTCACGCCTTTTTGGACCAGGGAAACCGCCAAGCCTACCACAAATTTGGCGAAATGTGCGAAGGAAGCGGAGAAAACATAAACTTTCACGTGATCACAAAGTATGTATCTTTTACTTTGGTTTATAAGATTATCTAGTATACTTAGTTAAATCTGCAAGTGACACTAGGCAATTATGGTAAATTATTTAGTTGGGTTTAGGGAACTTGCTGTTTATGGATTCAATTATCGGTGATGGTTCGCACTTGGGTCGCCATTTTATGCTAAAAACTGAAAAATTTAAACGATTTTAATTTTCCAATAGATTGACACATGCGATGACATTTTCTTCCCGCAGAGCACTGCTGGATCAGATTCAACTAGTGATAACGATGAGCCCAAGAAATGTAAAGAATTCGTTTTTAATTACGGCTCTGATCCACCAAGTGAAGCAGTTCAGTCAGATGATGAAGAAAAATTGTTAAGAGTGGTGCATAATGAAGAAAACCAAAAGCAACCAGACAATGGGGAGAATCAAGAAAATAAACCAAAAGTGGCTGATTGGCGTTTTGGACCAGCTCAAATTTGGTACGACATGTTAGAAGTTACAGAGTCTGGTGATGGATTCAATTATGGTTTTAAAGCGAAGGATAAGATGGTAAACATTAAATCACTTTCATATCCTCATGATTTTACATTTATTCATATTTAAGCCTGAGAATAGAGGAGAATTGGATGAAAATGTTATATCTGATGACGCATACTTAATGGTTTCACAATTGCACTGGGAAGATGATGTTGTTTGGGATGGGAATGATATTAAAGCCAAGGTGACTACATAGGTTGTAACTAGCGTACAAAGATGTTTTTATTTTGTAAATTATGTGTCTAGGTAAATCAGAAACTGAATTCAAAGACAAATGCTGCAGGTTGGTTACCATCAAGTGGTTCACGCACAGCTGGTGCTTTTAGTCAGCCGGGGAAGGGAATGACTGCAACAACTCCAGGCGGGAAAATGCCATTACAGAACTCCCAAATTGCCAGTAAACTCGCAAAAAGTCAAATGTAAATTGATTGGTTCAATATATGATGTATAATCAAAATCACGTTTACTATAGGCCTATTGCTAAACCAGAAGATAATGATGACACATGGTACAGCATTTTTCCTGTAGAGAACGAAGAATTAATTTATAGTAAATGGGAGGATGAAATCATTTGGGATGCTGAAGCTATGGCGAAAATTCCTCGACCAAAAGTTCTTACTTTAGATCCAAATGATGAGAATATTATTTTAGGTATCCCTGACGATATAGATCCATCTAAGGTAGAAAAATTAACAGTAATTTTTTGCATATGCATAACGGGAATGTGATCATTTTTAGGTGAACAAGAATACAGGTCCACCACCAAAAGTAAAAATACCTCATCCTCATGTGAAGAAATCAAAGATCTTGCTCGGTAAGGCTGGTGTTATTAATGTTTTAGCTGAAGATACACCACCTCCGCCACCAAAGAGTCCAGATCGAGATCCATTTAATATATCAAATGATTTGTAAGATAAATGCCTTTTATCGTAGCCATTTTTGTCATGAGAGTATTTTTATTGTAGGTATTACATGGCTAAATCATCGGAGAGTACACTTAGACTTAAGGTTGGAGGTGGAAACTTAATCCAACATTCTACTCCTGTCGTTGAACTTCGAGCTCCATTCATTCCCGTTAGGAGATTTAGAAACCTCATATTATCTGCATGTTAACATTTCTAATTTTAGACTCATATGGGGCCAATGAAACTTAGAGCATTCCATAGACCCCCAATGAAAAGGTATTCGCACGGACCACTGGCTATGCACGGGCCACATCCTGTTTTACCTTTGGCCAAACATATTATGAAGAAAGCTAAACAACGTGAATTGGAAAGAATAGCATCTGGAGGTGGTGACGTATTTTTCATGAGAAATCCCGAAGATTTAACGGGTAAAGATGGAGATATAATACTCGCTGAATTTTGTGAGGAACATCCGCCATTGGTCAATCAGGTATTTGGAATTACCAGCATATAATATAATTTATTTCACTGACATATTTTTGCTTTAAAAGGTTGGAATGTGTTCGAAGATCAAAAATTATTATAAACGCAAAGCAGCTAAAGATAATGGCCCACCTGATTTCAAGTATGGCGAGACAGCTTACGCACATACAAGTCCTTTCTTAGGTATATTACATCCTGGTCAATGTATTCAAGCTCTTGAAAACAATATGTATAGAGCACCAATATACCCACACGGCATTTATTCAACGGACTTTTTGCTCATTAGAACAAGAAACAATTATTTTATAAGGAAAATAAATGCCTTATTCACTGTAGGACAAGAATGTCCGTTATACGAAGTACCTGGACCAAATTCGAAGCGAGCAAATAATTTTGCTCGAGATTTTCTCCAGGTATACAGTTTTCGAATTTTTCGGAAGAACTTATTATAATTTATATTGATTAAGGTTTTCATATATCGATTATTTTGGAAGAGTACACATACACTTCGAAGTATTAAAATGGACGATATTAAAAAAGCTTTTCCCACACACTCCGAGAGTAGCATACGAAAACGATTGAAACAATGCGCTGATTTTAAAAGAACTGGAATGTTTTCTAACTGGTGGGTAATGAAGCCAGAATTTCGTTTACCATCGGAGGAAGAAATAAGAGCAATGGTATCGCCCGAGCAATGTTGTGCTTTCTTTAGTATGATTGCAGCAGAGCAACGTTTGAAAGTGCGACGACGAAAATAAAAACAATAGTGATAGTTTTAATTAAATTGTAATTTTAGGATGCAGGATACGGTGAAAAGTTCATTTTTGCGCAGCAAGAAGATGATGATGAAGAAATGCAACTTAAAATGGACGATGAGGTTAAGGTAGCGCCGTGGAACACCACGAGGTATATTTAAATAACAATAAGTGAAGGTTTGATATGGAAAGTCATTTCGAATTACTTGTAGAGCTTATATTCAAGCAGTAAAAGGCAAATGTCTACTACAACTGACTGGACCAGCTGATCCCACTGGATGTGGTGAAGGCTTTTCTTATGTTCGAATCCCAAACAAGCCAGTCGTAAGATATACAAAGGTACAAGATGATTCCATCCCGAACTAAATACTTTCTTCTAGCAAACGAAAGAGGAACAAGAGTCACAACCAAAACGAACCGTAACTGGTACAGATGCGGATTTGCGACGTTTGCCGCTTAGTAAAGCTAAGGATTTGTTGAGGAAATTTAAAGTTCCCGAAGAAGACATTAAGAAACTTTCGCGTTGGGAAGTAATTGACGTTGTTAGAACTCTGTCAACAGAAAAGGCGAAAGCAGGAGAACAAGGAATGGATAAATTTTCTAGAGGAAATCGTTTCTCCATTGCTGAACATCAAGAGAGATATAAAGAAGAATGCCAACGCATTTTTGACCTACAAAATAGAGTGCTAGCAAGTTCTGAAGTATTGTCTACTGATGAAGATGAGTCCTCTGCTTCTGAAGAATCAGATTTAGAGGAGCTTGGGAAAAATTTAGAAAATATGTTGGCAAACAAAAAGACTTCAACTCAATTATCTTTGGAGAGAGAGGAGCAAGAACGCCAAGAGCTTTTAAAGAGAATTATGGATGAACGTGATGGTTCATCAACTAAAAACACGAAAAAAAAGGAAGACGAACAGCAAGCATCTAACTCTCAGGTTCAAAATCAAGGTCGAATATTAAAAATAACGAGGACATTCAAGAATGCAGAAGGCAGAGAATTCACCAGAGTTGAAATAGTACGGCGACAGCCAGTAATAGATGCTTACGTTAAGATTCGGACAACTAAAGATGAAGCATTTATTCGTCAATTTGCTACTTTGGATGAGCAACAAAAAGAAGAAATGAAGCGAGAAAAACGAAGAATACAAGAACAACTTAGACGAATTAAACGTAATCAAGAACGAGAAATGATGGCACAAATGCAAAAGCAGAGACATCTATTACCGGGTGGGACACCAACAAGTCTTGGAGATCCAAAAACCAGCATGCCTGGAAATAGTTCCAGTAGTGCAGGTATATCATCTGCTGTGCATCAAGACACAAGTCCAACGAGGAAGGCTAAAGTGAAACTAAAACCAGACTTGAAACTTAAATGCGGTGCATGTGGACAGGTTACAAGAGTTTTGTGTTTTTTAAAAATTGGTTTCAATATTTTTCCGTAGATTGGCCATATGAGAACGAACAAAGCATGTCCTTTGTACACTGGAGCAGCTGGACCATCACCATCCGTTAATGTTGCTTTAACTGAAGAGCAAGAAGAAGAAATTGAAAAAGAACTTAACGCCGACGACGAGGACTTAGTGAATGTAGATGGAACAAAAGTGAAATTGAGTGGGAAACTGCTCAAACGTCATGAGGACGTAAAACGGAGAACTTTGCTACTTAAAGTTCCCAAGGAAGCTGTAGGCAAAAGACGAAGAAGAATAGGAATGGATTTACATTGTGACTATTTGAAAAGGCATAATAAAACAGCTAACAGACGAAGAACTGATCCAGTTGTTGTGTTATCTTCTATTTTAGAAGAGGTTCTCAATGAATTAAGAGATATGCCTGATGTCCAAGCTTTTCTTTTTCCTGTAAATGCCAAGGTAATACACGAAATCATAATAAATTAAGAGATTAATATATATTTTATCATACAGCAGGTGCAAGATTATTATCGAATTATTACTCGTCCAATGGATTTGCAAACGATTCGTGAAAATTTGAGACAGAAGAAATATCAAAGTCGTGAAGAATTTCTAGGCGATGTCAATCAAATTGTTGAAAACTCTACACTCTATAATGGTAATTCAATTGATTATGTCGAAAAAGAATATCTGTGTACAGTTTTATTTTTTAAAAAGGTGCAAGCAGTGCTTTTACTGTATCAGCTCAACGTATGCTTCAAAGATGTGTTGAGATACTTGCAGAGAAAGAAGAAAGGTTAATGCGATTAGAAAAGGCCATTAACCCATTGCTAGATGATAATGATCAAGTAAGTTATAATAATAAAGAAATTCCTTATTTCATTCATTGTTTCATTGTTAATTTTAAGGTTGCCCTGTCCTTCATACTCGAAAAGCTGATTAATAGTAAACTCAAACTTATGCATGAGAGCTGGCCATTCTTGAAACCCGTTAACAAAAAACAGGTCAAAGATTATTATACTATAATTAAGAGGCCGATGGACTTAGAAACAATCTCAAAAAAAGTATCAGGTTAGAATTTGCTTTTAACATTCTATTTTAAAATCGGTTTTTCTATCAAACAATATTTTAGCTCACAAATATCACTCAAGGACAGATTTTCTAGCTGATATAGAGTTAATTGCAACAAATTGTGAACAGTATAATGGTAGTGAATCTAGTTTCACCAAGAATGCGAAAACTTTACATGAATTTGCGAAGAATGCTTTGGATGAGGTAAAAAAACCCAGATTCCCTTCATTGAATTTTATTTATTGCCTTAACATTTTAGCTCGGCGATCATTGCGCGCATTTGGAGAAGAACATAGCTCTCGTTCAAGAAAGAGCTAGAGCAGATGCCGACCTTGATGGAGGTTGGGAGCAATATGAATCAGAAATGGATTTACAAAAAAGTCGTGCTAGCTCACCAGATAATGAATATATTGATGTCGAAGCTAATGAAAATACCTCAATTATGCCTTCTTCATCAAGTCTTTCTGCGCCTCCGCCGAAACGTGGTCGAGGAAGACCACGTAAATTACGCGACCTTGTAGAAGAAGGTAAAATTCATGAGTTGCATTATTTAACTGATAAACTAATATCATAACTAAATATTAAGATCTTCAATTCTCGACCGATGATGATGAAGAATTTGAAGAAGTTGCGAGTGAGAATGAGTGCATAGCAGTTGCCCTTGATCAAGGCGAAGGATCAACAAGAATGGTCACCCCAAAACAAGAGAACATAAAATTAGAAAATGATGACAGTCAACAAGCTGCAGAAGCTATGGTTCAATTAAGTGGGATAGGTTTTTACAATCAATCACAAGGTAACATTGTTTGTTTCATTTTCTATGTGAACCTATGATAAATACTGCTTTTCAGAAGAATCTATGGAACTAGATCCAAATTACGATCCTTCTGATTTCTTGGCTATGGCCGGTAAAAGCAATCAACAATCAAATATTCAATTGGGTGCACCTGGTAACTTACCACAAGAAAGTAAATTTTATAACCCTCCAATTGAACCGGAAGGTTCTAATAAAAATGTAGCGATTCATGATGATCTGGCTATATCTGATAGTGACGAAGAAGACAACAGATTTTACTCAGCAACTCAAAAACAAAGCAATACAGAAAATGAACATGATAACGATGATGGCGGCTTATGGTTTTAGTTTATGTTAAACAAAGTAATTGTTAATCGATTATTGTATATATAGTACTTTCATATTAAGAGAATAAAAACAGTCTACCTGAACAATACCATTTACCGATCTCTGAGTTATTAAATCTGAAATATTTCACTAGTACTGGACAGCTATGTTAACAAACAAGGTTTGATGATATCAAGGACCCTTGAAATTGATGTTGCAGGACAGTTTCTGAAGAAGGATTATAGAAAGGTATTGTCTTACAAAACTGGAGTAAATGAAACAATTTCTAGTATGTATTCCCAAATTTATTGAAGCATCAAAAACACCCTTTTAAATAAATTTAATTTCAAACGCTCACGTAAAGAAAGAAACAAATAATTATACTTCCGAATATTTATTCCAAACAAATTTATGTAAATTTCGAGTTAATTAAAATATCAAATAACAACATGCAACAAAAACTATCAAATTCCATGCAGTCGCAATGATTGTTTGAAGCCAATTTACTGTTGATGAGATTCGCAACATAACAAGACACATGGGAATTTTAGAGCCAATTGAATCCATTTTGTGTAAGAAATCTGCGAATTGAAAAACGAAACTTTTCGCAAGTTTAAAACAAGTCATCATCACTACCAAAAACTTACATATTCCGGAGATGATGAACTTTGTCCCACATAAGTGAACAGCATGATATCAAAACCATATTATATTAGTTGATATCTGAAATGTGTTAAAAGTTATATTAAAAACATCTTAGATTTGCGGAACCTTTACTGAAATCACCTACCTCTCCTTACACAAGATTCAAATGTACGTTCTACATGCAATCACTGCATCAGTAGTTAAATTTGAATGTTGAAGGATACTTCAATATGATTGTGCCACAAATACGTCTGATTATCCATATGGAAAATCGATATCTCGTTGATCTATACGTAGTATTTTATTTTAGACATACATGTCTATTTTGAGGAATATCGTTGAATCCCATTGTTGACCAAAAATTACTCGTTAAATATTTGGTTGTCACGCAGCTATGCAGATTACAAAACTTAAGACATATTATGATGACTTGAGCTTCAAACGACTAGAAATGTTTTTGTACCTAGACCTGGACTAAAAACTTACCACGTACACATCCAGATTTGGAAAACATAAAAACTAAATTTCAGCGATAACGAAAATATCGCATATTTTTGAATCATGAATTAGAGGGAAATAATATGTTTTATTCGATAACATCAATTTTAGTATTATAAACACTTAAAATACTATAAAACCCAAATACTTAACTATTTGGTTCTTCAGGATATCAAAGTAAAAAAGGTTTTTAAATATTATTTTTTACACATATCTCCTTTGCTGTGCTAACAAAACCGTCGAATGATAACTTACGATATTTTACTTTCTTATACTCACATCACTTAAAATTGGCTCTACTGCATGGTTTTGTGTTATCCGTGTCATGACAGTTTCAGTATATGTTGACTTAGTTATGGTTTCAGTTATGCGTCCTAGATCTGTTGGTGGAGGCGGCAATACTGGTAAATCTGGTAAACCATGATTAACAGTCACTGTTGATGTTGCATTTTCCTCTTTATCGGTAAAAGTAGTCTCATGACCATTACTGTGTAGGAAATGTGCAGGTATCATAGCTTGAAAATCTTCACTCGTAAGCGGCTTCGATGAAGTCTGCAAAGACATTCAATTTGTATACATTTGAAATTCGAATATGTTTGACATGAAACTTTATAATTAAATATACAAACTTCTAATATAGTAAAGTTTGATGATCATTTTCGTTGGAAGGTTACACATATTTAGTCATGTTTTTTCAATGAAACCTTCAATTTTGTAATACATGGCAAAGTGCAAACTTCTCAAAAATCTATCAACACTTAGCATGCACTTATGTATATCAAGCAAATAACACGTTCAAAATAATATACTCACATCACTTCCAGACGTGACTTTACAGAATGTATAGTACATTTTCAAAACAAATTGAACATTTATAATTAGGGACTTAACCCTAAAACATATCTATGAAGGTTAAATCATTCGAGTTGCAGCTCAATAATATATTAATTAGATAGAAATATGTATGAGATTGTATTTCCTGATGATAAACTTTTCTGGTTTGTAACAATTTTGTCGTGATGTATAAATCGCATGATAAAACAGCATAGCATCCTCATAACCAACTTCAAATAATTAGATATTTGATCATACATATTTGGTACATATATGCATATATGTTCTCAAAATAATGGTAAAGTCAGATATAACTCAGATTTTTACCAATGCATCCATCATCCAATGTATTACGATTTTTCGTAATTTTTTAACTTTCAATTTTAGGAAGAATGATTGCAAGTAAATTTGTTTATCAAATTGCAATTAATATCAGATTCCAATCATCGACAAGTACCAAAAATTCAGCACTTTTCACTTAGAAGATACACAAATTCTTTGTAGAATGTAAAATTAATACCATTCAAACATATGGGGTTGAAAATTTGATTCGTCAGCAAAATGGCACACATCAGAAGATAGCATTTTAAATTATAAAACAAAGTGGAAATTTTTATTACAAACTAGGAAACGAATAAAATTTTTCTAAAACCAATATTTCTAATAGAACTCTAAAACGGCTAACTATAAAAAACGTGAAAACAAACCAACAAATCAAGACTGAAGGTAGTGAATTTAGATCATAGAACCCTCACTTAAAACCAGACCGGTGCAAGCATTCAATGACACTACCTACCGAAATGTTATCCTCTGTCTTGCTTGTATCAGACGTTTCATCATCTTTAGCACTTTCACAATTTTGATCGACATGTATTGGACCGTCTTGCGATAGCTTACGCGGAGCAGGAACTGGCCGTGATTCCTCTGCTTGACAGCCATTCGATCCATTATAATTTTGTGTAATTATGGGGGGCTGAATTTTTTCTGTTTTTGATGCTGCATTCATTTGCGACTGAGGCACAGAATTATTTATTCCTGTAACTAAGTTCCCATTTAATCGCTTGGCTTCGGTTGTGCTTAAGCCCTTATTATCTATAAAGAAAAGACCAAAAGAAAAATCTTTTTTGTATACATTTCACTTAGAACCCACACCGACTTTCAGATTAATCGCGATAGTTTAAGTCGATTTTGAAGTTCTGTCGCAAATATACAAACATGGTGTGCAGATCATGTACTCGACTAAAAGCCCATAGAATAAATAATTCGAAAAATGAATTATTTTCAAACTACAAACGTGATACGAAGTCTAAGTTATTTTGTACAACTTTTCCAGCCAAAGAACTACTACAATATATGCCACAAAATAAAATTAATTTTTTTCCGAGAAACTTTTTAATGTGGTCTTATATAAATTTGGAGCGAGTAACAGGATTCGGGGACCCTAATCAATTTTAAACATAACGTCAACTGCCTGGGTATATATAACATTCAGTTAAACAACAAATTTTTTGTTATTGATCTCCCCTAACAATCTGAATCTGATTTAACAAATTTAGTTATGCTGACTAAATAATGCCAATAATCTTCAATAAACCTATCAAAAGAACATTTTCCACACATTTTCATCACATGATTCACCTGGAAAGATTCGACACGTCACGTTTAAACAAGATCATCCTTGAAGGGATCCTTTAAGAATTGGAATTGTTCAATTCATGACAAGTTTTGATAAGGGTAATCACGATTATCACAATATAATCTTTTCAACAACCCACTACTCTACGAAGGCGGGATGAATATCCTGCAAACCATCGATATAAGGGACAGTATTTAACGAACGATTGTTCGGGAATCGTAAGATCATACTTGAAGATAGTAAATTTTAGAAGAAACAAAGCCAAAATGTTTTGAAGCCAAAAGAAACAGAAGCATAAAGTTGCCAATCATATAAGAAAAAAATTTGCTTAAATTATAGTTTTTGATTAAAAAATATAAATATAAAAATCATGACAGTGTGTCTCAGTTTATAGATCAGTGAGTTTTTATGCTTATCAGTATATTTTTTGAGTTGAAATACTTGAAAAGCAAAAATTTTGTCAATCTTGTTAAAAAATTTTCTGTACATCAGAATGCAATAAATTTGAAGAATTATTCCATCACCCTGCTACATAGTTGGTTTTTACTTTTAAAATTATCCTCCACCATGTATGTATCTTAAAAAAGTACCTGTACGACTCCCATGCATGAAAGATGGATTGTAAATACAATGTGGTGAAACTAATGGACCCTTTACTTCTCTTTGCAGAACAAGACGAACAAATCTTTGGTGATTTGTTAAAAGATTAACAGCAGCATCGTGATAAGCTGCAGTCATGTCGACACCGTTTATCTATGTTTATTAAAATAAAGAAATTATATACATTAAAATCAAAATCACTCTTTGTATAATGATCTTTTACCGCTAATACTCGATCGCCAACCATAATTTTCCCATCTCTGTGAGCTAACCCACCTGGAGTTATCCGAGATATAAATATACCATCGCAGTCTTCTCTGTAAGGAGAAGAACCTTTTCCACCAGCTATACTGAAACCAAGTCCTTGCTCTATTTGATCCCTAATTAAAGTAGTGTGCAGAGTGTACTTTTGGATCATTTCCTGTAATCAGATATAATTCATTATCCTCTATATCATATACAACTAAATACAACCTTGTCAAAGAAAATATTCTTCTCAACTGGTGTTTCAGATAACGGAGGAAGAACTTCTTTGTTCACATTATTTACCAGTTGTGGTCGATCAATTAGTGGCTCGACTGGAATTGGCACAATATTTGATGGTGGTTTCGGTGAGATGACTAATTTTTCAACAGATATCTAAAATGATTTCCGCAAAATTGTAGCATAATTCATTCAAAAACAAAATGTTCTTTAATTTACCTGTGAATCAGTATCGTTATCAGTATAGGGTGAATGACTAAGTTTTGCTTCTTCTCTTGCAACAAGTAATACTAGTACAGAGCCGCACGCTTTAAGTATCTCTACCGCATGATAATGGTCTACGTCAATAACTGATATGCCGTTTACTTTTAACACTTTGTCTCCAACTCTCAAACCAGCTACATTCGCTGGACCAGCAGGTGTTACACGAGAAATGAATATTCCCTCGTCATCGCCTTTAAAGGGTGTTGATCCTTTACCTCCAGCAATACTTAATCCCAAACCAGCAGATGTTCTCTCAATATGTATTTCATATTGTTTTTCAATAATTTCGTTACCGTCCACTCCGTCTATTTAAATAGTTGAAGAACGTTTGATATATAAAACACATTGAGATTAGAAGGTATAAATAAAGCATTACCATTCTTCAGAACATCTAGGTTTTCTGCAAGTTCATTCACTGGTGGTGGTTTGAAAGTAAGCATTTGAGGCAACTGCTGCCCTTGGTTCTTGAGAGCATTTGTCAAAATCTGACATGTTTGCTTATCAATCACTCCATGCTGTATACGTTTGTTCTTCAAGTGATGTGGGGTGTCCCTATAAACAACAAATCGATTTTATTGGAAGAAATTTATGAAATAATTTTCATAAATAAAATACTTCTAACACAAAATTACGTAATGATTTCCACAAAACAGTACGAATTAAATATTTTAAATTTCCAAAACATTACTTAATAATCTTACACTTTTGAAAAAGAGAAGCGTATCTTTCGTGAAGATTTCATTTTTAAGACTGAAATATTACTGAAAAATATTTTATTATTCACCGAAAACAACTTGTTAATATGCAGTATCAACAATGACGCATTCATTAGTGAACTCAATTTTGGTGTGAAGAAATTGAACAAACTGTGTACACACTATCTCGAAGGTGATTAAATTTTTGGAACTATATCATGAAATACGATAAGATAGTATTTTGATTGCGTTTACTTGAATCGTACAATAAAAGTAGTATGTTATCGTGAAATCATGTCGTCACAAAAGAATATACTTATAATGAAACCGATATGTGATTAAGTTGGTCAGAGTACTTTTATGAAAATGTTTAACGTTGTACTATTTCAGATTTTCATATTTCAGATTTAATATAAGGTAATATAAGTATTTTCAAATCTTTACCTGCGATGTAATTTCAATGGACGTTTGTCAATTTCCTCGAACTCTTTTGACGATCTCTCCTCTGAATTTGCGTCGATATTAAATTCCACACGTCGTTCAACATATTCCTGAATGGAAAAATTCAAATTGGTAAAAGCAATACATTTATAGCTATAATTTCATCCTACATATTCGTCAGTATCATCATGATCTCTGTCGGAGTCGTTTTCCATTTCTTCGTGATTTTGTTCTTGGGGCTTGAAAGTTTCCTCTTCTTCTGGTATGTTTGTTACGATGGGAGTTTGAGGAGTCAGTATAGGTTCTGATTGATTTTCGGATAAATTTTCCATGGTTGAAGAATTAACTTCCATTTTTGATGATGATGGTTTCGAAGAGCTCTACAAAATACAAATGAAACATTTTAATAAATTCAAATATAACGTTCAAGAAGATATTCTTACTTCCTCTGATAGAGTATCAAGTATACCCGAATCATCTTGCTTGCTTCGGTCTTTTGCGAATAATTTATGTGCCTTCGCCTTCAACTCTTTTGGATGAGGTGTGTTCTGACGAACAAATGGTGTTTCTTTTTCAATAGTTGAATCTTCAGAGAACTTCACAGAATGTGTTCTCGATGCTTCTTTGTCTTCCCATCGATCGGAGTCGGACTCATTATCTCGTGTAACTGCATATGAAAAATGTATTAGAAAATATCATTTGAATTTACTAACCAAATAAAATTTACCTCTATTTGTTGGTTGATACTCTTGTTGAGGGAGTAGAAAACAAGTCAAAACCTAAGAATTACCAATAATTAGTTAATTTTAAATTACTGTAAGCTGCAAATAGGAAAGTTCAATTCTTCACCTGTTCTCCTGTTATATCATCAGTGTCCGGTTGAAAAGTAAGTAATGGTTGGGCTTGATTTTCCGATAACCAAACTGCTTTAAGTTGTAGATTAACCAAAGAATATGGTAAAAATTGTAATTGATTTCCAGACACATCCAACACATGCAACAGTATACAATTGCCTATTTCGGATGGCAAAATTTTCAATTTGTTGTCCCTTAAACTTATTACCCCCAATTCGGTGCAGTTTCCAATTTCAACTGGAAGTTGCTCTAAGGCATTACGATCGGCATTTAAATTGTTTAATTTGGACATTCGACCAATTGAGGATGGTAATTCACTTAAAAAATTTTCAGTCAATATAAGCTCCTGCATATTTTCACACCTAGAATTTGTTAAAATTTTGCATGTTGTGTTGCTACATTATATGTATTTATATGATTAGATGATTTACTCACATGCCAATAGATTCATTTAACACATGCAAACGATTCTGATCCAATTTTAAAATACTTAATCGAGTCAGTTTTGAAACACCGTCAGGTATACATTCCAATAAATTCTGAGATAGGTGTAAATCGGTGAGACTTTCTAGACCCCCTATTTCATCAGGTAGTTCTTCTAATCTGAAGAGTAATAGTATTTTAATAGAAAAACATTCAAATATATTAAATGTGATTCTACCTATTTTCAGATATATCTAAACAAGTTAACTTTTTTAATAATCCAATTTCCGGTGGTAGTCTTTGTAATTGATTGTGATCTAACCAAAGTTCTTGTAATGATGGCAAATACCCTAAATGTGGTGGTAGTTCCTCAAGCTCGTTATCGCCTAAATCTAATCGCTCGAGTTTTGTTAGCTGACTTATAGATTCTGGAAGGTGTGTAAGTAAATTTTCTCGTAGCTCCAAGGATTCAAGTTGAGACAAACTGAAAGGTAGTTTGTTGAAATAGATTTTTAATAATTTTATTTTTTACAATCAATTTTACCTTCCAAAATCCATAGGTAAAGATGTTAATGACATATCATTGAGACCTAACATTGTTAGGTTTCTCAGTTGAGAAAAACCTGCTGGTAAACTTGGAATTGGATTTGAACTAAAATCAGCCACTTGAAGGCTTTGGAGATGTTTGATATCGTCTGGAATGTCTGCAATATCTGGAAAATAGAAATTTATTTATATCATTCAATCCTTTAAAGCATAACTACCATACTCACCATTTCGAGATACATCTAATTCGACTAAATTTTCGAAGTTTTGTATGTCAGGTGGTAATCTGTTGATTTCATTGTCGCTAAGCCCTAGTTTTCGCAAACGATGGAGCCGGAAAAAGTTCTGTAATAATAATTTAATGTGGTGAATAACGAATTTTAGATTGAAGTTTGTCTGTCTGTCTCAGCTATATCCTGTTTGTTGTTTGTTTAATATTTAAGTATGTTTTGATGTTGTGCAAATTACTTTATCCAAGTTCTGTTGGTTGAAATGTTTGTTTCCCTTTTATGTATATTAAGATATAAGATCCTTGTAAACGTCTGAGTTTTGTATGTAGATAATGTTTTTTCGTTGAATGTGATAATTAGAAGTGAAAACTATTTACATTTTGTATTAGAAAAGGGTTATGTGTTACTTCATATCCATATATCAATTTGTTTAAGCAATAAATTCCAAACAAGTCATAATATAGCTGGTGATATCTAGTTCATGGTGTTGTTTGTAACCTGTACCAATAGCACAATTTTGCAGTATTTCGCAAAAAATAAATTAACATCGTCCAGCGAATGATAATTCTCATTAGTGTCTCATTAGAATGAAATGCTACAAATGCTATTACTGAAAAACCCCATCAATACAATCGAAATCATATCAAATAAAGCTATCATAAAATGTGTACAGTAATTAAACAATGTTCTGAAACCGATAACAGAAGAATTTAGTTAAAATTTAAATAGCTCTGTACATTCAACAGGTAGTCTACAGCGCGCTATGGAAGCTACAGAATGAAATTTTTTTTCTCTCTCGAAACATATTTCAACCTGGTACGTGTGACGATCGTTTTAGAGCGGCAGAAGGGGTTAGTCATGTTTACTAGTTTTTTTTTGTGTGTTGTTTCGCTGATTGACACGCCCAACCTGCTTGAAGAATATATTTCTACCAAACTGTGTATGCTATTGAAATTATAATATTATTTATTTATGAAAGTTTTTCTCAAAAAGGTTTCAAAAACTTTAGGCAAATCCAATTATAATTAAAATAAGACTAGAGTTTCTATCAACAATATTGATATTAGATAATTAGCTACTTGAAATTTAAAATAATTAATTACTCGATAATATATTCTGTGCGAATACCTACAACAAACTCGTCTACGGAAATATTCTAATTTGCATTTTTCTTTTCGACTAATTAAAGTACGGGTCGGATGCGGTAAGTCAAGATGGCAAGCATTTTGAACAGGAAACGCAATTATCAATTACAATTGAACTAAAAAAATCTGCTAATTAAAATCTATATCTCTTAGAGCTTTCTTTCATTCTTTCTTTTTTCTATCAGCAAGGGCTCTAGGCTCGGCATTCTTCACGATTGACGTAGCACATTGACGTTTATATATAACCCATAGATATAGGCGTCACAAAATGAAATCAAAACAATGGAAAAAGCTTTTCAGATCCTTCATTTAGATAGTTATAAAAATAGAATCATGTAAATAGAGAAAATCATGTGAAAGGATAAATTACCTTTCTACTGAGCAAACACAAAATATAAATGAAAAATTATTGTATTCGTGAATTGAATTGGCTTAAGTTGTTTTCATATAGTTGTATCTACTAGATTTACCTTTGGTAAATCCCTAATGTGATTTGCATCCAAAAGAAGTTCTTCAAGACTCCGCGAATATCTGAGAATCTCTTCTGGGACCGATGGGAGCGAGCAATGCCGTTTATCGACGAATTCCACCTGTCGATTACAACCTTTGAAGATTGGAATGCACTTGAACATCTTAGCTACATAAATGTACACCAAATGGTTAAACTGGAATTGTCAATATCACCGTGATCAGGCATTAATCCAGAACAATGTTTAA
Organism: Chrysops caecutiens; assembly: GCA_963971475.1. Lineage (NCBI taxonomy): Eukaryota > Metazoa > Arthropoda > Insecta > Diptera > Tabanidae > Chrysops > Chrysops caecutiens. The sequence goes on along the minus strand of OZ020569.1, from coordinate 39,335,156 downwards.
TACTTTTCGTGGTTAAAATTCAAGAATTTTGTCGCTACTTGAAAGTTTTTCACACACATGCATATATTTCACTAGATGGCATAAATTTTTGGCACTTGACAGACTCGTATTATTCTTCATTCCAAATAGCACAGAAAACACAATAACAATAATTTCACACTATTTCCACACCATAAAACTGAAGATTTGTTTCGCTAAATACCATACTTCATCTAATAAACCCCTAAAGGGACACGTTAATGCACAATACACTTCTTCTATACCGTCATCACCATCAAACAGCCTAAATGGCTGAACACGGACCAAGTACTGTTAGATTTTTAACAACAAATTTTTGACTGGATCTTGAGCTGTCACTGTTCTGCCAACATAAGAATATTGAAAAATCTAAGGCCAAATTCATTCTTACATTAGCGTTATCCACATAATAATAGTTCACATTCGCTTAATGTTCTTCTGAAATCAACCTTTATATTTAGCGATAGTTTACGTCTTTTAGTAGATAGCAAAATGATAGTAAAATGGGCAGAAGAGAGAACTGATCCCGTAGACAGAAATACCTCAATTCAACCTAAATTTTGTAACTTTATATAAGGTTTCTCCGTGTACTTGAAAAACTCACTGATTTTAACTGATCTTGAGTATTTTGCGGTCCCTTTCGGAGAAAATAGGGAAAATCATGAGAGAATTGCTCTCACAAGCACTTCCTCTCCTTACTGATTTTTACTGAATAACTTTAAAACCTGTCAAATGCATGTATTTGACACTTGACAGTTGTTAATTTGATTTTGAATTCAATTGTATATAGGTATTTTGTTAAATTATTAGTAAAATAATTATAATAAACAAATAAATTATTTATTTTTTATTATTTGTGCGAAAATTCATTTAAATTTTTTGTGTACTCCCTGTGAAAATTTGACATTTTTCTTGCAAGTTACTGAATTTCCGTTCCCGTACTATTTTCAGTTGTTCGCTCACACTGAGAGTTACCTTCTCGAGGGCGAAATTTGAGATTTTACTGATTTTTACTGAAAAAGTACGGGCACAGACCTAAAATTCGTATGTGGTCTGATATAAACATAGTTGAAAAAGGTTCGTTTCCAATGCCAGCTTGGAGTGGAGTGTGTTCATGCCGATTTTGGCACTCGTTTCTAATGTCAGGGTGGACTGATTTCACATCTATCAAGATTATAATATTCTTTCCAGATAAAATAACCATTTTTGAAGTATTATACTTTGAATACATACGGACTGAATAATTTTCTGGTCTGAAATTCCATTTCTTTGAGCGGACCAAACTTTCCGCTAATGTTGTAGAACTCGGTTAGAACATTCTCCGCATACGGCATGTTTGTAGAAGTGACACACCGAATGTGCATCGTGTATGATAGACCAATTGAATAGTATTTTTCTCTACACGATTAGGAGAGTAGTATGTTTTGCAAACACACCCAAATTTTCACTTGCTTTTCTCGTAAAGAGATTCTCCGAGTAGCGAAAATCGATACAGGTGTGTGGAAGGTTGAACATCAAGGAATAAAATCGAAAAAGGGAAATTTGACAAAGTTCGTGAAATATAGGCCTAATTCAAGCTTAGCAAGTAAAAAGGTAATTATAACAACTTCTGTTAACTGTGAAAAGTGTCAATTAAAGATTTTCACTGCACCAAAGTGATATTTATCAATTGAGACATTTTCGCTAAACAGAAGAAAAAGATGAGAAGACTCCTAAATCAGAGGATACAGAACAAATATGAATGTTTGCGAAATTGATAAGATTTTCGACATATTTACGCATTTTGGTGTGATTTTTTTAAAAATTATTTTTAATTTCTTTTTAATTTTAGCTTAGTGTTTTCAAAGTTTACATTAAATTCAGAATATTTACATTAAGGTACTATACAAGAATTGCTAAGGAATGTCGATTAAAAAGTGAATTATTAAATTTATGAATGTTTACATGGTAGCTAGACGATTAGGTTAAAAATAACTATTATTCATTATTCAATTCATAATTTGATGCAATGATGGATTTTAATTGTAAAATGTTATATTGCGTGGGAGCAAAGGGACGTGTTACTGGTACATAGCATCTGGTTCATAGTGATAACATAATTTTACTTTCACGTAACATTTCAGATGTGTATGTTTATCTTGAATTATTCGAAAAGTGCTGTGAAAATAATTTAAAGATATCATTTATCAGTAATTCATATTTTTGACAAATTTTTATATTATTTGTAATTTTCCAGAAATGTTGACAACGTAATGTAAGAGATACCGCAGTATTTTCAAGCCTATTAGCATATAATTGGCGAAAAGTATTCATAAAGCTTAAACTGAACTACAATCCCAGAATGAATTTATGTTCTTCTATTGGAACTGGACAAAGTGGCAGTGCCAACAACAGTGAAATGGCCCCAGAGGTACGACCTAAAACAGTTACTGTTAAACATCCTGAATCAAATAAACCAAAGCCAACAACAAAGAAAAGTAAACCGATCCAAGTTGACCAAGATGTCTTAAAAGCTTTGCAAAGATGTAAGGATGAAGAAATTAAGAGATTAGACTTGAGCAAATCGTCTATCACTGTTATTCCGCCATCAGTAAAGGACTGCATACATTTGACTGAATTTTATTTGTATGGAAACAAAATATCCACACTTCCACCAGAAATTGGACATTTATCCAATTTGAAAACACTTGCGTTAAACGAAAACTCTCTGACATCACTTCCAGATACATTGGAAAATTTGAAACAACTTAAAGTATTAGATCTTAGACATAACAAACTTGCTGAAATACCTGATGTCATTTATAAGCTTTCATCTTTGACTACACTATATCTTCGATTTAATCGTATACACAGCGTAGCTGACAATATCAAAAATTTGAAGAATCTTACAATGTTTAGTTTACGTGAAAATAAAATTCGTGAACTAAGCACTGCAATTGGTCACTTAAAAAGTTTAACAACACTTGATGTTTCACATAATCACTTGGAACATTTACCAGAAGAAATTGGAAATTGCACAAATTTAAATGCTCTTGATCTTCAGCACAATGAACTCTTAGATATTCCGGAGTCAATTGGAAACTTGAAGAATTTGGCAAGATTGGGCCTAAGGTAATGATTATCAAATTAAAATTATCAAATAAAATACTAAATGATTACTCTTGATTTTAGGTACAATCGCTTATCATCTGTTCCTGCATCTTTAAAAAATTGTAAATATATGGATGAATTTAATGTAGAAGGAAATGGAATTTCTCAGTTACCTGACGGTTTGCTCGCTAGCTTGAATTCACTAACTACAATAACACTGTCCAGAAATTCATTTACTAGTTACCCATCTGGTGGTCCCGCTCAATTTACGAGCGTGACGAGCATTAATCTGGAGCACAATCAAATTGATAAAATTCCATATGGAATATTTTCACGTGCAAAAGGTCTTGCAAAGCTCAATATGAAAGAAAACTGCTTGACATCATTACCCCTTGATGTTGGAACATGGACAAATATGGTTGAGTTAAATTTTGCAACAAATTCGCTGACGAAACTACCTGACGACATTTTAGCGTTGCAAAATTTGGAAGTTTTAATTTTATCCAATAACATGCTAAAGAAAATACCAAATACAATTGGAAATCTACGAAAACTACGCATATTGGATTTGGAAGAGAATCGTATCGAAACATTACCGAACGAAATTGGATTATTGCATGATTTGCAAAAATTAATTTTACAAACAAATCAAATCACAATTTTACCACGAACCATAGGGCATTTAACAAACCTAACTCATCTATCGGTTAGTGAAAATAATTTACAAGCATTACCAGAGGAAATCGGCGGGCTTGAGAATCTGGAAAATTTGTATATTAATCAAAATCCATGCCTTGAAAAACTACCATATGAGTTAGCTTTGTGTCAAAATTTGAAATACTTAAATATTGATAAATGTCCATTGAGTTCAATACCGCAGGAAATTCAAGCTGGTGGACCCTCTTTAGTCCTACAATGGCTTAAAATGCATTCACCCTACAGACAAATGTGATTTCTCTCAACGATTTTGTAAAGCAATTATTTTTTTTATTTTTATATTACCGTATCATACAAAACATTACGTTACTATAAAGATACAGAGATATTGTTAACACTGTTATTTTTAGTATTATTAAATTACTATGAATATTATAAATATTGATATTATTTTGTGTAAGAAGTCTGAAATGTAAAGATATTTAAATAACATTTGATGCCACATGTTTGTGTATTTATGTCATACCTATATGAACAAGGGAAATACATATAGTACTTGTGCAAATATTTCGTTTTAATGAAATATCCATATCCAAAATAACCAGGGAATGTTGTACAATCTTTTTTCAGGCTTTCAGACAATTAAGAAGAGGTACATTTCACTTCGTTTATAGATCCATATTGATTGATTCTGTATTGATTTATTTATTTCGTATCATTTGGCGGACAAAAATATTTTGAATTACAACAAAATAAAAGTATATAACAAAGTTAGACAACTATGCTATAAACGCTAACATCTTCTCTCCCCTTTCACAGTTTTTCGTTTTTCCTTTTTCTCCATTTTCATTTGTTTCTGTTTTTCTCGATCCTCTTTATCTTTCTCCTTTTTCTTTTGGCTGTCAACTCTGGCTTGCTCCTTGCGCTCCTTCAAAGCTTGTTCGACATCATGAGCATTTGTATTTTTCATCATATTTCCGGTTGATGGTTGGCAGTTCTCCCCATCCTCACATTCATCTTCACTGGCAGAGAGCTACAAAAATGACATTATGAATTGATTATACTATCTAAACGATAGAAACTGAATTGTTATGATTATTTCTGTAATCTGAAAACTGCCAAAATGATTTCTTAATATCTCACAAACCTGACTATATTGAGCCAAAATTTTCTCACGAATCCTTAGTTCGTCGCCGGTGTATTGTCGTTGTTTGACTGTCTCAACTTTTTTCACTTCTGGCAGTCGGACCAGCTCCTCGCAAGTTTCAGGAGGCAGATGTCCTTGTATTTTCGGTTCTTCTCTTGTTCTGAGCTGCCATTTGTCTAATATATTCTTCGTTAATTCTGCTAAGCAATTTTCCTGAGAAATAAATAAAAATTTTACCTAACTATATCATATAACAAACACAGCACTTTAACCATACACTTATTTCACTCAGAACTCCTTCTATTGCTTCGAGTTTTTCCTGCAACACATCATCGCCCTCCAAAATGCTGATAATATACGGACAAAATACTTTTTCATCAACGCTTAAGTCAGACAATTTACTGCTCAACCAGTTTTCGAAATCGCAACTGTCATCTGTAGTCGCCATCGTGCTAACCTAACAGAATACACATTCAATGCCATGACAGACATTCGCTATAGGATCAAATTATACTGTATTTAATGACATTGCGTGAAAAGAACATGAGCAATGATTTATGAAGCAAGCGTTGATATTTTAGGATACTTCAAAACTGTCAATGTCTTATATAATATACTATCTTCTTAAATTTTCATCTAAAGCAAAGACAATTCAACCAATTGTTAGCTAATAATCAATATTTTATGTAAAATTGTGAATTATCATTTAATTTTCCCTTGAAATTTTCATAAAACCGTAAAATTCAATTTGTTTCTCCCTCATGAACGCATACTTTTTCATGCAAACGCTGCTTGTAAGCACGAATGCTTAATTTGTCTTGAAACGAACGTAGTGCCATATTTGCAATCGGATACTTATTCAGCAGTAACTTCATCCCAGTGCTTGCAAAATATGGAAAATTCAAATCTAGGCTGCTTCAACATGTTTGAACATTTCTTCATTCTTTTTACATTAAAACAGATAAAAATTCTATTTTAATTGTTTTACTGTTCTAATAGCTTGTAACTAATGTTAAAGAAATAAATTTGCAAGACTATGCACTTTGAAACCTTTAAGTAATTCTACAGCTGAACAAAATCGATTTTCTGAAAACATCATTTTGGTTAAATATCGCGAGTTCCTCTAAAGGGGAATCACCCAGAACCTTTTGAAGCTTTTTTGCTGCCAAGTTACCATATTGCACTATCATAGAAGTAAATCTCTTTGGGCACATTTGCGTACTTAATGAAATGCTACATAATAAAGTAAAACCTTTTTTTAATTTACATCATGCTTATTCATTTATTTTACCTTTATTTAAAATTATTTCAGGTTTATTCACATATGTACTTCTATAATATCTGCAATACCTGGGACCAGAGCCGTGACGGATATTCGAAATGACGGATAATGGACAAGTTTTTAAAAAGAAAGACTTGTGCCTATGAGGAAAGGAGTACATTCACAAACAACAAACTTAACGAAAAATATGTCTAGTTACGAATTAATAATTTTATACATATTTACATAACGAAAAAATCAAAAGAAATATTCAATGTGGTGGTAAAAATTCGGTTAATTTTAGCTGCTTAAACTGTGCTTCCATTTTTTTCATCGCAAAACTGCAATCGTCTCAAAATCAATGCGTCCGTGTTGTTAGGGTTAAATAACTTTAACAATCTCTTATCGGTGCAGGTTAGCAGACGTGACGGATAAATGAGGTTCTACTGTCTGTTACGTTAATCCTTACGTTTATTTATTTATTTATTTCAACTAAATGCAAGTGCAGGCGAAAGAATACGTCAGACGAATATATATTAGAAAAAAAGAATGTAAGTGATAATAGAAATCGTTACATAAAAATATATAAATAAAAAATTATATAGAAAACACTTGAAAATACTAATACTATAATTAAACGGCACTGCAATGTACTGACGGATCAGGGAAGCCAATATTAGGAAATGAAAAACAATTCGAGGGAAATTGCATCAACGCAAACCCGAAACCCCCACACGGTCATTATTTGTGCCATGCACGTGTTAATATTTAAGCAAGCGTATGACGGATTCCATCCTACCTATGTCTGTGCAATGATCAGTAGATGGTGCCACTGAGGTGATTAAGTGTGGATTTCGAATTAATCTACTCCCGAGAAGATTTCGAAAATGTATGGTAAATCTTGGCGGTTTCACCAAGATTTCGGGCTAATGCATCGAACAATATTTTTAAATCTTATTAACTATTATTTGCCTAATACCGCGTTTACACCGACCGAAATCAAGTAGATTTAGTGAGATGATTAAATAAATCTCCTTCCACATTTTGCTTGTAAAATTGTTGTGTTTTGTTGTTCTATTTTGTTTCGAATTACAAAACATTCTTGGATTACATTTACATGTTTATCCATGGTTTTCTTATTCATGCCGTTTGCATAATATGCAATGTAATATACCATATACAGGTACTGCAATTTATTTTCGCAATCGAAGCAACGGACAGTTTCTAAGTATTATTAAAAAATCCGCCTGTCTGCTTTTTTAATTTGAATTTTCTTGATAATCTGCAACAGAATTTTTTCAATTTAAATTAAAATTAGACATCAAAGTATCATTGTTTGCTAAAGGAATGGCATTTCATAAAGAAAGTCAATACACATTTTCATTTTTAAGATGCGGATTGATTTAATGAAATAAATATGCATGAGTTTAACATTGAAGTAGATGAGTAAAGTTAATATTCCATTTCCCTTGTTTGATGTATACTCGAACTTTTTCCAGAGCTTTGCCTATTGGTTCTATAGAGACTACGTCATAATATGGATATTTTATTGAAAGGAGTGCGCACAGTATTCTGATTTCTGATAAGAAGACTGAACCGGCCCAAAGTATAAAAGAACATCCTTTGCCGAACGACTTCACTTTAGCAACAGGTATACTCCTGGCAACATTGCTCAGTAATATTTTCCTCTTCTATCCAAGATCAAAGTGAGTTGAGTCATTTTAAGCTTCAATAAGTGACCGATACACCATATTACATTATATTAACGTTTATTCATTTTCATTTAATTACAATAATTTTGAGTGTGAGGAATTGTAACCGTTTAAAAATAATATTTCAAATATTTGATTTTCGAATAGTGATTTTGAAAAGATGGATTTTTCTTAAATTTATGAACGTTAAGTTATAGATTATAGTTTTTCATATTTGGTTCATTCATTATCAATCCTTTTAGTGTGCAATTAATAGTGTCAATAGTGTTAACAAATTTTATTATTTTCAGAAAACTTTGCAAATCATGTCGCTCCTTTTCAAGCGTATCTCTGTTCTAATATGTTTTGTTGTATTGATCACTGGAGTCACTGCTTCAATGTCACGTCCTCCAAGGAATGATATTCCAAACATGACAGACGCATACAAGTATCTACACGACCTAGACTCCTACTACTCCAACGTTGCTAGACCCAGGTAAGTTTTCCAAGAAAATTATGAATTCAATGATTTTGTTTTAAGATGTTTGCTTGTATACCATTTATACAATATAATCCCTTTTTGGTATCTTAAAACAATTTCAAATATTTTTCATTTGCAATTTTATTGAGATGCAATGCCTCAAGTTTAAGAGAATCCTTGAATGAATTCTCAAGTCAATATTTACACGTTCTAAAGTCAAGTGCGCATACATTAATTCATTTAATTTATAAATCACACAAAATCCAGTGGAATAAATTTAAATGCATCTAGGCTTGTACGCAGTGAAAGTAGATTTGTTGAGCCTGAAGTTGAAGAACTTGAGACCGCAATACAACTTTTACGATTAGAAACTATAGATCGGATTTACTCGAAACATACGAGACCCAGGTGAGGGACATGTTCGCCGTAATAATGCGCACATCCATACTGTATATACACGAAACGACATATTAAACTAACGACATTTAAGCTTTAAATTTCGATTATGCTTTATTCCTCATTTCTCAAATTGACTTACAACAAATAAGAGTTTTATTTATATTACAGATTTGGAAAACGTTTTGGCTTTTCACGGCTCTTCAAGAACAGGGTTCAAGACTACCCGGATATGGTAGAGTACGTATGATATCAAAATTTAATAAATCTAGCTTATGAATAATTTACAGGAAGGACAGTATAACAGCGTGGAGCCCCAAAGATGAACCCTTTTGAATCGTTCAACTTTCAAATGACTAATATCAACTTTAACTCTAACTAACACGAAAACTATTTTTTCAAAATTTGCATATGAAACAAAATTGAATATGCTAAAATTGAATATGTAAATTATTGTAAAAAATGTGAATTATCAATAATAAAGTATTAAAACTTCACAACTACACCTGTTTTTAACTGTAGAGAACCTTATTTCCACTTCCATATTCTAGATACGTACAACAAAGAAACTAAATATATAAAATTCATGAAGGAATACTAAATTTCCTATTCCACATATTGAATAAAACGATGTAACATGTTTAGCTTTTTGATCAACATCGGACACATGAAGACATCGCTCTACTATTCTTCACAACTTGGACGTTAACAAATAACTATTTTTTGAAGCAGAGACAAAATCTGACAAATCTCTAATGAAGTGTTTTAAGGGATGATAACTCTTCTCACTTTGAACCCTGGTTTGACGTGAGATTCTATTGTTGAGACCTATTATCTCCATGTATGTATATACTCTTTACAGTCTATTTTCGGAAGTTTTTTGTAAATTCAGTATTGAGTCACAAATTTATACATTTTCCACCCAAAAATTTTATTGTTCAGAAATTTTTAACCATTAGAATCTAGATTGTATGCTGTAGAAAGCGTTAATAGATTGTCGTTGTGAAAACACATGAAGCTTTTAATAACAAACATCTTCTTCGAAAATCAAAGGTATCAGCGTCATCAAAGGACTGATTAATGTTATTGATTTTTATGGAATTTAATTAAATCGCACTCGAAAAATCCAATCATAACAGCAAGTCAAGCATGCTAATTGACAACGACTGATGGATTAGTTCCATCTTCAAGATAAAAACTAATAACACCCAGCAAAATATGTTAATTTTTTAATTAAGATATCAACACGGTGAAACAGGTGGAACGTGATTCACAGAATAAAACGTGGTTGAAAAACTCCCGATATACTGTATGAATCACGCTTTTTAACATTACGGCTTACAGTCTGGCGATTCACGCCATGCTCAAAGTCTCTTATAGTGTACACCTAAAATAAAATAGTTATTCCATCTTGTACGTGAAACATGCTGCTTTATTTAAGTAGAAAATGTTAGATGACTAAAAAAATTTGATTTGACTATTTTCCTACATTTTTCAAAACATCAATGTTGAATTTGCATTGAACCTGCTCAACAACATTCTAGATATTTTATATAATATTGTGTTCTTAATTTTTCACATTTTCTGTTTTTGTATCATCTGCACCATTATCAGTGATATTTTCTGCTTGGGATTTTTCGTCATTATTTTGCATCTCTTTGTTGGTGGTATCATTAGTATTGTTATTATTAATATTATTAACATTATTAGATTTGTGAGGTTTTGGTAAATATAACCTAGTCCGGTTTATGTCTTTTCGTAAGTGTTGTCTGAACTCAGTGTGGCAGTGTTCACTGTTGGTTACAATTATTTCTCCAGATTCAGTTGTAGTAACGCGTGCTTTGCAATTGAATTTTCTGGATAAGTTGCACTGCCAATATTTTTTATCTTTTCTAATGTACTGTATACCAAATGTATGTCCATCATGTAACAAAAGTGGTTTTCCTCGTTGGCTTAATATAAACTCCAACTTTCCATTAAACCAACGTTCACCAGGACAGGCTGAAAAATTTAGAGTTATTGAATGATTATCACATTGGATATACAGAGAATAAGTAAATACCCCCCATGTTGCATATCAATTCCTGGACATTAAATGAAATGGAAACAGCTCACAAGGTGAATCTTCACAAGATAAACTGAAAGTCAATGAATACCTGAATCATGCATTCTTTTGAATTGTTATTATTCGTTGGTTTATCACATTAAATCAGGCTGCTGATTTTTGTTTCATGTCATGTTATATCCTTCATTTGGTTAGTAATTTTTTGAAAATGGTTACCAGTTGGTTAATGTATGGGTAATCTTAGTAGATGTTTAGCTTATTAGCAAATAAATTTGCATTTGAAGTTGAATCGATGGAGCTAAATAACAACACTTGTTTCATCATTTCTAAGTTATTTGTTCAAAACAAATATATTGTATTTTATTGACTAAAGCATTGAACAAAATATTGAATACGAAATTTCTTGCTGTGAAGAAATATTCTAAAGGTACATAATTTAGTTTGTTGAGCATAAGCTCAGTAAAATGCGATCACGTTAAGTACAATTAATCTAAAAATTGTATCCTATATACATTTATATATATGTATGCATATATAAACAGTTTTCCATTGTAAAATAATTTCCAATATCTTTAAATATAGAATGATCAACATATTTTGGTTGCTTCAATGTTAAACTTGAATATTAATCCTACAATTTAAGTTACTTAAGAATAGTTTTATGTGCGTTCAATTTTGAAGGTTATTTGCGTGGGGGATATGGATATTAAATTACTTTCAGACAAATCACTTGCAATTGGTGGAACATTTTCGCAATTGCTTTCAACAACTGATGGAGTGCATACAGGCACAATAGTACTATTTACAGAGGATCTCGCTGACATTATGTTGCTAGAGCTACTATTAGAACCATCATTGTTGCTAGAGCTGTTATTATCATTGTTTTTGCTACTATTGTTTTGGTTGACATTATCATTAGTGATGTGGTTCTGTGGGTCATTATTACCATTATCATTATTATTATTATTAACACTAGAGCTTATATTGGTATTGCTGCTAATACTTTCACTACTCCTACTTGTGTTATTATTGCCAGTCTCGCCACTGTAATAGATATTTTCGTCAGTGTTGTTGTTATTACTCTTAATACTATTATTATTATTTTCGTTACTGCCACCATCTTTTATACTGATATTGCCACTAGGATTTTTGCTATTGTTATTACTATTAACAGTGTTGTTATTATTACTGCTACTATAATTCTCACAGCCAGTATTTCCTCTATTGGGAGATGATATCATGGACGCCGTGTTAATCTGTTGTGACTCCAGAATTTGAGACTCGTCATTGTTACGACTTGTTTGCGAAAATGAAGCATAATTATCAGCAGCTAATTGCATTTTATTTAAACCCACTGCAGAGTTCGAAGCAGGAGAGGAATATTGGGACAACGGATTGAGCATAGGTGCCATATTAGTGAGATGCATTAAATTATTTTGCGACAAGACATTCTGCATCATGTTCTGAAGAACAGCTGCATTATTTGACGAATAATTGTGTTGGCCTTGCAATTCTGAAGGATAATGCATTTGATGATAACCAGATGAATATTGTTGCGATGAATGAAACGGTAAATGTTGTTGCTGCTGGTTGCTAACATTGTGCGATGTGTTAGCATTTTGAGGCATTCGTACATTCGATCCTCCGGTTATCGCGTTGCTTGTGTTGGACAAATTACTATCATTTCCACCTGACTGTTGCATTCCAGAATGTACTGAATTTATAAAAGGATTAAATAAATCATTGCTGCCCGATGGCTTCATATGAGGTTGATGGTTGTGAACGCCGGTAGCGGAAATTATTCGTCCCTGATGGGTAATACAACGAGCACGACACATCGTTATTCGGTAGGATTTACACAACCAATATGTTTTCATTCCCTGTTGGGTTGCTACTGTATTATTACGGTTAAATATGCAATTTCCATGTAACAATGATGTGGAAGTCAGCATTGTTATGTTGCTACCTAGTTTTGAAAAAAATTATACGTTTAAAGTTGCAGGTCAAATAGTTATCAAAGACTGAACAAGTGTAAGAAACAAACGAAAAGGAAGACCACATAAGTATATGAGAAATTCAGAGAGAAGATGTAGGGCAACCTAAAACCATATATAGATTATGTTTATGTATAAAACAGCAAACCAAGGAAATAGATTGTTAGTCAATTTTTATAAAAACTAAAACTATTAAAAATTTTAGTTGGACTCTTATATAAATTAGCTTAATAACATTTAATAAGTGTAAAATGTAAAATATAGCCCTAAGCCATGCAAATTGTTTAAAAAGCAAATCAATCATTGTTTCTGAATAAGTAAAATTAGTTCAAAGCATTGTTTTTAATGAGAGTGTCTGGTGTAGTGTTTCCATGTTGTTAGTCAAAGAAGTGATGTTAAAACTTACCCGCAGGAATATCATTGTAGTTTCCAGCACTTTTAGGAAAATCATTCTCCGCGTGTAATTCATTTGGATATTCAATATTACGTGGTTGATAAACATTGTAATCAAAGTTGAAATGTGAAGGAACAGAGTTTCGCATGCCTCCAGGACTCACTGGCATATCAGATATTTCACGTTTCACGCTATTTATATCAAACCTTGATTCAACCATAGATATTTGTGGCACTGGAGGTAAGGCTACATCGTCTGATGTTGAAAGTTCCATTGAAGTGGTGTTAAGGTTTTGTGCGTCCATATCTGAATATCTTTTGCAGTGTTTTTTCATTGACATATGCTCGTGATCTATGTTTCTTTTCGAACTAGAACAGGAGGGTTGTGTCATAGAACTTTCTAACCGTTGGCTAACCATCGATGAAAGATTGAGTTTGCTTTCAGGATTTTTCCGATTGTTTGATGGACTATCTTCGTTAATGTCGGACATACGTTCATTACCATCTTGGTCATGAACGAATTGGTTAGAAGATTTCGAAGTTGATGATGTAGCCAATCCTTTTATTTGTAGGGTTTGTGCAATTTTCATGAATGTAGAAAGTTCTGCATGTTTCACATTTACAACCCCTTGGTACATGAACTGTAACAGCTCTGTCATTACGGTGGAGCTTATATCCTTCAATACAACTGAAAAGAAAAATTTTTCATTCTAATACATAATCTTACACAAAAGTTTTCTAATAAGAATATTTTCCGTTGAAATACACAAAATTTAGAGCTAGTGACAATTCAAAGGAGACACTTATGGAATTTCTACAGCGATTACATATCAAACTGGTTTTCTAAACTCAGTGTATCGACTATTGACTATTAAAGCACTGGACGTCGAATATTGATTCTACTAACTGATGCAAATAAGTGTCGACCATTTGTGATTAAATTTTTCGTCTAAGATACTAGGTACCTAGCATTGGAGCTTTTACCTTACTCCAAGAATAATCCTTAAAAGATTTAACAAATGTTAACGTTGAAAATATTTTAAAATAAAATTTAAAAATTTCAACAACAATTGATAATGCTATAAAAAATTAATCTAATTTTGAAAAAGCGAAATACTAATATGCAAAATAAATGAGTGATATCAAAAATAATTATACAAAATAAAGCTCAAGGTAAAAGATGATCGTACAAAAGAGAAAAATAAATATAATTGAAGCTATTATAATAATGAATAGTAGCTGATCTGGTAGGGTAAGGTAAAATTGCCTACAAATAATGATAATTGCCCGTAGCAGCTCATGACAGCTTCGTAAAACTTGCACAACCGCAGTTTTATTTTATTCAATATTAAAATAATTGAAGAATATTTTCTCAACTCGTTTCAACTTGTTGTTAATAGTCTCTTATCGAAATCGATATTTATCGCAATCTCGTTGCCACAGTGTTATTGCTTTGCAAGAAAAGATCAAGAACTTTACTCTAATATGATTTTTTCTATAATAGAATTGATAATGAATATTTGTTTGTCAGCGTTTATGATAAATTTCGATGTGTAAATATTTAAACTTACTTATCGGATGCTTGCAGGGGTTAGCAATAAACATTTCCTGAAAATATGGACTGCATATTGCTAAGACAATTTTATGCGCCTGAAGTAATTTTCCATCACAGGCTAGAGTCACGTCAACCAAATATCCCCGATCGTAAAGATTTTGGAAACCTGAAGCAATGTTGTCTTGGAAATTATTCCAGCACAGAGCAAATTCATCATCCATATTTTTTGTTTTAATGACTTTCACTGCGCACAAATTACACCGTTGACGTCTCTTGCTTTTTGTAAAAATTTATACAAAATGTTATTGTTCATATATTTTTATGTAAACATGTTTCTGATCTTTCAGAAAAGAGATTTGTTGGATAGTATTCACAACTACCTTAAAATTAAATCACATAAAACTTTTCCACGTAACCTACGCCCGACAAATCCAGACTATACCCAATAAAACACTAAATTTGATGGAGTATGGAGATTCTTACAAATGGATACAGTCCCAATTTGACACAACATACAGTGCCATCTGTCTTTTCATAATGGTTATACATAAAAAGCTACAATTTCTAAATGAGCAGAAATCTTCGATTTTTGTATTAAATACAAGCAATTTTTTATTCAATTTATTTTTAGTTTCTTTTGAAAATTTCAATTTAGATTTAACATATATTTTTAATAAAACTTGTTACGCTTTACATTTTTGTAATGATGAATCTTTTATCCTGGTAAAACTTCTGCTATTACAAATGTGAAGAATGGTATTTTCAACGAAAAACTCGTTATATTCGTAAATTTGACTTGACCAAATTGTTTTTTCAGTAAATGGAAATATCTACTATTATACATTCAAATAAATGTTCTTCTTATTCACAAAAAAATATAGTAGCAGTATTCTACATGACATTTTAAACAATGCTTATTAATGATCTGTGTACAGGAAAATATTATGTAGTAAACGCATTATATTATTCCTAGAAAAAATATCGAAATGCTGAAAAACAGACAATTCTCCTTCATGGAGAAGTGTCGGTTTTAGCATTCATTTTTTACATTGGGATAGAACTTCCGTTTGCATGCTAACTCAATTCAAGCTTCCTGCAAATAAAAATCACAATTGATTGATTTACATTTGAATCTAATAAAAATGGCTTCAACTCACATAGGACTTTTTTCATCTTCCTCATTGTAATCGATGTTTATCTGGAAATAAATTATATTTTATAAAGAGGGAACCTTATGAAAAATGCTAAAGAATTTAAATTACCTCTGAAAAGTCCAAGTTGGACGTGCTTGATGATACCGAGTCAGAGCAATGAGATAAAAACGACAGTTCTTTAGAACACCATAATTTGGGTTCATAATGTCCATCCGGGTTTTGTGCCTTGAAATTCTTCAATCTTGTATTTTCTTTCGAAAGTTGACTGTGCAATGTTCGAATTTTCTTTTTAATTGCCACTACTGTTACATTATCTTTATATTTTTTGACTTCTTTCAAAATCAAATCGAAGCTTTGTTTCCTTTTTCTCTTGTTTGTATAGCAAATGTCAGCTGGATTGTAAAGATGTGGATATTTTTGAATTTCACGTATGAGGGCAAGCGTTTGTCTTCTGGTCCAATTATCGACAAATTCATCTGTTATCACTGAAAATTTCAATTACATTTAATTAGATGTGAAATTACATAAAAGAAGTAGTTATAGAAAACATGTTATACTTTGGCTCTTGCCCTGTCTTCATATATTATTCTTGACAACAATTGCCAAGCTCAACAATGCCAATTTTATGATACCACGATGCTTTTTCTCACATAATTCATGTAATTAAATTTATGCTCTTACTTTCAGATTCCTGCCCAGTATTCAGCTCTTCTTTTTCCACGGTTACTTCGTCCACATTCTGAACGAAATCTGAATAATCCATTAAACCACTATCCAAGCTCAAGGGATCCCTTTCAGCACAAAAGCCCGATAGGTTTTGCGAAGTAGACGGAGAAGTAAAGGAATCTGAGATTTTAGCTTTCTTTAAAACCGGAGTCAGGCTATTATCTTTTTGTTTATAACCTGTGAATAAATAATGCAACATGTTAATAATTGATATTTCCGAAATGTGAAGTGTTTAACCTTTTATATTTTGGATTCCAGTAAATGAATTATTAGTGTTAGTTGAAGGCATTGTTTTTTGGTTGTCAGTAGTCGTTTGGTGGGACGTATTTTTTGGATTGATGTGCGTAGACATTGTTGACAATCCTCGTATTTGTAACAATTTAGCTACATTCATAAATGTAGGGAATTCAGTATACTTTATGTTCACAAATCCTTTGTACATAAATTGCAAAATGGACTTCATTACACCAGAGGAGACATCTTTTAGAACGACTAAAATACACAAATTGAAGATGAATTTTCGTTTCTCTCTTTTGTTAACAGTAGCGGGAAACTTACTAATAGGGTGGTTGCAAGGACTGGCAGCAAACATTTCCTGGAAGTAAGGACTGCAAATTGCCAATATCATTTTGTGCGCTTGAAAGAGCTTTCCATCACAAGCTAATGTCACATCTACCAGAATTCCAGAGTCATATAAACTTTGAAACCCTGTTGAAATGTTATTCTCGTAATTATTCCACCGAAGAGCAAACAAGTTATCCATTTTTCACTGCAATAAAATCTTTTTACTTTAAACCTATATACTTTAGAATTATTAATCTTTTATAGATGCCATTTATGTTGGAAAAATTAAAATAAATTTTTGTTTTAGCGCACTTCTAATAAAATTTTGATTTCGTAAATGCGATTGAAGTTAATTCGTGTACAAAAATATACATCACCGTCAAACTTCAGACAATAAATTGAATGAAGTTAGTTGTGCATCCTAAGACCTAAGAGCGAAATTTCCCAAAGAACGGTAAGGAAAGAAGATTGGATATGGAAATCATTCAAAATTTTTTTACTTACAGGACATTCAATCTTTTATTAAAATTAAGGCAACGGTACAGTTAGTTAGGTTTTGGAAAGCACGCACGTAATCGACGTGAAACCTGCACAAATATAATTTATAATCCTCAATTTGGCTTATGTCAAGTCAAAATCACATTAAAGTAGCAAGATACTTATTTGATTTTGGATGGATACAAATGCAAGAAAGGTATTATATTGTTTGTTCTTGATGAAGATTATCTTGCTTGGCCAAATGTAATTGATCCAAATTGTAGCAATGAGATTTTCATTGATCCAGACTTGGATGAAGCATGTGACGTTATTTGTGAAAACTGTTCTCGTCATATTCTGCCTAATACTTATCAAAAACAGAGATTTCATCACTTATCCATATATGTACTTAAATACAGAGAAAATCATAGACTGGTTTGAAACTAAGTTGAATGATTCAAGATTTATGTGGGAAAAAGGAGTTTATTATATTTGTAATCAAGGTCGTATTGTAAATCTAATAATCCTTGATTTTTGTACTGATGAAATATTTCTAACTGTAGATAAACTTAGAGTCCATCCGGCAGTTCTCATTACTCTAAAAAAAGATATACCGAATCTATTATTGAGCCTATATGTATAGCCACAATGGTGGAACTGTTTTAGCAGCTTAAGACTTTAATTGAGATATTTCATGAAGCAGCTAAAAGGGGAGTACTACCAGAGGTAGTAGAAAATACTTCTTTGACATTCAATGACTCATATGTTATTAATTTCTATTTTTACAACTCATTCATCCAAAAACCTAATAATACGGATAATTACCAAGGGCATGACTGATCAGTCAAGGATACAGATGGTCCCTCTCAAATTTATTGGCGAAAAGTTGAAGTAAAACACATTTAACGTTCTTAACAGTTCGTTTTTATTATTGAATGATTTAATTTAGTTTTTGGAACTGTAATTTAAAAACTCTCTATTAAAAATTTTTAATTTTGCCTCTCTTACATTTTAACTCAAAAACTTTAACAATTACTTACGCAATGTGTAATTGATATATTTTTATAAGAATCATTTAAAAACTAAACCACTGTCCCACCAGACGGTGCACCAGGGCTTGGTGGCATGTATTGAGGAACATTCTAAGAGAATAAATTATGATTTTATTTATATTATTATACATTAGGGATATTTTATTTGAATTCAAATGTTAAGAATTACTTACTGAGAATCCTGGACGCGCCCAAGTGTATATAAATCCATCTTGGCAAGCAGTTAAAAAGCAGTCTTCGCGAAAAATAAGGGCCGTCAAACGCTCGTGAGCAATTTTCTTACATACGAGTGGTTCTAATAACGGACATTCATCAAATCTTGGGCATGCTGGTGTACCAATTAATTTCATTGGATCATATGAGGAAATGGCACTTAACTGCAGTGATTTAACCGTTTTTAAAGAATTGCCATTCGCATTGCTTTCCGCGTTGGAAGTACTGAAACTGTTATGAACTGTAGGCTGCTGGCAGCTTCCACTTGATTTTGAAAAACTAAAGGTTTTCCTATGATGATGATTATGACGATTGTGATTATGACGATCTTCTGTTGATTTTTTATCACTTCCAAAATTAAAATTGGAAAATCTTTGCGTTAAATTATTCAGTGCTAAAATTCCTGAATTATCTGCCGACTTAGAATTTCCAGAAGACGACTTATTACTAATTTCATTTGAAAGCTGACGCTTTGTATCACTTGGAATTATTATATTATTGCCAACATTTGAGTAATTTGCCTGTTTACTAACGCTACTACTTTGTTTATTAATAGTATTTGTATCCGTGTTTTTCTTGTTTGTAGATTCTGCTATTAAATTGCATATACCTCCTACATTCAATGGCGGTATTGAACAGTTAGTTGCAGAAAACTTGCTACAATTACTTTTACTATTATTTTTACTACTATTATTACAGCCACCATTTTCTTTGTTTGAATTTGTCGAATTAGCAGAAGATGTCGGTTTTGTGACATTGATATTGTTCATAACTTCGCCATTGATCTGGATCTCTATATCACTAGTACTGTTTACTCTTTGTCTCAATGTTAATGGATGACGTAATATATCTTCTGTGATATCCCATAAGCACAATTGTGTATCTTGGCTAACTGATCCTAGTCGATAGCTTGTGGCAAGTTTCTCTTGTGTTGTTATACTATTCCGAAGGATTGATGTACTTGGACGACATCCGTTTACATTTTTTTCACCATCCATTGTCTCATAGTTTCCATCATTGTTAACATAGCGATTATCTGCAATTGGATTCTCATCATCTGATAAGTCTGCTCCATCCCAATTTGCATACGATGTTGTATATGGATCAAATGCAACAACTGATACCCATGAACGATGACCTTGTCCGCGTGCAACAACTCGACGTTCTTGTAATGACCAAACTGTTACCAAATCATCTTCTCCACCAACAACAATATATTTTCCATCTGGTGACCAGCATACACAAAGAAAACCTCCAAAATATGACCGAGCGATACCCAAAAGTTCCATTGTATCATAATGGAAAACACGTAAGAAACCATCTTGTGAAACTATTGCCAAGTTCGAGCCACAAGGTGAGAAAGTAAATTCGTTTATGCTACAGTTCTCTGTACCGAACACCCACTTGTACAACGGATTTATCGTAGTTTTCGACTTACAAGTAAGTATAGTATAACCATCGCCCATTTTGAATGGTTGGTAATTTGGAACTGTTGTGGTGCATGGCAATTCTTCGTTGTAAAGGTACAAATTCCCTGAGGCATGCGAAGCCAAGAATAAAGTAGGTGAACCTGGTAACCATTTCAAACAAGTTACTTTAGTTTTATCAATCAAACGCTGTAAGAAAAATTCAAATTTTAAAACTCTTCAAACAAACAGAACTAGTTAAACTTATATACCTCTTCATTATACAGTTTTCCTGGCTCTCGTCGTCCTGGTTGAACCAATTGAATTTGTCCTGTTGTAAAACCAACTAGCAATGGTGCCCCATCGACTGTTGCGCTAGTTGCATTGAAATCATGACAACTGGGATTTGTTCCTTTGTAAAGTTTTTTATCCACTGGTTTGTTAAGCTCATTATCCTGTAATGTTATTCAAATTAAAGGCTTTTCAATTTATATTACCCAACAAAAAAGTAAATATAACTATAATTTTTTGTATATTCAAAATTTTGTGAAGTGTATTTAAGAATGCCTGTACTGTTTTGTAAATGAATTTAAGAAGTAATTGAATATGTTACATGCAGTTCATTTGAAATACTTTTGTAAAATTGTGTCTCGCAAAGTATGCGAATTGAAAATACTAAGATTATTTCGAAGTATACAAAGGATTAAATTGATAGAGGTGTTGTTCGATAATTTCTGTGATCCTTTTCAAACCCCACCGAATAACTGCTTTATTAACAAGTGTAGTCGAGTACATTGAATGTGCAAGACACTTAGAAGATAAAATACTTAGGTTATGGTTCAATAGTTAGTGCTTAACTTAAAACGAGAAATAAAATGATATTCGCCAATCTCGTGATTTTGAAAACTTGATAGTTGACTGAAGTGGTTTCTTTTGAGTCTTGTGTAACAGATAATTCATTTTTTCCGTTTTACTCAATTATTCTAAATAAAGTTATCAGTTTTCCTAGACAACACTTCTAATTCAATAATTGTGACCATTTTCTCGGAATTGAGAGATATCGTTCCGGAATGGGTTTTTCATGGTATTAATGTGAAAACATGAATTATATCTCTCTGTTATATTTACATGAAACATAATGATGTATTATTCTGAAATAAATTTATAGGGTTATTTGAAAAATTCCCCACAATTTTAATTTACATTTTTAGTTTGCAAACACTTAAAAATAAGAGAAAATTAAATTTTCCTTCACGAACAAACAGAGTAATTGAGAGAAAAATTATTCCAGCAATAGAAAATACACTAATATAATCACACATAAACAAATAATATGATAAGAAGTGATATCTACAAACCATTTCTTACATGACAAGTATTTATTTAATTATGTAAAAATTCATTTACATTTACCTTTTTTACACCCCGATATGCATAAACGTACAGCTCTTTTCCGAAATTAAAACATATATGATCTCTGCTGTGTACCTGTGCCGCACCTTTTTGGTCATTATGATATACAGGAGCCCCTAAACGAGATTCAATTGAACTAGCAGACGTGCCCCTATTTGTTGAAGTTCTCTGGCATGGCGATTGACTTTGCTGTCCGAATGGTAATGAAACTATTGACACTCGCACTTGGGGCGAACTTTGGGTGTTCGTGTATCCTACGCGATTAGGTCGAGAATACTCTGATAGGGTCATTAGGCGATATGTGCCTTCCCTTGTGGCAAATTGAGTTTTTAAATCTTCTTTAACATTCGATTCTAATTGCACAGCCATGGCTCAACAAAACAGCTAAATTGCCTTGTATTTAAAAACATTGGAACAACAGTGATTTTATTACTTTCTCAATATTTCTTTAAATACTGACTTAACTCTTATAATAAAGAAAAAACAGCACCTCACAATTTGTTTGACGGATTTGACGAGGTTCGCTAATGTTATTAATTAAAGTTTATTGGTCAAAAAATTGAAGTTGGTAATTTGTCAAATTGCATCGATTAGACACCGTACAAACGTGCGTCTACATCTGGTGTGATTACAACCTTTCAAAAATAAATGAACTAAGTAAATGGATTTAGCTTTTCTCAAAAGGATCTAAAAATCAAAACAGAAATGTTAAATTTACAAAACTAAATGAATAATTGTTATTTATAAAATCATTTTGAGTGTTAGAAAATGAAATCTACTGACATTTACGTTGTGTTTTTAATTAGAATTGATGAAATAACTTTATTACTTATATATGTAATTGATTGAACGTTTTAACTACAAATCCCAGATGGCGTTTCATTTCACCGCCTAAATCCAAGTGTAAGCCCAGTCAAGAAGTAAGCCCGCCGATGAGTTTGGTGTTTGGGAATTTTCTTTCCGAAGTGATTCTTTGATCTCGCTTTCCTCTAGTTGTGTCATATTATATAGTGAAGTCGTTGCCTTTTTGTTATTTACAATCTGAATCTACAGCCCGTGAATTCGTTTATTTTTTGTGAACTCTAAAGAATATATAATTCAGTATAGTGTATACTGACCCATCATCTTGTATCATTTCATTCGTGAGCATGTGTGCAGAGTGTATGTGGGCTTAGCAGGTGATTAAAAATTTCTTTCTTAAATTGTTTAGTTTTATGTATAATGAATGTGTTGTCCCAAAATTTTGTGGACAGACGGTACAAAATAAAGTAGAAAGCTCACAATAGACTTAAATGCAAATAAAACGATATACATGTTAAATTTTGACAAAAGGTGAATTCATTGTGACTAACCTTGTTATAATTTGTGCATATTCTAGATTTGCAAAATAAAGTATTTGACGCTTTCGTGGGTAGCACAGAAGTAATGGTGGAAGGCGCCTTTATGTAAGAGAAATAAATTGATGGATACGCTGATGGATGAATAATTAGGGTAAATATAAACCATTGTTTAATTTAATTTATTGTAAATTATATACTGAGTGTTATATTCAAAATTCATATACGTGATCATTCAAAGTTGTTGAAATGCGTGTCGGTCAAAGTGAAAATCATTCAATGGAATTAAAATGAATTCTTTGCTGTTGTTCTTCGCGCTTCTCAAGTTGTTTACTACTACATTCTTTTATATATGTAGATATTTTTCTGCAAAGTTTTATCAGAATTTCTATCAAATTTCTTGCCACATAATGTCTTCAAATGATGACGACCAATCGGACTTGCTAAGTTCTTTGTTAACTGTTTAACCATTAACCCAGGCTTTCACTTTCCCCCTTTAATTTCTTTCAGGAACGGACTTTGTAGAGTGTTGAAAATTTGTTTGAAAACATTTGTCAGGAATTAATTTTGCGGAAAATTTTGAAAATTCATTTGACAAACTAAAGAATTCATCCCAGGCGTCATCTGTTAATGTTAAAATCACGGTCCCTTTTCAGGCTTTTAGAGTATTTTAGAAAGTTTGGAAAAGAGAAGGTATCGTTTTTAACGGTATGAAATCGTTTTGAGAAATTTTTTGAACATCTGGCCAAGACCGACTTTTATTTTCATGTCCAAACCCATAGTTGAGTATTCCATTCTGTTTCCAGTATGAATTTCAAAACTGCAACGTTTACGATTAACACTTTCTGATAGTTTTCATTCCGGAGATCTGAAGAAGATGGTTCTGTAAATAAATTGTTCGTGGCAAGCAACGATTATTAAAACTAAGACTGATTGTCGGTTTTTTCCTCTTGATATTGATAACACTTGATAAGGCCAAAGGACACATGAAGGACATTCGATGGTTTGGATTTGTACTAAATGTTTAAAAGTGCTTACCAGATTTGTTGTACATCTATTTATCTGAATTTATCCAAACTAATGAATTTTAATAATAATGAAAAGTGTAATTTTATCAAATGTAAATTTATCTTAATGATATCTATATCTTCTTTGTTTTGCAGAAAAACTTTTGAAACATGTCACGAAACAAAGATAAGTACGAAATAAACAATGCAAGAAGGCAACAGACTTTCATGTCGCAAGAAGTTGTGGCGGCAGGAAAGAAGTCTTTTTGGCATGGAGTGGAAATTACAGGTAATTAACAGTATATAGAACACAATAATTTTGTTTTGTATTGAAAAATTTCTTCCTATACTTCCAGGCAACGTCAGAAATTTGAGCCCATCACTATGGCGTTTCGAACATCTCACTGCCCTTTACCTAAATGATAATAACTTGTTGAGACTTCCAGCAGACATTGGTATGCTGGCAAATTTGAGAACATTAGACGTGTCTAGCAATAAACTCAGAAGTTTACCTGCAGAGCTAGGGGAATTAATACAGTTGAGGTATGTTGAGGATAATCATGTTGAGTCTTATTTAAAATGTTAATATTATATTACTTCCAGGGAACTATTACTGAACAATAACTTCTTACGTGTCTTACCATATGAAATTGGTAAACTTTTCCATCTACACGTATTAGGTTTGCATGGAAATCCATTAGGAAAAGAATTTTTAACGGTTTATAACGAGCCAAATGGGACTCAGAAGTTATTAACGTACATGTTGGATAACCTTTCTGGTGAGTGATATATTTATGTTAAAATGGTTATTCACTTTGATCTTAAATTTTATTAATATAATTTCGTAAACAAGTCTAAAAATTAGATATTATGAACTTAGGTTCAAATCAACCGGCTATTCTGTATTGGTCTATAGTCGTATCCTTTCGAAAGTCACTATCGAGTGCAAATCGCGATTCCCGAAAGCACTCTGGAAACCCTAGCAACCATTTAGCAGCTTCAGTCAAGTTAGGTTGACATGTAAGACTTTATTTTTCACACAAGTCATTTACATTACATTCCATTTTTAATGTTTCACGTGAAATTAACCCAAAATTGTAAACAAACAATTTTCAATTCGAGTGAAATAAGAGGTAGGATATGTTTCGGAAACACTTAAAACAAACAAATAAACCCGAAACAAATACTGTCGTGCTAAGAAAGAAAGCCATATGTCCATTTCCATAGTTTTGAGATAATCGCAATTAAAGTTTAAACAAACTGGTGTACTTATATGAGATGCGGCTTAATAAATTAGTCATTTTCTTGAAACTCTGATGGATATATGCTTTGATTTCAAAGCAAAAAGATAGAAAAGGTTTTCAGGAGTACAAAAATACTCAAAAATCAAATTCTTAGGACGGCAGAATAGATCTCGTTACTTCTCAAAAAATGTTCAAGACAACATTAAAGTTTGACGGGGTTAGTGCGATTTTACTGCATTCAGCTTGCTGATGATTTGCTGATGCAAATTTTGTGCAAAAATTATTTATTTTGAAATCAATTGAGCAATGTTGGAATATATTAAAATATCATTTCAATTTTATCAATTTAAGTGAAACATTTTGAAAACAATTTTATAAAAACATTAACTTAAATAAGTAATTAAAACATTTCTTTGCTCCTAAACTTTCGTTGATTTAGTTTTGGTTCATTGAACAGAAATTCAGATTTCGACGTGCCACTTAATCTTTATATAATCAATATGAACAATAGTTAATGTTTTCGATCACTTTGTGGATAAAGGTTACTCGGAAATGCAGTCTATAAAATCTTTGTTTTCTTCAAGATTTTGCATCCGGTGTTGTCCATGTGTACATGCATTTGATAAAAAATATGTTGTTTGATAACAATTTGAAAGCTTAGATCACAAACAAAAGCATGCATTCGTAATTTGAAGATATTTGGTGTTATAATTTATACTGTGAATGTTTACTTCAATCAGTTAATGCTGTATTATTAATTTCTGCAAATACTTTCTGATTTTGTGAATCCCCAATTTTGACATATCTCTTGATTTTAAGGTCTCCATAGATGTATACCATAGTTTTTAAGTGGAATACTGCGTGTTAATTATCGATTATCACTCTTGGATCTCTCTGTCCCTTTACATTTGTCTTATGTTAGGGCAAGTTTTAATGTCGTATGTGTCAATCAATGTGTCGTTGTTAGAATGGTCGATATCGTTTAAAAGTTTGAGGGCACGGTCTCTTATGTATATTTTAACTGGTTCTATATTTAGGTGCCTGTGTATGTCGTCGTTCCGTATGTACCAGGGAATGGCGAAGATTTTCCAAAGGGCATTATTTTGTTGTCGTTGTAAGATTATCTCGAGAACAAATTATTGTATTGACATGTTACCAATTTCATTCGATGCATAATTGCGTAACTTACAACTCATTAAGTTTTCTGCAAAATCGGTCTAGCCTTTTTTGTAGAGGATATAAAAATTAAGCCATACTGTTAAAATTTTGAAATTTATTAAATGTAATATTTATTCATGCTGATCGAAACATTGTCAAAGTAATATTGTGAATTATATATGTTGTTATAATTTAACCATAGAAGATTTGATAAATACAAAAAATTCACTGAAAATCCTTTTAGCTATTACTTAGTCGTGTGGACCTCACGGATCGCAATTACACCACGGCCCGTTAATTCTAATTAACCCTTATTTAACTACTTTTTCGATATATTTAGCAATTATCTTTGCATCAAGTCATTTCAGTGTCACCTCAATTTTCGACCCAAATGTGTTTTTAACTTACTAATTTCATCACTTGCTAATCAATGAAAGAAAATAAAAAGAACGTGTTATGTGTTTTGTGTGTCGTATGAAAGAAAGATATGATAATGAATATATGGTGTTTTGGGATATATCGTTGTCGTGAAAATAATACGTTGTTTTAGCGTTAACACAAAATCTTTCACTGCAAGAAGAATATCTCAATGTATTTATTTACAAGTTATATGTGAAAATAATAATTTTATTGGTGCATAAAATCTAGACCATAAGAAAGGTAGTAATATTTCATGTTGTTCAATTTTATGATTGTGTGCAAAATCGGTTTACTTCAATAAAGAAAGTCAACGATTTCAAATTTTGTCTTTAAAAGATGATTAATTCTGTGACAAAAACACGAACATGGTTTCGAAGAGATAGTGTAGGTTTGGTTTTCCATTCTTCTTCCACTTCCGCTTTGGAGTGAATCTTGTGCACACTTCCAGTTCTCCCATCGTTGGTAACTTTCTCCTGTACTTATAGCAGTTAAAATTTCTTTTCTTCGTTTTTGTTAGTGGGATCACTTGATGAGATATTGCTACGCTTAATAATGTTTCAAATAATATTTTAAAGTATTTGTATTTGAACAGAGTCAAATTTCAATAATAATATTATTCAATTCTCGCCTCAACTTTCATCTCACTTTCTTCCAATATTTACAAAAAGTACTTTCGCTTCACTGCTCCAAGAACTTTCTCCGGGCACAAACTAATTTTTCATGTGGTAGTTTGTTGTTGACTACTGAAGGTATCAGGTCGACATTAAAGAAGAAATTTTTTTTCTTTAGTCTCATTGAACATTTCCGACCGAGCTTTGGGTGCACGGAGTTGTGGTGCCGTTGGATGTTATACGAATTTCCAAAGTAACAGAAATAGAAAATGAAACGAAGTTGGTTTATGTGATTAAAAGTGAACAATTTCCAAACAATCGGTGTTTAAATTTTTATCATTTTATGTTTGATAATAATAATAAAGTAGAGTGTTAAGTGAATAATGTCACAAAATCATGTATTTCACTTAAATTCAACAAATCACACACGGTTTATGCAAAATGAAAAATTTGGGAATGCTTTGTTTTCAAAATCCCATCCTACAATGATGCAGTTCGCACAGAATATGGATACGTGGACAGGAACTCCTTTGATTTGTAATTTACAATCTACTTTGGATTATAATCGGAATTATCCAAATGGAAAAGTCAGCATTTACGGTGATGGTTTCTACAATAACATGTATTTGGAAAACAAAATGAAACAAGTTCATTTTGCTGCAAACACAGAAAACAGTCAAGATGCAATGGCACATTTAATAATTCATGCACATGGGATTCCTCTTATATCGAATCAAAGTAATAGGAACGGTTTGAGACAGAGTAAAAATCATAACAACAAGTGGCAGAATTTTAATGATAAATCGAAAACTCCAAAAATTATGTATCAAAACTTTAGTGAGAATAATAAACCGAGTGGTAGTGGATACAAGAACAGTGATTTTTCATATTGTTTTGAAAACATACGTAAATCAGATTTTGTAAATAAAAATGTTTATGATGACGTTAACAAAAATTGTAATAAAAACCAATTGTTTGTAAACAATAAATGTGGACGAGGTAAAAATCGTAATATTAATAACAATCGGACAAGTTCTAAAAATTCATTATTTTATGAAACCACCGTTGATTTTGTTGATAAAAACACTTCAGAGACTTTGAAACATGAACTGGTTACGAATACAGAACAAGATAGTAATGTAAATCCTAAAGAATCAGCTTCAGTAGACGATCATAATGCAGAAACACAACTACCACGTATAATAAAACCTCGCAGACGACGAAAACGTGATAAGAAAATGTCCTTTGAATCTTGTACAATTCCAGTAAATAGTTCAAGAAAACCGGTAATATCAGTGAAAGATGAAGAAAATTTCAAGAAACCGGACAATTGGAGTAATCTTGGAAGAAATAAATTTGAATTAGAATTGGAAAACTTTGATAATACTACTTGCAACAGCAATTCCGGAACTCATTTTGATACCTACAATGAGAGCTCATTAGCATTGATTAATAGCCAATTGTCTGAAACACTTCATAAACATGATAGCAATAAATACACATCAGCTGGATTGAAAAGTGCCTATAAGATTTCACATGTAGATAGGAAAAGTCTACCAACCACCTGTTGCTGTTGTCTTTGTGACCCTTTTTGCAAAATATGGGCATTTCCTCTACACTCTTCGACATATTCAGACGATGCAAGAGAAACAACTATGCAAAATGATGCTGTGAATGAATTGTCTGAAACTGTGTCAAAGTGCTCTTGTTTACCCAATGATGATGATGATTCAACAACATCAAGAGTAACAAATAACCTGCCTGAAACCGATAGTAGTTCTTTCATTTCACATTTATTTAAGTTTCGAAATCCTGAAGGCATTAGTCTCGAAGTAGTGGATAAACTCGATTTACCAAGCCATTTGTTTCACAATGATGATGATGACTATGTGAACCAGAGAAATTATGTCGATGGTAGCAGCAACAGTGGAAACAGTATTAGCAGCAGCATTGATTGTATGAGTATGATTTCTAGCACTGATCATAACAACAATAACATCAACATCAACCTTTTTGGTAGAGGCGAAGAAATATGCTCCGATTACGATCGAGAAATAGATATTAGTGGAGTAGAATGCAATTCACTTGGAAAAAATTTTCCTACAGCAGAATTGCTATTGAGTGAAAGTATTAACGAACTGTCGGAAAAACTGATGGAAGTACTAGATACACGATCTGATGTGCAAATACACTCTTAACAGCACCATCAATTACATGTGCCCTATAACAACGATGCCGTGTGGGAGCAGCAATAGCAGCATCAGCAACATTCACAACATTTACGAAATCATCTTTTGCAGTTGGAGTTAAACTTTCACTTTTCTCATTTATGGCTCTTTGTTTGTTGTGTGTAAATCATACTAAAAGTTTGACTCTCTGTGACTGTGAATTTGAAAGTAGAGAGAAAAATATCTATTTTATTTTATGTTAATTTTATATTTATTTAGGAATAACATTTTACCATTATTAAGATGTAGAAAGTTATGTCTCTATTTCTTAGTTATTTATTCATATCCTTATGTACATTGAAAAACATTAAGTTTTCATTTGAATTAGGTAATAAATATTGTAATGTTTGTTAAATACATCATAATTAATTATTTTAATAAATGTATTTATTGACTATTTGATTCTTTTCTTTTTATATAGTCTCATTGGGTTTTCGTTGCATTAAATTATTCAAGAAAGCTGCTAAAACATTATTAGATTTCGACTTGGTTTTGTTGTTACAATACTCAAATATTGATTTTTAAACCTGGGCGAAAATCTTAGATATTATTCACTATTATTTTACAACAAGCAAATATTCAAAGTTTAGACGCAACAAATGTGACACAAATAATTTGACATGTCTTCTGTATAATCCTAATCTGTGATAATTTTGGTGTATCTTAATGATTTAACTGAAGAACACTGATGCATAAAGTTATGATAAACCATCCAATTTCGACTATTTAGGGATTGTATTGAAAACTTTATATATCAATTCAATTTTTTCAGTTAACGTTGCACCACCACCTCAAAGACCATGGATACCTTTGGCGAGACCCAATAAAACAAGGCCAGCATGTAATTTGATAAATGATAATATTTAAACAGTTTACGGAAATAACAATTATCACTATTCAAGGTATATTTACTGTTATGTGCTACAATGTACTGTGCGATAAATACGCTACTAGACAAATGTATGGATATTGTCCAAGTTGGGCATTAAGTTGGGAATATAGGAAAAAGGTTCGTGATTTGTCAATGTTAGAATGTGTTGCAATTTTAAAAAAATTTTAATATACAGGCAATTCTCGACGAAATTCGTCATTATTCAGCCGACATTATTAGTCTTCAGGAAATTGAAACTGAGCAGTTCTATAACTTTTTCAAACCAGAGTTGAAGAATGACGGATACGAAGGAATCTTTTCCCCGAAATCTCGTGCAAGGACCATGTCTGAACAAGAACGGAAATTTGTAGATGGTTGTGCTATATTTTTTAGATCTTCAAAGTAAGTTTCTTAAAGACAGTAGATGGAAAATAAAAGATATATTAGAATTTTAAATATATGTTCTTGTTTTAGATTTTCATTGATCAAGGAACATTTAGTTGAATTCAATCAACTAGCAATGGCCAATGCTGAGGGCTCGAATGACATGTTAAATCGTGTAATGCCAAAGGACAACATCGGTTTGGCAGCATTGCTTAAAGTAAAGGAAACTGAATGGGATCCTGTAACACCCGAAGTAGCAGCAGTCAGTCAACCAATTTTGGTGTGTACAGCCCACATCCATTGGGATCCAGAATTTTGCGATGTGAAATTAATTCAAACTTTGATGCTTAGTAATGAACTGAAAAGCATACTTGAAGAAGAATGTCATAGTTTTCATCTTGGAAATAAGTTTGACTCTAATTCAGTACAGCTTTTACTTTGTGGTGACTTCAACTCTCTACCAGATTCTGGTGTCATAGAATTTTTAAGTTCCGGAAGAGTCTCAATGGATCATTCAGATTTTAAAGATTTGGGATACAAATCGTGTTTACAGAGACTTTTATCTAGTGATTCAACTAGTGAATTTACACACTCCTTCAAGTTAGCCTCTGCTTACAGTGAAGATATCATGGCATACACAAACTATACATTCGACTTCAAAGGAATTATTGATTATATTTTCTATACAAAAACTGGCATGGTGCCACTAGGGCTGCTTGGTCCAGTGTCAAGTGATTGGTTGAAAGATAACAAAGTAGTTGGCTGCCCACATCCCCACATACCATCAGATCACTTTCCACTTCTTGTTGAATTGGAGCTCATGCACACAGCTAGCACACAATCTCCAAATGGGCTAGTTAACCGACGGTAGCATTGAATAGGGAATAAGTTATTAGAACAGTGATCATACAAAATGTGGAATAGAGTAACGTGCATGTACTTTGAAAAAGTGACTAAAATTTTTATTATGAAGAAACTAAATCATCAATTAATTTTTTACAAACATGAAAACTAAAATAGATGCTAAGCTAAATTTGAAATATTTTTATTTTTGTTTTTCTCCACTATTTCATAAATTTTTCGCTCTTGACATTTAAAAGTAAAACAGTGTAATATTACAACATTATAATAACTTCAATCCTTTATTTTATTAAGGAAATTTAATGTTTTCTGAAGCTCCAAAAATACATTTTTCTAATAATTTTTGCATGTGGGTTGCTCAGAAATTTTATAATTTTTAAGGACAGTTTTAGGTTTTGCCGTTCTCAGGTTCAATGTCGTAAATTGTCAAATTACGTTCACGTTAGAGATTTAGTACTGGATACTTTACAATGTCAGTCATCTCCGGAAACATCAATAAAAGTGTTACAACGTACAAATGAAACATATTTTTTATTTGGTTTCGTGATTTCTGGTTGATATTTGAATTTTCATCCACATAATTCTTTCCATTAGAGCAAACAACTTTAATTATTATACCAGTATACATATATCTTTTCTTTTGAACTTTTGAATATCTTTTCTTTAATGGTGTTAGTTGTTATTTGAAACTTTGAGCTTTAGTCTTAATAAATTACTCACATTATTCCTTTTCAGTTAATTATCTACTATAATAAAGTGTTGTCCTATGAAACAGAAATACAGTAAACCCTTGCCGAACGCGAGGGTTTCGTCATTGCAAGAGTGCGCGGACGGCAAAATCGCGTTGGGCAAAGCTAACATTCCATAGGAAAGCAGGGTTATGTGTTTAAAATTATTAGAGAAAAGTTAAATTCGAGGAAAAATTAACATTACTGCTTTGAGAAACGAAAATATAAAAGAAAAGAATGATGCAAATATCATTTATTAATTGGAATATGTACTTTTATAGTCATTTAAAAAACTTTGTTAGTTTTGTTTGTTGCATTGAAGCACGCATATCTTTTAAAACTTCGTTGTATGGAGCGCAAATTTTTTCAATTCCTGCTGCAAATTGTCTTGCTCGATCGTCATTTGCATCAATTTATATTGCGAAATCCCGAAGTTCCTGTGCCATATTGATCAATTTATTCAATTATTTTATGGTTAGAGGTTCTTCACTCTCTTCATCTTCTTTTTCCTGTCTTTCATTTTCATCTGTAGGTGATATAAGATCGTACAATTCTTCATTAGTCAATTCGTGCTCATCCTCTTGAATTAGTTCTTTTACTTCTTGTTCGTTCATGTCGGAAAAGCCTTCTCCACCAATCAATTTTGCAATTTCCACAATTTCCTTAGCCTCATCTTCAATTGATGGGAATCCCTTGAAATTATTGACAACTTCTTCCCAGAGCTGATGCCAGCAAGCATTACATGTTGTTGCATTTACTTTGTCCCATGCAAGGTTAATCATCTCAATGCAGTGGGCAATGTTGTATTGCTTCCAAAATGACATTAATGTATCATGCTTCCCTTCATCCAGTGCTTTTATTGCCGAGGTGTAAACGAGTCTGACATAGTAGGCTTTGAAAGTTTTGATAATGCCTTGATCCATGGGCTGGATCAAGGAAGTGGTGTTGGGAGGCAGAAATAGAACCTCAACATTTGGATGCAGTGTCTTGAGAGCTTCGCTATCGTGTCCAGGAGCATTGTCAAGAACTAGCAGAACTTTAAAACTAAGGTTTTGATGTTCTAAGTAGCGTTTGACTTCTTAATAATTTTGGTTGCCCAAGCTTTTTTGTTCCATTTCCAAACAACAGGCAATTGCCCAAAGTTTTTTCCTTGCAATGCACGTGGTGTTTTAGCTCGATAAATCAACAGAGGTTTGCATTTGAAGTCTCCAGATGCATTCGCGCAAAAAAGCAGAGTAAGTCTGTCTTTAATAGCTTTAAAACCAGGAGCCGTCTTTTGTTCTTTCGATATGTAGGTACGCCTCCCCATTTGCTTGTAAAATAGGCCGGTCTCATCCGCATTGAATACTTGCTGTGGAAGGTATCCTTTCTTTTCTACAAATTTCAAAAATTCAGGCTTGAATTTGATGGCAGCTTCTTTGTCGGCAGATCCAGCTTCTCCCTGAAGCGTAATGTTGTGCAAACCAAATCTCTTCTTGAAATTTTCAAGCCAACCCTTGCTAGCTTGAAACTTGGTCTCAGAGGTCCCACCATCTCTATTTAAAATGAATTGGAACAAATCTAAAGCTTTGTTTCTAATTGCGATACCGTCGACAACCGATCCCTTTTCATTTACTTGATTTTCAATCCATGTTATTAAAAGCTTTTCCATTTGCTCTAATTGGGGAATTCTTCTAGGCACATGTGCAACTTTGGCTGAAATGTTAGCTGAAGCTTTGACGCTAGCTCGAATATTTACCTCATTCTGCCGTATGGACCGTATGCTCGATTCGTTGATTTTTAAATCCCGTGCAAGCGATGAAACACGTGCTCCATTTTTCAATTTATCCAAAATTTTAATCTTTTCATGCAAAGTTAAAACATTTCGTTTCTTTGTTGCTTTATTTGACTCGTGAATATTCTTCCTTTTAGATGCCATTGCTATTTGAAATAAAGAAAGGAGTAAAACGAAAAGACACTGTTGCAACCTTACTTGTAGATATGTAGCTGTAGACTGAATCGACTGCGTATTTCGTATTCCAAAAATGAGGATAAAGAACCGAAGAGCGCAAGCCATGCTTAAGTCTGATATCAGCTTAAGTAGTGTGCCAGATATCAACTGCCGCATGCAACAGGATAAGGGAATCGGTCATTTTGCTATTAGAGAAAATAATCCCTAAATAACGCCCTTGTTGCCTTGGAACGATTTTTCCTTCCACAATTTCACATGGGTACTACTAGAACAAAAAAATCCTTATCTCAATACTCTGGTTATATTTACGGTGTACGCGGCTTCTGTAGCAACCGCGTATAGTTGAATTCTCGCGTTGGGTAAAATAAAAAGACACAATTAAGAAATCGCGTATGTATAAAATCGTGTTAGACAAAACCGCGTTCGGCAAGGGTTTACTGTATTCCGGATTTCAGCTTATTTCTCTTTTCCTAGTTATAGAAAATATAAATTCTCCATTCCCACCATAGGTTTGCCAAAATATTTAGAAATATTAAAGGTTCTAGAGTGAAAAATTCGATGTTGACAGAGCATATTATTGAAACGTGCATTTTATAAATAACATTTATTACATAATTTTTCTAGTTATTTCACATAGTTTAAATTAATAGAATCTTTTTCTTGCTGTTTTCTCTTTGTAATAAGCCATTATAAATATGACTAAAGCGGCCACGATGAAAACGCCAAAAATTATTGTTAAAATTATTTTGAAATTGGACATTGATGGCTTTGGATCTTCGGTACGAGGCCTTGGTGGCTCAAACGTCAGCGCTTGTGGGATTATATTTCTTCTATCTTCAGGTATTGACTGTAAATGAAGTTGAAATGATACAACTTTTCAATAGTTTCTATACTTGTAAACTTACCCCTCCTACAGCGTCCAAATCGTAGAACCTGAAGGAATATACATCATGGTTGTCTGATAGATCCCCTGTAGTGGCTGATAGCCCAAAATAATATGCTGTTGGCAATTGAATACCACTCATTGAAAAACAGTTTTTCCATTCTCTTCTATCCTCCAAGTCAGTGGCAACTGTTAATACGTCGTTCTCATATCGAATCTTCACAATTGTATCGTGATTAACGTTTCTAAACTTTGCTTCGCAACCAGCCAACTGTGTGTGAGTACCATCCCTATCGTGATCATATGTTAACGTTCCATTGTTAATCATGGCACTGATGTAAGGATGCTGGTGCTAAATATTGGATTAAGTTAGCAATTGTATTGAAATGAAATTGAATAAATTACGTTATGTGGACCATTGTGATTACTGTAAGTGTCTAAAATAATCGCAAGACCCCAGAAAAAATCTTTGCTGCCAAAAACAGGCCCCGTTTCCATCCTATCCCTAGCGTACCAAATTGCGAAACCATCTCCGAATAGGTCTTTGCCTTTCCCATGTACCTTGAAAGATACATGAATTTCCCAATTCCTGGACATACATGGCTGAAAACAACAAAATTGGAATTCAATTTATATTTTAAATACCCTAATTACGAAGTAAAACAAAAGTGATAACCGTGCCTGCTACTCAAGAACAATAGTTTGAAGTGTTATAGAATTGTTCTACTAGCTCTAGAAGAAAAGCTTTGTTGAGTTTTTAAAATATTTGCTTGTTAATAATACGAAAAAGAAATTGAAGAAGTCTGTTGTCCAAGGTTTCTGGTTGAAAAATATCGCATTTTATGATCAAAATTAAAACCTTAGATCACCTTCTGATTTAATTGTTGTTGAATGTTGAATATTTGGTTGATAAGTACAGGCGCGAAATAGTATTTGATGCAACTTTGACCCTGCGATCTCTATTAGCATATCATTTATTTGCGCAGTGTGTGTTGATTTAGGTGGCTAAGAACACAAATATTTGAATAAGCTTATTTGCATGGAATATAAAAAGGCATCAAGTGCGGTTACGATTTTTTTCCCATCATGTCTAGTCTTTAATTCCAGATGCGGTAGATGAATAGAGCTAATATTAAAAATAATGAAAATGTTTGATTTCCACTAGTGCACTCTGCCATTTTCGAAACCAAAGGCTTTGATAAGGTTTTGACACGGTTTTTTGGTTCTGAGGCTATTTTGTCGCCCGAGGAGTCACGCGCAACTACACTGATCAAATGGCTTGGTAATTTAGACACTCCTCTTGAACGTTCAACGTGAAAATATAAGAACTGCATGCAAGAACTTAAAATGTTTTTTACCGCTTGGTTCCAAATAGCTCCACTTTTGGATTGTAAGTCTGGTGTAAGCCTCACGTAATTGTTAGTCACCATCGTGCTGCCAAGGAAGTCCCAAAAAGGAAAGTTCATTCCGACGCCTGAAAAAATGGGTTAAGTACACACAAATGGCGACGATATTATGATACGTCTTACCATGATACGGGCGTACAAGAGAATGCTCCCTTTTCACATATTCATTTGTTTCATAAGAAGCTTTAACTACAATGAATGTTACAAAAAAGTGAATAATGCTAAGACCCGGCATTGTTGCTTTCGTTATCTTCCCATTCGACTACTTAAGAAATCGTCTCTGTCAACTGTGCCCAAAATACTTGGAAGCTGACAGTGACAGACATTGATTAAATGCAACTATCTTCACTAACATTGGTTATTCCAATCTACCAAGTGTGTTTATATTACCACGTTTACACGTGTTGTGAAGAAATTAAGGAGAATGATGCTCGTATACTGGGACAGTATTTTGCACCATTTCGCCCAAAATCATATGAAAAAACTCATTCCTGGTTCCCAAAATACATCTATGGGCAAGAGTACAGTTAGTTAGGTCTCGGAAGGCGCGCACTTAATCGACATGAAACCTGTACAAATATAATCTATATTTAAAAATAAAAATTAAATACTCAATGGAAAAATCCTATATTTTGCCTCGTTTTCCATATTTTTATGATATTACGTGAACGTGTTTTTTCGGGTTTTCATAAAATTAGCGCATCCAACTGCAACAAAGTATTGAAATTACAAATCAATACTCAAGAATAAACAATAAATATTATATGCGAAAACTCATAATTCGATCTAATTTTCGATATTTTCGTATTTTAAATATAATTCTAATTAACCTCAAAATTGACATAAATGGAGTGGTGGCGTCATGTTGGTGTTGCGAACGATGTTGGCCACCTATGTGTGATAATCTAACCTTGTGTGTTCGAGACGTCAGTCACATATGTTCGGCTACGTTCGTTTTCAAATTTTATATATTAATGTTTATAATAAAATGAATGTGTATTTTATTAAATGGAAATGTTTCTAAATTTATACTTTAAACTGTAAGAAAATGAATATATATGTATATATTATGAGACCATTATTCAATTTGTATAATTTTTGGAAATATTTATACGAAGAAAATCCCTTCAAATGTTTGGGGTTTCATATGGAGAAATTATTCTCACAACACAACTTAAGGAACAACTCCTTGGAAGGAATATTCCCGTAAAATATACTTTTACCCTCAGTTAATCTGGAAACAGAAATCAGTCGTTTTCGTTATGTAAAACATCATCGAAGGTAGTAGCCATATAAGCACATAACTACAACAAAAAAACGGTTTGCTGGGTGGGCACCTCTTTTTTTTATATTCAATATTAGAAGGTTTCGATTCTCCTACTGATTTGTCTTTTAAACGTACCTTGAGACGAAAATCTTGAAATCAACTACATTGAAAACTAGATATTAGTTCCGTATCCGTATCCCGGACACTTTCCGTATCCCAAAAATAGCTCATTCACTTATTTTTAGAGTGGAAACAAGGTATCTACATATGCACGTGGAAATGATGCTGTTTCTATGAAACTTTACAAGGAAAGGCTTCTATTTGTTGGATGTGACGACGGCTTCATTTAGGTTATAAACAAATCAACTGGTGCACAACTAGGAAGAGTCCCAGGATCTTGGAAGGTTTTGCCTTCAATATACATCGTAGCTGTCAAAGTGAGTGACAGTAACGTTTTTAATATTAAAACATCATTTTTCTTTGCAGTGAACATCATCTAGAGATTCTCATATACAAGTCATGGATATACCAAAGTATACTTTAGCTCTTGTACAGTAAATGTGTCCTTTGAATCAACTCCTTTAATAGGAATATTTTGTACTAAAGCAGATTATATTAAACAGCATTTGATTTTTAAATTTATTTCAATCCAAGTCTAGTTTTGGATTGAGAAGATAGTATATATAAGATCATACATCAATTTTTAATAAGATATGATATAGAAGATAGAAAAGACGAAAATGATAGGGAAGAAAGAGTTAGTTTGTAGAAAGATTTGTTAAAAGGAAAATGTTATTAGTTTTAATTTTGCATTCGCAAATTTATTTGGCTATACGAAACTATTCTACATAGTCCTCAACACAAAGACTAGCATTGGTACCTCCAAACCTGAAAGCATTTTTCAGTGCTATTGGACGCACTCCTGCACTCCATTCTGCCTTACTTGTTACAAAATTCATATTCATTCCCTCGTCGACCTTTTCTATATTTATTGATGGAGACAGAGACGTATGATACATGCCCTGGTGGTATTCCTTCAGAATTTATAGCACGTTGCAAAGCTAAAAATGCACCTCAACCATCCTCGCTAGGTGCTGTTAAATGAGCAGCATCACCAGAAAGGCCATGACCCAATATTTCTACTAATATATTTGCTCCACGACGTTTAGCGTATTTCAACTCTTCCAGAACAAGAATAGCCGAACTTTCACCAGTAACAAAACCATCCCTTTTTATACCTTTTGTACGGTCTTAATGGTTTTTCTAGACATTCGTTGAACGATTTACTCAATGCTCGCAACCTACAAAATCCAGCAACAGACAATGGATCGATACAACTTTCTCCACTACCACAAGTCATCACATCCGCATCATTGTACTTGATAAATCTGTAAGCACCTCCAATTCCATGGGCTCCTGTAGCACAACCTGTATACTCCTGTATACTAATCTACCACATGCCATGTTCAGTAGCACGTTGGGAATAAAAAATTGACTTAACTTTTTATAACTACTACTTTTAAAAGCTTGATATAAGGTAGATATGTCTACTAAGTCTACCATTCTCATTGCGACACAAACCTCTAATCTTTCTTTAGTTTGTTCTTTCATAGCTAAGAGCTTTGCTGGCAGCCACAAGAGATTACACAACAGCAGCAGGCATTTGACTTTTTAAATATTTTGCACCTAAATTGAGCACATTTCTATTAACTTGGGCAGCAATCTTTGAGGGAAGGCTCTGGTGGCTTTCTTTAGTAAATTTTTGTATGGCACACTAGCTGTTAACAAGATTTTCCCATGAATCTTGAACATTGTTTCCTAGTGGGTAAACAGTCCCTAAGCTAGTCACTACTACTCGCCGGTCTGATAAACTGTTTTGACATCGCAAGTGGCTGGATATAGGTATTAAGCTGTGGTCTTAAATGTAAAATGAAGCGTTTAATGTTCATTTCTAATCAGAATAGCACTTAAAATAGAATAAAGCTGAAATTAAAATCTATATATAAATAGGCGACATGTTTTTTTGTTATCCCTTTTATGAGAAACCAAATCGACTTACCAGGATAAAAATTATATCAGTCGAAAGTTTCTATCTTCCTCTACCTGCAGCAATTATTTTTTTTTTTTAATTTAATTAGAAATTAGTTTAATTAAGCTTTGAAATTTAAAAATGCAATGGGAGTGTATGTGTGAATTGAGCACACGTATAGCGTAGGTGACAACAATCGGTAGAATGTATGTGTTTGATTGTTTTGCTTCTGCCTAGAAGAATGCAATCATAAGTTGAATATTTTGGTTTGTGTCCCTAATATATGAAACCACAGACAATCCAGATGTCTCATTCCCATACAACGAGTTGGCACCCGATTTTGAAAGCTCTTTTCAGGAGCTTTTGCCAACTCGTTGTTGGGAATGTGAAACTTTGAAGAGCTTGCTCTCTTCAAAGTTTTATTTGTTTTTAGGGTGAAAACCGGTTTTGAATTTATTTGATAAATCGCAATGTTCTATGAAATAAATTCAAAACCGGTTATTTATGTACATAGCTGCACACACTACCAAAGGGATTGTTGGCAGTATGTTGGTACACAAATTCTTGGAGCGAATTTATCAAAAATTTGAATTGAATTTTGTTTCCCAACAACAACAACAATCCCTTTTGTCGGGTTGAACGACCTTTTGGTCATTCAACCCTTAGCAGGTGAATTTTTAAGGATTATGTAAAATGCTAAATTTTCTTACGAATTACAGATAAGAGAACATTATAGTTTCCGGGAACCATAAATTAATCAATTTTCTTCCGGTTTTTAGGGGTCTTTTCCGAAAAATTTTAATTTTCAGCGGTTTTTTGCCCGTAGCGTCTAAGCCAAGCTTCCTAGAGGATTCATATGTATGACAGACCCCTTTATGTTTCTATTTGCTAAGTTTTCCTGTTACACACTTTTTCTGTAAATTGAGTTTTTAAAGGTGTGGAGACCAAAGTTGGGAAACATAATAAAATTCAGATTTTGCTCGTAGCGGCTAAACTAACGATCCTAGGGGGTTCATATGTATAACTGACCCCCATTATTTCTACATTTTCTAACTTTTTTTCATTTATCACATTTCTCTAAATCGATTTTCTTAAGGTGTGCATACAAAAGTTGGGAAATATACCAAATTTCAGATTTTTAATTTATAACAATTATTTGCTCCTAGCGGCTAAACCAAGTGTTCTAGAGGGTTCATATCTATGACCGACCCCCATTACTTTTCTTTTTTCTATCTTTTCTTTTCAAACAAATTTTCTCTAAATTGAGTTTTTGAAGGTGTGCAGACAAAAATTGGGATATATGATAAAATTGAAATTTTGAATTTTTAGCAGGTTTTTGCTATTAGCGGATAAACTAAGCGTCCCGGAGGGTTCATATATATGACCAACCCCCATTATTTAGTTATTTCCTAACATTTTTCCATACATCACCTTTCTCTAGTGTGAAAAGTATTTATACAGAAGTTAGGAAATGTAACGAAATTCAGATTTTCGATAATTTTCTTATAAATTAATAAAACTTCGTATTAATGATGCATTATTTGAATGAGTTATTCAAAATTGTCTTATGACTTCAAGATATATACTCGTTATCATCATAGATAAAAATTTAAAGTTGTAAATAGTATAAAAAACATAAAATCACATGATAACAAAAAGTTATTATTAATTGGCAAATGTTAATTAAAGAAATAGGGATCAAGTCATTTCAAAGTTTAGCTTTTTTTCATAAAAATCGATGAATTGTTTCGCATATACACATTTTCCCCAATTTTTATATTTTAAATTAATCATTTTTAATCAAGTGTTATGGAAAAATGAACAATAATAACATTACAAAATAATATATCTATTTACGTCATAATATATGAATATAAATAATAATATATCATGTATTATTTCCAGTAGTACCTATATAAGTTTCTTCAATAACTAAAGATTTTACGAAAATATATAAAAAACAGCGAATAACTATCATTTTCTCACTAACTGTTTATTAAATAGATGTTATTAATAAGGAATTAAAATATATGCACCGTTTTCTATTTTTCGACTTTGTTTTTATTTGCATTTTTGATTATCAATATAAATAATCGAGATACTATTTGTTAACGTATAAGAAAAGCGGACAATTTCCGGAAAAGCGATCGAAATATGCAGAATTATAAATAAATGAATAAAAATTTTTGGAAAAGATTTAAAACTCAAACAATATTTAATGCCCATTAAATGCTATCCATCTCAATAATAAGAATTTTGAAAATGTGAACAATTTTCCATTTCCTTCAACCATTGTAACCATTTTCAGAAAAATAATATAAAATTTTGAATAAAAATAATAATATGAAAGCATTATTAAAGCAAGTTCATTCAAATAATTAAGCAAAAAGTAAATACCATTAATAACTATCAAAAG
The DNA here is from genome assembly GCA_963971475.1 of Chrysops caecutiens. Classification (NCBI taxonomy): domain Eukaryota; kingdom Metazoa; phylum Arthropoda; class Insecta; order Diptera; family Tabanidae; genus Chrysops; species Chrysops caecutiens. Next base: position 39,292,602 of record OZ020569.1, on the reverse strand, counting down.
TTATTTCACAGATTTCAAAAATCTCCCGTTTTCCGGATATATTCGAAAAATAGTGATTTTTTATTTATTTTTTTAATGTAATTTGCATAGTTTTTTTCCCACAATTAATCAAATTTACACAAAAAATGGAAATTTTTGAATGTATTCACGTGTACATGAGTAAATGGTTCTCATGAATATCACGATCTCAAACAATTTTTGTGTGTGTGAGGGAAATGAAAATTTCAGAAAATGAAAATTGTGTCCCATCGCCGAAATTTTAGTTTACCCCCAACCCCTTTCCCCTTATTTCTACGACCCTTTCCCCATATTAAATTCAAACTAGTTGACATCAACTAGCAGACCAATTTCGCTCTCAGAGCGCAGAAAATATACACTCACCAAAAGCTCTTTGTCTGCTAGTTGGTGTCTGTTAGTTTGGAATTTTTGGTGCCGACTCGTTGTATGGGAACGAGACATCTGGATTTGTCTGTGATGGAACGTGATAGGTTTGTCAAAAATCAAGGCAAATGTTCCAATCTTTTATTGGGGACACAAACCGAAACAATTATTGGCGTCAAGATCCGTCGGAATGAATAATCTATATATAAATAGGCGACACGTTTTTTTGTTATCCCTTTTACAGGAAACCAGGTGGACTTACCAGCATAAAAATTATACCATTCGGAAGATTAGTTTTTCCTCTATGTGCATCACCTAATTGTTTTTCTTAAATTTAATTATAAATTAGTTTAATTTTAAATTGAAATTAAAAAATTCAATGGGATAGTATGTGTGAATTGAGCACATTTATAGCGTAGATGATGCTTTTCGGAAGAATGTGTGAGTGTGCATGTTTTACTTTTTGCCTGGAAATATGCAACAATATGTGAATTTTTGGTTTGTGTCCCCGATACATAACAAGTACTAAAAGAGTCGAAAATCAAACCAAATGGATCAATCTTCTACTGGTGGCACAAACCAAAAGAATTAAAATATAATTGCATTCCTCTACGAAAAAATTAAAATATAGAACATACTTATTTAATACCGCGTAGAGTAGATTTCGTGAGATGATTTCATAAATCTCCTCGCCCGTTTACACCGCCAGTGAGGAGATTTCGTTTGACACTTAGACATTTTTCATGTGAAATTGTAGTGTGTTGTGGTTCTGTTTTGCTTCAAATCTATTACAAAACTATCTTGGACAATAGTCCATGCCTTCCCTTGCCTCTATCGATTCTTTTTTCATTAAATAAATTTAAAATGTTACATAAATTTTAAAAATCAAAAACGGCGCCACATAATGAAATTAAACATCGCGCACAACAACCAATTGAACTCACTTCGGATACGTCGAAAGAGTACTAAATTGTGCTAAAGGACGTAAAATGGCAAAAATGATCACCAATAGATGGTGCCACTGAGGTGATTAAGTGTGGATTTCGAATTAATCTACTCCCGAGTAGATTTCGAAAATGTATGGTAAATCTCTGCGGTTTCAGCAAGATTTCGGGCTAAATCTCCTCAAGTCGCTTAATCTACTAGATTTCGGTCGGTGTAAACGCGGTATAACATTATCATTTGCATAGATCATACGTTCGACTGAATAAACAACCATTTATGCCAAATACGTGCATTCTTTTCACTCAAACCTAATATCTATGCCAATGATAATGTGAGGGGCAAATGCAGCCATATCACAGACAATATTCACATGTTCATTCTTTTGTTTTTTTGCCTGGAAGAAGGCAATCTTTGGCTAATAAAATTGCATTCTTTCAGACAAAAGCCAAAACAATGATCATATGGCCACAGACAATAATATGGATGCATTACCACAGACAAATTTAAAGCCATCGTTTACTTATACCATTGTTTTTTGCTAATTTGATAAAAATATATGCAAATTTTATTTTAAAAAATATGGAAAATCACAATTTTAGAGTTATTTCTAGAAAACACGAGGTTAACTTTCACGAATATTTATGGAAAGCGAGCGAAAGTCTGAATTTTATCATGTTTCCCAACTTTTGTATGGACCCACATTTAAAACATAATTTAGAGAAATATGATATATAGCCAAAAGTTGGGAAATGAAAAAATAATAAGGGTTGATCATACCCCCTAGAATGCTTTATTTGGCCGCTACGAGCAAAAAACTGTTTAAAAGTGAAAATCTTAAATTATATCATATTTCCAAACTATTGTCTGCTCACCTTTAAAACCTCAATTTAGAGAAAAAAGAAACGGTTGGAAATGAAAGTTGGTTCGTTTGTACGGAAATTCCAGATATATTTTATTTACAATATATATGTATTTCCCACAACTTCATAATTTAGTTAAAAACCATATGATCCACGATGCATGTGGTTTGTTGAATCGTATCCCCGTCTGTATGAGAGATGGTAAATGCAGCAAAAGCTTTTCTAAGGACTTTTACAATACAACTCTAGCCAATGTTAGATGCGTCGTGTTAATGGTATAACAGTTGACTTTCGTGGCCACTCTGTTGATAACCGTTATGCTGTTCCTTAAAATCCATATCTTTTAACGAAATTTGATTGCTACTTAAATGTGGAAGTTCTTGGCACAGTTAAGAGCCTAAAATATATGCACAAATATGTTAATAAGGGATACGACTGTGCCTCATTACAGTTTGTAAGAGTTTGAGGTGGAGTTGAGGGCAAAGTTTATATAGATGAAATCAATAGCTTTTTGTCCGGTCACTATGTTGGATCTACGGAAGATAGTTGGCGCATAAATGAGTATCCAATGCATTACCAGTCACGTAATACATTATAGTTCGACTTGAATGTCACTTGCCTCATCGGCCAAATGCAGTCTTTAGGGAAGGAAATGTTCAGCAAGCTCTTAAAAATTACAGAAGAACAAAATTGACTGCATTCTATGAAATCAATCGAATTAGTTCGTCCGAGTTTCTATATACAGAGACGCCGATGCATTATATTTAGGTAGATAAAGAAAAGAAATCGAAAAACCTCGAAGAGGAAGTAGTAGAGATTTTGCTCGATTATTTTATGTTTTATGTTGAGTTGTTCCATTTGAGACTATTTTAGCTTCATCTTCGAGGTCCCATCAGGATTTGGGTACTGTTGGGAACATTATTTACTGCACATTTTTCAACTCTCGGATGCTTTTACTGCAAACTCTGGTGTTCCTCAGGGCAGCCATATTGGTCCTCTCCTTTTCATCCTCACAACTAATGATGCCTCCACTGTAGTACATGACTCCACTATTCTAAGCTATGCGGACGATACAAAAATCTTTAAAGATATACGCCACCCTTCCGACGCCCATCTCTTACAAAATGATTTGAATCGCTTCGCCGTATGGTGCCACAAAAGCAACCTTCTGCTTAACACCTCCAAGTGTGAGCATGTATGCTTCTCTAGGAAGCGCCACATTGTGCCGCACACCTTCACCATTAATGATTCAGTCATATGCTCTGTTGGACAAGTCAAAGACCTGGGAGTCCTCCTAGACTCGAAGCTCACCTTCACCGACCACATCGACCTTGTGGTTCGCAAAGCCAATGGTATGGTTGGGTTTATACTTAGATGGTCTAGGGAGTTTGCGGATCCATACATAAGCAAGTCTCTGTTTTCCTCCCTCGCAAGACCAATCCTCGAATACGCTTCTCAAGTTTGGTCCCCCCACCATAATGTGCACTCCGGTAGGATTGAAGCTGTACAGAAACGTTTCCTGCGGGGTGCCCTTAGACACCTTCCATGGTCTGATCCTTCCCACCTTCCCTCGTACGCTGATCGCTTGAGACTCATTGGGCTACAAACTCTCTCCTGTCGCCGTGCGATTGCAGACCTATCCTTTGTACATTCCGTCGTCCAGGGGAGCATCTGCGCGCCTTTTATTATGAACCAGGCCGCAACCCGTCATGGCACTTTCAACCTCAGACACATCAACAAATTTGAAATTAGCTTCCACCACACCGACTATGGCCGGATGGAGCCAGTTACGCGTATGCTGCGTGCTTACAATCGGGTTGCTCCATACTTGCAATCTGCACAGGGTGTTAGCTGCCTTCGTACCCTACTACGTAACTGGGTGGAGACAGTCCCCCCTGTGTAGCTGCTTGGTGCATCCTAATTCGGCAATGATCCTCTAGTTTTAAGCATTGTTTCCTTTTTTTTTTTTCTTTTTTCTTATCTTAAGAATAGTATAGAAATAGCTGTAGTTAGTTCTTAGGACTTTTCTCATCCTTTACGTTTCCTCACTTTTACTTGTACCTTTACCTGAATTTTGTATCTTCACTTGTTAACTATACTTGTATTAAGTATGAATAAATGAAATGAAATTTTCAGCACATGCACGAAGTATCGCATGAAATGATGGAGAGTGGCGTGAATATTTATTAGAAGTAAAAGAGTGCAAGTCCTCTCAGCAGTTAAGAGAGTTAGTTGCCATATCCTATTTGTGGTATGAACTTTCCTACAAATGCTTCAGATTTCTGGAATGAATTCAAAATTTTCATGTGTGAAGAATTTTTAAGAAACTCTTCAGAAAATGATTCATAGGACTGTGCTTTATTAGCTATTGAGGAAATTCTGTTCAGTAAACGATTCCTTCGGTACTTCAACTAAACATTTCGGAGGTAAGACTTTTTTACTCTGTGGAGATTTTTGACGAATATTGCCAGCTATATCTCACGGTACATGTGTACCACTTATTGAGATTTGCCTTAGTTCATGGTCCGAATTTTCAAAATCCACAAAATAACTTTGACCCAAAATATGAGAGCTTCACCTCATGAACGTTCCTTAATGGAACTTTACCCACATTTCCAGATTACAGCCAAGATGTTATTGAAATTCCTTCCCATTTAGTTAGCTGCAACTTCGTGATTCCAGATATTTATGGCAATGTATCTGTATGTACCATAAAGTCTAACGATATTCTCAATTCGGTTATATTAGCACCCAAATATGAAGCCTGTACTTTCATTGATGCAGAAATCCTTGAGTATGAGAAAATTTTAAGATCTTTTGACATCCGCAACCGCATCCGCAAGGTTTTCGATAATTATAGATAGGGCCTCATTCAATATAGATGTACTTTGACGTGCAAAATGAGCTGAAATGATTGATACTACAGTTTGAACTAAATAACCTTTTTACTTACAATGCTACTGTATATATAGCTCCATGCGCGAGCTATCAGAGTGAGTGGAGCGAACGGCGGGGGTTGGCGAGCGTAGCGAGCAGGGGGCGCCCCCTAGTAATAATTATCCTGTTGAAATGCCGCGTCGCCAATTATTGCCAGATAGTGCACGTAGAAAAAGGCGTAGAACCTCAGTAGGCGCAAATAGGGTTAGAAATATTGATGCAATTGATGAAAGCAATTCAGTTGAAATGCATGAATCATATAAATGTGCATTAAATATGCCTCTAGGTAATTTTAGTTCACACACTTTAGGAAATATGACCTTGCGGTGCAATTTTTGTTCTGTGAAGTATTTTAAGTTAGAAATTACAGGTCGTGAAAATAATGCTTTTGCTCTCTGTTGTCATAAGGGAAAGGTAGTTTTGCCGGTATTGACGCCCAATAGCTTTTTTGAAAATTTGTTGAAGGATATGAATTCTACTAATATTGCGAACAAAAAACGTGCTCAGAACTATCTAGCAAATATTCGTTCTTATAACGCGTCATTTGCTATGGTTAGCTCAGAGGCACAGTTAGATGAGAATGTTTTAAACGGCGTCTATCATTTCAAAATACATAACGTATTTTATCATCGTATTGGCGCTGTGCAAAATTTGCCCAATCGTGTACCATGTTATGCGCAACTTTACTTTTATGATGTGGAGACTGCTCTTGAGTACAGAATGAGTGATAGAAGTAATGTTAGATGTGATTTAGGAATTATGCGTTCTTTAGCAGAGCAGTTACAACGGGTCAACCCTTTTATCCGCTCATTCAAAACAATGTCTGAATATTGTCAGCAACCTCAAAACAATGCTGCTGAAGTCAGTATGGTAATCAGGATTTAGATATGCGGCGTTACAATGAAGCAATTTAAATGGATGTTGCAACCATTTTCAAAAGTGTTGACGGGGAGCCCCCTTTTGAGCGAAATATGATTACTTTTTCAAAAAATTCAAATTCCGTTCACAGTGTTTCGGTCCTAGATCCTTCATTAGATCCATTAGCTTATCCCTTATTATTTCCCAATGGTGACACTGGATGGCACGTGAATTTGAAACATTCAATAAGATCTACTTCTGCTGCTCCTGCTGCACAAAACAAGATTACAATGCTGCAATATGCGTCATTTCGACTGGCCATTCGAGATGAATTCAGTATTCTTCATTCTTCACAGAAATTGTTTCTGCAATGGATTGTAGACATCTATGTCCGTATAGAAGGAAGCCGTTTGCACTTTATTCGACAAAATCAAGCCACTCTTCGAGCTGATGTCTATAATAATTTGACAGATTTCTTGCAACAGCACCCAAATGATTCTGTTAATTCGGTAGGTCATAGAACAGTTTTACCATCTTCTTTTATTGGTTCGCCAAGAAATATGTACCAGAACTATTTAGATGCTATGGCAATAGTTCAACATAATGGAAAGCCTTCACTTTTTATCACAATGACATGCAACCCCAAATGGCCAGAAATTATTAATAACATTTCTCCTGGTGATAGTCCGAATTTTCAACCTCACATTGTCGTCCGTGTCTTTCGTTCCAAATTGAAAAAATTAATAGAATGTCTAGAAAAATCTAAAATTTTCGGAAAAGTGAAGGCACTTATATACACGATTGAATTTCAAAAGCGTGGTTTGCCACACGCTCATATCCTACTTACTTTAGATTCTGCTGACAATATAACTGACATTGATAAATTTGTTTGTGCGGAAATTCCAGACATTTAGCTTTTTGTCCGGTCGATATGTTGGTTCTACTGAAGCTAATTGGCGCATATATGAGTATCCAATGCATTACCAGTCACATAATATAGTTCGACTTGAATGTCACTTGCCTCAACGGCAAAACGTTATCTTTAGTGAGGGAAATATTCAACAAGCTCTTCAAAACCATAGAAAAACAAAATTGACTGCATTCTTCGAAATCAATCAAATTGATTCCACCGACCTTCTTTATACAGAAATTCCGAATCATTATATTTGGGTAGATAAGGAAAAGAAATGGAAAAAACGTCAGAGAGGAGGTAGTAAAGCTATTGCCAGATTATTTTATGTTTCTCCAAAAGATATTGAATTGTTTCATTTGAGACTACTTTTGCTTCATGTTCGAGGTCCCATTTGTTTTCAGGATTTGCGTACGGTTGATAATATTGTTTACCCCACATTTTCAGCTGCTGCACATTCACGAGGTATCGCATCAAACGATAGGGAGTGGCGTGAATGTTTATTAGAAGCAAAAGAGTGTAAGTCCCCTCAGCAGTTAAGGGAATTATCTGCAATCATTTGTGATATGAACGTTCCTGCGAATGTTTTAGATTTATGGAATGAGTTCAAAACTTTTATGTGCGAAGACTTTTTAGGAAATTTTTCAGAAAATTATGCATATAACTGTTGCTTATTAGTTATAGAGGAAATTTTGTTCACTCATAATTTGTCATGTGAGCAGCTAGGTCTTCCAATACCTCAGTCCTTATCGGCTCTTACAACCTCTGTCAATGCAGATCCAGAAAGAGAACAAGCAATTTTTGACGAAATGTTTCAAAGTGCCAACGCCGAGCAACGTTCCGCTATCGAATTAGTTTTACAGGAAGTTTTAAATTGTAATACTGGTTGCAATATTTTCTGTCTTACAGCTCATGCTGGTTGCGGTAAGACTTTTGTCCAAACCGCGATTATTCACAAATTGAATTCTTTGAACCTTCAATGTATTGCGTCCACTCTTTTAATTCAAGGTCGAACTCTTCACAACGTTTTCCAATTACCTATACCTATTTTAGAAAATTCCGTATCAAGCGTCTCTGTGAACAGTGCACAAGCACAGTTCATAAAGTCTGCATCTATCATTATCATAGATGAAATTTCAATGTGCCCGATTAATGCTCTCAAATTAATTGACCGTTTCTTAAGCGATTTGTGCGGTAATTCAACTAAACTTTTCGGAGGTAAAACTATTTTACTATGTGGAGATTTTCGACAAACTTTGCCAGTTGTACCTCACGGTACACGCGTATCACTTATTGAGAATTGCCTTACTTCATGGTCCGAATTTCAAAATTCCACAAAATAACTTTGACCCAAAACATGAGAGCTTTGCTTCATGAAATTGAATTCGTTGAATTCCTAAAATCTCTTGGTAATGCAACATTACCCAAATTTCCAGATTTTGGGCAAGATGTTATTGAAATTCCTTCTCATTTAGTGAGCAGCAACTCCGTGATTGCAGATATTTATGGCAATGTATCTGAAACCATTCAGTCTAACGGTATTCTCAATTCGGTTATATTAGCACCCAAATATAAAGACTGCACTTTCATTAATGCAGAAATTCTTAATAGCCTGTCCGGGGAGGAACGAATATATTTGAGTTCCGATAAAATTTTGAGTAATGATTATAGAGAGCAAAATAATTTTCCGGTAGAATTTTTAAACTCAGTTGATGTAAGTGGGCTCCCCCCCCCAAAATTAATTTTAAAAGCAAATTCCATACTTTTACTTATTCGTAATTTGAATAGAGGACATGGCCTGGTCAATGGCACACGTTTGCGATTAGTTCAAATGCATAATAATTGCTTAGATTGCGAAATTTTAACAGGAGTTGCTCAAAACACACGTATTTTGATACCACGAATACATCTCAATTATTCAGGTACACTTCTACCTTTTTCCTTTCAAAGAACTCAGTTTCCCGTCATTTTGGCTTTTGCGATGACAATTAATAAATCCCAGGGGCAAACATTTCAAAAAGTAGGAATCTTACTCAGACAACCGGTATTTTCTCACGGACAATTATATGTTGCAGCCAGTAGAGTTAGATCATTTGGGGGATTGCGTTTCTATATTTCTGAAACACCAGAGCAAGGTCATTTAGCAGGAGATGATAGAGTTTTTACAAAAAATGTTGTTTATGAGGAAATTTTACGAACTTTTTAAATCCGTATCCGCTAGGTTTTTAGTAGTTATGGGTGGGGCCTCATTCAATAAAGGTGTACCTTGACGTGGTGAATGAGCTTAAAGGATTGCAGCTGCAGTCTGAACTAAATCACCTTTGAAATTACAACGCTACCGTATACACAGCGCCGTACGTGAGCTATTCGAGTGAGCGTAGCGAACGACGGGGGTTGGCGAGCGTAGCGAGCAGGGGGCGTCCCCCTAGTTATATGAAACATGATGTCTGGACTCGGACTGAAAATAGTTTCTATTACCTACTCATGACAGCTGATTTTGCAGTTGAGCACTGAACTGTACATTTGAGAACATTCCTGACCCAATTATTTTTGAAACTTAAACGTATGGATTCCAATTGCTTCCGTCTTCAGGTAAGAAATAAATTGTCTTTTGCCGGACAGATCAAAATACCACCGACCAATTGCTTGTATTTGCACAATGACAATAAGTTCCGACCAGCATTTGGAGCTCGTATAATCACTCACTTTGAAAAATTAACACCGGCTGCTAAGAATGATGTACAACATATCACACATAACGCTCCCAGCCTGTAAGCTATTTCGTAGGCTATTTCCAAAAGTTTTCGTTCATCTGTCATCTGAGTTATGATCCTTCATGTCACGGGGAATGATTTTTTCCAAAACTGGACTCAAACTGCGACACACATCTTCGAAAGCTTTCACCAATCTATTCTTATACTTTCTCTTAAGTTCGGTGTACAAAATTCGCAGACACGTGTCATTAGAAATAACTTCCGACACGCTTTAATGCGCTAACATAAATTTTGTGAATTTAACATGATGATACTTACAATAAGCAAAATAAGGGACAAATAAGGGACAAATTGAACTTTCAGTTTTTTGGAAGTTTAAAGCGAATTTGCAGCTTGTTTTAAGTTTATTTTGGTTGTAGTTTATCATCATCATCATCATCATCCCCTTATATTGAAGCGCTAACAGAAATTTTGTGAATTTAACATGTTGAAGCTGACAATAAGCAAAATAAGCGACAAATAAGCGACAAATTGAATTTTCAGTTTTTTGGACGTTTAAAGCGAATTTGCAGCTTGTTTTAAGTTTATTTTGGTTGTAGTTTATCATCATCATCATCATCATCCCCTTATATTAAAGCGCTAACAGAAATTTTGTGAATTTAACATGTTGAAGCTGACAATAAGCAAAATAAGCGACAAATAAGCGACAAATTGAATTTTCAGTTTTTTGGACGTTTAAAGCGAATTTGCAGCTTGTTTTAAGTTTATTTTGGTTGTAGTTTATCATCATCATCATCATCATCCCCTTATATTAAAGCGCTAACAGAAATTTTGTGAATTTAACATGTTGAAGCTGACAATAAGCAAAATAAGCGACAAATAAGCGACAAATTGAATTTTCAGTTTTTTGGACGTTTAAAGCGAATTTGCAGCTTGTTTTAAGTTTATTTTGGTTGTAGTTTATCATCATCATCATCATCATCCCCTTATATTAAAGCGCTAACAGAAATTTTGTGAATTTAACATGTTGAAGCTGACAATAAGCAAAATAAGCGACAAATAAGCGACAAATTGAATTTTCAGTTTTTTGGACGTTTAAAGCGAATTTGCAGCTTGTTTTAAGTTTATTTTGGTTGTAGTTTATCATCATCATCATCATCATCCCCTTATATTAAAGCGCTAACAGAAATTTTGTGAATTTAACATGTTGAAGCTGACAATAAGCAAAATAAGCGACAAATAAGCGACAAATTGAATTTTCAGTTTTTTGGACGTTTAAAGCGAATTTGCAGCTTGTTTTAAGTTTATTTTGGTTGTAGTTTATCATCATCATCATCATCATCCCCTTATATTAAAGCGCTAACAGAAATTTTGTGAATTTAACATGTTGAAGCTGACAATAAGCAAAATAAGCGACAAATAAGCGACAAATTGAATTTTCAGTTTTTTGGACGTTTAAAGCGAATTTGCAGCTTGTTTTAAGTTTATTTTGGTTGTAGTTTATCATCATCATCATCATCATCCCCTTATATTAAAGCGCTAACAGAAATTTTGTGAATTTAACATGTTGAAGCTGACAATAAGCAAAATAAGCGACAAATAAGCGACAAATTGAATTTTCAGTTTTTTGGACGTTTAAAGCGAATTTGCAGCTTGTTTTAAGTTTATTTTGGTTGTAGTTTATCATCATCATCATCATCATCCCCTTATATTAAAGCGCTAACAGAAATTTTGTGAATTTAACATGTTGAAGCTGACAATAAGCAAAATAAGCGACAAATAAGCGACAAATTGAATTTTCAGTTTTTTGGACGTTTAAAGCGAATTTGCAGCTTGTTTTAAGTTTATTTTGGTTGTAGTTTATCATCATCATCATCATCATCCCCTTATATTAAAGCGCTAACAGAAATTTTGTGAATTTAACATGTTGAAGCTGACAATAAGCAAAATAAGCGACAAATAAGCGACAAATTGAATTTTCAGTTTTTTGGACGTTTAAAGCGAATTTGCAGCTTGTTTTAAGTTTATTTTGGTTGTAGTTTATCATCATCATCATCATCATCCCCTTATATTAAAGCGCTAACAGAAATTTTGTGAATTTAACATGTTGAAGCTGACAATAAGCAAAATAAGCGACAAATAAGCGACAAATTGAATTTTCAGTTTTTTGGACGTTTAAAGCGAATTTGCAGCTTGTTTTAAGTTTATTTTGGTTGTAGTTTATCATCATCATCATCATCATCCCCTTATATTGAAGCGCTAACAGAAATTTTGTGAATTTAACATGTTGAAGCTGACAATAAGCAAAATAAGCGACAAATAAGCGACAAATTGAATTTTCAGTTTTTTGGACGTTTAAAGCGAATTTGCAGCTTGTTTTAAGTTTATTTTGGTTGTAGTTTATCATCATCATCATCATCATCCCCTTATATTAAAGCGCTAACAGAAATTTTGTGAATTTAACATGTTGAAGCTGACAATAAGCAAAATAAGCGACAAATAAGCGACAAATTGAATTTTCAGTTTTTTGGACGTTTAAAGCGAATTTGCAGCTTGTTTTAAGTTTATTTTGGTTGTAGTTTATCATCATCATCATCATCATCCCCTTATATTAAAGCGCTAACAGAAATTTTGTGAATTTAACATGTTGAAGCTGACAATAAGCAAAATAAGCGACAAATAAGCGACAAATTGAATTTTCAGTTTTTTGGACGTTTAAAGCGAATTTGCAGCTTGTTTTAAGTTTATTTTGGTTGTAGTTTATCATCATCATCATCATCATCCCCTTATATTAAAGCGCTAACAGAAATTTTGTGAATTTAACATGTTGAAGCTGACAATAAGCAAAATAAGCGACAAATAAGCGACAAATTGAATTTTCAGTTTTTTGGACGTTTAAAGCGAATTTGCAGCTTGTTTTAAGTTTATTTTGGTTGTAGTTTATCATCATCATCATCATCATCCCCTTATATTAAAGCGCTAACAGAAATTTTGTGAATTTAACATGTTGAAGCTGACAATAAGCAAAATAAGCGACAAATAAGCGACAAATTGAATTTTCAGTTTTTTGGACGTTTAAAGCGAATTTGCAGCTTGTTTTAAGTTTATTTTGGTTGTAGTTTATCATCATCATCATCATCATCCCCTTATATTAAAGCGCTAACAGAAATTTTGTGAATTTAACATGTTGAAGCTGACAATAAGCAAAATAAGCGACAAATAAGCGACAAATTGAATTTTCAGTTTTTTGGACGTTTAAAGCGAATTTGCAGCTTGTTTTAAGTTTATTTTGGTTGTAGTTTATCATCATCATCATCATCATCCCCTTATATTAAAGCGCTAACAGAAATTTTGTGAATTTAACATGTTGAAGCTGACAATAAGCAAAATAAGCGACAAATAAGCGACAAATTGAATTTTCAGTTTTTTGGACGTTTAAAGCGAATTTGCAGCTTGTTTTAAGTTTATTTTGGTTGTAGTTTATCATCATCATCATCATCATCCCCTTATATTAAAGCGCTAACAGAAATTTTGTGAATTTAACATGTTGAAGCTGACAATAAGCAAAATAAGCGACAAATAAGCGACAAATTGAATTTTCAGTTTTTTGGACGTTTAAAGCGAATTTGCAGCTTGTTTTAAGTTTATTTTGGTTGTAGTTTATCATCATCATCATCATCATCCCCTTATATTAAAGCGCTAACAGAAATTTTGTGAATTTAACATGTTGAAGCTGACAATAAGCAAAATAAGCGACAAATAAGCGACAAATTGAATTTTCAGTTTTTTGGACGTTTAAAGCGAATTTGCAGCTTGTTTTAAGTTTATTTTGGTTGTAGTTTATCATCATCATCATCATCATCCCCTTATATTAAAGCGCTAACAGAAATTTTGTGAATTTAACATGTTGAAGCTGACAATAAGCAAAATAAGCGACAAATAAGCGACAAATTGAATTTTCAGTTTTTTGGACGTTTAAAGCGAATTTGCAGCTTGTTTTAAGTTTATTTTGGTTGTAGTTTATCATCATCATCATCATCATCCCCTTATATTAAAGCGCTAACAGAAATTTTGTGAATTTAACATGTTGAAGCTGACAATAAGCAAAATAAGCGACAAATAAGCGACAAATTGAATTTTCAGTTTTTTGGACGTTTAAAGCGAATTTGCAGCTTGTTTTAAGTTTATTTTGGTTGTAGTTTATCATCATCATCATCATCATCCCCTTATATTAAAGCGCTAACAGAAATTTTGTGAATTTAACATGTTGAAGCTGACAATAAGCAAAATAAGCGACAAATAAGCGACAAATTGAATTTTCAGTTTTTTGGAAGTTTAAAGCGAATTTGCAGCTTGTTTTAAGTTTATTTTGGTTGTAGTTTATCATTATCATCATCATCATCCCCTTATATTAAAGCGCTAACAGAAATTTTGTGAATTTAACATGTTGAAGCTGACAATAAGCAAAATAAGCGACAAATAAGCGACAAATTGAATTTTCAGTTTTTTGGACGTTTAAAGCGAATTTGCAGCTTGTTTTAAGTTTATTTTGGTTGTAGTTTATCATCATCATCATCATCTTCCCCTTATATTAAAGCGCTAACAGAAATTTTGTGAATTTAATATGTTGAAGCTGACAATAAGCAAAATAAGCGACAAATAAGCGACAAATTGAATTTTCAGTTTTTTGGACGTTTAAAGCGAATTTGCAGCTTGTTTTAAGTTTATTTTGGTTGTAGTTTATCATCATCATCATCATCATCCCCTTATATTAAAGCGCTAACAGAAATTTTGTGAATTTAACATGTTGAAGCTGACAATAAGCAAAATAAGCGACAAATAAGCGACAAATTGAATTTTCAGTTTTTTGGACGTTTAAAGCGAATTTGCAGCTTGTTTTAAGTTTATTTTGGTTGTAGTTTATCATCATCATCATCATCTTCCCCTTATATTAAAGCGCTAACAGAAATTTTGTGAATTTAACATGTTGAAGCTGACAATAAGCAAAATAAGCGACAAATAAGCGACAAATTGAATTTTCAGTTTTTTGGACGTTTAAAGCGAATTTGCAGCTTGTTTTAAGTTTATTTTGGTTGTAGTTTATCATCATCATCATCATCATCCCCTTATATTAAAGCGCTAACAGAAATTTTGTGAATTTAACATGTTGAAGCTGACAATAAGCAAAATAAGCGACAAATAAGCGACAAATTGAATTTTCAGTTTTTTGGACGTTTAAAGCGAATTTGCAGCTTGTTTTAAGTTTATTTTGGTTGTAGTTTATCATCATCATCATCATCATCCCCTTATATTAAAGCGCTAACAGAAATTTTGTGAATTTAACATGTTGAAGCTGACAATAAGCAAAATAAGCGACAAATAAGCGACAAATTGAATTTTCAGTTTTTTGGAAGTTTAAAGCGAATTTGCAGCTTGTTTTAAGTTTATTTTGGTTGTAGTTTATCATTATCATCATCATCATCCCCTTATATTAAAGCGCTAACAGAAATTTTGTGAATTTAACATGTTGAAGCTGACAATAAGCAAAATAAGCGACAAATAAGCGACAAATTGAATTTTCAGTTTTTTGGACGTTTAAAGCGAATTTGCAGCTTGTTTTAAGTTTATTTTGGTTGTAGTTTATCATCATCATCATCATCATCCCCTTATATTAAAGCGCTAACAGAAATTTTGTGAATTTAACATGTTGAAGCTGACAATAAGCAAAATAAGCGACAAATAAGCGACAAATTGAATTTTCAGTTTTTTGGAAGTTTAAAGCGAATTTGCAGCTTGTTTTAAGTTTATTTTGGTTGTAGTTTATCATTATCATCATCATCATCCCCTTATATTAAAGCGCTAACAGAAATTTTGTGAATTTAACATGTTGAAGCTGACAATAAGCAAAATAAGCGACAAATAAGCGACAAATTGAATTTTCAGTTTTTTGGACGTTTAAAGCGAATTTGCAGCTTGTTTTAAGTTTATTTTGGTTGTAGTTTATCATCATCATCATCATCATCCCCTTATATTAAAGCGCTAACAGAAATTTTGTGAATTTAACATGTTGAAGCTGACAATAAGCAAAATAAGCGACAAATAAGCGACAAATTGAATTTTCAGTTTTTTGGACGTTTAAAGCGAATTTGCAGCTTGTTTTAAGTTTATTTTGGTTGTAGTTTATCATCATCATCATCATCATCCCCTTATATTAAAGCGCTAACAGAAATTTTGTGAATTTAACATGTTGAAGCTGACAATAAGCAAAATAAGCGACAAATAAGCGACAAATTGAATTTTCAGTTTTTTGGACGTTTAAAGCGAATTTGCAGCTTGTTTTAAGTTTATTTTGGTTGTAGTTTATCATCATCATCATCATCATCCCCTTATATTAAAGCGCTAACAGAAATTTTGTGAATTTAACATGTTGAAGCTGACAATAAGCAAAATAAGCGACAAATAAGCGACAAATTGAATTTTCAGTTTTTTGGACGTTTAAAGCGAATTTGCAGCTTGTTTTAAGTTTATTTTGGTTGTAGTTTATCATCATCATCATCATCATCCCCTTATATTAAAGCGCTAACAGAAATTTTGTGAATTTAACATGTTGAAGCTGACAATAAGCAAAATAAGCGACAAATAAGCGACAAATTGAATTTTCAGTTTTTTGGACGTTTAAAGCGAATTTGCAGCTTGTTTTAAGTTTATTTTGGTTGTAGTTTATCATCATCATCATCATCATCCCCTTATATTAAAGCGCTAACAGAAATTTTGTGAATTTAACATGTTGAAGCTGACAATAAGCAAAATAAGCGACAAATAAGCGACAAATTGAATTTTCAGTTTTTTGGACGTTTAAAGCGAATTTGCAGCTTGTTTTAAGTTTATTTTGGTTGTAGTTTATCATCATCATCATCATCATCCCCTTATATTAAAGCGCTAACAGAAATTTTGTGAATTTAACATGTTGAAGCTGACAATAAGCAAAATAAGCGACAAATAAGCGACAAATTGAATTTTCAGTTTTTTGGACGTTTAAAGCGAATTTGCAGCTTGTTTTAAGTTTATTTTGGTTGTAGTTTATCATCATCATCATCATCTTCCCCTTATATTAAAGCGCTAACAGAAATTTTGTGAATTTAACATGTTGAAGCTGACAATAAGCAAAATAAGCGACAAATAAGCGACAAATTGAATTTTCAGTTTTTTGGACGTTTTAAAGCGAATTTGCAGCTTGTTTTAAGTTTATTTTGGTTGTAGTTTATCATCATCATCATCATCATCCCCTTATATTAAAGCGCTAACAGAAATTTTGTGAATTTAACATGTTGAAGCTGACAATAAGCAAAATAAGCGACAAATAAGCGACAAATTGAATTTTCAGTTTTTTGGACGTTTAAAGCGAATTTGCAGCTTGTTTTAAGTTTATTTTGGTTGTAGTTTATCATCATCATCATCATCATCCCCTTATATTAAAGCGCTAACAGAAATTTTGTGAATTTAACATGTTGAAGCTGACAATAAGCAAAATAAGCGACAAATAAGCGACAAATTGAATTTTCAGTTTTTTGGACGTTTAAAGCGAATTTGCAGCTTGTTTTAAGTTTATTTTGGTTGTAGTTTATCATCATCATCATCATCATCCCCTTATATTAAAGCGCTAACAGAAATTTTGTGAATTTAACATGTTGAAGCTGACAATAAGCAAAATAAGCGACAAATAAGCGACAAATTGAATTTTCAGTTTTTTGGACGTTTAAAGCGAATTTGCAGCTTGTTTTAAGTTTATTTTGGTTGTAGTTTATCATCATCATCATCATCATCCCCTTATATTAAAGCGCTAACAGAAATTTTGTGAATTTAACATGTTGAAGCTGACAATAAGCAAAATAAGCGACAAATAAGCGACAAATTGAATTTTCAGTTTTTTGGACGTTTAAAGCGAATTTGCAGCTTGTTTTAAGTTTATTTTGGTTGTAGTTTATCATCATCATCATCATCATCCCCTTATATTAAAGCGCTAACAGAAATTTTGTGAATTTAACATGTTGAAGCTGACAATAAGCAAAATAAGCGACAAATAAGCGACAAATTGAATTTTCAGTTTTTTGGACGTTTAAAGCGAATTTGCAGCTTGTTTTAAGTTTATTTTGGTTGTAGTTTATCATCATCATCATCATCATCCCCTTATATTAAAGCGCTAACAGAAATTTTGTGAATTTAACATGTTGAAGCTGACAATAAGCAAAATAAGCGACAAATAAGCGACAAATTGAATTTTCAGTTTTTTGGACGTTTAAAGCGAATTTGCAGCTTGTTTTAAGTTTATTTTGGTTGTAGTTTATCATCATCATCATCATCTTCCCCTTATATTAAAGCGCTAACAGAAATTTTGTGAATTTAACATGTTGAAGCTGACAATAAGCAAAATAAGCGACAAATAAGCGACAAATCAAATTTTCAGTTTTTTGGACGTTTAAAGCGAATTTGCAGCTTGTTTTAAGTTTATTTTGGTTGTAGTTTATCATCATCATCATCATCATCCCCTTATATTAAAGCGCTAACAGAAATTTTGTGAATTTAACATGTTGAAGCTGACAATAAGCAAAATAAGCGACAAATAAGCGACAAATTGAATTTTCAGTTTTTTGGACGTTTAAAGGAATTTGCAGCTTGTTTTAAGTTTATTTTGGTTGTAGTTTATCATCATCATCATCATCATCCCCTTATATTAAAGCGCTAACAGAAATTTTGTGAATTTAACATGTTGAAGCTGACAATAAGCAAAATAAGCGACAAATAAGCGACAAATTGAATTTTCAGTTTTTTGGACGTTTAAAGCGAATTTGCAGCTTGTTTTAAGTTTATTTTGGTTGTAGTTTATCATCATCATCATCATCATCCCCTTATATTAAAGCGCTAACAGAAATTTTGTGAATTTAACATGTTGAAGCTGACAATAAGCAAAATAAGCGACAAATAAGCGACAAATTGAATTTTCAGTTTTTTGGACGTTTAAAGCGAATTTGCAGCTTGTTTTAAGTTTATTTTGGTTGTAGTTTATCATCATCATCATCATCATCCCCTTATATTAAAGCGCTAACAGAAATTTTGTGAATTTAACATGTTGAAGCTGACAATAAGCAAAATAAGCGACAAATAAGCGACAAATTGAATTTTCAGTTTTTTGGACGTTTAAAGCGAATTTGCAGCTTGTTTTAAGTTTATTTTGGTTGTAGTTTATCATTATCATCATCATCATCCCCTTATATTAAAGCGCTAACAGAAATTTTGTGAATTTAACATGTTGAAGCTGACAATAAGCAAAATAAGCGACAAATAAGCGACAAATTGAATTTTCAGTTTTTTGGACGTTTAAAGCGAATTTGCAGCTTGTTTTAAGTTTATTTTGGTTGTAGTTTATCATCATCATCATCATCATCCCCTTATATTAAAGCGCTAACAGAAATTTTGTGAATTTAACATGTTGAAGCTGACAATAAGCAAAATAAGCGACAAATAAGCGACAAATTGAATTTTCAGTTTTTTGGACGTTTAAAGCGAATTTGCAGCTTGTTTTAAGTTTATTTTGGTTGTAGTTTATCATCATCATCATCATCATCCCCTTATATTAAAGCGCTAACAGAAATTTTGTGAATTTAACATGTTGAAGCTGACAATAAGCAAAATAAGCGACAAATAAGCGACAAATTGAATTTTCAGTTTTTTGGACGTTTAAAGCGAATTTGCAGCTTGTTTTAAGTTTATTTTGGTTGTAGTTTATCATCATCATCATCATCATCCCCTTATATTAAAGCGCTAACAGAAATTTTGTGAATTTAACATGTTGAAGCTGACAATAAGCAAAATAAGCGACAAATAAGCGACAAATTGAATTTTCAGTTTTTTGGACGTTTAAAGCGAATTTGCAGCTTGTTTTAAGTTTATTTTGGTTGTAGTTTATCATCATCATCATCATCATCCCCTTATATTAAAGCGCTAACAGAAATTTTGTGAATTTAACATGTTGAAGCTGACAATAAGCAAAATAAGCGACAAATAAGCGACAAATTGAATTTTCAGTTTTTTGGACGTTTAAAGCGAATTTGCAGCTTGTTTTAAGTTTATTTTGGTTGTAGTTTATCATCATCATCATCATCATCCCCTTATATTAAAGCGCTAACAGAAATTTTGTGAATTTAACATGTTGAAGCTGACAATAAGCAAAATAAGCGACAAATAAGCGACAAATTGAATTTTCAGTTTTTTGGACGTTTAAAGCGAATTTGCAGCTTGTTTTAAGTTTATTTTGGTTGTAGTTTATCATCATCATCATCATCATCCCCTTATATTAAAGCGCTAACAGAAATTTTGTGAATTTAACATGTTGAAGCTGACAATAAGCAAAATAAGCGACAAATAAGCGACAAATTGAATTTTCAGTTTTTTGGACGTTTAAAGCGAATTTGCAGCTTGTTTTAAGTTTATTTTGGTTGTAGTTTATCATCATCATCATCATCATCCCCTTATATTAAAGCGCTAACAGAAATTTTGTGAATTTAACATGTTGAAGCTGACAATAAGCAAAATAAGCGACAAATAAGCGACAAATTGAATTTTCAGTTTTTTGGACGTTTAAAGCGAATTTGCAGCTTGTTTTAAGTTTATTTTGGTTGTAGTTTATCATCATCATCATCATCATCCCCTTATATTAAAGCGCTAACAGAAATTTTGTGAATTTAACATGTTGAAGCTGACAATAAGCAAAATAAGCGACAAATAAGCGACAAATTGAATTTTCAGTTTTTTGGACGTTTAAAGCGAATTTGCAGCTTGTTTTAAGTTTATTTTGGTTGTAGTTTATCATCATCATCATCATCATCCCCTTATATTAAAGCGCTAACAGAAATTTTGTGAATTTAACATGTTGAAGCTGACAATAAGCAAAATAAGCGACAAATAAGCGACAAATTGAATTTTCAGTTTTTTGGACGTTTAAAGCGAATTTGCAGCTTGTTTTAAGTTTATTTTGGTTGTAGTTTATCATCATCATCATCATCATCCCCTTATATTAAAGCGCTAACAGAAATTTTGTGAATTTAACATGTTGAAGCTGACAATAAGCAAAATAAGCGACAAATAAGCGACAAATTGAATTTTCAGTTTTTTGGACGTTTAAAGCGAATTTGCAGCTTGTTTTAAGTTTATTTTGGTTGTAGTTTATCATCATCATCATCATCATCCCCTTATATTAAAGCGCTAACAGAAATTTTGTGAATTTAACATGTTGAAGCTGACAATAAGCAAAATAAGCGACAAATAAGCGACAAATTGAATTTTCAGTTTTTTGGACGTTTAAAGCGAATTTGCAGCTTGTTTTAAGTTTATTTTGGTTGTAGTTTATCATCATCATCATCATCATCCCCTTATATTAAAGCGCTAACAGAAATTTTGTGAATTTAACATGTTGAAGCTGACAATAAGCAAAATAAGCGACAAATAAGCGACAAATTGAATTTTCAGTTTTTTGGACGTTTAAAGCGAATTTGCAGCTTGTTTTAAGTTTATTTTGGTTGTAGTTTATCATCATCATCATCATCATCCCCTTATATTAAAGCGCTAACAGAAATTTTGTGAATTTAACATGTTGAAGCTGACAATAAGCAAAATAAGCGACAAATAAGCGACAAATTGAATTTTCAGTTTTTTGGACGTTTAAAGCGAATTTGCAGCTTGTTTTAAGTTTATTTTGGTTGTAGTTTATCATCATCATCATCATCATCCCCTTATATTAAAGCGCTAACAGAAATTTTGTGAATTTAACATGTTGAAGCTGACAATAAGCAAAATAAGCGACAAATAAGCGACAAATTGAATTTTCAGTTTTTTGGACGTTTAAAGCGAATTTGCAGCTTGTTTTAAGTTTATTTTGGTTGTAGTTTATCATCATCATCATCATCATCCCCTTATATTAAAGCGCTAACAGAAATTTTGTGAATTTAACATGTTGAAGCTGACAATAAGCAAAATAAGCGACAAATAAGCGACAAATTGAATTTTCAGTTTTTTGGACGTTTAAAGCGAATTTGCAGCTTGTTTTAAGTTTATTTTGGTTGTAGTTTATCATCATCATCATCATCATCCCCTTATATTAAAGCGCTAACAGAAATTTTGTGAATTTAACATGTTGAAGCTGACAATAAGCAAAATAAGCGACAAATAAGCGACAAATTGAATTTTCAGTTTTTTGGACGTTTAAAGCGAATTTGCAGCTTGTTTTAAGTTTATTTTGGTTGTAGTTTATCATCATCATCATCATCATCCCCTTATATTAAAGCGCTAACAGAAATTTTGTGAATTTAACATGTTGAAGCTGACAATAAGCAAAATAAGCGACAAATAAGCGACAAATTGAATTTTCAGTTTTTTGGACGTTTAAAGCGAATTTGCAGCTTGTTTTAAGTTTATTTTGGTTGTAGTTTATCATCATCATCATCATCATCCCCTTATATTAAAGCGCTAACAGAAATTTTGTGAATTTAACATGTTGAAGCTGACAATAAGCAAAATAAGCGACAAATAAGCGACAAATTGAATTTTCAGTTTTTTGGACGTTTAAAGCGAATTTGCAGCTTGTTTTAAGTTTATTTTGGTTGTAGTTTATCATCATCATCATCATCATCCCCTTATATTAAAGCGCTAACAGAAATTTTGTGAATTTAACATGTTGAAGCTGACAATAAGCAAAATAAGCGACAAATAAGCGACAAATTGAATTTTCAGTTTTTTGGACGTTTAAAGCGAATTTGCAGCTTGTTTTAAGTTTATTTTGGTTGTAGTTTATCATCATCATCATCATCATCCCCTTATATTAAAGCGCTAACAGAAATTTTGTGAATTTAACATGTTGAAGCTGACAATAAGCAAAATAAGCGACAAATAAGCGACAAATTGAATTTTCAGTTTTTTGGACGTTTAAAGCGAATTTGCAGCTTGTTTTAAGTTTATTTTGGTTGTAGTTTATCATCATCATCATCATCATCCCCTTATATTAAAGCGCTAACAGAAATTTTGTGAATTTAACATGTTGAAGCTGACAATAAGCAAAATAAGCGACAAATAAGCGACAAATTGAATTTTCAGTTTTTTGGACGTTTAAAGCGAATTTGCAGCTTGTTTTAAGTTTATTTTGGTTGTAGTTTATCATCATCATCATCATCATCCCCTTATATTAAAGCGCTAACAGAAATTTTGTGAATTTAACATGTTGAAGCTGACAATAAGCAAAATAAGCGACAAATAAGCGACAAATTGAATTTTCAGTTTTTTGGACGTTTAAAGCGAATTTGCAGCTTGTTTTAAGTTTATTTTGGTTGTAGTTTATCATCATCATCATCATCATCCCCTTATATTAAAGCGCTAACAGAAATTTTGTGAATTTAACATGTTGAAGCTGACAATAAGCAAAATAAGCGACAAATAAGCGACAAATTGAATTTTCAGTTTTTTGGACGTTTAAAGCGAATTTGCAGCTTGTTTTAAGTTTATTTTGGTTGTAGTTTATCATCATCATCATCATCATCCCCTTATATTAAAGCGCTAACAGAAATTTTGTGAATTTAACATGTTGAAGCTGACAATAAGCAAAATAAGCGACAAATAAGCGACAAATTGAATTTTCAGTTTTTTGGACGTTTAAAGCGAATTTGCAGCTTGTTTTAAGTTTATTTTGGTTGTAGTTTATCATCATCATCATCATCATCCCCTTATATTAAAGCGCTAACAGAAATTTTGTGAATTTAACATGTTGAAGCTGACAATAAGCAAAATAAGCGACAAATAAGCGACAAATTGAATTTTCAGTTTTTTGGACGTTTAAAGCGAATTTGCAGCTTGTTTTAAGTTTATTTTGGTTGTAGTTTATCATCATCATCATCATCATCCCCTTATATTAAAGCGCTAACAGAAATTTTGTGAATTTAACATGTTGAAGCTGACAATAAGCAAAATAAGCGACAAATAAGCGACAAATTGAATTTTCAGTTTTTTGGACGTTTAAAGCGAATTTGCAGCTTGTTTTAAGTTTATTTTGGTTGTAGTTTATCATCATCATCATCATCATCCCCTTATATTAAAGCGCTAACAGAAATTTTGTGAATTTAACATGTTGAAGCTGACAATAAGCAAAATAAGCGACAAATAAGCGACAAATTGAATTTTCAGTTTTTTGGACGTTTAAAGCGAATTTGCAGCTTGTTTTAAGTTTATTTTGGTTGTAGTTTATCATTATCATCATCATCATCCCCTTATATTAAAGCGCTAACAGAAATTTTGTGAATTTAACATGTTGAAGCTGACAATAAGCAAAATAAGCGACAAATAAGCGACAAATTGAATTTTCAGTTTTTTGGACGTTTAAAGCGAATTTGCAGCTTGTTTTAAGTTTATTTTGGTTGTAGTTTATCATCATCATCATCATCATCCCCTTATATTAAAGCGCTAACAGAAATTTTGTGAATTTAACATGTTGAAGCTGACAATAAGCAAAATAAGCGACAAATAAGCGACAAATTGAATTTTCAGTTTTTTGGACGTTTAAAGCGAATTTGCAGCTTGTTTTAAGTTTATTTTGGTTGTAGTTTATCATCATCATCATCATCATCCCCTTATATTAAAGCGCTAACAGAAATTTTGTGAATTTAACATGTTGAAGCTGACAATAAGCAAAATAAGCGACAAATAAGCGACAAATTGAATTTTCAGTTTTTTGGACGTTTAAAGCGAATTTGCAGCTTGTTTTAAGTTTATTTTGGTTGTAGTTTATCATCATCATCATCATCATCCCCTTATATTAAAGCGCTAACAGAAATTTTGTGAATTTAACATGTTGAAGCTGACAATAAGCAAAATAAGCGACAAATAAGCGACAAATTGAATTTTCAGTTTTTTGGACGTTTAAAGCGAATTTGCAGCTTGTTTTAAGTTTATTTTGGTTGTAGTTTATCATCATCATCATCATCATCCCCTTATATTAAAGCGCTAACAGAAATTTTGTGAATTTAACATGTTGAAGCTGACAATAAGCAAAATAAGCGACAAATAAGCGACAAATTGAATTTTCAGTTTTTTGGACGTTTAAAGCGAATTTGCAGCTTGTTTTAAGTTTATTTTGGTTGTAGTTTATCATCATCATCATCATCATCCCCTTATATTAAAGCGCTAACAGAAATTTTGTGAATTTAACATGTTGAAGCTGACAATAAGCAAAATAAGCGACAAATAAGCGACAAATTGAATTTTCAGTTTTTTGGACGTTTAAAGCGAATTTGCAGCTTGTTTTAAGTTTATTTTGGTTGTAGTTTATCATCATCATCATCATCATCCCCTTATATTAAAGCGCTAACAGAAATTTTGTGAATTTAACATGTTGAAGCTGACAATAAGCAAAATAAGCGACAAATAAGCGACAAATTGAATTTTCAGTTTTTTGGACGTTTAAAGCGAATTTGCAGCTTGTTTTAAGTTTATTTTGGTTGTAGTTTATCATCATCATCATCATCATCCCCTTATATTAAAGCGCTAACAGAAATTTTGTGAATTTAACATGTTGAAGCTGACAATAAGCAAAATAAGCGACAAATAAGCGACAAATTGAATTTTCAGTTTTTTGGACGTTTAAAGCGAATTTGCAGCTTGTTTTAAGTTTATTTTGGTTGTAGTTTATCATCATCATCATCATCATCCCCTTATATTAAAGCGCTAACAGAAATTTTGTGAATTTAACATGTTGAAGCTGACAATAAGCAAAATAAGCGACAAATAAGCGACAAATTGAATTTTCAGTTTTTTGGACGTTTAAAGCGAATTTGCAGCTTGTTTTAAGTTTATTTTGGTTGTAGTTTATCATCATCATCATCATCATCCCCTTATATTAAAGCGCTAACAGAAATTTTGTGAATTTAACATGTTGAAGCTGACAATAAGCAAAATAAGCGACAAATAAGCGACAAATTGAATTTTCAGTTTTTTGGACGTTTAAAGCGAATTTGCAGCTTGTTTTAAGTTTATTTTGGTTGTAGTTTATCATCATCATCATCATCATCCCCTTATATTAAAGCGCTAACAGAAATTTTGTGAATTTAACATGTTGAAGCTGACAATAAGCAAAATAAGCGACAAATAAGCGACAAATTGAATTTTCAGTTTTTTGGACGTTTAAAGCGAATTTGCAGCTTGTTTTAAGTTTATTTTGGTTGTAGTTTATCATCATCATCATCATCATCCCCTTATATTAAAGCGCTAACAGAAATTTTGTGAATTTAACATGTTGAAGCTGACAATAAGCAAAATAAGCGACAAATAAGCGACAAATTGAATTTTCAGTTTTTTGGACGTTTAAAGCGAATTTGCAGCTTGTTTTAAGTTTATTTTGGTTGTAGTTTATCATCATCATCATCATCATCCCCTTATATTAAAGCGCTAACAGAAATTTTGTGAATTTAACATGTTGAAGCTGACAATAAGCAAAATAAGCGACAAATAAGCGACAAATTGAATTTTCAGTTTTTTGGACGTTTAAAGCGAATTTGCAGCTTGTTTTAAGTTTATTTTGGTTGTAGTTTATCATCATCATCATCATCATCCCCTTATATTAAAGCGCTAACAGAAATTTTGTGAATTTAACATGTTGAAGCTGACAATAAGCAAAATAAGCGACAAATAAGCGACAAATTGAATTTTCAGTTTTTTGGACGTTTAAAGCGAATTTGCAGCTTGTTTTAAGTTTATTTTGGTTGTAGTTTATCATCATCATCATCATCATCCCCTTATATTAAAGCGCTAACAGAAATTTTGTGAATTTAACATGTTGAAGCTGACAATAAGCAAAATAAGCGACAAATAAGCGACAAATTGAATTTTCAGTTTTTTGGACGTTTAAAGCGAATTTGCAGCTTGTTTTAAGTTTATTTTGGTTGTAGTTTATCATCATCATCATCATCATCCCCTTATATTAAAGCGCTAACAGAAATTTTGTGAATTTAACATGTTGAAGCTGACAATAAGCAAAATAAGCGACAAATAAGCGACAAATTGAATTTTCAGTTTTTTGGACGTTTAAAGCGAATTTGCAGCTTGTTTTAAGTTTATTTTGGTTGTAGTTTATCATCATCATCATCATCATCCCCTTATATTAAAGCGCTAACAGAAATTTTGTGAATTTAACATGTTGAAGCTGACAATAAGCAAAATAAGCGACAAATAAGCGACAAATTGAATTTTCAGTTTTTTGGACGTTTAAAGCGAATTTGCAGCTTGTTTTAAGTTTATTTTGGTTGTAGTTTATCATCATCATCATCATCATCCCCTTATATTAAAGCGCTAACAGAAATTTTGTGAATTTAACATGTTGAAGCTGACAATAAGCAAAATAAGCGACAAATAAGCGACAAATTGAATTTTCAGTTTTTTGGACGTTTAAAGCGAATTTGCAGCTTGTTTTAAGTTTATTTTGGTTGTAGTTTATCATCATCATCATCATCATCCCCTTATATTAAAGCGCTAACAGAAATTTTGTGAATTTAACATGTTGAAGCTGACAATAAGCAAAATAAGCGACAAATAAGCGACAAATTGAATTTT